>ML685802.1:11872381-11902746 GCA_007922175.1 Pelusios castaneus | reverse complement strand
ATCTATCTATCTATCTATCTATCTATCTATCTATCTATCTATCTATCCCGATTTAAAAATTTATAGAGCTCACACACTCTTTTTTTATGAAATATATATGCTAAGGGGATGGAAGAAAACATCCTTCATCCAGTTTTAACTTACACTTACTTATACTGCCTTCTGGCTCCTTTCTGCACAATTTAAAATCTACTTAAACTCCCTTATATATTGGTAGACTGGATGTAAGTTGCTTTGTGGGGATTTACTCATCAACTCAACATTTGTAGGGTCCAGACCAAGTATGAGTGGGCCCAGATATGAATTTTGGAATTGTTTGGATATGGACCCAGATTCTGAAACTTGACGGTATTTTTATTTATTTAAGTTTGTTTTGTTCTGATTTTCTTTAAATGTATTAGATTGGTAAAAAAGAGATGGAGAATCCAGTTCTTAGTTGATAACTTCAGTTCCCTTTGAAACTACTGACTACTGACATATCTAAAGTCATTCAAGTGCTTGAATGCTCTGCTTGTTCAGTGTCTAAAAACGTGAAAAAGTCTTAACTAATTTCTCAGACTTAATTCTAAAATGCAGTTTCCTCAAATCAAATATTTCCTCTGTTCCAAAGTTCAATTTAATATTGAACCAACTCAAAATGAAATGTTTATGGTTTGATAAACCAAAATTTAAACATGAAGACAGAAATTCTAGATTTTGATTTTCGCAAACTCAACTACCTCCCTGTTATATATAGTGGCTTTCTTACTGCTCTTTTAGTTTTTTCTGTTAATAGCAAAATTTAGGATATGTAGCAAGTCACATATGCATAGATGCTAGGTATGATTTTTCTCATAATATATAAAGTATGTTTGAGTAAGCTTGAAATCAATATATATATATATAAATCCTTTAGAGTTTAACATGTGTTTTCCATGTATGATATGCTGCTGTTGCTAGAAATTTTCTGATTTATAACTAATACATAGAAACTTTTCCAGAGATATTGGATTTGTTATTCTTTGTTTATTATTTATAAAGTGGCTTTGTAAAATGGCTAGTTTACTACTTGCCACGTGGTTCCTACTGTACAGAATTGGGCCACTGTCAGCCATTTAAACATTTTTGTTTTACTATTGATTTTACATTTTCCAGTTTTACCTTGTAGAAGTGGTGAAGTTAGAGACCTCTTCTTTTCACATTAAGTCTGCTTTCACAGCAGGTTTTCTTAAACTTGCCAAACCCCCTAATTAGAAGTATTTGACATTTGTCACAAAAGCATGGCCATTGCCACATGTCATTCATTTGGTGTTTAATACACTGTGGAGTTTAAGGTCTTGGGGTTTAAAAGATGAAAAACAATATGTTGAGATCAATATTCACAAAAGGCTCAGGGGAAGTAAGCTAAATGTTTTTGTGAAATAATTTTTCATTGAAAAATGAAGTTTTGATAACAAATTGTTTTGTGGGAAAATCATTTTTCATATGGTTTTATTTTAAAAAGACATTATGAAACAAACCTTTGATAATTCAAATTTTTTATGCCATTTTGGTGGGGGGAGATCCCACTTTCTCTTGCTTTATAAAATATTTCTCCGCTGCAAATAGTAGGAAAAAGGCAACAACGACAACAACAAAAAGTGAGAAAAGGGATGTGGGGGTGTGGGTGGGAGAACATTTTAAAAATGTCATTCCCCTTTTCAGTGGGAAAAAAAAGGAAGATTTTAAAACTGAGAATGGCAGGATAATGTGCTCACAGTGGCTATGTCTACACTTGCACTTTTAAGTCGACTTTAACTAAGTCGACTTAACTAAGTCGACTTAAAGTCGACTTAGTTAAGTCAACTTAGTGTGTCTACACTTAAAATTAAAGTCGACTTAAAGGGGAACTTACAAAGTCGACCTAGAGTGTCCACACTGGATGCTCTAGGTTGACTTTATGGGGCTAGGAGGACCTTGGGCAAGTCCACGGTGGTGGTGGGGGGAGCACCCTCTGTGTACAATGGGGCAAAGGGGGACAGAGACCCTGGCAGGGCAGAGCCCTGTGTGTGACACTGTCTGGATTTTGGGATTTTCTCCCACAAAAGCTCATGCGATTAAAAGTGCCACAAGACTCTGTTGTCTTTCTACAATAGACTAAGGCCTTGTACACACGATCAGATTATCGCGCATTAAAGCTCATTACCGCGCGATAGCAACAACGGCGTACACACGTGCAACAGGGCTCTTGCGCGTTAAGTGCCTTGTTGTCGCGCAATCCAACAACCACTCCGACGAGAGTGGTAACAGCTGTTGCGGATCATATATTGCGCGTTTGAGCTCGTGTGTACGCTTACCGCGCATTGACTGGAGTCCGGAACTGTCCCAGCATTCCCAAGTCGTCCTCTCTGGTCTCCCCCCCCACCCGCTCTGTGGCCGTGACGAAACTGTCCCCGCCCTGCCCCGAACTTATTCCCGGGATTTTCAAATTTCAAGTCTGTTTCACTTCCTGCTCTCTTCCTCGTGGAGTGTGTTTGTGCTCCGATCATCAGTAGCAATGGCGGCCCGCCGTGGAAGACGCGCACCCCTTTGGAGCACGGCAGAGGTACTGGACCTGATCAGCATCTGGGGAGAGTCCGCCGTGCAGGCGCAGCTACGTGGCAGCAGGAGGAATTATGACACATTTGGCATAATTTCTCGGGCCATGTCAGAGAGAGGGCATGATAGAGACACAGTGCAGTGCAGATCAAAGGTGAAGGAGCTCAGAATTACCTATCACCGAGCGAAGGAGGGAAACCGCCGTTCTGGATCAGCGCCCGCAACATGCAGGTACTATAAGGAGATAGAAGCCATCCTCAGCGGGGACCCCACAACCACTGCCAAAAGTCCCGTGGACACTTCAGCCCCTCCTCGTCCGGTGATTGCCAGAGCCGAGCAGGATGAGGACGTTGTTGAGGAGGAGGAGGAGGAGGAGATGGAGGATGACACGGAGGAAAGCGCAACCGCGTGTAGCCAGGAGCTCTTCAGCAGCCCCGCTGAGACGTCCACCCAAGGCTTGAACTGCAGCTTGTTCTCTGAGGCGGCAGAGGGGGGTTCAGGTAAGTTTCTCCTTCATTCAGCTCTGCTCCTGCTAAAATATCATTGTCTGGGGTGGGGGTGCTTGCGGGTCCCCGCTGTGCACGCTATTTACTCTGCATTCATTAGCAGGGCATCAATACAAGCAGTGATTGTAAAATAATCATCTGCATTTAGGTCAGAAAAGGTTTCCTCGATGTACCTCCAGAGCCTAATACTCAGGTTAGATGGGAGAGCGTTTGTGTCTGCGCTCCCAAAGACGGACACTCTGCCTCTCCAGCTGCAAAGCACAGCCCTGGGAACCATGGCAGCACACAGTGCAGCAGCATACGGTCCCGGCCTGCTACCGGCGGCATGTAGGAGATGTATTCTAGATGGAAGGGGCACTCTGAGGAGAGGGATATTGGGTTCCATCTGTGTGCCCTCTTCCGATTCTTAGCCCCCGGTAAGCCGTCTACTAGAATGTACCTTGTCTGCTTCAGCGCAGCGTAGTGTGTTGACCGCCCTGTACCTTCCAGTGGAATGTGCTACTGGAAGGTTACATTGGCTATCTATGCTATGTGTTAACAATGTCTATATTATTATTTTTGTATTAGAATTGAGCTTCACAAGGCCGGTGTCTACCCCAGCTGACCGAATGAGAAACATTAGGCGGCGTTCTCGAAGAAACAGGGAGGATATGTTTAATGACCTGCTGAAAGCAACACAAGAATCCGCAAGGGAGAATAGAGCCTGGAGAGAGGAATCCCAGCAGAGGAGGCAGAAACACAGGGACGAACTGATAAGCGTCATGAAGGAGCAAACAGAACTGCTAAAGAACATGATAGCTTTGCAGTCCCAGGCGATAAATGTCCGGGCTCCACTCCAGACAGTTCAGCCGTGTATGCCTCCCACACACCGCAGTCCCTCAAAGCATTTCTTTGAAGGCCACCCTCCACCCCGGTACAGGACAACATCCAGCCCCCCCCCCCTCCAAGCTACTTTTACGAGACCCGGAGCTACACCAACCTGTAACCCCACCCCCATCTTTCAGGTTTCAATAAAAACAGTAACAAATACTTTGAAGAATGCATTTATTTATACACATTATTGAAATGATCCTAAGGTGCACCTCATGCGTCATGGAACTTAACTAGGGAAGGGCATCATTGAAATGCTCCCTGAGTGCCTCCCTTATGCGAGCAGCTTCTCCTTGTGCCACCCTAATACTCCTAGTGGCTGGCTGCTCGAATGCTTCCTCGAGGTGCTGTGCCTCCGTAGCCCACGTAGGGGAAAACTTTTCTCCCCTACTTTCACAAATGTTATGGAGGACACAACATGACGCAATCACGGCAGGGATCTGGTCCTCCGCCAAGTCCAGCCTCCCATACAAACAGCGCCAGCGCCCTTTTAAACGGCCGAAGGCACACTCCACAGTCATTCTGCAGCGGCTCAATCGGTAATTGAACCGCTCCTTGCTGCGATCAAGGTTCCCAGTGTAGGGTTTCATGAGCCATGGCATCAGTGGGTATGCTGGGTCTCCGAGGATGACTATGGGCATCTCCACCTCCGCCACTGTTATTTTTTGATCAGGGAAAAAGGTGCCCCCTTGCAGCTTCCGGTACAGACCAGTGTTCCTGAAAATGCGGGCATCATGCACCTTTCCCGACCACCCAGCATTGATGTCCGTGAAACGACCCTTGTGATCCACGAGTGCTTGCAGCACCATGGAGAAGTAGCCCTTCCTGTTTATGTACTCCGTCGCGAGATGGTCTGGAGCCAAAATAGGGATGTGTGTGCCATCTATGGCTCCCCCGCAGTTAGGGAATCCCATGGCAGCAAAGCCGTCCACAATCTCTCGAACATTGCCCAATGTCACTGTCCTCCGTAGCAGGATGCGATTGATGGCTTGGCACACTTGTGAGAGGGCTAATCCGACGGTGGTCCTCCCGACTCCAAACTGGATTGCAACGGACCGATAGCAGTCGGGAGTCGCCATCTTCCATACAGCAATCGCAACACGCTTCTCCACAGTTAGGGCTGACCTCATGTTGGTGTCTTTCCGTCGCAGGGCAGGGGCCAACTCTGAGCACAGTTCCAGAAAGGTTGCTTTCCGCATTCGAAAGTTCTGTACCCACTGCTCGTCATCCCACAGCTGCATAACAATGCGATCCCACCACTCGGTGCTCGTCTCTCGCGACCAGAAACGGCGTTGCACCGTGTGCAGATGATCGGTGAAGGAGCTGAGCAACGCGGTGCTGTTGCTCTGCATGGCATCGATCAGCCCCTGCTCCTCGGTGTCCTCATCTGACTCGGAGCTCATTGCGTACTGAGCAACAAGCCGAGATGTATTCAGAATGTTGAAGGCGACAATGGAGATCATAGCAGGATCCATGCTGTCGCTGTAGCGATTGATTGCAAGTGGTGCGTTGCGTCACTGCAATGTTGAAAATAGGCGCGAGTTGCTATTGGCAACGAGGAAGACGCTAGGGGAACACAAAGCACCATGGGAAACTGAGAGTTTACCCATGGCGCTTTGCGTTCCTTTCCTTCATCCCATGATTCATAGCGCCGATTCAGGGAAAATGGAACGATGGGATAGGTGCCCAGAAGTCATTGCGCTCAACCGCGATAATGCGTGTAATTTTGTTGCGTTGCAGGGAGCAACGTGTGTACGCGTTGTCCCGCAATAACGGTCACGTGAGTTTTGTAGCGCGATTGCCTTGTTGCGCTTTAATCTGATCGTGTGTACATAGCCTAACACGGCTACCCCTTTGGAATTGGATTTAGGGAAGCATTTATGATATTATTTTCTATGGATATCTCATAAATGCTATAATCCATAGGAACTATGTCATGTTTGGTATCAATAGAAAGGTAGTCATTTGCTGGGAATGATTATATAGTTTATGTCTAGGAATTCTATTTTGATTAGAAGTTAAGAATTTGATGTTATATCCATACTTTAACTTGTGTCATTTTGGAGAAATGTCTTAGAGGGGAGGCAAATTCCAAAGGGGTAGCGGTGTTAGTCTATTGTAGAAAGACAAAAGAGTCTTGAGGACATAAAGAATACAACCATTGTGTCCTCAATGGCTCATCAGTTTACTCCCTGGAACCATATCACCTGGCAAATTCCTAAAAATTAAGGAGACAATGGTTGTTCACACCCTCCCGTCTAAGACAGTTCTCCAGAATAACACAAGTTAAAGTATGGATATAACATCAAATTCTTAACTTCTAATCAAAATAGAATTCCTAGACATAAACTATATAATCATTCCCAGCAAATGACTACCTTTCTATTGATACCAAACATGACATAGTTTCTATGGATTATAGCATTTATGAGATATCCATAGAAAATAATATCATAAATGCTTCCCTAAATCCAGACAGTATCACACTGTGCCCACATGTCCTGCCCTTTGGGGTGCATGCCAGGCTTCTCCTGTGCCCCCCCTGGCAGGCTGGGCATTGGTGTAGTCCTGGGGTAGCCCTAAGTCGACTTAGGGCTACCCCAGGGCTACACTGGCTTAATTCGACTTTAGAAAGTCGAATTAAGCCTTAGGTCGAGTAGAAAGGTGGTTTAATAAAGTCGACTTAATTTTCATTAAGTCGACTTAAGCAAGCTGCTTAAGTTGACTTAAGGAAAGTGTAGTGTAGACGCAGGGCACATTAAGTCGACTTAAGCCAAGCTTAAGTCGACTTAATTTACCAGTGTAGACGCAGCCAGTTTCATTCTGTTACTGGGTCTGCAGCCACCTGAAAAATGTCTGATGCCTAGACATCAGAATAACTTTTTTTTTTTTTTAGTTTGCTGGCAGTTTCAAAAAAATGGGGAAAAATCTGTTCAGGTTGAAATTAATCTAAAAATTGTGACAACTACTAAAATTATGGTGACTATTCTCTTTGGGGCTGAATGAAATATGTCATTAAACCCAAAATGTTTTGTTTTGGGCATTTTTAAATTTTAAGTTCACAAACAACCAGAGGAATCACTGTACTTTTAATCCTTAACCCAGTGATTTGGGTATTCACTTCTGATGTGTCAGACCTAAGTTCAATTCCCATCTCTGCCTGATATGGAGAAGGAAATTAAACTTGATTTGTCCATAATGCAGGTCATCGTTCCAATCTCTGGATGTTCTGGGACAGGTCCCTCTCAATCTCTTCTTCTGAAGTTGTTTCACTTTTCTTAACTAGTCACTGGTACAGGGACTTGAAAGCAGGTCTCTCATACTCCAGGACCCTACTATACCTGACTGTAGAGCCATTCTCACTTTTTACCCATGGCCCAATGACTATTCACTGTCATTCATGGTGGCAATTCATAGTCATCCATAATGACAATGAACAGTCATTGAGCCAGGAAAAAAGAATGAAGTTTTAAAAGTCTGGCAGGTTGAAAATCTAAAAACGATACATTTTAGGGCTGAACTAGATGACATGACAAGATCCCTTTCACTACTACTGTTCTATGAGTCTATGGTTTTATAATTAGTCATTCATTTTGAAATCCCTGTTAAATAGTCTTTACTGACTTTATATATCTATATCTAATCTATAACTAGATATATCTATCTATTTCTATATATTGGTAATTGATATGTATGCAGAAACAATGAGACACCCATGCCAGAGGTTAAATGAGGAGGCCAAAATTTCTAAAAAAAACTATTAACCAGAAATAAACCTCTCAACTATCAATAGCGCCATTCCAATGTGGAAGTTAACCAGTGGCCCCAGGTGGTTGCCTAGGAGGTGGGAGACCTAAGTTCAAGTGCCTGTGCCAATGACTATTTCAACACTTATAGAAAAAGCATAAGAGTCTCAATAGAAGAGAGGAAGAAACCTACTTCATAACATCTCACTTGCTTTGGTCTAGCGCTCTCTGTTGATTTGAAAGGGAATTAAAATTGGGTAAACTCTGTAAGAAATAGGGCTAGAACTAACTCACTGTAATCAAGGTTTCCTTTGATTATGTGGAAGAAAGAGTGAATCAGAAAAATCTCAATTTCAAAAGATCAGTTTCAATAATATATAGTTAATGGCATACATACCAACGCTTGAAGTTTGTTAGGATTATTTTCATTATTTTATTCTTGTGTACACACCTTGATCCACTGCAGAACTCCTCTGAATGAAAGAAGGAGCCAAACACCTCAACCAAAGGCAACATATGGACTGCAAAACTCCTAGTACTATGCATACCAGCAGTTGTAGTCCTGAGTATCTGACACCCCATTGGTAAGTTTGGGAATAAAGATACCCAAGCATGTCATCAGTCATATGTGCACAACTCCTATTCACTTAAGTGAGAGTTGTGTGTGTGTAACTGATGGCATATTTGGCCCAAGCAGTCTGTGGAGAAGGGGAAGAGTAATGAGATGACAGAGCCACAGCTTGCTTTAAAAAAGGATCTAAAGTCAGATCCACAGATGATAAAAATCAGTGTTGTTAATGCAAAGGAGGCTCTGACTCGAAAGATTTCTTCTGATTGCTTGTTCACCTCTGCCAGAATACTGACTGTGATTTTCAGTGTTTGGATGTCTTTGTCTTTTTTTTTTCTTTCCTGTCCTCATTTCATTAACCAAGAGAACCTTAAAGAGGGAAGAGAAACAGATAGGTCCATTCAATTATTGCTAAACTTACCTGGACAAATTAGGTTTCTATTGCACTTTACATTTAATTACTTAGCCTATATCAATAAACATGCATTAAGCAATTTTACAGGCTGGCATTAACATCAACTGTATAAAACAAGAAAAAATATTTTGTAAAACAGAATTGCTCCTGGGAAACACAAGAAGCTTGATTTGTTCCACCTAGTTTCATGCAGGGTTTTTTTGTTTGTTTGTTTGTTTTTGTTTTCTTGTCCCAGGGATAAGTTTGGGAAATAAGAGGCTGTTAAAAGAGAATCCTTTTGGAAAATCCACCTTAACAAGTTAAAATCAATGGCTCCCTTACAGAGCAAAGCCTGGGGAAAGAATTAGCAGGAATTATTGTGTGGGTAAGTCTGCTACTAATTTTTTTTATGCTTGACTGCTTGTTGGTTGGCAGAAATCAATGGTTCCCTTTACACCACTGAGGAAAGAAGGAAATGGGGTCAAATTGTAACTTATCAGTGGTCTGCATGTAAATTAAGTATTTTACTGCTGTGTCTCTAATATATGCCCTAAAAATATTACTTGCAGCAACATTGTGGGGAAAAAAAAAATCATTTTTGCACTTTCACATGCACCCACAGATGTTTCGTTTACCACAGCATTTATAGATGTGCATTTATTGTGGTACTCTCTCTTGTAGCTTTAGATTAATAAATCAAATATATGTTAAGTCTAAAATTAAATCAGTAAAGCTCAACTTTATATTGCGTTTTCTTTTTTTACCCTGTTTTCTAGCATAAAATTGACTTAGTATAGGCCAGAACAACTGTGGTGGTTTTTGCCTAGAGTACTTTACTTTTGGCCTCAGCAATAAAAAAAAAAAAACAGACTTTGGAGACATAAGCTATCAAATCTGTCCAACAAACTCATGAAAAGGTATTAAAGGAAGGTCCATGAAGTACAGCCACTCTGCAGACAACATACTGTATCACTGAAAACTTGTTTCCACTATTTATGATGGTTTAAAAAGCATTCTGTATATCAAATTAAGCTCTACTGTTCCCCAAGTGGGACACAGAATTAGTGACCTTTAATTTCTAGAAGTGATTTAAAACTAAACTAAGATCCTAAATTAAGTAGATTCTGCAGTTAAATCAATTTTTGGAACCATGTTCTGTTTCCTAACACTATTTTACTTTGGGTCATTATAGAAATAATGAGGTGACAGCAATGTAAGTAATTGAATTTTGTTTTGTTTTTTTGGTCCTTTGTTTATTAAGGGTCTAGTTTTAAAAGTTTTCTGAACATGGACTCCCCAACTGTCAGTACAATTTCATGGCCATGCTTATTTGTGTGTATATTGCTTGGATATCTGTGCCTACAAATCAAGTTTAGATATCTAAGTTACATCATTTGGACCTGCAAATAATTATCAGCAGAGCATTTTAAAGAAAATTGTGATCTGCTTTTAACCAGTCTTTTAAAAAACAAACAAACAAAAAAAGCATAGATAGATAGATAGATAGATAGATAGATAGATAGATAGATAGATAGATAGATAGATTATCAGAAAAAAAGATACTTTTTTGGGGGGAAGGAAAAAAAACTATTTACACAGTTGGCAAGAATGCCTGCATTAGAGTTATTCTGGTCTTTTCTATTGAAATCTGTGCATTCAGGATTGGGCTTATGGTTTTCAGAACCTCAAGCAAGAATAGAACCCAACTTGCTGGAAGTGGTCAAAAAAGACATAATCTTGTCCCTGTTCACTCCTATTCCTGTGGTGCTGCTGATGAGGAATAGTGTTAAGTATCAGATATTTCTTTCCTATTTAGTTGTAGTGGCAGAGGGAGACAGGGATGGCCAATGAACTGTAGGCCAACCTCTCCACTATTTGTTCTAACTATGTTATAGGCTGGCTATATATTTTGGCTGAAAGACATTAATAAACCACACTAAGATCCAGATGCTCATCTCATTTAGTTTTATACCTTGGAAATGCCATTTATTTCAACAGAGAGGAGCCAACCCCAAAGAATACAGAAAACATAGATGATATTTTCATTATCCACACACTGTATTGTAAGTGGTGTATCTTCTGGTGTATCTTCTGTGGGTACAGGAAGGCAAATACTTATTAGGATAAGACTCTGGAAAGTAATTTCAAATGTATCCTGGGCATACACTACTGTGGGCTTTAAAATAAAAAACAAAACACAGCAGTGCTATCTTAACAGCAACAAGTCTCAACTCTTATTTACAAACTAATTTAAAAATATGTGGAAATATTTACAAGGTATGATTTACTAAATTGCTTTTTAACCATCTTAGTTCAGCTATTTTATTGCCATTTTCCTAAAAAAGAACAATTGTTTTTAGACTATTAACTGCACACTCTTCCTTTTTCCAAAAAAATCCAATATTTTAGTTCCGCGAGGCCAGGACAAAAACCAAGCAAAATGAAAATAAGAAAACACACACACACACACACACATACAAAACCTCTCATCCTATAAAATTAGTGAAGTTAAACTGTCTTTACACTTCTTTCTAAGACACTACTCAGACTTTTTTAAACTGGTTGAAATTTATTCCCATATGGACACTTTTTTTTTAATATCTGATATATCCCCAGAATTTCTTCTTTTTTTAATACAAAAGTTTATTTTATATTGTGCTGCCTAAATCCATGCATCTAACCAGCGGCATCGCTGCCCCGAGAAAAGGTTCAGGGTCCGGCCCAAGGCCTGGGTCCTGCCCCCTGCCATGCCTGCCCTGCCCCTGGCCCCAGTCCATCCCCCAGGCTTGATCGGGCCCTGGAGCTGGATTAGGCTACCACCGCTGCTGGACCCAGGTGCCCGGCCAGGGACCAGGACTGGGGCCAGATTCGGCTCACGGCTGGACTCGGGGCACTTGCGTTGGGACTCTGGGCTTTTGCCCTGCATACCCAGTACTAGCGACGCCCATGCATCTAACGAATGTTGTGTTTATAGCAATGAATTGAAGAGAAACCTCATAATTGCATTTGGTCTGCATTTGATTCTGCCTCAATTGCAAATCCTGTACCAAACCTTCTGTTGCCTTTAGTGGTGCACAGTGTAGCCCTTGTTCATATTAGGCATTTCTCTGAGTTTTTCTGAGTGGATGCATTGTCTTCAAACAGGTTACAGAAACAGTAACTTCAGCATTCCTTATGTCCTATCTCCCTCCCCCTCCCCCACCATCCCATCCCCACCCCTCCCTTTCCTGATATGGGCCAGCACAGGCTATCATGTCTACCCAGTTCTTAAACCTGGAGTAACTCCAGGCTTCCTGAACCATGACATGATTTACTGACCAAGAATGGCTTTCTCTAGCATTTAGTCAAGTAAATCATTCCCCCAGCTCTTTGATTTTTTCCCTTAAGTTGATCCTGTTTAGAAACAGTTGAAGTCCTAGCCTGATTTATGTAACTTTATTGGTGGTTCCTCTGCACATTTCACAGACTCACTTTTTGCCAAAATTGAGTGTTTGTAAAAATCTATTTGACAAAATCAGTTATGGTAAACTTCATGATCTGACAGAGAGCTATCCTACTTTGAAAGGTTTAGAGCCTCCAGATAGATACAAATAACATAAGAAAAAGCAGACACATGTTAAATCATCTAGCAGCAAAAGGGATCCTTTATGGAAATGAACTCACAAGATAATAATTTGAATTTGACAAGGTGATAATTAAAGTCCCCAGATAGACTCTTTCCACATCTGTATGCCTTTCAGTAAAGTTGGTTAGCATATTAACTACTGCTGGAGAATACTAAAAAATATTCATGGGATGTTAAATTGCATATTATTATTCATTTCAATTTGTATAATAAATGTAACAAAATGCAATGCATACAATATTACACAAGAGGTACTAATCTCTATTATACACTTACTTTAAAGCACATTGATAGCATACCAAGCTCTTATATGCTAGTTTTATTGAGAGAAATTCAAGAGATTTCAGTATTAATTGATCATTCTGGCAAGAGGAAAGAGGTGATAAATATCTTGTGCATGTGGAATACTCAAACTAAGACATTTTCAGGGCAGGAGCCAGAACTGTTTTATATTACAGTTACTGAAGAATAACCATTGATAGATATTTATTTTTTTAACTGGGACTTCTTTATAATTAATAGTAGCGGGATTTGTGAAAAGGCACTGAGACTTGAGTTGTTAATATAATGTTTGTAGTTTATTAAGCAATATTTTTTTGGAATAAATTAAAATGAATACACTTCAAAACACTATCGTCTGATTCCCGAATAAGCTGTGCTATATTTTGTAGTAACAGTTTGCCAAATGGAAGCCATTCACAGTGATCTCTACATTGTATGAATGGAGTCATATATTTTAAAATTTTGTGTCTAGGAAAAGCCTACTCATTCTAGATGAAGTCTAGACTTTATGGAGAAGCTAAGGGAGCTGGGTGCCCAAGTTGGAATTCTCAAGCTGAGCATCTAATTCTGTTAATTCCTTGAAAATTCCATTCTAAATAAATACATTTGTAAAATGATGAAATTGCTATTGAAAAAAACAATATCTATGTATACAGGAGCAGCACACAGTGTATATGAATGACATTAAAGTCTGGGTCTGTATATCACTAATAAACTTTGTCATCTTCCATGGAATTCAGAAGGAAAATATAAAAATTGGCTTAAGGCCTCAGCGAAGGATAACTTCCTTTTTTAAAAAAAGAGAAAAAGGTGCTTATTTTCAGGCTTCAGTGGGCTACTGGCAGAGTAAAAGTTCTACAGTTAGTTTGTATGGGGCAGTGGGTACTTACCCATCAGATATACCTCAAAAATGAAAGAAGCATAGAAATTAGTTACAGAAAAGTTCGATTAGCCAGTTCCTGACAGTGGATGATTCTATCCTACAGTTCATTGTATAATGCTTTATATAGTCTAATTTTAAGTGTCTCCATTGACAGTGCTGTCATTTCTTCTCTTGGGAAACTGTTTCACAGTCTAATAGGTTTAATCCTCAATCTTCTTTTTGTTAATCACACACGTACTCCTAGTTATGGTATCATGCCTGGTTACTGTATCACACCCTAAACTATTCATTTATTTCTTTGGAGGTTAATGTGTGTTCCACTCTTGCACAAGTTTTCAAGTGAAAGAGAAGATATACGACTTTTTTCGCCTCAGAGATCACAAAGACTCTTCAGACTGGTGCTGCTGTTGTAATCAACATGTATAAAGTGTTAGTATTTTGGCATTATCTGATGTAATGATCAGTGGAGCTGTACAGGCAGAGTGAGCTGCATACCTACCCTGTGACAAAACATCTAAAAGGTGAAGTTCACACTCCATGGGTGCATCTACACTTACAAATTAAGTCGATTTAAGCTTGCTTAAGTCGACTTAATTTAATCTGCATCCACACTACACTTTCCTTAAGTCAACTTAAGCAGCTGCTTAAGTCGACTTAAGGAAAAATTAAGTTGACTTTATAAAACCTCGTTTTAAGTCGACTTTGCTGGATAAGTCGAATTTAGAAGGTCGACTTAGCCAGTGTGGACATGGAGTAGCCCTAAGTCGACCTTAAGTCGACTTAGGGGGCTTTAGGGCTTCGCCACTGCCCTCCCTGCCAGGGTGGCTGGCACAGCCACAGCCTGGCGTGCCCCCCCACAGGGCAGGGCAGAGCCCTGACCACCCTGTCCCTATGCCCTGCCAGGGTCCCTGTCAGGCTCAGCTCCCCATTGTACCAATGTACAATAAAGGCTGAGCCCACTGGCACTTGGCAAGGGTGCCCCACCTCCTGCCACCGTGGACCTGTCCCAGGTCCACCTAGCCCCTACAAGTCAATCTAGGTGTCCAGTGTTGACGCTCTAAGTCGATTTGGTAGGGTCCCCTCTAAGTCGACTTAAATTTTGAGTGTGGATATAGCCCATGTGAGTTCAGGCCCAGCTTCATTTACACCTGGTTTTCTCCTAGAGAATTGGACTTGGAGAACCTGTGATTGAGAGCCTGATGTGATATTGAACAGACAGAATGTTCTCAGTAGGAAAGGAGTAGCAGGATTAGCAATGAGTTGGGATCTCTCCAGTAATCAGGATCTGGTGAAGGACTGAGAAGTTAGGGAAGAGATCTGGGGAAGAACAGTTTATCAAGGAGGAGTAACCAGTTCCAGGGAAAGTTTAAGTAAAATGAGCCTAGGAAGGGCCTGAGGGAAGATTGACTGAAAGAGTGTCAGAAAGAAGGCCTGGAACAGACAGGATGAGGTAGAAGCAGAAAGTGGGGCAGTTTGAACTTTGGGGTAAGCAGCTCTAAGGCTCAGAGCTGGAGATCAGAATACAGAAAGCATCTTGGAGAGGGTGATGAAAAACATTGTCATTTAGGGATAAATGCTTAGTCTGAGAAAGGCATAAGGAGCTTTGTAGCTTCAGGAGGGCAAAAGATAAATGGACCATACCAGAGTGGAACACCTCTAACCAGAGATTAAAAGAATTTCGGAAAGAGGAGGAAAAGTGACTGTAAAAATTGCTAGAACCAAGGGGGAAGGACGTTAGGTTGAGGAGGGCAAGAGAAAGTTTTCACTTATTTGCATTCTGTTTGGACTTTACATACCCCAAACAAAGAGGACTTTTTGCATTGACACAAGGTCAAAGCATCAAATTCCCCAACAGCTTCGCAAAGATTTCTCCACAGAGGAAAACTGAAGAATGGCTACATGAAGAATATAGAACACGGTTACATAGGGATGGTACGCCCTATACATGGTACATGTACATGTAGGTACATGGTACACCCAATACATCAGGCACCCACAGGAGTAGTACTGCTTCACTGAACTTAATGCTGAAATTTAGTCCTTAACATTTATATTTTTGAAGTATGTATGAACATTATTCTGCTTTCTTAGTTATTATTTATCCTACTTAATACATATTTAGCACTTCTAATATTTTCGCATAAATCAGGACTTGCTGCCCATTTATCTTATTTACTATTCTCCTCTGAATGTCCTTAATTCTTCATAATTATATTCACCTTTCTTTTGAGGAGATTTCTTTTGCCTTTAGCAACAAATAAGCAAGTAGAACTAGCAACTGGCTAGAACTTGGGCCTATCCCAAATTAGTCAGGATTAACGCAGCAAATAGCACTTCCTACATATATTAGCAACACAAATAGTAATGAAGATATCAGATCAGCAGCATGCCAAGTACACAAAGTCATTAAATGTTAAGGTGCTCAAACTTCATGGAATTTTTTTGCTTTCTGCTTCCCTATCTGTCACTCATGAGGATCTTTTTCAAAGTGGCCATTCATTTGGGTGAAGAGGGCTAGATCAAGACAGCTTCAGAAATACCTAATTTTCATGCTTGAAGAAATCTTAAGTAAATGGGACTTACACAAGAATTCTCTGAGGAGGGTCAATGATGAGAGGGCGATTAGATTCTTTTCTTTCTCTTAATTCAAGCCCTAAAGACTGCAGTAAAATCCATGGTCTCTTTGCCTATCCTCTAACCACTGAGTCTGCTTAGCTGTGGATTTACTCTGCATATCCAGCTCTTTCTACCTGCTGCCTATAAGAATAGTCTTGAATCAGCTGACCCCATTCAGTCTCCAAAGCCCTAACTTGCCTTTTCCATAGCACATCCAGCTGCTTTTGACTCCTATGTGAAAGACTGCACTGAAACTCTAACTCAGATTTCCCATATACTAGAAAACTGCTACAGATGGAGCAGCCCAGACAGTTTCTGTGACACAAAATATTTGTTTAAGCTTTTGGTTCTAGAGAGTTACATTCACTTATTCACTGTTGTTAATTCAGTATGTAAAATAGAAAAGCAGTTTCCTGCAAAATTTGAACACAGCCTAGAGTATACAGTGATTAAAGGAAACTAACTTTTTGAGCACGTCATATATGGATGTGCACTTACTGATCAGTAGCCTGCAGAAAGCAGTAACAGTACACTTGTCACCACAAAACTTTGATAAGCAAGTCAACATTCCAGCTCCTTGGGACACTGCTCCTTGCTTGCTAGAAGTTAGCATACCCTACAAAAGAATGGAGCTTATTTATGTCTATTTGATTGTATCCCTCATCATTCCAACATGGTGTCTTCTGAAATTCCACTCAGATTCAGACGTTCCATTTATGAACAATTGTTTAAAGGGGAGAGGGGAAAATGATATCTAGTGCGTGAAAAAAAAAGAAGTTACAGTAAAAAATAAATACAGAAAAAAGCTAAAAGGAGAGAGAGAGAGTCTACTGAAACAATGTAGCATAGTATGGCTGCCATATACACGCCACCCACTTTGGGAAGTCAGAGTTCAATAATGTGTAGTGCACAGCACTATCCTATTTTGATGGTGAAACATGAATTTGAATACTTTTTCTATTTTCCTTTTTTTTTTTTTTTTTAAAGCCATACTTGGGAAGAAGGAGTGAATAAACATCGCTTTAAAATTACAGGAGGGAAATAGTTCATAAACTATAAGTAACTTTATGGGTTTTGTTTTGCAAACTTAAACATATATATGATAGGCTTGGAAAAGTTTAAACACCTTGAGGTTGACCTACTTGTAGAGGTGATGATAACAAGCTTAGCCTAGCCGGGTTTATTTTAGAGTTCATTAACTGTTATATACTTTAATTAGAGATTTCTCAAATAAGAATAGTTCTTTTAATCTGAATCTCATATGGGAATGTCTGCAATCTCAGTGACCAGATAGCAAGTGTGAAAAATTGGGATGGAAGTGGGATTTATAGGCGCTCATATAAGAAAACATACTGAATATCAGGACTTTCCCTATAAAATTGGGACATCTGGTAATCTTATCTACAATGCTCTTTGACAGATATATTCAGATTAATAGGATCAGTAGCAAAGAGCAATAATTAAACCCTAGGGCACATGGAAAAACCTGACAGTAACATTCGCCAGGTGTAGTTTTTAGAGACGGTCTGCTATCACTTACTGACCAGTAGCATGCAGATAGCAGTAACAGTACACCTGTCACCACAGAACACAGCTTATTTGATAAGCAAGTCAACATTCCAGCTCCTTGGGACATTGCAGAGTGCTCCTCACTTGCTTGGGACTTTTATAATACCCTAAAAAAGAATGGAGCTTATTAATTTATATTTAATTGTATGCCTCTACTTTTCACCTTCCCTTTTCATGAAGTCCCAATCAAATTGATGGGGCTTGTTTTGAAATATGGTATTATTCAATGTGAGGGAGGGAATCAGAATCTAGATTTTAGGAAGCTATTGTTTCCACTTTAAATGTTCGCCTTTATTTCCCGTCAGACTGTCCACTAAAAGGAGCATAAATGCTGATTATAAAGTGGCTTTAATATAAATATTGTACTATCCATTTCTGTCTCGGGGGTGGGGGGAGGGAGAGAGATGAATGGGGAGTCAAGCTGGGGGAAAATGTAAATTAAGTTGATATCACTTTAAATGGCATATTTCCAGTAAAAGGAGTAGTATGCAGGGGCTAGATTATAAGACCGATGTGTGATGTACCAGTGAGTGATACTGTCTGGCATCTTGTTCATGATTGATTGCTTTTAGCTGCAGTTCTCAGGAAATCTGTTTATTCTTAGCGATAAAAGATTATTTTCCTTTAACAGGCACCCAGCAATACCCAAATGTGTATCTCTGTGTTCCCTTGAATATTAATCTGCTTTGGTACATCTCTACAGGAAAGGGCTGCTGTCAACTAGTGTTGTATAGAAGATGCCCCAATTCCATGAGGTATCTTCAAGATCCAAGGAAGGCATTAGGAATCTATATATTAAAATAAAATAAAACAATTGATTAATAAAGCCATGTCTACATTTGGGAGTGTGTGATTTCTAGCTCACACAAATGTACCCACATTAGTTCTTCTCAACCTAGCCCATTAAAAATATTTGTGTTGCATGGGTGATAGATTGGGGCAGCCACTCTGAATAGGCATCCATAGGGTGTGGGTGAGTAAGTACTCATGCCATGTGTGCTGCATTAGGTGATAGATCCACCAGAGCTAGCACGGGTACATCTATGCGAGCTGGGACTCACACCTCTCAACTCAAATAGGCTGCGTCTACACTGGTAAATTAAGTCGACTTAAGCTTGCCTAAATACAATGGGGCAAAGGCTGAGCCCTCTGGAACTGGGAAAGGGGTGCCCCCCCGTCCCGCTGGATCTGCCCTAGGTCCCCCTGGCCCCACAAAGTCAACCTAGAGCATCCAGTGTGGATGCTCTAGGTCGACTTTTTAAGTTCCCCTTTAAGTCGACTTTATTTTTAAGTGTGGCCACACTAAGTCGACTTAAATTCACAAGTGTAGACATAGCCATATAGAGGTAAGATTGAAATGCACTTAATTAATTGGTAAAAGCCCTGCTTATTACAATTTTGGTGCAGGGGAAAAAATAACAAGTTTATTGTCAGAAGTTTAATTCCAGAGGGGTAGCTGTCTTAGTCTGTATACAACAAAAATAACAGTCCATATTTATAGATATTAAAATGTAAACCAATGACACTACCATAATTTTAAGGCCTTTTCAAAAATATACGTAGAATGTGTAAAATATGTGACTTCAAAAGAATAAGTAAAAAGCCAGGGTTATAAACCATATTGTATAGACTAGGTAGCTCAGGGCCCAGTTCTGCTCATCTTAAGGTAAATCTTTCACTAAAGTCAACGAGAACTTTTCTTAAGAAAGCAGCATATGATCAGATCTCTTGTGAGGTGGATTATATAGCATCTCAAACATAATGAGCATTTTTTTACATAAATAGCGCCACTTATATCCACTCATGTGAGTGTCCAACAAAGTGAAGAAAAGCATAGTCCTGAGACATTTAGGTATTATAAAATCAGACATGTAAGAAATGAAGATTTTATTGAGATTTATAATTAGATTTATTTATTTATTTATTTATTATATTGTTAACTCCCTTTGCATAAAATTCTTTAGTCTGAATCCTGAAGTTCAGATTCCTCATTCTTATTGAAGCAAGATCCCACTGAGTGAAGACATGTTATTGAGTAAATAATAAGTTGGGACCTCAGGATTTGCTCTGTCTTTGTTATTATGATGTGACACATTACATACAGGGCCTGAAGGATTTTATGTACTAATCAATGCTGATGAAAGTATTATAATGCAAAAAAAAATCATAAAAAATGATCTTACTTATCATTGTTCCACAAATTATCTATTGACATTTTTTTTTCTGTTTTCAAAGTACCTCTGTTCACTTCTTAAAATACAGTTGTTTACTGTGATTGATAAGTTCACTAGCTTTTAAGCTCATTCACATCCATTAGTTCTGCTTTTTTTCCTCCTGTTAAAAATCAGGAGCTGTCAGAATGAAATAGCACAATCAGCTAATGTTCTTACCAGATACAAATAGTGTCCCTGGGGGTGGCGAAAACCATTCTAGAGCAGAAAGAAATAGCTCTTAAAACATTGCCTGTTGGCACTGGTCAGTCCATTTACTTCATAGGAAATGGTGAAATAGATAACAATAATTATACAAATAGTGTATAAAGTGTTTTTATTACTAATTTCCCCAAACTATTTTTCATTTTTTAGACAAAACAATAACATCTAAAATGATGCATGTAGAAAAAAAATCTGTACTGCAAAAAGGTTAGCCTCATAAAAAATGGGAAGGCAAATTGCTTTAGATATTAGAATTAAATCTGCATCTGGTTTGCAAATATGGGTGTGATTCAGATCCCATTAAGGTTAGCAGCAAGACACTCTTCGACTTAAATGTATTTCAGATCATGTTCAGTATATTACCAATGCAATTATTCATATGCTTTATAGAAACATAAAAGACACGATCCATGCTTTTACAGAGTCTGAGTGAAATTCTGGCTTGATTGACGTCAGATAGAATTTTGCCATTGACTTCTATAAGGTTAGGATTTTACATTCTTTCTAAACTCTGGCTATGTATACACAAAAACCTAGAGATGTGATTCCCTGCCTATGTACACAGATGCTATTAGTTCTCACTGAGGCCATATCTTCACTGAAAATGCTGTGTAGACCCACTCAATTGATCCCAGAAGCTCCCGTTCGTCAATGCACTAACTCCACCCCTCCAAGCTGAGTTACACTGCGTCGAAGGGAGAGCCTTTCAAGTCAACACAGCCGAGTGAAGACCCGGAGGTGAGTCAAAGTAATTAAGACAACGTGATATGCATTCTGCAGCACAAAGATTGTGTATCTCCCACCAACTTAGCCCTGTAGTGTAGACCAGGCTTTAGTTAATGTAACTATCCCTGCTTGGTGTAGCACTCTGTCCCTCTTTAGTGGAAGTTAAACCAGCTAGAGATTGATGAGTCAGCTACAGCTTTAGCTAAGAGACATAAATGTTTTAGCTCATGCTATAGAAGCTCACTTCTTAAACTCCAGCGATCCCAATGACTGGAGTCTCTTGGTATTACAATAGCATGGGTACAAATAGCAGAGTAGCCACAATAGCAATGACGATGGAACTGAGCCATGCTGAGTACATACCTACTAGTTTCAGGAATGTATGTACTCAGCACAGCTAAGTTATATCTCTCCAGCTGCTTCCAGGCTACTGCAGGCATATTATTATTTATACTTGTACTATCTGAATGAGATCTAACACAAGTACTTGTATGCAAACAGGGAAATTCTACCCCTACCTCATATACATATAGCCTTACTTTGCCAGAAGTGGCCTTACTTTGTCAGAAGTGGTAAAAGGCAAGAAGGTGGTTTGGGGGAAGGGTCAGCAAGGGTGACAGAAGGCTTATTATAGCATTGCTTGATGAGCAATAAACAAATCTTAGACAGGGCCAGATTGAGACATGCTGAAGTCCTGAACTATGTCAAGAGTCAGAGGCCCCATATCATAAAAAATAAAGACAAAAAAGTATATTACATTATAACAGAAAGTATAATGAAAAATAAATGATAAATTGTTATATTTGCATATATACTTTGGCAAAGATGCTATGAAAAACAACTAAATACAATATACATCTTGCAAAAAGCCTTATTTGCATTATCAGTTTTATTTATAATAAATCTTCTTAGTTATCTCCAACATATTTAGAGGCCCATCATAATATGAGGCCCTAAGCCGTGACTTACTTGGCTTGTGCCTAAATCTGGCACTCATCTCAGTAGACTTTTTTTCATTATTTATATGTGCACAGTTACTATTAAAATCAAAGTTATCTTTTTTCTTATACACAGAACTTAGTGACCCATTAAATAAATTTTCATTGTAAAACCATTTTGTTATTATATGTATAAATGGGATTAATATTGTACAGTATGTTATACACACAATTTTTGAGGGAGAATTTACATTGATAAATCTTTGCCCTACTCCATCATATATTCTCTCTCAATTGATATAGATGTGCCAGAGGAGCAGTGGTAGGTTTAGGACAGCTTGTTCAAAGAGGCAAAATATTTTTCTTCTCCAGCAACAACCAATCCTAGATACCAGCTTCCTGAGCTGTATTCCATAAGGCTACCTGACTGATATCAGCTATATAACTTATGATTTCCCTGCTCAGCTGCTGTACCCCACTATGCATAGTGGACATTTCGACATTTGAATAGAAGATCCTTCACAACACAGAAGTAGGCAGCTGGTCAAAGGGAATCCCCAGTCTGCAATTGTGCTAACAGTGGCTATGTCTACACTTGTTAATTTAAGTTGACTTAGCATGTCCACACTCAAAATTTAAATCGACTTAGAGGGATCCTACCAAATCAACCCAGAGCGTCCACACTGGATGCCTAGGTTGACTTGTAGGGGCTAGGTGGACCTGGGACAGGTCCACTGTGGCTGGGGGGGCACCCCTTGCCAAGTGCCAGGGGGCTCAGCCTTTGCCCCATTGTACCTAGGTACAATGGGGCAAAGGGGGACAGGGACCCTGGCAGGGCATAGGAGCAGGGTGGGCAGGGTGGGCAGGGCTCTGCCCTGTCCTGGGGAGGGCGGGGCACACCAGGCTGTGGCTGTGCCAGCCACGCTGGCAGAGAGGGCAGTGGGAAAGCCCTAAAGCCCCCTAAGTCGACTTAGAGTCGACTTAGGACTACTCCACGTCCACACTGGCTAAGTCGACTTTCTAAAGTAGACTTAGCCAGCAAAGTCAACTTAAAACAAGGTTTTATAAAGTCGACTTAATTTTTCCTTAAATCGACTTAAGCAGCTGCTGAAATCAATTTAAGGAAAATGTAGTGTGGACCCAGATTAAATTAAGTCGACTTAAGGAAGCTTAAGTCGACTTAATTTGTAAGTGTAGACGCACCCAGTGATATGTCCAGAGGGCTACTTGAGTTATGGCTCTGAGTGCAGCCACAAACAATGGTAACATATTGTGGCAGAATACAGTCCTGTACTCAGACCTGACACATTATAATCTTTGTATAAAATATTCCTTCTAAGGTATCAGTTGAAAACTCATAATTCTCTGGTCAGTATTGTCCTGCTAAAATATGTGTGGCAACTTTGTATGTGAAGTTATAGGGTTTCCCTTGTATGGTGTTATATCAATATGTTCCTAACGCCAAAGCCCCACTTATACAGAAATTAGTAAACAGGTCTGTCCTAAACAGGCAAACATTTATTCTTTTCTCATATATCTCACAAAAGACACCATCCTGGGACCTAAATCAAGCCAGCTACTCCATCAAGGCCTCATTCACCTGTTCATCCGCCAATGTGGTTTATGCCAACATATGCCAGAAATGTCCCTCCACCTTATATATTAGAGAAACAAGACAGTCTCTTGTGCAAAAGAATAAATGGACACATCTGACACAAGAAATAACAACATTCAAAAACCGATAGTGGAACACTTCAATCATCATGATCACACCATTACTGATCAGTTAATATCTGTACTCAGGCAAATGAATAACAAATTAAAGCTTTAAAGAGAAACTTCAGAATTGGAATTCATGTGCAGATTTAACTCAGTGCTGAAAAAAGACTATGGGTTCTTTTTCTCATTAAAGCAGATACTTTTGCTTTCCTTGTCCCCTATCCACCTTCTTCCTAATTGCTGTATTTCACTGTTTGAATCCTAACAACTGCTTTGATTTGCTGTACCAGTATGACCTGATCATATGACTTACACTTCCCTGCATTTGTTTTGCTCCCATTCCATAAGTTCCCCATCTTCAAGTGTCTGATGAAGTGGGATTTTCTCCCATGAATACTCATGCAATAAATATTTTTTGTTAGTCTTTAAAAATGCCACCAGACTCCTTGTTTGTTTGGGTTTTTTTAGAGTCACAAGCAGGAAAGGAAAAACCAAGGAAGTTCAAACAGGTGAGAAAAACAGCAAGGAATATCGTTCCGCAGAGACTCTTTGGCTACTGGTTCGCACTTGGAAATGTTTTTCAAGAGGAAGAATGAAACTGTAAAAAGGAGGGACATACACCCCCAATGGGTCTCTCCTCTCTCTCCCCCTGCCCATCACACTCATTTCAAAAAGTGCCAGTACTACCAGGAGCTGGATGCTTTTCTGGGACAGGAGAGGGACAGCCTCCCAGGCCACACCATCGACTCCGCTGAGCCACCCTCCCTTGACAACGACCGAGTGGGGGGGCTTGATGGACGAGACTGGAGGAAGGGGAGACCAGTTGGCAGCAGGGTACCCCACGAGCCCCAGAGCCTGCCACCAGCTGGGAGCTCATCCCTGCCCTGACGGCGGACACCACCACTGAGGAGGAGGAGCAGGCTTTCCCACCGAAGATGATCCTGGTAAGGGGACAGCGTGCCAGACACCTGCTGCACCTGCTCATGAGTGCTCCCTTCTTCTCTTCCTCCTTCCCTGTAGTAGGCAGGGCTGTGCATGCCTGTGAGGCAGGCACTGCAGGGTGACATGGCCCAGGGACAGACAGGGCCAGGGAGGATGTAGAGGGCTTCCCACAGGGGCAGAGGGGCTAGGGGCTATGTGGCTAGGTGGGGGGAGCCAGAGCCAAGTGGTGCAGTGGTGTGTTTGGAGATGGGGTGGAGACCGTAGGCGGGAGCACCAAGGCCAGACAGCATGCACCTGACACTGGTGGCATGTGACCTCAGGAGACACCCCTGAGGCAGGGCTGCCTGCAGGTCATCACCATGGGCACCACACCCGACCTGGACAGCAGAGAATGCCGGCATGTACCAAGGGGACAGGGTTTGGGAAGCAGGGGGATAGTCAGGGGACAGCAGCTGCTGTCAGGCTCCACATAGCAGCAGCTAATGGGAGGAACTCTCTTCTTTGCTTCTCCCCAGCAGACCTTGGCTATGTCTACACTTGCACTTTTAAGTCAACTTTAACGTTAAGTATCCTGATGAGCCATTGAGGACATAAAGAATACAACCATTGTACCCTTAATGGCTCATCAGTTTACTCCCTGGGACCATTCTACCTGGAAAATTCCTAAACATTAAGGAGACAATGGTTGTTCACACCCTCCCATCTAAGACAGTTCTCCAGAATAACACAAGTTAAAGTATGGATATAACATCAAATTCTTAACTTCTAATCAAAATAGAATTCCTAGACATAAACTATATATTCATTCCCAGCAAATGACTACCTTTCTATTGATACCAAACATGACATAGTTCCTATGGATTATAGCATTTATGAGATATCCATAGAAAATAATATCATAAATGCTTCCCTAAATCCAGACAGTGTCACAGTGTGCCCACATGCTCTGCCCTTTGGGGGGCATGCCAGGATCCCCCTGTGACCTCCCCCCCAGCAGGGAGGGCACTGGTGTAGTCCTGGGGTAGTCCTAGGTCGACTTAGGGCTACCCCAGGGCTACACTGGCTTAATTCGACTTTAGAAAGTCGAATTAAGCCTTAGGTCAATTAGAAAGGTGGTTTAATAAAGTCAACTTAATTTTCATTAAGTCAACTTTATTTTCCTTAAGTCGACTTAAGCAAGCTGCTTAAGTCGACTTAAGCAAAGTGTAGTGTAGATGCAGGGCACATTAAGTCGCCTTAAGCCAAGCTTAAGTCGACTTAATTTACCAGTGTAGACGCAGCCCTTGTGCCCTTGCCATGCGGCACTCCCGGGGCCCCACCAGCCCCGACTGGGAGGTGGAGGAGGAGGGCACTACACTCACGTAATGAGCTCCTCGAGGACCTGATCCGCATCAGTGAGCAGATGGAGACATGCTTGATGGCCTGGCAGGAGCAGGAGGATGACCATCATAGGCTTGAGCAGGGGCAGCAGAGGTTTGAGCAGAGGCTGCTCGAGTGAATGCTCAACCTTATGGAGCAGCAGACCCTGTCCCAGGAGCACCTGGAGCTGTGCCTGTTCCCTCAGGGTCCTGCCCTGCACCCCAGAAGTAGCCCGCTTCACTGGCAGGCCAGGACCCACCTTCTGGAGGCCGATAGCACTGGCCACTCTCCCTGACCCTCTTCACTCCCCACAAACATCCCCTCTTTCCCCACCCTCTTCACTCCCCCCAAGTCCCCTCTCCTGATCCCCCTTCACTGCCCACAAACCCTCTCTTCCCCTGACCCTCTTCTCTCCCCCCAAATCCTCTCTATCCCCATGACACCCCTTCACTCCCACCAAACCCCCCAACCCCCACAGCTCCACCCCCAGTTCCCTCCCTCTGAATAAAAACCCTGTACACCTTTATATATTATGTCATGGTTTTTATTGGTTTGGGGGCAGGGGAGAGATGGGTGTGTGAGGGTGGGGAGGCAAGCATGGGCAGGTGGTGGAGGTGACAGGGCCTGGAAGCAGGCCCATCCCTCAGTGCTCCTTGCTGAGAAAGTGGGCCCTCAGCGCATCCCAGATCAGCTGTGCTTGCCGCTGGAACCACTGAGTCTGGGGCAGGGTATCATAGGGCTGCTCATACAGTGTGGTGAGCTACTCGGCCTTGGCCTCTCAGACACGGGGGAACCTTTCCACACGCAGCTCGCAGAAGTTGTGCAGGTAACAGCATACGCTGACAACCACTGGGAGCTTGCTCTCGCCGAGCTGCAGGTGGGTCAGGAGGGTCCTCCAGCGAGTCTTCAGATGTTCAAAGGCTCACTCAATGATGCTGTGGCACTGGTTGTGCCTCAGATTGAAAAGATCCCTGCTGTTATCCATGCGGCCCATGTATGGCTTCATAAGCCAGGGGATCAAGGGGTAGGTGGCATCTCTGAGGATCAGGACGGGCACCTGCACATCCCTGATGGTGATGGTGTGGTCAGGGAAGAAGGTGCGTGCCTGCATGCACCTGTACAGGGTGGAGTTGTGCAGGATGTGTGCATCATGCACCTTCCTTGGCCAGCCCACGTAAATGTTCTGGAAGATCCCGTGGTGGTCTACGAGGGTCTGCAGGACCACGGAGCAGTACCCCTTGCGGTTGA
Source organism: Pelusios castaneus (assembly GCA_007922175.1). Taxonomy (NCBI): domain Eukaryota; kingdom Metazoa; phylum Chordata; order Testudines; family Pelomedusidae; genus Pelusios; species Pelusios castaneus. The sequence continues at coordinate 11,875,764 of ML685802.1, read as the reverse complement.
CATAGTCCCTGGAGTGATGTTCCAGGGCTCAGATGGGTATGTGGGTGTCATCCACAATGCCCACACAGTTGGGGAAGCTGAGTTTTGCTGAGGCTATCGAGGAGGTCATGCAGGTTGCCCGGGGTGATGAGGTGGGCTAGCAGGACCCGGTTGATTGCCCTGCACACTTGCATGGTGGACATCTCCACGGTGGCCTTCTCGATGCTGAACTGCTGGACCACGGAGCGGTCAGAGCCCAGGGTTGCCGGGTTCCATAAGGTGATGGCCACTCACTTGTCTACGGGCAGGGCGGGTCGAAATCTGATGTCCATGCTCTACAGAACCGGGGTGAACTCGCGGACCAGCTCGAGGAAGGTCCGCTTGCTCGTCCTGAGGTTCTGTAGCCACTGCTCATCATCCCAGGTGGTCAGGACAATCCTCTCCCACCAGTCGCTGCTGGATGCACGTACCCAGAGGCGGCAAGGCACGGAGCACACTTTGGTGAGCAGGGCAGCTTGCTGGGGCAGCAAGTTGGGGGGCAGGCTGTCGTCTGCCTCCACACTGGTGGGTTGCCAGCGAAGCCTGCTCCACAGTAGAAGAAGCCTTACCAATAGCTGGCAGGTGTCATGCAGATGCCTGAGAAATCATTGGAGAAGATTCTGGTCCATGATCTGCTCAGCCTCCATTTTGCCAGGTACAATGGGGAAAGTGCTGAGCTCACTTTCTCTTTAAAAGGAGTGGCCGGGAAAGGTGGGCACTTCTCGAGTGCCTCATTCCACACTTCCCACAATGCACCACTCCTAGGTCGACCTAGTCCCTGCCAATCGACTTAAGTGTCTAGTTCTAGGTCGACTTGACAAGGTTGACTTTAAGTCAACCTAAATATACAATGTAGACGTACTAAGTCAACTTAACAAGGTCGATTTAAAGTCAACCTTGTTAAGTTGACTTAACAAAGTCAACTTAATTTAACAGGTTTAAATGTAGCCGAGGGGAGGAGTCTGACCTAAACAGTTTGGTGAATAAGAATGCTGAAGGCATCTGGTGAGAAGCTTTACTTGAATCTGATATAGTATGTTAAGTTAGGTATTAGTAAATATCTTATCTTTATTTTTCTTGTTTCTGATTTTTATACCTCATTACTTGTTCTCACTTAAAATCTGTGCTGCTGAAGTTAATAAAGTTGTTTTATTATTTTATCTAATACAGTGTGTTCAAATTGAAGTGTTTGGATAACTCCATTTGGGGCAATAAGCAATTTATGTATTATTCCCATAAAGAAACAATAGATTTAATACATTCATATTGTGCAGGAGAGGGCTGGGCAGTACAGGACATATGTTTCTGGAGGGAAATCTGAGGATTGCAAAGATTTTGGGTCTTCCATCTTAATTTTGAGGGCTGCTGTGAGCCAAGAGAGCCAAGAGAGCAGGAGAGGGCTGGGCAGTACAGGACATATGTTTCTGGAGGGAAATCTGAGGATTGCAAAGATTTTGGGTCTTCCATCTTAATTTTGAGGGCTGCTGAGAGCCAAGATGTGGTTGAGTGGCTGAAGCACACACAGAGACATAGATGGGAGTGATTTACATGCTGAAGGCTGTTTGTAAGCACAAGACATTTGTAAAGGGCAGCTAAGATTACATGGTAGGGGTGACACAAGTACTCATTAGTCTGGATTGTATTTTGTTATATTATACCCACACCCAATTGTTTGTAGTAAACCTGGTTGAAAAATTTTTCCATTGGGCTTTTTCATGTTCTATCCAAACGGACATGTTTCACCGAAACATATGTTTTAATGAAAAATTCCATTTGGAAGCTTTCTCAGTTTCCAAATAGAAAAGAGAGAATGAGAAGAACCATCTCAGAAGCACGGACTTGAGCCTAGGTCCACCCCGTGTTAGTGAATGCCATTATCGCCAAGTTTTTTTATTTTTTTCTGGCTAGTACTAACGTTTGAAAGACAAAAGCCTAGTTGTGAGGATAGTAACTATTGTTTACTGGTGTATAGTATTAATATTTTCATTCTTCTGTGCAGAAAGTGGTCAGTAGATGCATCAAAGAAGTAATTTACACTAGCAAAGGACTAGATATTGGGTGCATTTTGGTCATTTTTGATCAGTGGCTCCCAAATTTTTTGGCTTGAGGGACACAAAAATATAATTTTCACAACCCTGAAAGACTGCCAGTCTATTTAATTAAAATGTAATTAATTAAATTCAAATAAAATTCTAATTAAAATTAATTAATTAAATATAATACATTAAATGTTAATTAAACAGACTGGTGGCCCTTCAAGGCTGTGAAAATTATATTTGTGGCCTTTGAACCAAAAAGATTTAATTTTTTTTTTTTTAATTAAAACTTTTTTTTTTAAGGGATCGATTCCCATGAACAGACCCCCGAGCCCGGAGAGGAAGTGAGTGACTGCAGCCTGGCTCCCCAGCTGCACTCTGGGACTGGGTGGGAGGAAGGCAGCTGCAGCCATGTAGTGCCCAAGACCGTGTGTGGACAGATTTTGTTACTTCTAGGGCAACCAAGATAACAAAATCTGCCTGAATATGGTGTGCAGGCAGATTTTGTTACCTTGGTTGTTCTGGCAGTAACAAAATCTGCCCACACATGGTTTTGCAGACAGAGCCCAGTCCCAGCCATCGGCAGGGGAGTGCACGCTGCTTTAAATAGTGCCGCGGGCCACTTTTTGCCCGTGGGCCAGGGATTGGTAACCCCTGTTTTACATCATCTTCTCAAGCATTTGACAATGATCAGAGGCAAGATTCCAGGCTAGATGGATCTTCAGTCTGGCTGTAATATAGGAATTTCTACAATGTGTACCTAAATACCAGATGATTATTAAAAGCACATTTACTGAGGGCTAACCACTCTGTTAAATATAGGTTCCACTAGATAATGATTAAACCTTCAATAAATACGTTTTTAATAATCAGTCAGTGTTTAAATAAAATGTAATGGTAATCTCAATAAATCTTGGTGTAATACATGGCTAGGACCTTTAATATAAAGTATTACTTAAAAGCTTACATAGGTTTTTATTTTTAGTCATATAGAGTTGTTACATGAATTGGTGCTGTTTCAGATCATAAGCACGTATCTTAACAACCATTAGCACTTCAGGTTTTCTTTCCAACTTCTGCTTTCACTTGCTTATTGTTATTGCTATATTAGATGGCCAGTAATGTGCCAGGAAATTAAAAATGCTTATTGATATATTTATTAGGTATTAGACATCTTTAAGGAATTATTAAATAACATTTAACACTATATTCCTTAAATGATCTTTATACATATGATTAATTCTCAGACCATGTTTGGTTTTAAAAGATTGTGGGGGGCAAGATCATGTGACACTAGCAATCCACTGCAACACTGGAAACTGATCTCTC
>ML685802.1:11819040-11872371 GCA_007922175.1 Pelusios castaneus | reverse complement strand
TCTCTCTCTCTCTCTCTCTCTCTCTCTCTCTCTCTCTCTCACACACACACACACACACACACACACACACACACACACACACACACCCCTTCTAAGATATTTTACAGGTAAAGGCACCACTCATCTTTAGTTTGCTTCTATTCCTTTTCACAACCTCATATTCCTAATGTGACTGTGAATTGCTGTTTGAGCTAAAGATACTGCTTTGTTAACTACGACAGTCCATCAAGACCAGATCACGTTTCTTCATTTATGTTTAACCATGTTTTTATTCTTCTATTTTCTTGCATGTTAATTATTTTTTCCTTTGTTTTTTTTCCCCAACCAAGGTAATACACTCTGTCTGTTCCTGTGTCTGTTCCACTTTCTGTCTCTGTTCTTCAAGTGAGCATGATAATATAAAAGTAATAATAAATCTATGGCTATGTCTACACTTGGTAATTTAAGTTGACTTTAACTTTAAAATTAAAGTCGACTTAAAGGGGAACTTAGAAAGTCGATCTAGAGCATCCACACTGGACGCCTAGGTCAACTTCTAGGGACTTAGGGGGACCTAGGGGAGGTCCATGGGGGCAGGGGGGCACCCCTTACCCAATGCCAGGGGACTCAGCCTTTGCCCCATTGTACTTAGGTACAATGGGGCAAAGGGGGGCAGGGACCCTGGCAGGGCATGGGGCAGAGTAGGCAGGGCTCTGCCCTGCCCTGTTGGGGGGCATGCCAGGCTCCCCCTGTGCCCCTCCCCCCCCGGCAGGGAGGGCATTGGTGTAGCCCTGGGGTAGCCTTAAATCGACTTAGGGCTACCCCACATCTACACTGGCTTAAGTCAACTCTAGGGAGTCGACTTAGGCATTACGTCTAATGGGAAGGTGGTGTTATCAAGTCGACTTAATTTTCATTAAGTAAACTTTATTTTCCTTAAGTCGACTTAAGGAAACTGTAGTGTAGATGCAGGGTAAATTAATTCAACTTAAGCAAGCTTAAGTCGACTTAATTTACTAGTGTAGACGCACCCTATGTGTGGGACTAAACCACGATTGTACTATGCATCTTTGCTATGAGATAGTTAATATTGTATGTGGTCATTCCTGCAGGGGAATTCTACCTCCAGTCTTCCTTTAACTTTATTTTTTAAGGATGATTTTTAGACAGGGAACTATAGGGCCAGCTTCTGGTATCATATTTCACACTGATCAATACTGCAGTTCATGAGAATCCCACTAAAGTCAATGGAACAATTTGTGGATGAAGGTGATTCTTAGCATGAGTAAGGGTGCATCTACACTAGTAAATTAAGTTGACTTAGGCATGCTTAAATTGACTTAATTTACTCTGCATCCACACTGGCATTTCCTTAAGTCAACTTAAGATGCTGCTTACGTCGACTTAAGGAAATTCCAAGTCGACTTTATAATACCTCGTATAAAGTCGACTTTGAAGCTTAAGTTGAGTTAGGTCGACTTGGAAGTACACACAATACAATGTTTAATTAATTTACCACCTTGTATTTACAAGTTTTGTTAATATTTGTTCTTTTGTCATACTTGCATCGTTTGTATTTTTGTGAACAAGAGTTGTCCCTTCAAGGATAAGACAGGATGCTCATCACCAAGAGCATGTGTTTCTAGTAAAGTCCCACAAGGATCAGTTCCTATCCATTTGTTATTTAACTTTTTAAGTTACTACTGTGAAGAAAAAGTAAATTTAACACTAATAAACATTGCCGGAAACACAAAAAATGAAGAAGTGGAAATGAATGAAGAAGACCTGTTAATGTTTTAGAGTAATCTGCATCAATTGTTAAATTAGGTCAATCAAACAATGGACATTGGTGTGGCTAAATTACAAGTAGACATCTAGGAACAAAGAATGTAGGGCACACTTATGGGATAGGGGTTTTTATTCTGTGAAGGATTGACTCTGAAAAAAGACTTGGGTCATGGAGGATAATCATCTGAACATGTGTGATGTTTTGGCCAAAAGGATTAATGTGATCCTGTGATGTGTAAACAGGAATCTTGAGGGAGCAGAGGGGGAATTTCACCTCTGTATTTAGCTCTGGTGTGACTGCTTCTGAACATTGTGTCCAGTTCTGGTGTTCACAATTAAAGAAGGATATTGATAAATGGGAGAGGGTTTAGAGAAGGCCCACAGGAATGATTAAAGAATTGGAAAACATGATTTATAGTGAAAGATTGAACTTGTTGCGTCCATGTAGTTTAACAAAGAGAAGTTAAGAGATTACTTGATTATAGTTTACAAATACCTACATGGGGAACAAATAATTAATAATGGGACTTTCAGTCTAGCAGAGAAATATATGACAATATCCAAAAGTTGGAAGCTGAGCTATACAACTTGCAACTAGAAATAAGGTGTAAATTTTTAACAATGAGAGTAATCAGCCATTGGGACAACTCACTAAAGCTTGTGGTGGATTCTCTATCACAGATAATATTTAAATCAAGACTGGATATTTTTTCTAAAATATATGATCTAGGAATTATTTAATGAAGTTCTATGTCTTGTATTACACAGAAGGTCAAAATAGGTGATTACAATGGTCACTTCTGGCCTTGTAATCTTTGAATTGTAGGATGTGTCTGAAGGCACTGAGAACAGTGTGTGAGGAAACTACCTGTGCATCTAAGGAGTGAAAGACACTGCCATATAAAAATATCGGAAATTGTTTTCATTTTTGGCTGAAGTTTCGGTTCCCCAGTTTTATTGAACATCACAATAAATGAAGTTCCTTGGAATTCACCACCCTTTATTTTTCAGATTTTCAATTAGAAATAGCAATAAAATATAAATTTTAAACATGTACATGCTGTAAAATAAAAATTATTATTAGCATCTGGGAATGATATTTAGGGGGGAAAAGACAATAATAACACTATCAGCACAGTGCATGGCTGCAGTCAAAAAGAGAAAGAGAATCAAGGTGTTCATAAGTAAATAACCACTGAATACATATTAGGAGAAAGAAAAATCTATCACTTTATACATAGAAGGCTTTTTAGCCCACACATTGTAGTGAGGTAAATTCTGTTCTCAAAAATATAAACTAGGTTCACATAAGAATGAAATAAATTCATGGAGGATAGGTCCATCAATGGCTGTTAGCCAAGATGATCAGGGACACAACATCATGATCCAAGCTTTCCTTAACCTCCAGGTACCAGAAGTTCGAACTTACAACAGGTAATGAATCACTCAAAAATGCTCTGTTCTGCTCATTCCTTCTTAAGCATATGGCACTGGCAACTGTTAGAGACAGGATACTGGACTAGATGGATCATTAGTCTGATCCAGTATAGCCCTATTTTTATTTGCACCCTGTGCAATCCCACAAATGTGTAAGTTCAGGCATAAGCTGGCCCCTATATATATATTTTTAAATGACTTTGAATATAAACTGACAATTTATTTTTTATCTCTCTATGAACATTGGACTCTGCATTTTTACAGTAGTCACAGATCGATGCTGGTAAAAGTTTGTCAGTTCTTAGAGTGGGTTGACAGACTCTGTTCTATACTAACATTTCTCCAACAGTGAAGTGGCAAAGGAGTGCCAACATTAGAGGTAAAGCTGCATTTTGTATCATGGCTGTTCTTTTCTCTCCCACTTTTGTGTGGTTCAGTTTGTTTGTCCTCTAGAAAACTGGCTTAGACCTTAAAAAAAACTTCAGCTCATCCTAATTAACTTTTTTCTTTTTCCCAAAGGGCAGTGATTACCATATAAAAATCTATCAAACATGCCTTTCTCCCTTCTATATATTCTCTCAAGACTAAGAGGAAAGGAACAATGGACGTTGTTAAAATGAAAGCCTTACTTGTTAATACTTTACTTTTGAAATGCTTTAAATGTTTTGACTTTTTCCTATGTATTTTAAAGAGAGTTTACGTAAAAAAAATGTTTCTGCCTTCATGTAAAGCAAGTTAAGATCTCTGTGTACAAAACTCTGAATCTTCTTAACACTGTTTAATATTGGACAGTGACTGAATTCTGTTAACACCTGTATCTTTTGTGGTCCATATATTCCACCAAATTAATACAACACACCTCTTGTATAATAGAGACCGTAGAATTTCCCTGAATGCATTCTTGATTGAACTAGAACATATGTTTTAGAGAGAATCCAATCCTGATTTAAACATTTTTGATTTACAAAACAATAGTTTTGTCTATGGATAAATTTGTCCAATTTTTTTTTAAAGTTGGAGGATTTTTTTCTTTGTTTTATTAAAAAAACCTAAACCGAAAACATCTTGAAAACAATCCCAAAATATGTGACATTTTTTCACTAGTTATAGTCCTTAGACTCACCACAATGGGTCCATATTATAGGAGATGCAATCTTTAATGGCTAAGAAAATAATATAGAGAATCTCCAAAATATTGCATAAATTTAACATAGACTCTCTAATACGGTGTAAAATGGAAAAAAAAAATTGGAAAAACTTTTAGCACTGTTGTTATATATGGATTTTTGTTGACTCTATGTCTAACTTGTATTTTCCTGCCATGCCAAAGATAAATATTGGATTGCAAGCAATAGGTGCTAATTTCTTTTCATATCTTGCTATTTCAATCTTTTTTCATATAAAAACAGTTCTGGATTGCTTGTTTCTGTGACCTTATTATTAATACAAGGATTATAATGACATAGAAGGTCTTTTTCAATTTCATATTTAATTTTAATAAGACTCTTTTAAGGATTTTTTAATATAATCATAGCATGGAGATAGATAGATAGATAGATAGATAGATAGATAGATAGATAGATAGATAGATAGATAGATAGATAATCTCTCAAAGGTGATATTTAGTCATGCAAGAGATACATTCATTGGTCAAATTACCTTTATTGGCTCTGTCTTTATTGGGAAATTAAATCATGTTAGAATTTGACCTTGAACACTCATGTTAAATAGTACTCTATGGCAGAGGCGTCACTACCCCAAAAAAAATGTTCGGGGCCTGGGACTGGGGCCCATCTCACCCCTGCACCAGCCCCTGCCACACCACCCCACCCCAGCCCTAATCCGGCCCCCGGGCACAATCTGGGGGCTGGATCCTGCCACCACCAGCTGGTGGCCTGGCCTTAGCTCCCTGGCCAGGGGCTGGACTGGACTCCTGCCAGTGCTGGATTTAGGCACAAGATAAGTAAACTACAGTTTAGGGCTCAGATTATGAGCCCTCCCAGAACTGTCCCCCCTCCCCCAAGTGGTCAGCTGCTAGTAACATAGTGTTGTACCAATTTAGTCATTTGTTGGAATTTGGAAATTACTGACCTGAACTCACTAAAGAGTAAGAGGGTTCAGATGCCATGCCAGATTGAGTCTCAATACATGTGCACACTACAGGAATCATTTCGCAACAAGCCCATTGTGCTTTAAAAATCATGTGGTTTTTGTAGCGCTGTATTGCTTCCACACTGAGCTGCATGTGATGGAACAGAGCCCCCCCACCCCGCAATTTGCGATTTCACAAGAAACCCAATTGAATTGTGGGAACCAATCCCATAGTTCCATTCATCCAGATTTGGCGCTAAGACTCCTGGGTAGAAGGAGAGTAGCACTGAGCACCAAGGGGTAAAGTCTTGGTTTCCCATGGTGCTTTCTGTTCCCCTGGCACCATGAGAGTTGCTACTAGTAACTCACGCTCATTTTCAACAGTACCGCATTGCTTCCCGGAACTCCTTTTTGCAGCAGCATGGATCCAGCTCTGATCTCAACTGTCACATTCAGCATAATGAATACACCTCGGCTGGTGGCACAGTATGCGTTCAGCTCTGAATCAGACCAGGATTCAGATGACCTTGGACTGGTGACAGCCATGCAGAACAACAGCACCGCATTGCTGAGTTCCTTCACAGAGCATCTGCACACTGTGCACCACCAGTTCTGGTCACGAGAGACAAGTACTGAGTAGTGGGACTGCATTGTTTTGTGGGATGATGAGCAGTGGCTACAGAACTTTCGAATGAGAAAAGCCACATACAGGGAACTGTGTGAGGAGCTAGCCCCTGCTCTGCGATTCAAGGACACCAGAATGAGAGCCGCCGTCACCGTGGAGAAGCTTGTCGCAATCGCACTGTGGAAAATGGCGACTCCAGACTGCTACCAGTCAGTCACGAATAAGATTGGAGTTGGCAGGTTGACTTTGGATTGGAGTCGGTTTAACCCTTTCACAAGTGTGCAGAGCCATTAATCGTGTTCTGCTCCAGAGGACAGTGATGTTGGGCAATGTGCGGGAGATCGTTGATGGATTTGAAGCCATGGGATTCCCGAACTGTGGCGGGGCAATAGATGGCACACACGTCCCTATTCTGGCTCCGGAGCATCTTGCTACTGAGTATATTAATAGGAAGGGCTACTTCTCCATGGTACTTCAGGCACTCGTGGATCACAGGGGACGTTTCATGGACATAAATGCGGGGTGGTTGGGTAAGGTGCATGATGCTTGCATTTTCCAAAACACAGACCTATACCGGAAGTTGAAGGTAGGGACCTTCTTCCCCGATGATAAAATTACTGTTGGGGATGTGGAGATGCCCATAGTCATCATAGGAGACCCAGCCTACCCACTGATATCTTGGCTCATGATGCCCTATACTGGCAATTTGGATCCAAGCAAGGAGCACTTCAATTACAGGTTAAGCCGGTGCTGAATGACCATGGAGTGTGAATTTGGGCGCTTAAAAGGCCGCTGGCGCTGTTTGTATAGGAGACTAGACTTGAATGAGGACAACACTCCAGCCGTCATTGCGGCATGCTGTGTCCTGCATAACCTCTGTGAAAACAGGGGAGAGAAATTTCCCCCTTCATGGGACGTGTAGGCTGAGCAGCTGGAGTGTGTCTTCCAGCAGCCAGCCACTAGGAGTATCAGGGGGGCACAGCTGAGAGCTGTCCGCATAAGGGAGTCACTTAGGGAGCATTTTAGTCATGGGGACTTATAGGATGCATTGTATCACTGGGCAGTAGTGTACCTGTGCACTACTGGGTGCTGATTATGGGGGAGGGGGGGCCATGTACTGTACTATGCTGGAATGAATGAATAGTGAATATGCAGTAACTAACAATTATTGTGTATCAAGAAAGACACTGTGCACAGTTCAAGTGATTCAATTTTATTATTATAAAACATTAAATAATTACAGTAAGCAGTGCGTGCACCAGGGGCTATAGATGCATGTAGGTGCGTGGCTCAATACCATAGCTTTGTGCAGGAGTGGATGTAACATTGTACCAGAAGCGTCCCTGGCCTTCAAAGAATGGCTTTGTGAGAGATTGGGGTGGTGGGGACAGAAAGTGTTGCTGTGGGTGCAGTGGGGAGGGTGGGGGTGACTGGAGCAGCTGAGTCTGCAGACCAAGCAAGGTCTTTAGCAGTTGGGTCTGCTCCTGCAGGATACTTATGAGGGCATCCTTCTGCTTCTGCTTCCTCAAATTGTTTTCCTTACACTCCTGCCAGCACTTCTACCTCCATAGTCTAGTCTCCTTTGCTGCTGCCTCGTTGGACTGCATCAGCTCTTGGAAGATATCCTCCTTGCTCCTGTGAGGTCTCCTCCTTATCTGTCTCAGCCGGTCAGTGGGCGCAGACCACCAACTGGTGAAGATCGTTTCTAAGGAAAAATGAAACCTCATAAGTAGTGCTATTGTTCTCACTTTGGATAAAGAGCCGATAATATGCTCCGCCACCACATTCTGCAGTGCCCACGGGACAGGGGATTGCTGGGGACTGAAAGGGGCTTTTGCAAAGGGAGGTTCGGATTGCTGAGACACAGATCCATGAACTATTTCCAGTGCTTTGGGCGATTAGTTCACACACGGCATAGCCATGGAAGGCGATATCTCGCTGCTTAGAGTGCCCCTGCAAGCCAGAATACATATCCTGCATGTCACTGCATATAAGCCAGGACTATATGCAGCAGGCTTGTGTGCAGCCCTGGTTCCTACTGCCGTGCTTTGCAACTGGCGAGGGAGAGTATCCCTCTATGGGAGAGGGAACACAGTAGCTCTCCCATCGAATTTAACTAGGAGGCTATGGAAGTTCATCCAGGAGACCTTCAGAGAGCTCAATGGAGAGGATTTCTTGAGAATTACAGCATGTGTTGATGCACTGCTCATGTAATGCGGGGTAGACCCCCCCATCCAAAAAAAAAGAAAGGATGAAACTCAAAACGCCTATCTCCCACCTGCTCTTCATTTGCCCGCAAAGCTTATCCAGCAAGCACAGAAGCCAGTTCCGATTAAATTTACCGGAGCTCCTCTCTGCTGCATCCGAAGACAGCACGGAGAAGGAATCTGGACAGCATGTGTCGGGTGGTGTGGAGAACATCTCCTGGCTCCCTAGGTTAGCTGCACCACTTTCAGCCTCCAGGTCATCTTCCACCTCCAGTTCCTCATCAATGAATTGCTCATCACCATATGCTCCGATATCCTTTTTATTGGTGGGTGCCAACGTGTCCACAGGAGCTTTGGGGTGGTTGTGGGATCCCCGCTCAGGATTGCTTCCAGCTCCTTGTAAAATTGGCATGTAACTGGCGCTGAGCCAGAGCGCTGGTTTGCCTCTCTGGCTCTGTGGTATATTATCCTCAACTCCTTCACCTTTGACCTGCACTGAAGAGTGTCTCTCTCATACCCCTTCTCTGCCATGGCCCAAGAAATCTGGCCAAAAATATTGAAATTTCGCCTGCTGCCACGTAACTGTGCCTGCACAGCAGACTCTCCCCAGATGCCTATGAGATCAAGCACCTCGGCTGTGGTCCACACTGGAGCATGTTTGCTACATTGAGCCGCCATTGCTATTGGAGAACACAGCTGCACTCCATGCCGAACAAACAGGAAGAGTGAACAATTCAAAAATTCCCGGGAATGATGGGAGGGCGGGTACAGTCATATCACAGCCACAGAGCACAGGAGGAAGTGCGGAAGGGATGGAATTAGAATTCTGGGACATTTCCGGGGGCTTCATATTGCATGGCAACCATATTCCGCAGTAGCCGCTAGCACCCTTGTTTTGGTAGTTTACTTGTTGCGTGATAAGACCGCTGTTACCGCGCAACACCATGGATTTGTGTGTGGATGCTGTCATTGTTATCGCACCATACCGAGGGTTATTGTGCAACAACTTTGTGGTGTGTACAAGGCCTCAGTTGAGAAAAAGGAGAAGGTGGAAGTTGGGGGGGGAGTGGTGGTGAATGGCTGAGTTGCAAGTACTACCTGATTAGTAATCAGCGCTATCTTTTAACAAGGATTGTGCTGGTCAAATAGTGCTGATAGCTCTTAGTTAGACTCCATACAATGTCTTTTGTTATTTTAAGTGACCATTATAGCTGAAACCACTGGTAAGTATTAGTGCTTAGACCTGCTATGGGACAGTCACCGTGTTTCTGTGGAGACACTGCCAGCCTGCATCATCATAAGTTCCCTCACTGAGACCTAAAATCACAGAAGTCAGGTCACAGTGTGGTGGGAGCAGCAGATGGTGCCTTCTTTCCCCCTTTTCCCTGGAAGGTGAATTCATGCAAAAGCACCTCTGAACTGTGGTCTCCAGTACTGACCAAGGAGGACATCATGGTGAGTGTGGTACGGTGGCAGGAGAAGTGAGAGGTACATTAAAGGAACATTTGTTTGTTGAACTGTGAGTTTTAGTGAGTTTGCTACAGAATTTGACTGGGAAACTAATATAAATGTTTCCTAGTAGGCCAAGATTTTAAAAATGCTTTATTTGCCAAGGTCATTATCTTATATTATCACTATCACTATCTTGAGAGGTCTTGCAAAGTTTCTCTACTGAACATTTTTTATGTTTTAATTAACTTTTACACAGGAGCAGGAGAATGGCCATACTGGATCAGGCCAATGTTTATCTAGCCCAGTAACCTATCTTCTGACCACGGCCTGTGCCTGATGCTTCAGGGAATGAACAGGACAGGCAGTCATGGAGCTATCCATCATCCCTTGTCATCTGGTCCCACCTTCTGGCAAAAAGAGACTAGGAACATTTCAGAGCATAGTATTACATACAATCCATCCTATCCCAGGTAATACCATTGATGGATCTATTCTCCATAAACTTATCTAATTCTTTTTTGAATACTTGGCCTTGGTCTTGGACTTCACAACATCCTCTGGCAAAGAGTTAAATAGGTTGACTGTGTGTTATGGGAAGAAATGCTTCCTTTTGATTGCTTCAAACCTGCTACCTATTGATTTCCTTGGGGAACACCTAATTCTTGTATTATGTGAAGTATTAAATATATGCTAATTAAGAAATCATGAGGTATTTAATAACGTAAATAAGGTTTTTTGCAAGTTGCAAGTTTTATTTAGATTATTAGTTGTTCGTTGTAACTTTATCTACGTATATATGCAAATATAAAGATTTATCATTTATTTTTTCATTGCCCTTTCTGTTAAAATGTAATACACTTTTTTTCTCTTTATTTATTTATTTTTTTGTTATGATATGCCTCTAAATCTTGACATAGTTTAGGGCCTCAGTATGTCTTAATCCGGCCCTGGCTCCTGCCCTGCTGCCGTTGGCTCCAAGCACCAGTCCCAGGTCATGGCCAGGTTGGGCTGGGCCCGTTCAGGCCTCAGGGCACTGGCCTGGGGACCCAGGGCCTGTACCCCTTTGGCTCAGCGTCCATGCTCTACAGAACATTAAATTATGTCTACACTGTTGGCAGCATGATTGATTTTTCATGCTACATCAACAGGAATACATTTCCTGTTGGTGCAATGTAGTGAAGACATTACATAGAACAGTTAAGAAGTCAACAGATGTTACACAAACTACTCTTGGTTAACTCTAGTCACCTGTCACCAAATTTCCCATATAGACCAGGCCCAAGTTGTGTTTAATACTATGCCAGTCAATCCTGGTTACTCTGTACTTCCAGTAAGGTTTACCCATGATAAGGTGGCACAATATTAAACATAACTGGCCTTGTCTTCATTGACTGCAAAGTTGTATCTAACAAAGCATTAGTGTCTTAGCGTGATTGGCCTCTTATGAAGAGATGGAGCTCAGTGCCACCAGTGACAAAATCAGCTCATCTTCCCAGGTGGCAAATTGATTTTCGTCAAGTGACTAACTCCTACTACACCTAATAGTTATAAAACAGAAACATAAGGGAGAGTGAGAGTTTTGAGTGTAAGTCAGGAACACTGCAACTGGGCAGGGCTGTCAATGAAAAGTATGACAGAAGTCTAGCAATCTGTAGCTGGCCCGAAGAAGCAGCTGCACGTGTGTGCTGCAGGGAACAAGTAAGACTCTGGTGGGGAGCTGAAGGTTCTGTTTGATTATAATCCCAGGCTTGGGAAGGAGGGCTAGGGGCCCCTGATTTAAGGAAAAACAGTGTGTGGGGCTCAGTGACATCCAGTAGCTTTGACAGTGCAAAGAGAAAAGAAGGCAGGGCAGGCCTTACACCTTCTCTAGCTGCTCAGAGAATGAGAAGAGACTGTCTTTTGGTAGCTGGGGAGGGACTGCTTTGAGCCATTTAAGGTACCTGACTCCAATTAAGGTATCTAGAGTCATTTGGAGCACCTGACTCCAATTAAGGGTAGAAGATAAAAAGCACCCATTGCAGCCAGGCAGTGAGGGAGTTTGTGTGTGCTGTTTGGAGGTGGTGGTAGGAGCAGTATTTGGTGCATGGAGAACAGAGTGAAGACGAGTGCAAGAGAGCTGATCAGTAGCTGTTACTGACAGCACCTAGGAGGTACAGGCAGTGAGGGCAAGTTTGCCCAGATGGGCCTTAGGGGCCCAGGCCCAGCAGCCTTTGGGGCAGAGAGCCCAGCCTCAGGATAGGAGGAACTGAGGAATTATAGTGCTGGAAGTTTGGAGGTGGGAGAATTGTGCCTCTGCTGGCTGCCACTACATGAACCGCAGGATCAGAGGGAACTTAGAGTGCTCAGTTTGCTACAGTTGTCAGTTATTACTATTATTTAGGCATTGCTGTGGTAAAATAGCACATAAGGCTCTGATGAAAAAATGAGGCACACATTGTTGTAGGTACTTGTATAAATTCAGAACAGTCCCTTCCCCAAATGGTTTATAGTGTAGATAATGGGAATATGAGAAGTGAATGAAACAAACGATCAGAGCAGAAAAAAATATATGTTAATATACTATGATGCAGCAGAATGCATTTTTACTTTTTAGTTAATCTATTGACAATTTATCAAAGAAGCACAGCAATATAATTGGGAGACTATCTGAGACTGTACAATGCAGAACATTCTTATTTGAGCATAAAATGGGCTGGCATAGTATTAGTCTAGGCACAAGGTGCCAGTTTCTCCCCAAATTTTATAGCAAAGGTCAACTAGTCTTTTTCATTATAACTTACTGTAGATGAGTCCTCTTCAGAACAGAGTACTTATTTGTTTTACTCTGGTAAGAAAGCACAAAGAATTTCCCTATCACATAGTTGCACTTCAGAAGTATTTTGCAAAAGCTTTTTTGTGTTCCATTAAGATAACATTTTCATTAGGAGTATAAAAGAGACTGCACATTATAAGGAATAGTATTTAGTAGTTCTTTTACTCAAAACTTATTGTAAAGCTCCCTACAGAGATTTCTGACAAAGTAAAGGTGAATCCTAGCACTGTGCATGGACAAGTCCAATCTCATCTTTGCTTTCTTTATTTAAAAATCAATTTGCAGTCTTGATAATTTTTCAAGGGATCTCAAAGCTAGCAGACTGCCAGTGTAGATTGAATTGGAAGATCCAAAAATAACACCCTCTTTCCGGACTGAAAAGAGGCACTATTCCTGACTGTGTCATAGAAGTGCTGCAAAATGGAAAAGAGGAATAGAGGTAGATGGTTTGGCAGCATTAGAATTTCTTGATATCTGATTTGTTGTCTGCATTTGGTATTAAGGCAGTCTGTGAATTAGTGCAACAAACTAAAGAACTCCAAGGATGTGTGGTGGCATAAAGCCTGATGTATGGGCTGTATCTGGGAAGTTCACTGTGATTGATTGACTCTTCAGTGCTAAACACTTGGTTCTTTGTAATATGTTTATCCAAGTGCATGAGATATTCTAGCACATATGAAGTTTTTTAAGAAATAAGTTATGGTCAGTTCAAGCTTATACTATGATTTCAGTAACAGGTCCTTTGGGAGTTCAATATTTGTTCTAACTTGACTTCACTGCTCCCTTGCCAAAATACTTAGCTCAAAAGTCCATTAGGTTCTAAATGTAAAGTGTGTTCATTGTCCTACTCTGTAATCTAAAAGGTCATGACACTGAACCATTAAAAATTCATTTGATTTATGTAGGAACATTACATGTGTTTAAATTTTTTTTTTAATGATTTGGTATTTTAAAATATTGGGGGAAAAATATAAAAGATAGTTAGGTCTGAGGCAGCGGATGACACTACATAACATTTAAAAAAAAACACTTTTCAGTGTAGATATTGCTGGGGGGAAAAATCTACTTTCATTACTGGACTTTAAGTTCTAAAGTGACTTCTTACACAATCCACTATACTTTGATTTATTAAATTATACAAAAGTCCTTAATGAATACACCATTTAAAATGATCCTCTTGGGCTATGTCTACACTTGCAAGTTAGTTCGAATTAAGGAAGCTTAATTCGAACTAACTTAAGCCTTGGCCACACTAGGCTTTCATTAGTTCGAATTAAGGGCTTCCTTAATTCAAACTAATAAATTTGATTGCTTAGTTCGAATTAACGGTTAATTCGAACCCCAGTTAGTTCGAACTAATCCAATGTGGCCATGCTTAGTTTGAACTAATCGGCAGATTGACCTTCCTGCAAATGACTAATTCGAACTAAGCAAGTGCCCTGCATGGCCATGGCTAGTTCAAACTAGCATTCTAGTGGGGCCATGCTAGTTCGAATTAAGTTAATTCAAATTAACTAAAATTAGTTTGAATTAGTCAGATTTGTACACTTAATGCTGTTTTTATCTGTGAGCAGCTGTTCTCCTTTTATCACTCTGGGGCTATAGTTTAAATGATTAAGTTATCAAAAAACAACCAGAAGACACAGCACAAATATTTTATTCAAAAATATTTGTAATACATTTGTATGGGAAGTGAAAAATTGGTAGCCAAACAAAACGTATTCCTTTTCAGATGACCATCTTCCATAGATTGAGGGCCTCACATCTTATTTGAGGTTCTTCCACTTCTTTATGAAACAGTTTTATTTAAAAAATAAACCCTTTATAATCAATTTGCCCACCATTTATTTTTCTTTCCTTCCCTGTAAAAAGTCTAATTCTGAACCTCTCCAATCACAATAGGAGTTTTGCCATTGATTCCAATGACATTAGGAGAAGGCCCTGATTCAGAGATGTTGAACATCTGCAGTGCAGTGGAGAAGGACCGAGGATCAACTTCATCAGCCTGGAGCTGGATTACACACTGAAGAAGTAGCATTTGTACAGTATGAATTCATTAATTCTGCGTTGTTTCTCTAACTATAACTTCAATTGTTTAATATTTGTATCTCTATTGGGAGTGGTAAAGGGTACAGAAAGGGGTAGGTAGAATTTAAAAATGCCTTGTAAGAAGATATATTCTTTTTTGAAGATTTTTTTTTTCCTTTTGTGTATTAGTTGCTGCTGCCATGCATTTATCTTTGTTGCAACTTTTTTTCCCCTTCTTCTATGTGCCTGAACATGATTGGTTAGCTTCATGTTCTCATGCTATTGTTCAAGATGTTTCTATGGTGAGTGATTTAATTTCACTGGATTTGTGGCTTTCTCCTGCTGTGCTTGTACAATGGCATTGATGCAGATTGTTGAAAGAGAGAGTCTCGAGCCAGGTGGAGTTAATTAAGATGAGGTAGGTACCAAAAAAGAAAAAAAAAAGTAGAAAGCAAACCTGGAAGTTGATGATACAGCAAACACAAATACATTTCTGATGACAGATTATGTCATTTAAAAAATAGTAAGAGCAACTGAAAATTGGGAGGCAATGCACTGTCTGCTCTATCTGTAGCTGACACCAAAGAAGTCATTTATTTTCTGTGAATAACTGAATAGTCACAGGGATTCTGAGAAAGCTCACTAGAGTGTTTATAATGAGAGAACTCAATGAACATATAAGAAAAATACACTCCACTCCCAAGATCCTCATCATGCACATGTGCTTGATATATTGACTTTGGAATCACTCATAGGCTTTGTCATGCTAACAAAGTTATTGACATTGATTCAGAACAAAAGAGAACAGATGCAGTCCTTTATTATTTTAGACTTGTGTTAGAGAAAGAAATGAAGAGTTAGCATGGCATGATAGGGTTGCCGAAGTTTGCAGGCTGCAGAAAATTAGATATGTTTAACATATATGCAGGAAGAAACATAGAAGAACTGATTAAAATAATACGATGTTTGTGAATCTTATGTGGTACAGAAGGGAGCAAAATGGAGCAGAAAGGCATTGGAATCTTTGGAGCTGGAGCTTGATGAATCTAGAGAGAATGAAGGTGGAGGAGGGGGGACAGACTGAAAAGAAGTTGATGATGGCCATGGTATGTTTTTTCTCTGTGGTGAATTAATTTCCCTATGGAAACTGGTGCATGTGTTTTGCTGGTGGAATGTGTTGGATATTAAATTAAAATGGAAACATAAACCTGTCTACATATTTAATCTATGAATTTATATTACATGCAGCATCACGGTATCTGGATCCTAATAGAATTCTGTAAAGTATATTTCTCAGAAGAACTTACATTAACCAAACTTATATTAACCACTATTCTCTGTACTTCCACCATGTGTGTACAAGGAACATATTAACTTTACTTTTGTTTTATTTGCCAAGAGAATGTGGGTGGCTCATTCTATTGTAAGGGCAAAGAGACACATGGAAAGAGATGAGATTTTTCTTTCACTCTGAAGATGAGAAACTTCAAAGCTTATTTTTATTTCTGATGGAATGGAATTCTTGTCCAGGCAATAGCAGTGCCCAGGAACCTGTCTGCCCAAGGTCCTGAGGGTTGCAGCTGCCATGTGGGTCAGAGTAAAAAAAAGCTATGGTCTCTGAGGTAGTAAAGGTCCAGTCCATTGAGTGTGGTGTGGAAGAGGGCCATGATTTGGTGCTGAGGTGGATTTTGTGCTGCTGAGGTGGTCAATGAAGCAAAGAGACACCAGAAAGATATTATCATAGTCCTGTTTGACTTAGAAGGTAGACTGCATCCATGCTATAGCATCCAGAGTTTTCTTAGAACCTTCAATGCTTGTTAGCATGAAAGATAGACTATCATGCTATATCTCTATGTAAAAAGTGAGCATTTGTTTGCTTAGATAATGCAGATAGAGGGAATATGGCAATTATACTTAAAAAAACCCCTCTTGTTAAATAACTAATAAAACTTGTTGTTCACTAACTTCAGTACTTTTAACATTCAAAGACATTCCTGTAGTAAGTACAGGAAAATAAAAATGTAAACTGAAGGTAATGGCCACCCATATCTATTGATTTTTGGTCAAACTAGCACATTGCTCATTCCCACCTGTACATTCTATTGATAATAAATGTGTCAGAGTTAATTGAGGAGGTGAACCAAACTTAGTCATCAACTAGTATATCCTTTATCTAGGAAGAGGGACAGATTTTCCAAGCTATAATATTATTTATAGGAAGGGAAATGTTCAGGAACACAGAAAAATAATAATTCCAACAGATATTTAGAGGTAGATAAGGAAAACAAAACATGTCTACTTTTATCTCCTTGAAATGACTTTTCAAAATGCAGTTGCTATATTCATTATCCAATTTAAGGTCCTACATTTATAATTAGTCTAGTTCAATAATAATAAAATGTATTTAAGTGCACTTATTTTTCAAAACAAGACATTTTCCCGAAATTGCATAGGTTACTTATTTTAACTGAAAGCACAAATTCTACTTCATCATACACTCACCTGCATTTAATTTCCTCCCATTCTGTAAATTTCCCATCTTCAAAGCGTCTGACGAAGTGGGATTTTCTCCACGAAAGCTCATGCGATAAATAAATCTTTAGTCTTTAAAAGTGCCACAGAACTCTGTTGTTTTTGAAAGCACAAAGAATGTTTTGGAATTGGAATTGGAATGTACATGAGTTTCCGACAAGTGTGGGGGATGGGGAAACAGGATAATTAGTGAGTTTTTAATGCATGTCTCAGTTACAGACTCTCAGTTTCTAAAAAAAGAATATTGTCCATAAACACGTTAAAATGATTGGAAAAAGGCAAATATAATACTTATCTTCAAGAAAGGGAAAAAAGGAGACTCTGGTGAAGTACAGACCAATCAGTGTCACCTCTATCCCTTGAAAAATCATGGAGCGGGTTCTCAAAGAATCCATCCTGAAACATGTGGAGGAAAATAGAGTGATCAGGAACAGTCAGCATGCATTCACCAATGGCAAATTGTGACTGACTAACCTGATTGCCTGCTGTGATGACTAGATTTGTGGATGTGGGAATAGGCATCATCGTGATTTTACAGTAAAATCAATTAATTGAATTAAAATTAAATTTTAATTAAATTAATTAAAATCAATGAATTAAATTTAAATACAATATTAATTAAATAGACTAGTGGTCCTTCGGGGTTGTAAAAATTATAGTTGTGGCCCTCGAGCCAAAAAGATTTTTTTAAAAATTGAAAAAAATGAGTTTTTCTTTTTATCTTTAAAAAAAGGGGTGCGGAGGGGCGGTGGAGCTGGATGCCCATGAACAGGGCCAGGACCAGTTTCTGGGCAGGCTGGGGACCCATCGGCTAATAGCAGCACTGTAGAAGAGGACCTGGAGGTTATGGTGGGTGGGAAGCTGGATATGAGCCAATGATGTGCTCTTGTTGCCAAAAAGGCCAACGGCATATTGGGCTGCATCAGTAGGAGTGTTGCCAACAGATCAAGGGATGTGATTATTCCCCTCTATTTGACACTGGTGAGGCCACATCTGGAATACTGTGTCTAGTTTTGGGCTCCCCACTACAGTTGACAAACTAGAAACAGTCTAGCGGAGGACAATTAAAATGATTAGGGGACTGGGGCACATGACTTACGAAGAGAGACTGAAGGAACTAGGCTTATTTAGTCTGCAGAAGAGAAGATTGAGGGGGGATTTGATAGCAACCTTCAAGTATTTGAAGGGGCGCTCCAAAGAGAGGAAGCTAGGCTGTTCTCAATGCTAACAGAGGACAGAATAAGGAGCAATGGTTTCAAGTTGCAGCTGGGGAATTCGAGGTTGGATATTAGGAATAACTTTCCCACTAGGAGGATAGTGAAGCATTGGAATGGGTTACCTAGGGAGGTGGTGGAATGTCCGCTTTGGAAACATTTAAGGCCTGGTTAGATAAAACCCTGGCTGGGATGATTTAGTGGGAGTGTTCCTGCTTTTAGCAAGGGGTTGGACTAGATGACCTCATGAGATCCCTTCCAACCCTTAGATTCTATGATTTTATGATTCTTTTCCATAAATTGTCATCCATTCACTTCTACCTTCCAGAAAAGTGGGAAGCTGTGATCCAAGGCAATAATGGCTTGCTATTACAGAAGTCTTTGGCAAAACCCTTATTTACTTCAATTGTTTAACATCAAGCAGAGAACTGAGAGTTGTTGTGCATCACCAAACAGTTACGGTCACAAGGAAAATAGGGAGAATCCTCTTAATTATGACATTAACCTTATTCTCTTTCAGCTGTTGAAGCTGCCTCTCAAAGTGTCCAATACACTTTAAGGTCTAATGCAGGGTGGACGACCCTAATTGACTTATAATCTCTTAGGGGAGGGAACATCTTTTTGTAGTGGGTAAAGTGCCTACCTACAATGGGGGCAGTGATCCTGACTGGGTCATTCAGGTGCTATCACAATATAAATAATAAATTATGGTGCTATAGGGGGAAAATTTTCAGAAAAACCTGTAGCACTTCATGTCTACCAAACATTTCCTTTTGGGGGAAAATTAGCTTGTCATTACCAATCTTGCCTCCAGGATATTTAGGTATCAATTTGAAAGCTAACACAAATGCATGCAAGAACACACTAAATTGGCTGGAACCTAATGCACCACAAAATGCTGAAACTAGATTGCATTTGATAAGATTTAAAAGGAAAGAGAAAAATGTGCTTCTCTTGAAGAGACTTGAAAAACCGTCAGTACTAGCACTAAGCCAATATTTCCATTTCTGAACCCAAGAGACAGTTAAATAACAAGCAATTATTTCAGACATAAAGTAAATGTAAATGATGGCATTCAAAAACCTGTGAAAAGATACTGCTAAAATTGATTTGGTGTATTTTAGGCCATGTATACCCTACAGGAATAATCGCACAACAAGCCCGCTGCGCTTTAAAAGTCACTTGGTTTTTGTAGCGCAGGATCGTGTACACACTCTGCCGCTTGTGACGGAACAGAGCCCCCCCCTGCAATTCGCGATTTCACAAGAAACCCAATTGAATGGTGGGAACCTATTCCACAGTTCCATCCATCCTGATTTGGTGCTAAGAATCCTGGGTAGAAGGAGAGTAGCGCTGAGCACCATGGGTAAAGTCTTGGTTTCCCATGGTGCATTCTGTTCCCCTTGCATCATGAGAGTTGCTACTAGCAACTCGCGCCCATTTTCAACAGTAGCACATTGCCTCCCGGAAGCCCTTTGGCAGCAACATGGATCCAGGTCTGATCTGGACTGTCGCCTTCAGCATAATGAATACATCTTGGCTGGTGGCACAGTATGCGTTCAGCTCTGAATCAGACCAGGATTCGGATGACCCTGGGCTGGTGACTGCCATGCAGAACAACAGCACCGCATTGCTGAGGTCCTTCACAGAGCATCTGCACACGATACACCGCCGGTTCTGGTCACGAGAGACAAGCACCGAGTGGTGGGACCGCAACGTTTTGCAGGTGTGGGATGATGACCAGTGGCTTCAGAACTTTCAAATGTGGAAAGCCACATTCATGGAACTGTGTGAGGAGCTAGCCCCTGCCCTGCGACACAAGGACACCAAAATGAAAGCCACCCTCACCATGGAGAAGCGTGTCGCAATCGCGCTGTGGAAAATGGCGACTCCAGACTGCTACCGCTCGGTCGCGAATCAGTTTGGAGTTGGAGATCGACCGTTGGGTTAGCACTTTCACAAGTGTGTAGAGCCATTAATCGTGTTCTGCTCCGGAGGACAGTCACGTTGGGCAACGTGCGGGAGATCGTTGATGGATTTGAAGCCAGGGGATTCCCGAACTGTGGAGGGGCAATAGACGGCACACACATCCCTATTCTCACTCCGGAGCATCTTGCGACTGAGTATATTAATAGGAAGGGCTACTTCTCCATGGTGCTTCAGGCACTCGTGGATCACAGGGGGCGTTTCACAGACATAAATGCGGGGTGGTCGGGTAAGGTGCATGATGCTTGCATTTTCCGAAACACAGACCTATACCGGAAGTTGCAGGCAGGGATCTTCTTCCCCAATGATAAAATTACTGTTGGGGATGTGGAGATGCCCATAGTCATCATAGGAGACCCAGCCTACCCACTGATGCCTTGGCTCATGAAACCCTATCCTGGAAATTTGGATCCCAGCAAGGAGCGCTTCAATTACCGGTTAAGCTGGTGCCGAATGACCGTAGAGTGCGCCTTTGGGCGTTTAAAAGGCCGCTGGTGCTCTTTGTACGGAAGACTAGACTTAAATGAGGACAAAATTCCTGCCGTCATTGCGGTGTACTGTGTCCTGCATAACTTCTGTGAAAATAGGGGAGAGAAATTTCCCCCTTCATGGGACGTGGAGACTGAGCGGCTAGAGTTTGCCTTCCAGCAGCCAGCCACTAGGAGTATCAGGGGGGCACAGCTGAGAGCTGTCTGCATAAGGGAGGCACTTAGGGTTCATTTTAGTGATGGGGACTCATAGGATGCATTGCATCACTGTGCAGTAGTGTTCCCAAGCACTATTGGGTGCTGGTTAGGGGGTGGAGGGACGGTGCCGGTGGGCGTGTACTGTACTATGCTCGAATGAGTGAATACTAAACATGCAACAACTAATCTTATTGTGTATCAATAAAGACACTGTGCAAAGTTCAAGTAATTCAATTTTATTATTATAAAACATTAAATATTTACAGTAAGCAGTGCCTGCAAAAGGGGCTATAGATGCATGTAGGTGCATGTCTCAATGCCATAGCTTGGTGCAGGAGTGGATGTAACATTGTACTAGGAGGGTCCCTGGGCTTCAAAGAACTGCTTCGAGGGAGAATGGGGCATGGGGGACAGAAAGTGTTGCTGTGGCTGCGGGGGGGGTGGGGGGTGGGGCGAGCCTGGGGCAGCTGGGTCTGCAGACCAACCATGGTCTTCAGCAGTTGGGTCTGCTCCTGTAGGATGCTTATGAGGACATCCTTCTGCTTCTGCCTCTTCACATTGTTTTCTTTGCGCTCCTGCCGGCACTCCTGCCTCCATTGTCTAGTCTCCCTTGCTGATGCCTCGTTGGACTGCATCAGCTCCTGGAAGATATCCTCCTTGCTCCTGCGAGGCCTCCTCCTTATCTGTCTCAGCCAGTCAGCTGGCACAGACCACCGACCGGCGAAGGTCGTTTCTAAGGAAAAATGAAACCTCATAAGTAGTGCTATTGTTCTCACTTTGGTTAAGGAGCTGGTAGTATGTTCTCCCGCCACATTCCGCTGTGCCCACGGGACAGGGCATTGCCGGGGACTGAAAGGGCTTTTGCAAAGGGAGGTTCGGGTTGCCGAGACAAGACACACAGCTCCGTAAACTATTTGCAGTGCTTTGGGCGATTAGTTCACATACAGCACTGCCATGGAAGCCGATATCTCGCTGCTTAGAGTGCCTCTGCAAGCCAGAATGCATATCCTGCATGTCACTGGTTTTCAGCCAGGACCGTACGCAGCAGGCTTGTGCGCAGCCATGGTTCCCGCTGCTGTGCTTTGCAACTGGCGAGGGAGAGTATCCCTCTATAGGGGAGTGGAAACAATTGCTCTCCCATCGAATTTAACTAGGAGGCTGTGAAAGTACAACGAGGACACCTTCAGTGATCTCAGTGGAGAGGATTTGTTGGCAATTACAACATGCATTGATGCACTGCTCATGTAATGCGGGGTAGACCTCCCCATCCAAAAAAGAAAAGAAAGGATGAAACTCAAAACGCCTATTTCCTGCCCGCTCTTCATTTGCCCACAACGCTTATCCAGCTAGCATAGAAGCCACTTCTGATTAAACTTACCAGAGCTCCCCTCTACTGCCTCCGAAGACAATATGGAGAAGGAATCTGGGCAGCATGGGTCAGGTGGCGTGGAGAACAGCTCCTGGCTCCCTAGGTCGGCTGCACTGCTTCACCCTCCAGGTCATCTTCCACCTCCACGTCCTCGTCGATGAATTGCTCATCACCGTCTGCTCCGGTATCCTTTTCATGGGGGGGTGCTGACGTGTCCACAGGAGCTTTTGGGGTGGTTGTGGGATCCCCGCTCAGGATTGCTTCCAGCTCCTTGTAAAATCGGCATGTAGCCAGTGCTGAGCCGGAGCGCCGGTCTGCCTCTCTGGCTCTGTGGTACGTAATCCGCAACTCCTTCACCTTCGACCTGCACTGAAGAGTGTCTCTCTCATACCCCTTCTCTCCCATGGCCCGAGAAATCTGGCCAAAAATATTGAAATTCCACCGGTTGCCACGTAACTGTGCCTGCACAGCAGACTCTCCCCACATGCCTATGAGATCAAGCACCTCGGCTGTGGTCCAGACTGGAGCACGTTTGCTGTGCTGAGCTGCCATTGCTCTTGGAGTACACAGCTGCAGCTGCACTCCACACCAAGCAAACAGGAAGAGTGAACAATTCAAAAATTCCCGGGAATGATGGGAGGGTGGATACAGTCATGTCACAGCCACAGAGTGCAGAAGGAAGTGCAGAAGGGATGGAATTGGAATTCTGGGACATTTCCGGAGGTTTCATATTGTGCGGCAACCGTACACACATGAACTATCACGGAACAGCTGTTCCGCAGTAGCCGCTACCACCCTTGTTTTGGTGGTTTACATGTTGCGCGGTAAGATGGCTGTTACCGTGCAACAACATGGATTTGTGTGTGGACGCTGTGCCTGTTATTGCGCAATAACTTTGCAGTGTGTACAAGGCCTTAGAGTACCATAGTTCTGTACTTCTAGCTTCAAATCAACAAGATGATTTACCCTCTGGAGGCAGAGCACATAAGTAAGTATTCATCAAAAAGTAAGAAAAGTGGCATGTCTTGACAGAACAAACTAGAGTATATTCCATTGTGACAAATTCAATAGTAAATGAAATATTAATCCTCTCTAATGAGTTTAATGTGGCACTGACAAATAATTCAGGCTTAAAACTTTGGCTTTATTTATTTATTTATTTATTAAAGAAAACATAAGATGGAATGTTTGAATTACAGGTTTTTAAAATGGCAGTATAAATGGCTTTTTGGACTTAAACTTTACTCTGTTGTTTTGGAAACTCAAACACAATGTAATTTTACATGTGCATAAACCAAAAACGTGAAAATTGATTGTGCTGAGTGCAATGCTCCATACACTATTTGAATTAAATGGTATAATGTAAATTAGTCTTTACAAATCTTTCAATTTTAATAATCTGAAGTATTATCAGCAGATTACTCATCTATAATAGAGATATTTTTGTGAATGAAAGCACTGTATTAAAATTCATAATTTCTTTATGATTAGTGGAGTCATTTTACTCATTGGGCGGATTCATTCAGGTGACATTGCGTATTTGCAAAAATATTAATGAATCCTGATAGTCGCTCAGATTTTTGGCATATTATGTTAATTATCTATTACTTAGGGCAACTTATTTTCATTTAGGGAAAAATAATCAGTTATCCAATTGGGCAGTGATAAGATTCTAAGTTAGATGACAAAGGACATAAAATAAATAGCAAAGAGTAAATGTTCAAAGTGAGCCAATTACACATGACATGACCAATCAACTAGCGTTATTAATCTAAGCTAGTTGATGAATGTTTGCAAATAACAAATAGTGTGCCTACTGTTGCGCACTTTTGGTGCCTAGGACAATGGGGCCATTATCCTTCATTGAGGTCTACCATTACTCCCACCATACAAAAAATAGACTAACTTAAATTTTCTGTAGGCACAGCTGCAAATCTTACACTGAATTGGAACAGTTGCTCTAACTTTGTACTGGACTGTCAAGCCACAAGGATCATAGTACAGTGGTGTTTCCCCTATGTACAGTAGACTTGGTCACACCCCTTTTCCCATCAGGAGCAGGGAAGGATGAGGGACTATTTTCATGTAACAAAAGATATAACTTCAAGAACTGTGATCAATTGAATCTTTCTACCTCCAAATTTCAGTCCTTTTTTATTACTTGACTATTTTCATATACAGCGTGTAAGGTTATTAAAACTGAAATTTATTTTAAAAATCTAATTTTCATTTCACTAGCTCATTTGCATTTTTCTTTAGGGTTTTTTTTTAATACAGAAATTTCTAATATACTTTCATAATTCCTATTTTGTTAAAATGAATGAAAAATTTGGGATTCTAACTTATCAACCGATTAACTTGAAATTTTTCTTTTTAATTTTCAAGTTTCAAGAAAATTTTGAATCACAAAATCCATTTCTAAGAAACGAGAAAATTTTGGAAAAATCACAAACACTTCTCCCTCTTTTTAGGCACCTCTAATTTTCAGAACTATTCAGTGGCTCCCAACCATTAAACTATGTCACTGGGGTGGGGGTGGGGAGGGGTGGGCAGGTCTGTATATATTATGGCACTTGGGCCAGGTTACACCCTTTATTCTTATCTTGATAAGTTGTATATACGTAAAAAATATAATCTTGAAGGACTAATTTTCATTTCACTCTTAACTACCCCCCCTTTTCCTACTTAAAATTTCCAAAATAAATATGTGTGTGTGCAATTTCACACCCAAATTACTTGCAGGTGTTACTTGAGAATTGTAGTCAAATTCCAAAGGGGTAGCCGTGTTAGTCTATTGTAGGAAGACAACAGAGTCCTGTGGCACTTTTAAAGACTAACAGATTTATTTATCGCATGAGCTTTCGTGGGAGAAAATCCCACTTCGTCAGACGCTTTGAAGATAGGAAAGTTACAGAGTGGGAGGAAATTAAATGCAGGGGAGTGTATGACATAGGATCAGGTCAGGCTGTAACAGCAAATCAAAATAGGTGTTAGGATTCAAAACACTGGGGAACAGCACATAGAGGAGGGGGAGGTCAAATCACTTGTTGTAATGAGAGAAAAATCCATAGTCCCTGTTTAACCCCAAGACAACTGAGTCAAATTTGCATATAAGTTCGAGTTCTGCAGTCTCTCTTTGAAGCTGTGATTTGTTATTCATCTGTTTCAACACAGCTATTAACAAGTCGTCAAGGGAGTGAGCAGGGAGATTGAAGTGTTCCCCTACAGGTTTTGCAGTGTTGCAATTTCTGATGTCAGATTTGTGTCCATTGATTCTTTGGCGCAGAGACTGTCCTGTCTGTCCAATATATAAGGCAGAGGGGCATTTCCGGCACATGATGGCATAAATCACATTGGTGGATGAGCAGGTGAACGAACCCTTGATGGAGTAGGTGGCATGATTAGGCCCTGTGATGGTGTCATCAGTGTAGATACCCTGTGATGGTGTCATCAGTGTAGATATGAGGGCAAAGTTGGCAGCGTGGTCTGCTGCAGTGCTGTGTCCCTGCTCACTCCCTTGGCGACTTGTTAATAGCTGTGTTGAAACAGATGAATAACAAATCACAGCTTCAAAGAGAGACTGCAGAACTTGAACTTATATGCAAATTTGACTCAGTTGTCTTGGGGTTAAACAGGGACTATGGATTTTTCTCGCATTACAACAAGTGATTTGACCTCCCCCTCCTCTATGTGCTGTTCCCCAGTGTTTTGAATCCTAACACCTATTTTGATTTGCTGTTACAGCCTGACCTGATGCTATGTCATACACTCCCCTGCATTTAATTTCCTCCCACTCTGTAACTTTCCTATCTTCAAAGCGTCTGACGAAGTGGGATTTTCTCCCACGAAAGCTCATGCGATTAATAAATCTGTTAGTCTTTAAAAGTGCCACAGGACTCTGTTGTCTTGAGAATTGTAGTTATCTAGCTACCTGTTTTCCAGGTACCCCGAGATACTGAGGATAAAATTATCGAAACCATGTGTCTTTTTTTTCCAAAAGTGACTGACTTAGCAACCTAGAACAGAAGTCTTATGACACATATTATTATTAGTGCGTATTAGGTGACAAAAAAAGGAGAATGGGTTTTGAAAATCTGGCCTTTATTATGGAGGTGCTAGTTGCCGCTCCATAGTTAAGAATGAATTCAGCTTTGTTTTCCAAGCAAGGGTTCAATCTTTTTGTCACTGGGGAAAACTATTCTCCTCAAAATTATAATGCTTGCTCTGTGAGTGCATGAGTTTTCTGAGAATTTATGAATTAATTACATTTGAATTAAAATTAATTTATAATGGATCTTTTAAAAAAAATACGTAGTGTTAGACAATTTAATTTCTCTCTGTAACAACCTGAGTGGAATAGTGCTAAGTCCTCAAAATTCTCAAGTATTTAAAACTAACTACAAGAAATGAAGCTGAATAATTAAAAAAAAAAAGAAAAAGAAAAAAAAAGAATTAATGGTCTCTTACTGTTGGGCTAGTAACTGAAAGTTTCTCTTTAAACCCAGGCTGAAGAATAATGTTTTATATAAAATTCCATAAAGAATTTCCTTCTTTCTAAATGGCCGCCATTTCCTACTAAAATGGGGATGAGGCTACAGACTGCTCTTAAGCAACAGCAGACATGCAGCATATTGCTGCTTTTCACATAGTTCCTTCCTACTTTTAGATAGCATAGATCAGTAGTTTTCAAACCATGGGTTGGGACCCAGTACTGGGTTGCAGACCTTCATGTACTGGGTCATGGTGCACCCTGCTGCCACTGTTGGAAGGCTGGAATTCATTGCTTAAAGATGTAATTATTGGGGCATGGGCATAAATCTTTTTTATTTTTTTTCAACTGGGTCCTGAGAAAAAGGGTTTGAAAACCAGTTGCATAGATGGCTGACATTGCCTGTTTGGAACAATGTAGTATAGTATCTTAACTGAGGACAGCTTATAGCCTTGGTCCTATTGAGAACAATGTGAGGTGGTAGCTATTTTGAAGAGTGCATTTCTTCATGGGTTTCTTGGAAGGAGAAGATTTTATATTAATCTTCCCTAAGTGAGAAGTTATTATGAAAAACAATAGCAAAAATCAACCATTAATTCTAACTTCATTTTAGAGAACTACTCATTGCACTAGATCTACTTTACATGGAGCAAAGGGAAGGAGTGGAAAACTTGGGTGTATACACCAACTGCTTTTGCATGACTTTAGCAATGCAAAGCATCTGTAAACCAAGGTTAACTGATCAGCGTGCACTGACATTTTAGCTGCGCCAGCGTGGCATATAGTTGCATATTGGTGAATCTGGCCTTTTAACCCAAGATATTTAGCGTTAAGACTGAACTAAAAAGTAATCCAAAAATGTTATGGTATGAGATTAAAACTAAAACCACTGTCACTGCCCATGATGACACTGAGAAAAATATTTTTTTAGAAAACTGAATATCTTTAAAAATTAGTGATGATGTTTGTTGTGGCTATGTTGATCCCAGGATATTAGAGAAATGAAGTGGGTGAGGCAGTATCTTTTATTAGATCTACTTCGGTTGGTGAGAGAGACAATTTCTGAGTTTGAACTGAAGAAGAGCTGTATAATCTATTCTGAGACCACATGATACCTTAATGATAACTATATGGTTTTTGCATGGTGCACTCTCAAACTGAACTACATGTTTATATACCTTTTGGCTAAGTATTATTTGTATTTCATTAATGCTTAGAGCCTGAGACTGCGGCCTTATGTTGCTAGGCATTCTAATAATATAGTCTTTGTGCTGAAGAGTTTACAATCTAAATAAACAAGGCAGACAATGGACGGAGGGGAAAGAGAAGCACTAAAATCATTTACCCAAGATCACACAGGAGGTCAGTGACTGAGAAAGCACTAGAATGGTCTCCTGGCCATTGAATCAAACTGCTTTTCCAATGTATCGGTTGTTTTAATACCTTAATATAATGTCATGTAATATCCTCTAATGCACATTAAATTGAGTTAGATGTCTAATTAGAAAATACTAATGTGTATATTTTGCAAACACACGCGGTTTTAAACACTATTACTGATGTAATGCAACTTCATTTTATGAGATAGTTGGTCTCTAAGATTTTTTTCTCTAATGAATGTTTCCTTAACAATGATTCCCAGTACTGTTAAATTCTTCAATCTCTATATAGTGTACACCAAGGCCTGATTCAAAGCCCACCGAAGTCAAAGGGAGAAATTCTATTGGCTTTAATGGGCTTTGGATCAGGAGCCAACTGTGTGACATGAAGAGAAATTAAGTAAATTGGAGCTGGGGAAAGTTAACACTTTCAGGAAAGATAGATAAGTATATAAATGAGTATCTGGTATAATGCCACTGAAATCAAGGTAGCTCTTATTTGACTTAGCTTTCCCACAATCAAGATATATATTAAATAGTAATAAAAATAAATGACTATTAATATTGTTCAAACATATTTATGATGAATCAGGAAAACTTGAGATATGGAAGACAGCTGCAGAAACTGTTCTTTTAAATTTAAGGAGCTTGGTACAACAATGAACAGAATATAAAAAATGTGTATCTGCACTGTTATCCGCTACTAGTTATGTATGTGGTGGGAACCATCTATATATGTTGACTAATATTCTCCCAGCCTGCAAAGAGCTGGGGCAAGTTACATATGCTGCATTGTCTCTTCCTGGGCTCTCTTCTGCAAGTTTCCGTATGAGAAGGGGTGAGCTTTATGTAACTAGATTCTGGTGCAGGTCTAGGCTAACTCTAGTGATTTCAGTTTAGTCATTTCAGATTTTTACCAGTGTGACAACAGGCTCTAGAAAAATCTGAAATGTTGCTTTAAAGAAGTAATAAGACAAAACTGGGATTTATTACTGTTAGTTGTTTTTACTTTACAGGACAACGAGAAATGGAAAACATTTTGGAGGAAGTCATGCAGTGTATAAAAATCATACACATTTAAAAGGGGTAGCCGTGTTAGTCTATTGTAGAAAGACAACAGAGTCCTGTGGCACTTTTAAAGACTAACAGATTTATTTATCGCATGAGCTTTCGTGGGAGAAAGTCTGACGAAGTGGAATTTTCTCCCATGAAAGCTCATGCGATACATACAAATTTAGGCATAGAAGGGACCTTGAGTCATCATCAGATCCAGCCCCTACACGGAGGCAGGACCAAGTAAATGTAGACTATTCCTGGAAAGTATTTGTCTACCATCCAATTATAGGGATTCCACAACCTGACTTAGAAGACTATTCCCAAGATTAACTACCCGTAGTTACAGAGGGGTAGCCTTGTTAGTCTGTATTCAGCAAAAACAATGAGAGTCATGTGGCAGTGTAAAGATTAACAAATTTCTCTGGGCATAAGCTTTCATGGACTCTACCCCACTTCATCAGATGTATCTGAAGAAATGAGTTGAAGCCCACAAAAGCTTATGCCTGAAGAAATTTGTTAGTCTTTAAGGATATGTCTACACTAGAAAAAGTTGTCATCTTTGTTAAGTCAATTTAATAAGGTCGACTTTAAGTCGACATAAAGTCGACCTTATTAAGTCGACTTAACAGAATGGCTCCTTTTAAGTCGACTTTATTAAGTCAACTTAACATTGGACATAGGAGTCCACACTGACATTACGTCAACTTAATAACATCTACTTAAGGGCTATTCCCTGTCCACACCATCCTTAAGTCGACTTAAGAAGTGAACTTAAGGCTTAAGTCAACCTAAGGAGGGGTAGTTATTAAGTCAACTTAAGCTTTCATTAAATTGACTTAAGGAATTTCTTAAGTCGACTTAATGAAAGCCCAGTGTGGATGGTGAATAATTTAGGTCGACTTAAGGGTCCTTCAGTCGAACTAAATTGCTAGTGTAAACATATACCGTCAGATGCCACAGGACTCTCATTGTTTTTTTTTTTTTTCTTAATAGCTGACCTGAACCTCTCCTGCTTCAGAGTAAGCCCTTGTTTTGGTATCTAGATATTGGAGTTATGCTTATTGGTCTTTACTTGTCTAGGTACCCTTTGTTGTTCTTTTTAAAGATAGGTACTAGGTTTGGCCTACTCCAGTCTTCTGGGGATCTTTTCTATCCTCCAGGAGTTCTCAGAGATATTTACTATTGGATCTGAGATTGATTCAGCTAGTTCTTTGAACATTTTAGGATGAATTTCACCAATCCTGGTAAATTGAATATATCTAACTTATTTTCCCTATTTTTGTTTATGTTCCTCCCTGCTTGTTGTTAATATTTAATTGTTGAGCATTTGGTCACATTAGCCCTTTTAGTGATGACTAAAGCAAAATGGGTATGAAATATCTCTGCATGATTGGTAACACCATTAATTAGCTCCTCATCCCAGCTAAGTAGAGATCCTACATTTTTTTAAATCTTTCTATTACTCCTAATGTATTCAAAGAACCTTTCTTTTCACCTTTTTAATGTTCCTAGCTAGATGTAACATATGTTGTGCTATACGATTTCAATTTTTGTCCCCATGTACTTGTTCTATTCTTTGTATTCCTCCATTTTTTCCACTTTTTTCTAGAATTTCTTTTTAATTTTTTCAGGTAATTGAAGATTCCTGATGGAGCCATATTGGCCTCTTACTATTTTTCCTATTGTTCCTTCACATTAGAATAGTTTATAGTTGGCATTTAATATTGTCCCATTAAGAAATTATCAGCTCTCTTGAATTCCTTTTCTCCTTTCATTTTCTTCCCATGGGATCTTATTTACCTATTCTATGATTTTGTTAAAGTCTGTTTTTTTCCCATAAGTCCATTTTCTTTATTCTTCTGCTCTCCTTTCTTTCCTTATAATCATGAAACCATCATTTCATGACTTCTTTCACTCAAATTATGTTCCACCTTCAGATTTACAATCAATTCCTCCCTGTTAGTCTGAAGTAAGACTAAAAAACTATCTCTTTGGTTACTTCCTCCACTTTGTGAAACAAAATGTTGTTCCAAATACATTCCAATAATTTATTGTGGAGAATGTATTATTAGCTTTTACATCCCCATAATTTATTTTCTGTTTAAGGACCTAGATTCAGTGAACACTTATTTCTTTTACTAATGTGGATTTTCAAAGTGCAATTTGCCTATTCTTTCCCTTGGTTTGGGGGGAAAAAATACTGGCTGTTACTGCTCTTTTCCTCCAAATATAATAGGCGAAGTCCCTACCTATACTAGACAGCTTGACCATCTTGCTTTGGCTGAATGCAGCTAACAGAACATATTAGTTTATCTACTATGGAATGCTTTACTATAAACCTCTCTGTGAAATACTCAGATGAAAGAGGCTTTCTAACCTTTCAGTGACATTCAGTACAAATTTGGCAGACTTAAGCAGTTAATTCTAACTAGATCTCTGTGATAATTGATTTTCAGTTTGTTGGGCAGGTCCAAAAACTGGAAAATTATTGTTTCTGGCCAACCTGAAACCTTTTTTTATTTGGCTCATCAAAATGGGTCAAAGAAAATGTTTTCCTTCATTTTGACTTGGAAGATCTTGAACAGTATTGTGACGCTATCTGGATTTAGGGGACCATTTATGATACTATTTCATATTAATATTTTATAATTGGTATAATTCATAGGATTTATGTCATTTTTTGTATCAATAGAAAGTTCGTAACTTGCTAGAAACAATTATTTTGTCTATGTGTAGGTATCATATCTGTATTAGAAAATATGAATGTGTGAGCTGTATTTGTATTCCAAATTGTGTGATTCTGAGAAATGCTCCAGACTGCAGGTCTGCAGCCATTGTCTCCTTAATGGCCCATTAAGGGAGGTACAGGTACAATGGGCCTGGAGAGAAACCCACTCTTTGAGACACCCAGACTGGCCATGTGACTCAGCTCCATTTAGATTGAAAAGAACTGCACACACAGCATGGAGAAGGCCAGAGAGGATAAAAGGCAGCAGCCCCAACTCCATCTTGTCTCAAGTCCACAGGCTACAGCCAACACCGATCTCTGGAACTACTTCTCTGCGACTGGACAAAGGACTGAGGCCCACCTGGGTGCTGGGTGTTTACCAGAGGAACAAGCCTGCAAACTCCAGAGGAACAAACCTGCAAACTGCTTTACATGGACTCTAAATCATTTTTACATGTGTGATTCACTTTGACCCATTAATATCTCTCATATTTTGTATCTTTTCTTTTATATTAAGCCTTTAGTTGTAGTTGCTAAAGAATTGGATATCAGTTTGGTATTTTGGGTAAGATCCAAACCTACATTGTTCTGTGTGATGTGGCTGATCCTTTTGGGTAAGGAAAACCTATATGTCTAAGGGATGGTGCGGCTAGGTGGGATCCAGAAGAGCTGGAGTGCAATAAAGGGGGCTGTTTCTATTTTGGGCAGATTTCCTGGTACCCGGTGATGTACCCACAATCCTTTTGGATTAGAATGACTATAACCTTGGTAGTTAGGGCATCTGGTGGGGAAAAGGGAGAGCATTCAGGTTCAAGTCGCTGCTCCAATGAACATTTTAGTTATTTATACCAAGATGAACAGCTTCAACAAGAGAAACTGAGAACATGTTGATCTTGAATCTCTAATAGCCTGGTGGATAGGGCATTTACCTGGGATATAAGGGTGAGTCTACACTGGTAAATTAAGTCGACTTAAGCTTGCTTAAGTCGACTTAATTTACCCTGCGTCTACACTACAAATTCCTTAAGTTGACTTAAGCAGCTTGCTTAAGTTGACTTAAGGAAAATGAAGTTGACTTAATAAAAATTAAGTTGACTTTATAACACCACCTTTCAATTCGACCTAAGACTTAAGTCAACTCCCTAGAGTCGACTTAAGCCAGTGTAGACGTGGGGTAGCCCTAAGTCAACTTAGGGCTACCCCAGGGCTACACCAATGCCCTCCCTGCTGGGGGGGGGGGCACAGGGGAAGCCTGGCATGTCCTCCCATGGGGCCCCTATGCCCTGCCAGGGTCACTGTCCCCCTTTGCCCCATTGTACCTATGTACAATGGGGCAAAGGCTGAGCCCCCTGGATCTGGGCAAGGGGTGCCCCCCTGTCCCTGTGGACCTCCCCTAGGTCCCCCTAAGGCCCTAGAAGTCAACCTAGGCATCCAGTGTGGATGCTCTAGGTCGACTTTTTAAGTTCCCCTTTAAGTCAACTTTATTTTAAGTGTAGACACACTAAGTCGACTTAAAATTACAAGTGTAGACATAGCCTAAGAGACTGTGTTCAAGCCTCTTCAAAGCAGGGAATCAAACCTAACTTTCCCACATGAGTTCTTTAAGTACTGGGCTATTGGAGGGGGCAGGCAGCACTATCTTTATCATATATAAATTATCTTGAGAATCCAACCCACAAATTCAAAATGTTTTGACACTTCCCAGAAATTTAACCAAAACAACTCAGTGAATTGCCATGAATTCACAACATATTATAGATAATCTGAATCTATAGTTTTAGAGAAGATTTCTCCTATCTCTAATTCTTGCCTCCCACATCAAACACTGTGGTGTGAATTCTTCTAGCCATGTTTGGTTACCTGTTCTTATAACAAAGGTGGTAGACAAAAAAAGGTGGTATTCTCCATGGGTGTGTCTACACTTACAAATTAAGTCGACTTAAGGAGGCTTAAGTCGACTCAAACTACTCAGCGTCCACACTGGGCTTTCCATAAATTGACATAAGCAGTTCCTTAAGCCCACTTAAGGAAAAGTTAAGTCAACTTAATAACACGTTCTTTTATGTCGACCTAACACTTAAGTTGACCTCCTTAAATTGAGGTATGCCAGTGTAGACACAGCATAGCCCTAAGTTGACGTCCATGGCCTCCAAACCTTCCTCTCTGACCTCCCTCCCAGAGTTCCTGGCACAGGAAGATCTTGCCCTGGCCAACCACAGGGCAGGCCTCACCTCTGACCATCCTGCTCCCCAGAGTTGGCCAAACCTGCTGCTTGGGAGCAAGGCAGAGCAAAGCCAGTGCCGCAGGCGGACCCCATCCTGGAGCCACCAGGAAATCCTCGACCAGCTGGTCATTTGGGGGAATGAGGTAATGAACTCTCAGTTGTGAGGCAGCCATCACAATCGGGAGGTGTATGCCTCCATCTCCCAGGCCCTGGCTGCTAAGGGCCACACCAGGGACAACCAGCAGGTCCAGGTCAAGATCAAGGACCTCTGCCAGTGCTACCAAAAAGCCAGGGAAGAGGTGATCCGGACAGGGGCAGCCCCATTCTGGTCCAGGAGAGCAGCAGCCTGCCAGCCCACACCATTAACTCTGCCAAGCCACGCTCCCTCGATGACCACCAGGAGGAGGGCTCCACCACCAGGGAGATGAGACTGTGGTGCTGGAGCAGGGGGAGGCCAGTGCCCACCAGGAGCAGGAGGATGCCAACTGGAGGCTCAACCTCATGGAGTGGCAGACCCAGTCCTTGGAGCACCTGGAGGAGTGCATGTTCTCTTGGGACCCTGCCCTATGCCCCAGAGGCAGTCCCCCTCTCTGGCAGGCCAGGACCCAGAGTAGACATCTGCAAGCCTGGGACCCACCTTCCGGAGGCCAATACCACCAGCCCCTCCCCCAACCCTCTTACTCCCCTCGACCCTCTTCACTCCCCCCAACCCTCTTAACTCCCCCCAAACCTCCCAACCCCCACAGCTCCCAACCCCCATGTTTCCCTCTGAATAAACACCCTGAACACTGTCATACAGTGTGTCATGTTTTTTATTGGTGTGGGGACAGGGGGAGATGGGTCTGTGGGTTTGGGGGGCAGACATGGGCGGGTAGTGGAGGTGATGGAGCCTGGTAGCAGGCCCACCCCTCAGTGTTCCTTGCTGTCGAAATGGGCCCTCAGCACATCCCGGATGAGCTTTGTTTGCTGCTGGCCCCACTGAGTGTGGGGTAGGGTGTTGTCGGGCTGCTCGTACTGCACAGCGAGCCACTTGGCCTCGGCTTCCCAGATGCAGGGGAATTTCCCCCCCGCAGCTAACAGAGGTTGTGCAGGCAACAGAATGCGCTGATAATTTCCAGGAGGTTGCTCTCACCGAGCTGCAGGTGGGTCAGTAGGGCCCTCCAGCAGGCCTTGAGATGGCCAAAGGGATGCTTGACAATGCTGCAGCATGGGTTGAGCCTCCGATTGAAGAGGTCTCTGCTGGCATCCATGTGGCCTATGTATGGCTTCATCTGCCAGGGGAGCAAGGGGTAGGCAGCATCCCCGAGGATCAGGCTTGCACTTGCACGTCCCCAATGGTGATGGTGTGGTCGGGGAAGAAGGTGCCTGCCTGCATGCACCCATACAGCACGGAGTTGTGCAGGATCTGTGCGTTGTACACCTTCCCTGGCCAGCCCACACTGGTGTTCTGGAAGATTCCGTGGCGGTCCACAAGGGCCTGCAGGACCACAGAGTAGGACCCCTGGCTGTTCACATAGTCCCTGGCATGGTGTTCCAGGACTTGGATGGGGATGTGGGCAGCGTTCACAATGCCCCCGCAGTTGGGGAAGCCGAGTTGGGCGAGGCCGGCGAGTTTGTGCCGTTTGCCTGGGGTGACGAGGCGGGCTAGCAGGATCTTGTTGATTGCCCTGCAGATGTGCATGAGCATGGTCCCGATGGTGGCCTTCCCGTTGCCAAATTTCTGGGCCACGGAGTGGTCAGAGTTCGGGGTTGTCAGCTTCCACTCGCTTTTCTATGGGCAGAGCAGGTGAGAGCCTAGTGAGAGCCTGCAGAACTGGGGTGAGCTTGCGGACGAGCTCAAGGAAGGTCCGCTTGCTCATCCTAAAGCTCTGCAGCCACAGGTCGTCATCCCAGGTGGTGAGAATGATCCGCTCCCACTAGTCACTGCGGGCCTCACGTGCCCAGAGGCGACAAGTCACAGAGCGGAGTGCAGTGTCCGCGGCAAGGTTGCTGGGACAGCAGGGTGGGGGGCAGGCTATCAACTTCCTCTGCACCGATGGTCACCAGACAGGCCTGCTCCACAGCTGAAGAAGCCTTACCACTAGCTGGCAGGTGTCACACAGCTGCCTAGAAAAGCACAGGAGAAAAGGCTGATTCATGACCTGCTCAGGCTCTAAGTTGCCAGACACAATGGGAAGGGGCTGAGCCCACTTCCTGTTTTGAAGGCGTGGCTGGGGGAGGGGAGACCTTCTCTGCTGCCACACTTCCTATGATGTACCCCTCCAACCATCCACAAGTCAAATGATTTGGGGCTTTTTGCCTGGGACTCTCCATCTTGAAACAACTTCAAGCAAGATCAGGGCCCTGCCTGGTCTCAGCCAGAGACTGAGTGTACAAACATCTGACAGCCGAACATCTTGAGCATAAACTTCTACTATGTGGTCAGTTTAGGTAGAGAAGAGAAGGAGAAGAGGCTGATCCATGACCTGCTCAGGCTCTGAGTTGCCAGACACAATGGGAAGGGGCTGAGCTCACTTCCTGTTTTGACAGTGTGGCCAGGGGAGGGGAGATCTTCCTTGCTACCATGCTGCCAGACTTTCTACAATGCACCCCCCCAAGCCTCCCCCCCCCCCCATCACACAAGTCAACTTAAGAGTCTAGTGTGGACTCTCTATGTCGACTTAATAAATTTTGCCTGAAGTCGGCTTAGGAATCTAGTGTAGTGTGGATTTAATAAAGGCGAGTGTAGTCTAGTGTAGACTTAATAAAGGCAATTTATTAAAGTCGACAACTTTCTAAGTGTAGACATAGCCCATAATACTTACAATTCTACTTTTTTTTGTGACAGGCTCCTCTCTTCCTCAATATTAGCAAGTAGATACTAGATGCACATGACTCAACAGCAGAAGTCAATGCAGAGCAGCTGGACAATAGGATCAAGAGGTTATGTTTGTTTGTTTTTTAATTTAGACCATTAAATAACATTCTATTGGAGTCAGTGCCTGGAAACCCACAGAGATATGTTTTGTTAAGTTGTATGTTGCGTGCTTTTCTTAATCTGAAATAAAAATCAGCAAATGCATGTTTTATGCTTTGTGTAGAGAGAAACATAAAGCTTGAAAATGAAGATGGAATTTTCAGACAAAGTGATCAGAGAAAATAAGTAGTAGAGACTTCAGGGTTAGAAGGATTAAAAATACAAATGGTAAAATAGCCATTTATGAAAATATGGAAGCTATCCAGTTCAATAAAATAGTTAGATAATTAGAAGCCTGTGTTTAGAGGCTTGAACATGGTATTTTTATGCAAATGTTAGTGAAGACAGTGCCAAGAAAAGTGATATTTGCAGTGCTTAAAGTTTCCAGTTTATTATACAGACTGGATAAGATGGAATATAAGAACCAACAACGATGTTTATACAACAATATACCATAACCAAATTTCTTAGAGGAAAGACATTTTTCAGATATTAAACCAATTTGACATAAAAATACTACTTTAAATAGATGAAAAGCTTTCAGCTCCCTGCAGTTCTGGCAAACTCATGCTGCTGAGCATCATCATCAAGAAAAATTTACCCTCAAATGAACTGTGAACAGAGATTAACTGTTGAAGTCCACAGCAATAAAACATTTTTCTACAGTTTCTGAAAAGATTTCCTCCAACTTTCTATGGAGGAAGGAGGGAAGTTCAGGCCAAAGTTAAAGACAATAAAAATATGGTTCACCAAACCCCAGAGGATAGCCAACAACCAAGTGAATCTTCATTTCTGTTCTTTGAAACAATCACATCAACTGGACACTGTTTCTTCAATATGTTGTGGGGCAGAGGCTGTGGTATGAAGGATATAATTGCCTACAAATATAGCCACCAGTGTGGCTATTGGACCATGGAGAAACTTGCCTCAAACTCAAACTTTCATGGAAAATACATTTTGCAAATTATGCCATTATGTACAAAAATGTAATGGGACTCCAATGAACCATGTTCGATTAATTTGAACAAAATACCTGTTAAAGTAAGAATGGAAATGATACAAGGGCAGGAGAATGTACTAATGGACAACTGAAGTAGATTGAGAAAAATCTAATATCTAGGTAGGGGAAGTAATTTTATTATTTAAAGTGACCTGCTCTCTTTCACTCACTCACTCACTCACTCACTCACTCACTCACTCACTCACTCACTCACTCACTCACTCACTCACTCACATGTATGTATGTATGTATGTATGAAAAGGGGGAAAAAAAACTATTAAAGCCGATCACTGTAAATTATAAAGTTACCTCTTTATCAAAATATTTTGATTATGACTGAAGGAAATCTGCCTTTTTTAAAAGAAGGGACAGACAAGCAGTACATTGATTAGGGTACATGATGGAAGCAAAAGTTATATTGTGTGGGAGGGGGAATTAAAAATGAAATATAAATCTGTATTTGAAACACAGCAGAGGATAAAATGCTCTGAAGGCAAAATGCTTATGTATAAAGATATCTTTCCTAAACTTCTAAAAGCTTATCTTGTTCTTTTAACTTTCCAGGAACATGTCAAAAATGGGGAATTGCAAAAGCAAACTGAGGAATTCACTGAGGCACTAATCCAATCACCATTGATTTAAAGGGCAGTAAAGCAGGTCCTGGGTGAGATACCCCAATTGTTTGATTATGGATTCTGGTCATCAAAAATCCAGAGTTCAATGGCTTTGTCAGAGAAACACAAAAGACTTGCAAAAGTCAAGATTCAAGAACAAATTTTA
This sequence comes from Pelusios castaneus, assembly GCA_007922175.1. Lineage (NCBI taxonomy): Eukaryota > Metazoa > Chordata > Testudines > Pelomedusidae > Pelusios > Pelusios castaneus. Next base: position 11,833,553 of record ML685802.1, on the reverse strand, counting down.
TGTCTTTTCTTGTCTAATTTTATTCCATCCATAGATTTTTATACTACAGCCATCAGCATGGTATGTGAGTGTCTCACATGTACACTACATACCATTTCTGGTAGCATGTAATTGCACATTACAATGAAAAACACAGCAAGTCCACACTAGTATGTAGTTAAATGTATCAGTGAAAAGATCTGGCAAAGGTGAGGCAGCAGGGAGGGGATTCAGCTGCTCCCAGCTTCCAGAGCCTTCCACCCCCATTAGGAAAGGCTCAGGAAGGGGAAAGTAGTGGAGACCCTCTCCCCACATTGCCACATCCTCTCTCTGCTGCCCAAGCCTCTTTTGAGGAAAGAGTCCAGGAGCAGGAAAGCAGCAAGACTCTACATTACTAAAAATAGCAGAGTAGACAGGAAGGTGGGCATGGCTTGGATGAGCAGAAGCACGTAGGGTATATAGTTGAATACATATAGGCATGTATCACTCTATATGAAGAACTAGATTTTTGGAATTACATGTACTTGCCTTAACTCACATATATCATTTGAAGCTTAATTTACATTTGTTTAGATGAGGTCTGATATGGAGCTGTCAAGCACTGCAAACCTGTAGGTGAGATGAAAGCTTTGTACCCAAAATGAGTGACCTTTTTTTTTGCACAGTTCCAGAAACACTGCAACATGACTATTTTTACTGTTTATGTTCATTTAAACACATTAATGTAGTGTGTTTTGGTCAAAGCTAACAATTGGAAGAAACAGAAAGTTTTTTATTGGTTTTTCATGGACAAGGGGTTATCACATCCCGGGGAAAATAAGTACTTTGTATTTAGCAAAAATGGAGAATAGCAACACTTGGCAATGAACTAACATGAAATGTTTTCATATTTCATATTCTTAATTGTCAAGTATCTCACAAATGATTATAATAGCGTCTATATTTCCATTGAAATTTGCTGACCAAATCAGTCTCACAGTGACTGTTGTGCACCATTAGTAGTAGATTGTAAGCCCATAGTTTGTACTGAATAGTGGGTAGATACAAATGTATATGACTTCCCAGTGTGATGCTTCTCCATTTGTAAGCTTTTGTACATACAAATCTAATTTACCTGGGGGAAGGTATTAATTTATAATTGCCTATACATGCAATATAAGCCTTTGAAATATTCTTGAAAGTAGCTTCTTAATTCAAGTTCCAGAGGGGTAGCTGTGTTAGTCTGATTCAACAAAGCAAACAAGGAGTCCTGTGGCACTATCAAAGAATAACACATTTATTTATCGCACGAGCTTTGGTGGGAGAAATCCCATTTCGTCTGACACTTGAAAACAGAAAACTTACAGTATAGAAGGGAAAAATAAATCCAATGAAGTGTGAGTGACAGGTACTGGTCAGACTATTTCAGCAAATCAAACAAGTTCTTTAGATTCAAATTGTGTGGAACAGCATATAAGAAGGTTGGGAGCTTGAGAGAAGTGAAAATCACCTTTTGTAATGAGAGAGCCAGCCCATATCTCTATTGAAACCCAAGTTAATAGTATTAAACTTGCATATGAATTCTAACTTTTTAGTTTCTCTTTGAAGCTTTGATTTAGAATTAACTTGTGTAAGTACTTCAACAGAGATGTTTTTCAGGGAATGAGCAGGAAGATTGAAGTGTTCTATTGGTTTTTTAATTCTGCCATTACTGATTTCAGATTTGTGTCTCAAGCTCCCAAGGACCTTAGTTGCATATCTATAACCAACTCAGTACTCACCAATACAAAATCTAAAATGGCATTCCCTCTTTTTGTTACAGTGACTCTTTGGTGAAAAAATCTGTCAGCTATCACATCGAGGAAAATCTGGGCCCTACAATTATTAGTAGCACTTGTCTTTCAGTCTGTATCTGGGAAGTTAAAGTCTCCCATAGTTACACAGTTCCCTGTAGTATTTATTACAATAACAGGGGTATCTATCCATATCTGAATTGGATCCTGGTTGTTTGTATTACATCCCAAGAACTGTGCCAGGGGAACCACTGATAACTTTCTTCCCCAAAATAGTTTTGATCCAAACAGACTCTATTTTCTCCCCAGTTGGTGCAGGAGTTTGTCCTTTGATTGATAGATAAGGAGGGATATAATTCAGCCAACAATGAATCTCATCCTTCAGAAGACAATCAAAAAAAGTGCCTCTCTTGTTGCAGAGTTGCAGAATGCATAGTATTTAACAATTACACTACTGCAGATAAATCTTGATGCATGGCTACACCAAGGGTTTTGGCCTCACAGTTTAATTAACATATTACACTTTCATAGATTCTGCATCAATTATAATGAGCTGAAGCAGTTTATTTTTAGTGCTGCAAAAACTGAAGTAGAAAGACTACCAGAAGATGTGTTTCATTCAAAATAAAATCATACCACTTTAAGGTGGTGGAAAATTCATCCGTGAAGGAGACAATATAGAGAATATTCCAATACTGATGGAAAGAACACCTCACTTCTAATGGCTAAGGTGGTATTTTAAAAAAAAAATCTGCAGATAGTCCACCATCATAGGATATATAACTGCAGTGTGGAAAAGAAAAGGCACTTACTCTTCCTGGGAAATCAGAGTTTTTTATGCAGTGTGCAGCCTTTGAAAAACACAGAACATGCCCAGAACCACATGGTGTCCTACCAGTACCAAATCACATTGGCTACGTCTACACTGGCAAGTTAGTTAGAATTAAGGAAGCTTAATTCGAACTAACTAAAGCCATGGCTACACTAAGGGCTTCCTTAATTCGAACTAATAACTTCGAATAGGGTATTAGAAGTAAGGGTTAATTTGAACTAATTAGAACTAATTTCTTAGTTTGAACTAATCGGCCCATTGAAATCAATGGAGATCGCTAATTCGAACTAAGCAAGTGCCATGAATAGCACTTGCTTAGTTTGAACTAATTTTTTCTAGTTCGAATTAAGCTAATTAGTTAGTTCAAACTAAATAATTCAAACTAATTTTAGTAAGTGTGGACATAGCCATTGATACTGTTCATACTGTACAGGAATACCACTTTGGACAAGCTTGCAACAAAGAGAATTCTGATTGGACACGTAGCTTTTTCTTTAGCCCAGTCAAAAAAGTGGCATAAAAATGCTTGCTGACATAGAATCATAGGGTTGGAAGGACCTCATGAGGTCATGTAGTCCTACCCCCTGCTAAGAGCAGGACCATTCCTGGTTAAGAACAAATTTAAATATGACAAGGAAGGGACAATCACCACAGCTGTCAGTACAGAAAAAAAAATTTGTACAGAGCCCTGCCCTTACAAAGATGCACTAATGATGTTTCAATGGCATCTGTTTTCTGCACAGTCCAGAGTGGGTGACTATGTCCCTTTTCTATGATAATGGAACAATAAGAAGAACAGACAAAGCTGAGTTAAAATATCAGCTGGATGTTCAAGCTGAAAGAATCCACGAACTAACAGTATTCAACAAACAAACTACAGAGTACTTCAGACATGCCATGGCTGTCATACAAATGATGGCAGAGAAAAATTACACACATTCTGGGAAATGGATTCTCAGTACTTGAGGCAGGTTCTAAAAGGATTTGACAAAGAAATTCTGTAACTGAAATCTTTAACAGACATGAAAACATAAATTCTATGAAAACTGCAGAAAGACAACACTGGACAGGATTGAAGGTTAGAAGAAATACCAGTTGATTGGTGGATGTCCTGTGCCTCCATGGAAAAAGTTTCTAAATGTGGCATCCAGCAAGCAGTCACTTGTAAAACCCTTCTGTGAATATATAGATTAAAATGAACCTGAGAATGTGTCAGGAGCACACCCAAAACAAACATTGCTTTTTACTGAAGGTTTATCCAAGTAGAAAGGCCATCACTAGTAGAGGTATCAAAAAAGCCCAAGATTTGTACAGTACTGAAGGGAAAGCAGACACAAGGATGCTTCTGCATGCTATATGTGCCAATATGACTTTCTTAGATTTCTTGGTATCAAAGAAATCATAGTAATTCTGTTACATAATATTGATATTATGGTCCTTGCTGATCAGTAATTTCCAGAAGTGGAACTTATAGATTTGGATTGAAACAGGCATCATTATCAGCAGAGTTTTCAAGTGTCCCATCATACCTGTGCATGCACTTTGTGACCCCTGAATTCTGCTACAGCTATACACATATTAAGAAGTTGTGACTCTGCCATCCCTATTTCATATGGGAGGATGGTAGTGGGTGAAAGTTGTGTTGAATGTTGTCAGAACAGAAGGAGCTGGCAGCTCAGGGGTCTTGCCAGATTTGGAGAGAATGATGAACAAGGCATAATTTATGCAGCAAAGAAATTGGTAGCAGTGCTGTATGAGCAGAGTGAGAAAGAGAAAGAAACCCTCAGAGACCTGAATTGCATGCACCTCAGTCTGTCCACCAAAAAGGACAAGTCACTGGCCAAATTTCCACGATATAAGGAGAGTTTTGAAGAACATGTCAAAAAAGCATCTTGGCATATAAAGATTTCAATATCTTCACATGTAGGCAAACCAGATATTGGATTACTAATGCAACCTGGATGGAAAAATGTGGATGATGAATTACTTCCTGGATTCTTTAAGGACCCAATGACATCTGAGCTTCTACTGGACCTTATCTGTGCCTGTACCAATAGCAGTCACAGTACAGTCAACTGTAGTCAAAACAATGTTCCTTGTACAGAAATGTGTATATGTCAAGGCAATGAAGACTCTGGTAAGCCATATACTCTTGACAGATGATAGTGATGATTATCATCTTAACAAGAAATGTTTCCTACATATTTCAATGATATCTGTATTATTAGATTTTATTTTACTCTTTGGTTTATGGCCACAAAGAAACCCAATTTCATCTTGAAATAACACATAGTCATTAAACTAACAGAAATTAATGAAAAAATTTGAAGCAGTTGCTTTAATGGATAGTTAGTATCCCTATTGATCAACATTTCTAAGGCTATATTTCTTAGGCTATATGCTCTTTTCACACTCTGAATCCAAGGAAAATATAAACACAATGTTGCCTTAATTTGCCTTAATTTGCAGCAGGCAAAATTTAGAATAACTGTTTATATCAATGTGGTTGCACAAAGGTCACACTGAGAGTTGACAACAGAATTTGTCCCATATACAAAAAGGGGCCCTAAAACAGATTGTATCAAGATTCAATTAGTGTAGCATCTGGGGAAAAAACAAAATCACCAAAATTCCCATATGGAATAGGCTTTTCAGACACAGCAGTCATATTATAGCTGATGATAGCCCCTGAAAGGACAAACAAACCTACATTATCTGTACACGAGTTATTATGTATACAGCAGCTATTTCAATACCCTGGATCTTTTTTATCCTTTCCCTGAGTCTGGCTTAGACAAAGGTGATCTAATATTTCTACTTTTCTCACCAAGAATTTTATTTTCCTTTAAAACCTATATGTGAATTTTATATTGTTAATTGAGGTAAGGAATTTGTGATAATGGTTAATGACATAAGTTATGAAAGCAGACTTCTTACAAACTTTCCATATTCAACTCTCTTAATTTATTCAGTCCTGGCAAATGAGTGAAAAACAGCTGGTGCATTAACCCACTACCTTCTGTAGTCCTTACAGTATTTGAGTGATGCCTTTTCCTTTTTAAATTTAGTATCAAAATGCCTGACTAATTATGTCTTTAATACTGTTGTTATATATGACTTCTGCTTTGACCAGCAAACATATTGAATTTCCCTTTTGACAACGAGGGATTTCAATTATGGGGAGTTGGTACAGATATTAAAAAAACTGGAAAAAAATATAAAAGGTGCATTTATTTTTCCTGGCCTTCTTCTCCTCCACATTTCAGCAGTTTCAAATTTGAGAAATTTCTACTATTTCTAGTATTCACATTTCCCTATAAATAATGCCAGGTGAATAGGGCTGAACTATGCAATTAAAATAACATTGATGGAGGACCTATGGATAGGACACAGATTAAGTCACAGCCAATTTATTCTCATCAGTGTCCAAACATTATCAAGACCCTGGCTGAGCCATCATCTACACAAGCCAGTTTCTATTGAACAGAAATGTATTTCTGAATGTTACCTATATATTGGAGGTAGTGAGTCAATATGGTCAGCAATATTGCCCTGACAGTCTAATATACACAAATAGGAAAAGCAGCAAGGTAGAGTCCATCTGACAAGTGAGATGACTTCATTGCCATCTTAGTAAAAAGGAATCCTGTTGAGAATGCCTCCGTCTATCTCTCAACCTTAATTCTGTCACAGCACTTTATGTTTTATGTTAGTAAAGGCACCAAATAAAGATATAAAGTTAATTCTGGAGTTCTGGTTCTTATCAAGAGCCTGTGGATGCACATGACCAAAATCAGACGAGATGTGTTTGTTGGACTCTTTTTTTGCCCAGTTAACCTCCTTCTCAGCTGCTTATGGCCTATCTATCAATGTCTAAAACATTCTGTCTTGGTGCAGCTTTCACACAAAGAAGTTGGAAGATGACACACCTACCTGTAATATATATCTTACTCACTAAGGCTATGTCTACACTGAGAAATTTAGGTCAACTTTACCAAGTTGACTTTACTAAGTCGACTTTAAGGCAACCTTATTAAGTCGACTTAGAGTCCACACAGGACAGTTAAGTTGACTTAAACCTGGCCTTACTAAGTCGACTTAGAAAGTCTATACTGGACCGAGCGGTCCCAGGGAGCTCCCTTCTAGCGGTCCCAGGGAGAAGAGCCCCATGCTCCCTTCTGGCCGGGACCAAGCAGTCCCCGCTAGTGGCTTCCTGGGGAGAAGGGGCTCCTTTTTTCCTCTGCCCTAAGTCAACTAAGTCGACTTAGGGTATCCACACTGCTTAAGTTGACTTAAGAAGTCGACTTAAGCATTAAAGTCAACTTAAAAGCAGGTCTTATTAAGTCGACTTTAAATTTCCTTAAGTAGACTTAAGCAGCAGCTTAAGTCAATTTAAGGAAACTCAAGTGTGGATGCAGAATAAATTAAGTCGATGTAAGCCTGCTTAAGTCGACCTAATTTACTAGTGTAGATGCACTCTAAGAAAATGGGAGTTAAATCTAGTTATACACTGGCAGATCAAGTTTGGTCACCTCTACACAGGTCGAAATGATACTCTCTGAATCTTGATCTTTTCTTGGTGCATTTCTGACATACTGAGAATGAGGAGAAAGGATAATAGAGGTCTCCAAGTATTTTGCTGGGAAGTTCACCCAACAATTAGTGAATATTAAAAAGCTTCATTTATAACTTTGCAAAACCAGCATCTAGCTTCTACTTTCTCTGTGCCTCTAGGTTGGAAAACTCAATTGTAGAGATGGCTGATCCTCAGGGATGCTGCCTATACCTTGCTTTCCTGGCTTATGAAGCCATACATGGACCCCATGGATGCTAGCAGGGACCTCTTCAATCAGAGGCTCAGCCAGTGCAACAGCATCATTGAGCGTGCCTTCGGCCGTCTGAAGACTCACTGGAAGGCCCTCCTGACCTGTCTGCAGCTTGGCGAGCGCAACCTCCTGGAGGTTGTCAGCATGTGCTGTTGCCTGCACAACTTCTGCAAGCTATGGGGGGAAAGGGTCCCCTACATCTGGCAAGCCGAGGCCAAGTGGTTTGCCGCACAGTATGAGCAGCCCGACGACACCCTGCCCCAGACGCAGCAGACCCAGCGGCAAGCACAGCTCATTTGGGACGCTCTGAGGGCCCACTTTCTCAGCGAGGACCACTGAAGAGTGGGCCTGCTACCAGGCCCTATCACCTCCACCACCTGCCCATGCCTGCCCCCCCACCCCCATGCACCTGTCTACCCCCTGTCCCCAAACAAATAAAAAGCATGACAGAACATATAATGGTGTACAGGACTTTTATTCGAGGGGCGGAGACTGGGGGTTGGGGGCTGTGGGGGTTGGGGGGTTTGGGGGTGTCAGAAGGGTCAGGGGGGAGTGAAGAGGGTCGGGGGGAGTGACCGGTGTTAGTGGTCTCCAAAAGGCAGGTCCTGGGCCCGCAGAGTTCGCCCCATGTCCTGGCCCTCTGGTGAGGGGGGCTGCCTCTGGGGTGCAAGGCAGGCCCCTGAGGGACAGGCTCTCCTCAAGGTGCTCGAGGGACTGGGTATCCTGCTCCATCAGGTCGAGCATACTCTCGAGCAGCCTGTGCGTGACCCTCCGCAACCCCTCCTAAACCATCCGGTGGGCGTCCTCCCGCTCTTCCTGGTCTGTCATGCATACCTTGGTCTGCTCAGTAATGCGGTTCAGCTCCTTGAACTGCTCATCCATGGACCGTGGTGCCCACCTCCTCCTCCTGGTCAGGGCTGGTGGGGCCCCAGGGCTATGTCTACACTTGGAAATTTAGGTCGACTTAGTGAGTCTACACTTAATTTTAAGTCAACTTTGGGGGGAACTTACAAAATCGACCTATAGCGTCCACTCTGGGTGCCTAGGTCGACTTCTGGGGGCTAGGGGGACCTAGGGCAGGTCCACGGGGCCAGGGGGGGCACCCCTTGCCCAGTGCCAGGGGGCTCAGCCTTTGCCCCATTGTACATAGGTACAATGGGCCAAAGGGGGACAGGGACCCAGGCAGGCATTGGTGCAGGGAGGGCATTGGTGCAGTCCTGGGGTAGCCCTAAGTTGACTTAGTGCTATCCCACATCTACACTGGCTTAAGTCGACTCTAGGGAGTCAACTTAAGCCTTAAGGTGAATTAAAACAAGCAAGTTGCTTAAGTCGACTTAAGGAAACTGTAGTGTGGATGCAGGGTAAATTAAGTCGACTTAAGACTTAATTTACAAGTGTAGACGCAGCCCAGAAGTGCTGCAGGGCAAGGACATATGGTCTGATGGGGAGAAGTAGAGAACCGAATTCCTCCCATTAGCTGGTGTGGAGTGCTGCCTGACAGCAGCTGCTGTTGCCTGACCACCCCTCTGCTTCCCAATCCCGGTCCTTTGGGACAGGGACCCTTTGTTACACGCCGGCATGCTGTGCTGCCCACAAAGTGGTGACCTACAGGTGTCCCTGCCTCAGGGGTCTCTCCTGTGGCCATGTGTCCTCCATTGGATTCTCTCAAATTTCTGTAGTGTGGGGGCCTAAAACTGGACACAATACTCCAAATGTGGACTCACTAGTGCCAAATAGAAAGAAATGATCACTTATCTCAATTTGTGGACAATGCTCCTAGTAATGAAGCCCAATATGCTGTTCCATATCCAGCTTCTTGTCCACTCAAACCCCCAGATCCTTTTCTGGAAAATTGCTGCCTAGCCTGTCATCCCCAGTCTGTAGCCATGCATGGGATTCTTCCATCCCGTCTAGCCTTATTGAATGCCATCATTCCCTCCCCCTCCCCACCCCCAATTCTCTTATTTGTCTAGGTCACTCTGTATCCTATCCCTACCCTCCAGTGTATCTACCATTCCCCACAGCTTTGTATCATCTGCTAACTTGATGAGGCCATTACCTGTATGAAAATGCCCTGGAAATGTGTGGTTAAGAACACTCCAGACCACAGGAAGGTCTGAATTAAACAGATTTGAACTTCTGTGGAATCTCACATCCTTTTATCTCTTTAGAGACTAAAGAAGCCCTGCCAGTCTGATCTGAGGTACTTGTCTCCAGGAAGTAATGGGTAAATAGTAATAGGAAGTAAAGCTTCAAAAAAGAGGTTTCAACTTTTTCACATTAAATTTAATTGAGCAACTTGAGACAGGCACATGATTTCTATATTTTCCATTTGACAACTTTTGTTTAAAATAGCCATGTAATTATATCTAGATGCCCCTGTAAAAATAAATTAAGGAGCACAGCTAACACTGTACTCTTCAGCAGTCCTGTGAAGTACCTCTGGGTGAAGGAGTTGTGAAGCACAGTTATGGATTCCTGTTGACCAGAGAACGTTAATATCATGGCAACTACCATGAATCCCAGAAACTAAATTTGGTGAAGACATTATATTAGATATTTTTTCACTACTAAATAGGATGCAAAAATGCCACACAAAATTTTAGCTGACAAACTATAGTAAAGAATGTGGTTTTACTCTGATGCATTCCAGAAGTTAAGTAAATGATATTTCTTACTATTAACAAGAACTAGTCAAGAATTTTTTTGATGGTCCAAATGAAATTTAGATATCCAAATACATATATCCAATCTCAAACTTTGGACTAGTTTTGGATGGGGGTTCTTCGCCTTCCTCGGTAGTATGAGGCAAGGCTCACTTGCTGGTGGATTCTCTGTACATTAAAGTCTTTAAACCATGATTTGAGGACTTTGATAACTCAGTCATAGTTAGATTGAAGTTTATTACAGGAGTGGGTGGGTGAGATTCTGTGGCCTGCATAGAGCAGGAAGTCAGACTAGATGATCATATTGATCCCTTATGACCTTGAAGTCTATGGGTGCGTCTATACTTGTAAATTAAGTGGACTTAAGCTTCCTTAAATCGACTTAATTTACCCTGCGTCTACACTACATTTTCCTTAAGTCCACTTAAGCAGCTTGCTTAAGTCAACTTAAGGAAAATTAAGTCGACTTTATTAAACCTCCTTTAAAATCGACTTTAGGCTTAAGTCGACTTTCTAAATTCGACTTAAGCCAGTGTAGACCTGAAGTAGCCCTAAGTCGACTAAGAGTTGACTTAGGGCTCTCCAGGACTCCCCCTCTGCCCTTCCTGCTGGGGTGGTGGCACAGGGGGAGCCTGGCATGCCCCCCACAGGGCAGGGCAGAGCCCTGCCCACTCTGCCCCTATGCCCTGCCAGGGTCCCTGTCCCCCTTTGCCCCATTGTACCCAGGTATAATGGGGCAAAGGCTGATTGGCAATTGGCAAGGGGTGCCCCCCCCCGCCACCATGGACCTCTCCCAGGTCCACCTAACCTCTAGAACTCACTCTAGGTGTCCAGTGTGGACGCTCTAGGTCGACTTTGTAAGTTCCCCCCTAAGTCGACTTGATTTTATAGTGTGGACATGCTTAACTTAGTTAAGTCGACTTAGCTAAAGTTGACCTAAATTAACAAGTGTAGACATAGCCTATGAGTCTATGTAAAATCTGTTAGATCCAGATTCATCTTAAAGAGTTTTGAATAATAATAATAAGGTCCAAACCTTAAAATGAATTGTATAAGGGTTTAAATCTATATCTCAACCTCACAGTTTGCTAAATCCTTATCTTAATAATTTTTTAACCCTACATGACGGAAAATCCACAGGATCTGAAAACTCATTTAGATTATAACTTTCCTCTGATTTATCTTGGTAAATATGTGAGTGTTTGAGGAATTTTATTTTCCTTTTGCTTTCCAAAATATGGGTAGATAATAGAAAATAAGTGTATGAGAAAGACAGTGTGAGTGGAAGTGAAAGTGAGCCAGGAGAGGAAGTATAAAGAACAGATTATTGTGACAAACTAAAGACTAAAAAGTAAAGGAAAATTGCTGAAAGAATAACCAACCACTTTAACCAAACAGATAAGTTCCTTGTTTGGTATGAGATACTTATCAGTGATGTTAGCTTAGGTGGGCTAGGAAAGTGGGAATGCAGTTTGAACTTTTCTTAGTTATAAACCTACTTTGGGAAGGAAGTTGAGAGCTGCAATATGAATATTGACTATGGGACCAAAAATGTTGTATTGTTTTCTCTTACATACAATTTGAAATATAAATTTCTTTAACTACAGGCACACAATGCGAGTCATTAAACTAATTGTTTTTCAATGTATCTAAATGGCCATTTTATTAAGCAGATTTTTTAAACCTAGATTTGATTTTTTTTTAAAAAATCTCTTGAATACAAGTAACCAAACTCCACCACCCTTACTCATGCTGAGTAGTTTCTTATTCCATGCAAAGTACAACTGGATTCAACAGGGCAACTAAAGAAATAAGGTTCTACTAAATGTAAGCATGACAGAATTTGGCCCATAGTTATTACATGGTTCCGAAAAGTTATTGCTTTTATTGCTTTTTTTTTAATTTACTTCCAAATGATATTTACTTGCTTTCTCTCTCCCTCTCTTTTCACACCATGTCCCCTGATACTTTTTCTAGTCACCTTAAGAACTGGAAAAGTCTAAAACCATATACTATAAAGGAATAAAAGGAGGGAATTGCTTCCCTTGACCCTTACTCTAGTAAAAATGTTTTGAAGGGTTAAATGGAAAGACTGTTAGTTATCTAAATTTGACCCTTTTCTCCAGCTGGGTCTCTGGCCAAAGAAATTTACCCTTCTTCAAATGCCCAGTGCTAGCCTGTGTGAGGCTGAAGTTATGCATAAGCCTTGCACATGGAATTGAATTTTATCTAAAATGAATCAACCCATTACAGACATAGAACACTTGATTTTTGGTTGCCTATAACCTATAATTCCAGAGCACTAACAACAGTTTTTGAGAAGTAAAAGTCTTTGAATTGCAGCAAATTCCTTTGGTTACTTTTGGTTTTAGAAGCAAGATTTTCTACTTAAAAATTCTAATCTTCCCAAAAATGTGCAAATGGCAATCAATGTAACATACAAACAGCTTTTTCATGAGTATTAAATTGCAAGGCAAAGGACCAGACTGATAACCCATTCCTCAAAATGGGGAATACTTATTCACTGGAGAATTGTAACTGTAGTAGGTAGGAAGTCTCCTTTGAGTAACTGCTTTTAAGAGTGGGTAAGAGGTTCACAATCTTGCACAAAAATGCAGTTAAATTGTATGCCTTTCACTGTCAGGTTTTTAGGTTATTTAAGTACACTTATAAGCAGATTTTCTTAATTTCCATGCAGGAATTCTTAAGCTCTGTAAATATCTCTGTGCAGAGAAAATTACTTTTCAGTGGTTTTCACTGCATTACAGTTTGAGTTCTGGTTTAACTACATAATTATTTTATTTACTTATCAATTGCTTGTTCCACTTTACAATGACAGAATGACATTTTGCATTCCCCGTGTAGAATGGGCGGGGGTTGGGGGTAGCTAGTTGAAACAGTGGGACAAAATCTGCTTTCAAAGTGATATAATGTTTTTGTAGCCATGTTGATCCGAGGATATGAGAGAGACAAGGTGAGTGAAGTAATTTTTTTTTTTAAAGTGGATCAACTTATGTTGAAGAAGAACTCTGCATAAGCTTGAAAACTTGTCTCTTTCACCAGCTGAAGTTGGTCCAGAAAATATATATTACCTCACCTACTTTGTCTCTTTATAATCATATAGAACCCACAGTTACCTCATTAACTAGAGTGGACTCCCTCTGGATTTACACCAGTGTAGCCATCAACAGTATTTGGCTCAGTGTCTTAACAATATAATATTTCTACTTAAATCATAGAATTAATGCCAATGTCATGTTTAATTCCCTAGCTAGCCTTAAAACTAAGGATCATGAGATTAATTCATAACCCTCTATTATGTTTCTTTTGTGAGTCATCATATATAAAAGGCTCTAGCTAGAATCTGATTGAGTACTGATGGCCAAAGCAATCTAACTCTAACAGGCAGTTAAAAATATCTGGTTTGCATTGCTTAAAATTCTATGGAGGGAAATAGATTTTTCTTTCATAACCGTTCTTGAATCTTCAGAATCTGAAATATGAAATCCACACAGGATATCTACAGATAAGAATATCAAATAGTAACAACAATTTTCTAGTAGAATCTTCTACATGAACATGAAGAATATTAAACTAGCTATTCAGAACAAAAGTTATATTTTCCTTTGAAATCTCTATTACCAACAAACAACAAAGTAATCTCATTCCCAAACTAAATCTATAAGTAATTTAAAATAATTCTCAAATGTTTCAGATTAGGGAGTTTCAGCATAAATATATAGATTCAGAAATAGAAACTGTCCCAAGAAGGAGTGCATATCAGCATAAGGTCTTATGCATGATTCACATTTCATTTAAATCTGCAGAAAAGTGCACAAGGTTTTTGCTGGCTCTCTGCACTGGAGTGAATTGCATACTCTGGGTGACATTGCATATAACAATTATAGACAACCTTAACCCATTTGGAATGGACCACATATGCATACAACTGTAAAGCATAATGACTACAGTGTGATCTTTAGTTTACAGTTGGTGTATATTTTTCTGGATCTGTAAGCAGGAAAACAAGCAACGTCAACAACAAAGTGTTATTTTCAAACCCTAGTCACACTCTTCTAAGACCTGACTAATTAGAATGCCAAAAAGAGATGTCAAAAGAAGACTCCCCACATAGTAGATTACACAGATCTTCATATGTGCATCCCTCTTCATCCTTGTGTATTCTGAATGTTGCTGATCAGTGTTTTCCTTTGCATTATCATTATTAGACTCCAGAGTCAATAAAATATTTAAGTGAATAAGGGACAGCTCACACTTATCAGCTATTGTTTCAGGCATCCTACAAACTCAGGGAGACATAACTTCATAAGTTTACAGTTGTCTCACATTTAAATTTTTTGCTTTTAATATTAAATTCTAGTGACACCTTTCTTTCTTTCTTTCTTTCTTTCTTTCTTTCTTTCTTTCTTTCTTTCTT
>ML685802.1:11760874-11807758 GCA_007922175.1 Pelusios castaneus | reverse complement strand
AATGTTTAGCGCCAGCAGTCTGGTTCCCCTTTGGTTTAGGTGGAGCCTTCTTGTAACAGTTTTCTCCCTTTTAATTGCATTGGTTCAAATGGAGCTATGGAGCTACTAACTGCATCTATCTGTCATCAGTAGCAGACAAGGAGATGAATTACAGGATGCTAATGCTGCTTTAATCACTAAATCTTGCTTGAATATCTTCTGGAATCTTCTGGGCTCTGTGGGGGACAGTGACATGAAGAATAACCCGTTTCCATTCTGCCATCCCCCAAATGCTGCAGGGCCTCTGATGCAAGAATTCCAGTGAAGGAGAATTCCCAGAATTGCAACAATATGGGCAAGAGGGCATGGCTTTCACATTGATTCATCCACTGAAGAGACATTTATTTTGTAGACATCTTTCCCTGTTCAAGGGAATAAATGTTTGTCATTTCATTCTCAAAAGGTGGAGGTCATAAGATATTGTGTGTTTGAGAGAGCAAACAACAGTTCATTTTCCACTGATGTGACAGCAGTGACTATTTATGTGGGAATAAGTTCTGATATGACACCACCATTGGCCAATTTTGCCTGACAGTAAGCTTATAGAAGGTGCGCCATTAAAATGTGAAACATGATCTGTAACTCATGCATGGCTCAGAAGATGAATATACTGGGATTTTCAATAGTTCCTAGGTTCTAAATTCCCATTGAAATCAAGGAGTGTTAAATCCCTAGGCACTTCTAAAAATATCATTAGGTGCCAATGTAAATCTCAAGGTGCATAAATATATTTCAATATCTGTCATGTGGTCTCCTCGTGCCTCAGTTCCCCATAGTAAAATAGTGATAGTGGTGCTTCCCTACCTTAAAGGGATATTGTGAGTCACTCCGATACGCCAATAATGTGGGTTATAAAAATTCCTTATTTACCAAAATATAAAGAGTCAATGTGTTGTGCATGAATTGTAAAACAGGCATGAGAAGAGATCTAAATGAAAAAGAGTCCTATACAAGTACATCACATAACAGCAGACAGCTGAGAGGTGACATTTTTTTTTTAAAGTGCTTATACACAAATGATAAAAGCCTAAAGACTAAGATGGGGTAACTTAAGTGAGTCATATTAGATGAGGATATTGAAATAATAGACATCAGAGAAACTTGAGGATAATCAATGGGACAAAGTAATATCAGGGTACAAAATATATCAGAGTACAGAATAGGACAAATTGGAGGGGGAATTGCACTTCATGTGAAAGAAAAGGTAGTTGAATGAAGTAAAAATCTTAAATGATCCAAACTGTACCATAGAATCTCTTTGGATAGTAATTCCATGCTTGAATAATAAGAATATAGCAACAGGGATATGGCAATAGTGACTGTGAAATGTTCGGGGAGATTAGAGAGGTTATAAACATTAAAAAACCCTCACTAGTAATTTTCAACTATCCCCATATTGCCTGGGTATATATTACCTCAGGATGGGATGCAGAGATAAAGTTTCTTGACACTTAAATGACTGCTTCTTGGAGCAGCTTGTCTTGTAATTCATAAGAGGAGAGACAGTTCCTGATTTAGTCCCAAAGATATGGTCCAATATGTGAATATAGTTGAACTGTTTGATAACATTGACCATAACATTATAAAATTTAACATCGGAGATAGGAGGTGGAGACTCCAAAGTAGTCCACCAAAGTAGAATTTAATTTAATTGCAGACTGACTTTAAAGAATTACAAAAGGATCTCACAAAACTGTGCAACTAGGTAACAAAATGACAGGTGAAATTCAGGATATGTCTTCATTGTCTTCGATGCAGCAACATAGATTGAGCAGGTCTGTGTAGATCTGCTCAACTGGTCAGAGAGCAATCTGGTTGACAGCATTATTCCACCTCTCCAAAAAGAGTAAGGCTGTATTGATGGGAGGACATCTCTTGTCAATGCAGCACTATGAAGATGCCATATGAATGTAAATACATCAACAGAAAATGGCACAGTGAAGATGTCATGTGAATGTAAATACATCAACAGAAAATACTCAAACTACATTATGAAGCTTGCATATTTCCCATCAACCCCTTGTGGTAGTATAGACCAGGTCTCAGTGTCAATAAATGAAAAGTAATACACATTAGAAAACATAATCCCAATTATCATATAAAAGATAAGGTCTTAATTAGCTGTTACCACTCAAAAAAGAGATCTTGAAGTCATGGTAGAGGATCTTTAACTGGTATTAATTGAAACTGATTTTAATGGACCTAACACTCATTTACACCCGCTAGCAATATGGTTTACGAGCTGCCCTGATTGATATCTATATAATGTATTACTATATTGCCACCTAATCCTCTGAATATTGTATTTCATTACTTTCAGATTACAAAAAGATTGGAGAAAAAATGCTGTCTGAAAGATTGCCTTCTTTTACATCTACAAATGATGTTCAGTCAAGGAATCCAAACCCAAACCCTACTTAACATAAAGAAATCTCTAATATAAATGGTTGGGGTGATATTTTAGGACCAATTTTGCATGACCATGAAAGGGAATAGTATGGTGCAGAAAGAAACAGCCTGAGAGCCATAACTTCTTCACCTTCACAGGCGGCTGAGGAATTGATGTACCATGGGTGTATATGTGGGGAGGGGACCATTGGCTCAGTTACTCCCTTCCCAACGTGCAAATGAATTGGGGCACGAAGACTGCATTAAGTACAGGGCTAGTACGGGGGGCATTCTTGACCCTGGAGCAAGGGAGAACCAAAAGGCAGATTCCAGAGATGTAGTCATATTAGGCTGTGTACAGCAAAAACAAAAAGAGTCCTGTGGCATCCTAAAGAATAACAAATTTCTTCGGGCATAAGCTTCTGTGGGAAACTACAGTTGAGAGCCATATATATATATAGCAGGCTGAAGGAGGGCAAGTGCTAGCAAAGTCAATTCAGTTAGGGTAGACGAGACCCATTTATACCAGTTGATAAGAAGGTGAGAATGTGTGAACTGGGACAATTACTTTTTTAATATGCTAACCATTCCAGGTCCCTATTCAGATACAATGTGATTGTGTCAAGTTTGCAAATCAGTTCCATCTCTGAAGTTTCATGCTGAAATCTGTTTCTGAAGTTTTTTTGTTGAAGTATGGCAACTTTCAAGTCTGCTACTGAGTGTCCAGGGGGATTGAAATGTTCTCCTACTGGTTTATGGGTGTTACCATTTTTGATGTCTGATTTGTGTTCATTTAAACTTTGGCGCAAGGACAGTTTGGCCAATATACATGGCAGAGGGGCATTGCTGGCAACTGATGGCACATATAACATTAGTAGATGTGCAGTTGAATGAGCTCCTGATGTGGTGTGAATGGGCCTCATTTATCCTAACTGAATTGACTTTGCTAGCACTTGCCCTCCTTCAGCCTGGCATGTGTATGTATATACCTCTCAACTGTAGTTTCCACTTCATGCACTTGATGAAGTGGGTTGGAGCCCACGAAAGCTTATGCCCGAAGAAATTTGTTAGTCTTTAAGGTGCCACAGGACTCTTGTTTTTAAGATGCAGATTGACTCTTTGAATTACCATTTGTTTCTTCTGGGGCAGTGCAACTACATACTGCTCCACACAATTTGATCTTAACAATTTATACCAAATTAGCAGCAGTGCAAGTAAGGATGTGATTTAGAATCTTATTTCTACAACATTGTAAGGACTGAAGACTGATCAGGTGAAAGTAATCTGTAACTGTAAATTGCATATACTAATCCAATATTATGTAAAAAGCAAAGATACTACCACCAGTGCAACTAGACCTGTGCTAACAAGACTCTATCAAGGCATATCAAGGCCCACTTTTATAGACTTAGTCACAGCATCAAAGCACTATAAAGTATTTGCACATTGTATTTATTCCAGGTGATTAATACCCACGATCCACCTATAGATGTACTTCAATTGTGTCATTTGCCCTAGAAATCATTGTGGGAAATACTTAAATGTCTATCTTCTCTGATTATGATTTTTCTAAAACACATATGCCAACATCTTTATTACAGCTAAACACACACACCTCAGTATGGTTGCAAAAGTCCTATATTTCTCATATATTCTAATCTAAATACTCTGGTTTTGGCAGTATGCATAAGCATAGCTGAATAGTATTGTAAACATCAACCTCCTCCTTTGCAATATGGACCTTGTGGATGTCTTCTAGCTGTCATTATCTCCTTAGAAAAATAATGAAGTTGATGACAGCATTGATATGTAGTGGGATGTTTTAGTCTCCACTACCTGTTGTCTTAAGACTAAACAAATGGTTTTATTCCTGGCTCTCTTCCTTCTCCTCGCCTCCTTTCCCCCACTCCCCTTCAGTGTTGAGTGACACTTCAGCATGATTTCAGCTCATGGCTATTGATGGTCTCTTTCAACATACAAAAACAGGGAGGGAGTGAAGAAGAGAAACAAGAATTTTATAAATGCATTGGCGCACTCTCTCTTTCTTTCATATTTTCTTAACCATCAAGAGGGAATGCGGAGATCAAAGTGAGCACTATTTTGTTCCAAATCTATTATCAGATATTGTAACATCTTGTTTCCTTTTAACACCCAGTGCTAGTCTGTTGCATTTTATGTTGGTCTTTGCCCTTCAGTGTCTAATAATGTAAAACATCTTTCACTTCATCTTCAGTAAAGAAAGATGTGTGTACAATACTAAAGAGTGTTCATTACACACACATTTCACATTTTTTTATATATAAGCAAGATTGCGCTGAAACGGAATACTATCAAAGAGGAGGGCAAAGTGCAAGGATTCTGCAATGACTGATTTACAGCTGTATAGCGTTCCTAATGGGAGCATTTCTACTTTTCATATCATACATTTACTGAAATTTACACATAGCTCATGGATATTCAGATTCTGATTCAAAAAGGTTCTTAAGCACATATGTGAATTTAATGAGCGTTTTCACGTGCTTGAAAAACGTGCTGAGTCATGCCTCTATGTGTAGATGTAGAATTCCTGAATTTCGATTTGATGTATTAATTTCAGTAACTCTTTGATATAAAAATACTTGCACTCTGGCTTTCACCCTGTGACCTGACTACAGCATATGTGGCTGCAACGGTTTTCTTGTTTCAACTATTTTGTCTTGTTTAATCCAATTATTTCTCAAAAATAGGGACACACACGTCATACTAGGTCTCACTTGTGGTTCATTTTATCTTCTAACAGTTGCTAGTGTCAGATGTTTCAGAAGTAGGTGCAGAAAGCACCTATCAGATAACATTCCCATAAAGACAGAATCTCCCTCATAAGTGAGATCAATTTATCTCCTGAATCATGAGGGTTTATATAATTTTCAAAATTTTATAATTTTCATATCTTTTCTTTTGAAACCTTGTGTTCTTGTTATGCATAGAAGTGTACAGACTTCTTTTTGAATGTTTCTGAACTGTTGTCCTCAATAATATATTGTGGTAATAAGTTCCACAGGATAACTGTATGGTCCACATATCTATATGGTCCATATATTTATATAGCTATATATACATATCTATATATAAATATATGGATCATATAGATTTGTGGACTATACAATTATCATACATAATATAATATTTTCTTAAAGCCTTTAAAATTTACTGTCCTTCAGTTGTGTTGAATGGCCAAGTGGAGAAACAGATGTACCCCATCCACCTTGTCTGTACCATGTATTATTGTATATTATTTTTGAATCATTAATCATGCAAGCCAACTCCTTCAGATCTCTCACTACTAAGGACTACAGAGTTGGCCATCTACCATTCATTTCAGTATAAAATAAAACATCAGACTATATCTTGTAAAGTGCTTTGAGATCCACTAATGAATAGTACAATGTGATAGCCATATATTATATTATATTATATTATATTATATTATATTATCTAATTGATATCACATCACAGGCTACTACAAGAACTTGGCTGACATCCTGGGCTATGTCTACACTTACTAAAGTTAGTTCGAATTAGTTAATTTGAACTAACAAATTCAAACCAATTTTAGTTAGTTCGAATTAAGTTAATTTGAACTAGCAAAATTTAGTTTGAACTAAGCAAGTGCCATTCATCGCACTTGCTTAGTTCGAATTAGCGAATTGCATTGAGTGCAATGGGCTGGTTAGTTCGAACTAAGCAATTAGTTTGAACTGACATGGCCACATTGGTTAATTCGAATTAACTAGTTCGAATTAACCCTTAGTTCAAATAGCATATTCGAATTTATTAGTTCAAATTAAGGAAGCCCTTAATTCGAACTAATGAAAGCCAAGTGTAGCCATGGTTTAAGTTAGTTCAAATTAAGCTTCCTTAATTCGAATTAACTTGCCAGTGTAGATATAGCCCTGGAATTTCTTTTGCCCATGACACATTTATTATTTAGTACATAAGAAACGCCCTCTCATTATATCATGGGTAAAACATACCTGCATGTAGTGATTTGCCATGTTCCTATCTAAAGTCAAGATACTTCGTCTGATACCACTATGATTGAACAATGGCTGAACAGTGAGAAGTTGCAGTGTTGTCTATGAATTCCAGATAGAGATAGAATTACTATATTATTGAATATATCCTAATGTCATTAACCTTGACTTTGGACAGATAATAATAAATGCTATGTCGATGCACATTTTCATCCTTGGCATTATCATCTCAGAGTTAATAATGTTTCAGGACAAGAACCTTACCTTAAAGTATTTGTCAGTATGCTCCTTTCATCAGCTCATTATGGGTGCATCTACACTTGTAAATTAAGTCGACTTAATTTACTCTGTGCCTACACTACACTTTCCTTAAGTCGACTTAAGCAGCTGTTTAAGTCGACTTAAGGAAAAATTAAGTCGACTTTGTTAAACCTACTTTTAAGTCAACTTTTGGCTTAAGTCGACTTTCTAAAGTCGACTTAAGCCAGTGTAGACATGGAGTAGCCCTAAGTTGACTCTAAGTCAACTTAGGGCTCTCTAGGACTTCCCCACTGCCCTCCCTGCCATGGTGGCTGGCACAGGGAGTGTCTGGCATGCCCCCCCCCCACAGGGCAGGGTAGAGCCCTGCCCACCCTGCCCCTATGCCCTGCCAGGGTCCCTGTCCCCCTTTGCCCCATTGTACCCAGGTACAACGGGGCAAAGGCTGAGCCCCCTGACACTTGGCAAGGGGTGCCCCCCCTGCCACCATGGACCAGTCCCAGGTCCACCTAGCCTCTACAAGTCGACCTAGGCATCCAGTGTGGACACTCTAGGTCAACTTTATAGGGTCCCCCCTAAGGCGACTTAAAATTTTGGTGTGGACATGCTAAGTCGACTTAGCTAAATCGACTTAAATTAACAAGTGTAGACATAGCCATAGTGTCAGAAATTCAGGAGTACTGTATCTCCGCTGACTGTAGCTGTGCAGTATTCACAGTTTGGCTACAATGGAGCTTTGTCCTGATTTCAGAGATAGAGATGTCTATCTATCAAAAACTTGAGACTCTTGCCTATTGTTACACCAAAAATTATGAAAACATGCTACTCTTTCTCCCCTCTCCACAGGGTAAGCTCTTAATGGGTTGTTTATGGCTGGCTTAGAACAACATTTACTCCAGTTTGGTTCCCAAGTACCACTCCTCTACTTACACTACATTAATGATATCTTCATCATCTGGACCTATGGAAAAGAAGGCCTTGAAGATTTCCACAGAGATTTTAACAAATTCCACTCCATGATCAACCTTAGCCTAGAACACTCCACACAGGAAATCCACTTTCTGGACATTACAGTACAACTCAGTGACGGACACTTAAAAATCACACTATACAGTAAACCTACAGACTGCTGTAGTTACCTACACCCCTCGAGTTTCCACCCAGGACACATCACTCGATCCACCGTCTATAGCCAAGCCCTAAAATATAACCACATTTGTTCTTATCCCTCAGACAAAGACAGACACCTTCAGGATCTCTATTAAGCATTCTTAAAACTACAATACCCACCTGGAGTAGTGAAAAAAACAGATTTACAGAGCCAGATGGATACCCAGAAGTCAACTACTACAAGGAAAGCCCAAGAAAGAAAACAACAGTATGCCACTGGTCACCTCCTACAACCTCCAATTCAAACCACTACAGCACATCATCAAGGACCTAAGGCCTGTTCTACAAGATGATCCTCACTCTCTCAGGCCTTGGGCGGCAGCCCATAAACCTTATACAGATACTTACCAACAACTACAGACCTAACAACAGAAACAGTAAAGCAGGCACATACCCCTGCAACAAACCAGATTGCCAACTTTGCCCATATTTGCAAAAAAGACACCATCATAGAACCTAACCAAGACAGTTACTCAATCAAGGGCTCAGTCATCTGCTCATCTACTAATGTGATTTATGCCATCATGTGCCAGAAATGCCCCCTCTCCCCCCCGTTCCCGGCTTTATACATTGGACAAACAGGACAGTCTCTGTGCAAAAGAATAAATGCTTACAAATCTGACATCAGAAATAACAACATTCAAAAACCAATAGGGAAACACTTCGATCTTCCTAATTCTCCATTATGGAACTGTTAATAGCCATAATAAGGCAAATGGATAACAAATGAATACTTCAAAGAAAAACTGAAGAATTGGAATTCATATGCAGATTTGATACCGTGAACTCAGGGCTGAATATAGACTATGGTTTTTTTATGGCCCCCCCTGGATAATTGTTGTACTTCACTCTTTGAATTCAAACAATTGCTTTGATTTGCTATAACAGTCTGACCTGATTCTTTGACTTACACTCCCTTACATTTATTTTGTTCCCATTCTGTATGTTCTCCATCTTCAAGCATCTGACAAGGTGGGATTTTTCTCCCATGAAAGCTCATGCAATAAATAAAATCTGTTAGTCTTTATATATGCCACAAGACTCCTTGCTTGTTTTTCTCTTTTCTATTAATCTATGGCATGGAGTCTTTGCCCAGATGTTCAGGGTTTATCTGATTGTCATATTTGGAGTCAGGAAGGAATTTCCCCCAGGGGAGATTGGCAGAGGCCCTGTGGGGTTTTTGCATTCCTCTGCAGATTGGGCATGAATCACCTACTGGTGTATTCTCCGGCGAATTCTCTGTACCGTGATGTCTTTAAAGCATTATTTGAGGGCTGCAGTAACTTAGTCATAGGTTAGGGGGTCTATTACAGGAGTTGGTGGGTGATTTTAAAGTCTATATATACAATGAAAAAATTACTACATATATTTTTTTTGTTTTCCTACTAGAGTACGTGACTCTCCTTTAAAGTGGAGGTTTGGCCATCTGTTATGAAAGCAACAAGATAGAAATTTATTTCTGACATGAAGTAAAACACATTGTTGCATGGACTGAAGCTTTTTCTGCATTGTTTCATCTGCAGGGAACTAGATCACCACCATCACCTGATCCACAGAACCTCTCTAAGCAAAACACCAAACAAGTTATTCAAACCACTATGGATTTCAGAATAAGCTCTCATTGAGTGGAAGCTTTTTTGCATACCTGTTAGGTCCGCACAAAATTTTTCTACATTGCTTCCCTCTATGATCATCATTAGTTTTATTTCATGTGAATGTACTGAAGGAAGAAATACCCATCTTTTTAATTTACTTGAATCCAATAGTTCTGGTAGAACACATCACTATTGCTGGCATCATCAAAGAGACCAAAGGGAATTAGGCACCTGGGGAGAGAGGCTGATCATCAGCACATGTAATTTGCAGTCACTCCAACTGAATTCAAGAGAACTATAACAATTTACACCAGCAATGCATCTTCCTTTAAATCCCATTGATCCCTTCAGTCTCTTTGAAAATCCTATCCTGTTTCCCTCTATTCTGGGGATGAGAATGTGTTTTTGTCTAAGTAGCTGATCACACAGCAGCCCATCTCTTCAGCATCATGTGCAAGCTCAGCAGCTACTTCCTCCATAACTTGATTTCTCCAGCTGAAGCCTTTCAAGGCTTCATGTATTCATAAAACAGCCCTAGAGGGTGACAATGAATAATAATGTCCATATATCTTTTTCCAGTTCTTGGTCCATTGTGTCCTGGAGAGGTGCTATACTTATGGCATGCATAAGAAATGCTGTCAAAGCAAAAAGTATTAAGAGCAAAGGGAACAAAGAACAGGTTCCCTTCTGAGTTTGTTTTTTAACAAAATGCTTAGAGTGCAGGGGAGGAAAGAGGAGGAGGATGCCATGGTGATGGAGAGGGAATTGCATTCTATTGTTTCATATGGTTACTTTGTACATAGTTGAAAACATACCAGTGCCAGTTCACACAGAAGACCACAGATTCCCATCTCAAAGCCCTGTGTATTCCATACACTATATTTATTCTCTTTATTGTTTTATATTATATTGTTTTATGTTATATTTATTGTTTTATATGTGAGGTGTGTGAATAATAAAATAGTGTTACAAACAAAGAGAAAAAAGGAAGATAAAATAGGCTGTGAGTTTCTGAATGTCATCTTTAATGGGCTTGCCTAGTCTGGTCACTCCCCAACCAGGTTGGAGAACAGGACCAGAGCAAAATCAGATTCTGTGAGTGTGTGCATTCTAAGAGCTCTAAACAAACTGAGGAACAGTGCAGTCAGGGACTAGTCATGAAGGCCTCGTGTAGGGGAATATGCTTCTAGAAGAGAGTGCTCCTTACATTCCACATTTTAAACTGCTGGTCGGCTGGTATCTTTGCTGTATTGGATAGGGTTGGCACAGTTCCAGCTATTTAAATGCCTTTTGTGGCCTGCAACTCTAACGGGTAGACATTTTATCACTACAGGAATGAAAGCAAACATTAAGTCATTTGATTCTGTTACTAAATATTGACAAGGTTAAGGGGATATGACAGCTTTACTCTGTCTTGGAACAGCCTTAATGTTCAAAATGACCCAAAGTTTCTTGTGTTGCATAAAACTGGTTCTTGGTCCTGGTGAATTGGCATTAGTTTTCTGGTGAGAAGGAGAGGTAATAATGTTTCCTTCCAGTCTTTTGGCAAGCCATGTTACTTTTCAAAATTTCTCTGACACTCAGACAAATTCCTGCTGAAAAGACAAGGTGCAGAAACTACATTGATGACCTAACACTGGCTATGTCTACACTTGTTAATTTAAGTTGACTTAGTGTGTCTACACTTAAAATTAAAGTCGACTTAAAGGGGAACTTACAAAGTCGACCTACAGCGTCCACAGGTCCACGGTGGTGGGAGGGACACCCCTTGTGTGCAATGGGGCAAAGGGGGACAGGGACCCTGGCAGGGCATGTGGGCAGGGTGTGACACTGTCTGGATTTAGGGAAGCATTTCTGATACTATTTTCTATGGATATCTCATAAATGCTATAATCCATAGGAACTATGTTTGGTATTAATAGAAAGGTAGTCATTTGCTGGGAATGATTATATAGTTTATGTCTAGGAATTGTATTTATATTTGAAGTTAGTTAGTTAGGAGTTTGGTGTTATAGCTATACTTTAACTTGTGTCATTCTGGAGAAATGCCCTAGACAGGAGGCTATCAACAACCATTGTGTCCTTAATGGCTCATTAGGTTTCTCCCTTTGGCCCATTGTAGGTGGGAGCTTCCTTAACATTAAGGAGACATTCCTTAACATTAAGGAGATATTCACCAGGAATCATACACAATAAAACAAGAACACTAACTCAGGAACCTAACCCTGCAACAAACCCCGTTGCCAGCTCTGCTCACACATTGACTCTAGTGACACCATCACAGATCCCAACCACATCAGCCACACCATCAGGAGTTCATTCATCTGCACATCTACTAATGTTATATATGCCATCATGTGACAGCAATGCCCCTCTGCCATACACATTGGCCAGACCAGACTGCCCCTACAAAAAAGAATAAATGGACACATATCAGACATAAAAAATGGTAAAACCATAAACCAGTAGGAGAACAGTTCAATCTCTCTGAACACTCAGTAGGGGTGTGTCTACACTTGTAAATTAAGTCGATTTAAGACTGCTTAAGTCGACTTAATTTACTCTGCGTCTACACTACACTTTCCTTAAGTCGACTTAAGCAAGCTGCTTAAGTTGACTTGAGGAAAATAAAGTCGACAATGAAAATTAAGTCAACTTTAATAAACCTCCTTTTAATTCGACTTTAGGCTTAATTTGACTTTCTAAAGTAGACTTAAGGCAGTGTAGACCTGGAGTAGCCCTAAATTGACTTAGAGTCGAATTAGGGCTCTCCAGGACTCCCCCACTGCCCTCCCTGCTGGGGGAGGGAGGGCACAGGGAAAGCCTGGCATGCCCCCCCACAGGGCAAGGCAGAGCCCTGCCCACCATGCTCTGACAGGGCCCCTGTCCCCCCTTGCCCCATAGTACCCAAGTACAATGGGGCAAAGGCTGAGCCCCCTGGCACCTAACAAGGGGTGCTCCCCCTGCCACCATGGACCTGCCCCAGGTCCACCTAGCCCCTAGAAGTTGACCTAGGCGTCCAGTGTGGACGCTCTAGGTCAACTTTGTAAGTTCCCCCCTCAGTTGACTTAAAATTTAGGTGTAGACATGCTAAGTCGACTTAACTAAGTCAACTTAAAGTCGACTTAGTTAAGTTGACTTAGCTAAAGTCGACCTAAATTTACAAGTGTAGACATAGCCTAGGAGACTTGAAAGTTGCCATACTTCAACAAAAACAAATCTTCAAAAACAGACTTCAGCGTGAAACTGCAGAGCTGGAACTGATTTGCAAACTTGACACAATCAGACTGGGTCTGAATAGGGACTTGGAATGGTTAGCACATTACAAAAAGTAATTGTCCCTCTTCTCACATTCTTACCTGCTAATCAACTATTTTGAATGGGCCTCATCTACACTAACTGAATTTACTTTGTTAGTACTTGCCCTCCCAATTGTAGTGTTTCTGACTCATCCTTGCATGTGTACATATACCTCCTAACTGTAGTTTCCACTTCATCCATCTGACAAAGTGAGTTGAAGCCCATGAAAGCTTATGCCGGAAGAAATTTGTTCATCGTTAAAGGGCCACAGGAATCTTGATGTTTTCGCTGTATACAGACTAAGATGGCTACTTATCTGGAAACTGATGCTCTAAAAATATGAAATATAAATAATGCAAAACATATTTTAGGATGTTGGAAATCAGCATAATTGGGTATTTCTTCTTTTGTTTAAATTAAA
Source organism: Pelusios castaneus (assembly GCA_007922175.1). Taxonomy (NCBI): domain Eukaryota; kingdom Metazoa; phylum Chordata; order Testudines; family Pelomedusidae; genus Pelusios; species Pelusios castaneus. The sequence continues at coordinate 11,794,574 of ML685802.1, read as the reverse complement.
GATAGGAAAAGTATATAATTGGACTATGAAATATAAGATCTAAATGAACACTCCTTTAGAAGAAAATGGTTAAGAATATAGAAGATGAAATTCTGCTCTCTTACATCCTTGTAATTCCATTGACTTCAGTAAGTTTTCATGGATGTAAATGAGACCATAATTTGGCCTGCAGTACATAGAGGCTACAACAGAAGGCAATTAAATGCAATCTATACCTGTACACATTGCCTCACAATGGAAGTGTGTTATTCAAGGATATTTTAATCATTTTTATGATAGATTTTTTATAGTATTTTTCTACAATTATAGTAAGTAAATTATTGGTAATTGCAGTTGATTGTTCTTATTTTATAAATCTGTTCTTACAGCTTCAATAGAATGAGATGGTTGTCAGAATCTTTTTGTTTTTAAATAGTTGTAGCTATTGACTGTGTTGATTAACTCTCTCCTTGTTGTTTTTCCTAAAGACCAAAGAAAACTGCTTAGCAAAAGCATCACAGAAATCATTTCAGCATTCTTTTGCCTCTAATGATGTGCCTAGATGGTAATCTCAATTTACTGATTACAATTTAACAAATAATTGCTGTGCACAAAGATATGCTTCAGGTGCCAAGAGTACTAAAGCATCCACATCAGAATTACTCACTTCAGAATAGTCTTTTTTATGTGTTTATTTGTCTCTTATGCTTCTCAGCTGTTTAGCAAGTACATAATTTCATTATAACAAGTTATGGTTTGCTATTATGAAATTTTCTGGTTTAATTCTTGCTGAACACATTGAAAATGATGCCATCAGGGCAATATTAACATCATTAGATATGAAAGATTCTTTAATAAAAGAACATGAATAATTGAGTTTTTCCATTGTTTTTGGGCAGCTCCTGTTTGTTTAATCATTAGATGTTCCATGGAGTTTTCAGCTTTTAATCTTTTTTCTCTGTCTAAAGTACATGCATTTTGAGAGTACATAATGAATACTATGAAAACTAAGTGCTAAATACTGTATTAAAAATCAATTATATTATTTAGTGATTAATCCTTTGTTTACTACCTGAAGACTTTAGCAAAACACATTAGTATCATAATCAGTTTCTCTTTATTTTTTGGGGGAAAAGTATGCTTTAAATTGATAAGTGCATTGGCTTTTTGACAAAGGAAAATATGTTCCATTTTTTCAGTGAATGGAATCAAAATGTAAAAGGATATATTTTCCATGCTACTTCCCATGCAGTAAAAGCATAGTAAATTGGCATTAGTGAGAGGATAAACACTGAACGCCTACTTCCCATAGCAGAAGAAGTAACCTAGATTTATACAATTTATTTGGTTTTATCCAGGTGTCAAGCTGGCTGGATGTATTTCCATGGCCCACACATGATATAGCACTCTGGTATTGAACTATGGATTACTGTAAGAGGGAAAAGGAGGGAAATGAATGCTGAAGGAAAATTCTGTGTAATTAAGAGAAAGCAAACTAAACCATATTAACTTAACCACAATCAAACATGAAATTGAAATCTATGGCTCTTTTCCCCACCCCCTGTCTTTTTAGACCACGCACTGAGGAAGGATTTGTTTCTTCTTCTCTGTTTGAAAGGCACCTAATGCATGTTGGGGACAACTGTAAGCTAAACAAATAGTTGCTTAGATATTATTGTGGCTAGAAACATATAAGTGGATAGACAACGCTTATCTGTGACATGCTGGAGTAAGTTTTGTTCAACATCTTCATCAGTGATCTCAAGAGGATTTGCAGATGAGTTTGCAGATGAGACTAACTTGGTGGGCATGGTGGATACCATGGAGGGTGAGAATAGGATACTAAGTGACCTAGATAAATTGAAGGACTGGGCCAAAAAAAAGAGATTAGATTCAACAAGAACAAGTGCAGACTCCCACACTTAGGGTGGAAGAATCCCACGCAGTACTACAGACTGAGGACCAACTGGGTAGGCAGTAGTTCTGCAGAAAGGGACCTGGGGGTTACAGTGGACAAGAAGCTGGATATGAATCAACAGTGTGCCCTTATTACCAAGGGCTATGTCTACACTTGTGAATTTAAGTCGACTTTAAGTCGACTTTGCTAAATTGACTTAGCATGTCCACACTTAAATTTTAAGTCAACTTTGGGGAGACCCTACAAAGTCGACCTAGAGCATCCACACTGGATGCCTAGGTCAACTTGTAGGGGCTAGGTGGACCTGGGACAGGTCCATGGTGGTGGGGGGGGGGGCATCCCTTGCCAAGTGCTAGGGGGCTCAGCCTTTGCCCCATTCTACCTGGGTACAATGGGACAAAGGGGGACAGGGACCCTGGCAGGGCATAGGGGCAGGGTAGGCAGGGCTCTGCCCTGCCCTATGCGGGGCATGCCAGGCTCTCCCTTTGCCACTCCCCCAGCAGGGAGGGCAGTGGGGGAGTCCTGGAGAGCCCCTAAGTCGACTTAGAGTCAACTTAGGGCTACTCCACATCTACGCTGGCTTAAGTGGACTTTAGAAATTCAACTTAAGCAAAAAGTCGACTTAAAAGTAGGTTTAACAAAGTCGACTTAATTTTTCCTTAAGTCGACTTAAGGAAAGCGTAGTGTAGACGCAGAGTAAGTTAAGTCAACTTCAGCAAGCTTAAGTCGACTTAATTTAGAAGTGTAGATGCACCGAAGAAGACTAATGAAATATTGAGCTGCGTTAGTAAAAGCACTGACAGCAGATCAAGGGATGTAATTACTCCTCTCTATTCAGCACTGGTGAAGCCACATTTGGGGTACTGTGTGCAGTTTTGGGCCCCCCACTTCAGAAAGGATGTGAACAAATTGGAAAGAGTCCTGAGGAGAGCAACAAAAATGATTAGTAGCCTGGAGCATGTTAGGAGCAATGGTCTCATGTTGCAGTGGGGGAGATCTAGGGTGAATATTAGGAAAATCTTTCAGTAGAAGGGTGAAGCACTGGAATGGGTTACCTAGGGAAGTGGTGGAATCTCCATCCTTAAAAATGTTTAAGGTATGGCTTGACAAAGCCCTGGCTGGGATGATTTATTTGGGGCAGTCCCTGCTTTGAGCAGGGGGTAGGACTAGATGACCTCCTAAGGCCCCTTCCAAACCTAACTTTTGTGATTCTATGATAAAAAGTTTATCATGTTGAAGGGCCTGATTTTTCAGAAAAGTGTGTGAAAAATGCCTATTGTGTGTGAAAAATGCAATTGCACACTTTATTTTGCAGAATAAATGTTCAACATGCACAAACCAGTAGTAAGGTCCAAATGCATCCAGTAATGCATATATAACCTGACTTTTTATAATTTCAGATTTGCATTTCTGTAAATCATGAACAAAATCTTTTTGAGTGTTCAATGCTGTCCTTTCATGAACTACAAATGTCTAGAACAAGAAATAAAATATTGTAGATTTACCATTATTGTAGTCAATAGCGATCATGAATTTATTCACATATTTCATATGCAAGGCATGGTTATTCATTAGACATATTAAAAGTGTACGAACTCCAAATAAAAATTAGCTGCAGATAAACCATGTATTCTGATTTATCAGTCCTGTAATACTTTCTATAGCATGTGTTAGCCATCTGACTAAACTCACCTATGAAAAAAGGGAGAAAGGGAAAGGTTTCATTGCATATTCACATACATATTCAACAACACCTGAAATAAACAGATACTCCTGTGGGTGAAAAACTTCTGACCTTTCTTTATGAAGCAGTCATGTTTTACAAGGGATTGAAGACTACTGATTACTTTTACAAGTTTTCCTTTGGAACTAAATTGTTAAATTATAGTTAATTGTCACTAACTGGACAAAGTACCTAGTGTGTTTATTGCTCTGCAGTTGTTTTTATAACATTTGACCTGAGAGAAGCTTGTAAAATGTCTCTTGTTACTACAGCACATATTGTCAGAGGAGCTGTGGGCAAGGGTATCAGTTGTTTCCCACACTTTAGGGAGCCATCTATTTTTCTGAAAGCCAGCCCTTCACGATCTTCTGCTAAAAAAAAAAGGAAAATAAGAGATTTTACTTTTTAAGACAAAAATTTAGTTTAACCTCCTTAGGTATGTAAACTATCTTTAAATTCAATGCCTCTTTATATAGATATAAATAAATATTACACATAAAATGTTAAAAGACATAGGCTATGTCTACACTAGAAAACTTAAGTTGACTTTTGTTAAGTCGACTTTAATAAGGTCGACTTTAAGTCAACTTAAAATCGACCTTATTAAAGTCGACTTAACAAGTGGCAACACTTTAAGTCGATTTAGTGCACTTTGTTAAGTCGGCCTAACTGCCCTAAGGTCGACTTAACAAAGTGGATTTATGCATCCACACTGGGCTTAGATCGACCAAAGGAAGGGTTAGATCAACCTAAGGAGGCTTAAGTCAACCTAAAGAGTGGTGGTTATTAAGTTGACTTAAGCTTTCATTAAGTCGACTTAAGGAATTTCTTAGTGTGGATGTGGCTTAATTTAAGTCGACTTAAGCCTCCTTAAGTCGACTTAAATTGCCAGTGTAGATATAACCTAAGAGCTTTTAGCACCGCATACGTGAAGTTGTCTGACATTTTCCATTATAAAAATCCTGTTCTTAGTTGCTTATAAAACTTTGCTATGCATTAACTGTCCTGGCTGAAATTTTCCATACTGGTGATGTTATTTTGGAAGTTTCAGCAAAATAGGGACCTTGCAAGGTCTCCTAATACATCCTTTACACTTACAGCAAGACCAAACATTATCTAGATCAGCAGTTCTCAAGGTTTATTGTGTTGCAATATGGTTGGCGGAATGCACAATCTTGTGCAACACAATGCCCCCACCACTGCAATAGCCCTCCCCTGGCCACCAAACCCCCTTCCTCCCACTGAACAAACTCCCTCCATGGGAAACTGAAGCCAAGACCCTTTTGCCATGGGACGCTGCCATGCCTCAGCTCTGGGTCTATCCTGGCATCCAGTGACACACTTCCCTGCTCCTTGTGACACACTGCTTTGTCATGACACATCGATTGAGAACCACTGATCTAGATCATCCCTGACTCCTACTATTAAAGAAACTCCAATGATGAAAATTCTACAACGTCCTTAGGTAATTTACTCCAGTGCTTAACTACCCTGACCGTTAGGCAGTTTTTCCTAATGTCGAAACAAAACCACCCTTGCTTCAATTTAAACCCTTACTTCTCCTACCCTTACAGGTTAACAATAACATTTTTTTCTTCCAACTCCTCGTAAAAACGTATGCATTTGAAAACTATTGCCTGATTCTTATTTAAGAAATCCCAATAGTCTAAAAGGTATAGATAAGTATATAAAATGGCTGCTGCCACATGGTGTTGCCATTTGAAATTCGAACTTACCCTCTCCCCTGCCCTGTCTGCTGCTCTACCAGTCCCTGTCTATCTAGACCGTCCATTATATGGAGTCTGTCACTGTGTTTTTAGTGTCACATGTCATCCAAGCAAAGCCATTTTGACACAAATAAGAAACATATAACTTACAATCAGTGTTTTTCTTCTTCTAAAAAAAAAAGTGCCGGTACACCAATAGGAGAGGTGGGGGGAGGGAGAGTTGTCGGGACCCTCCACCACTGCCACCTCCCTGGGGCCTCTCCAACACCCCTCCCCGCTCCACTGCCCACTCCCTGGAGGACCGGATTCTGGCCCACAGCTGCCAATCCTGGCCCCGGCTGGCTCCACTGACCAGCTGGGGGCTAGGATCAGCAGAGGAAAAGAGATTGGGATTGTCCTTTGTTGGGGCAAGCAGGGTGATTGCTCCATGCTCTGTGGTTTCGAGGGCCCCGCACTGCCCCGCTATCAGTGGGACAGCACAAGGCCCTCACTGCTGCTCCCCCAGAGCGGTGTGCAGCATGCTCACTCCTCCAGCTCAGCCCCGCTGCCTTCAGCTTTCCGCTGAAGGCAAGGCAGGACGGGAGGGCAGAGCCTGGCCTCTGGGCTGGCCTGCCCCACGCCCAGGGTGGAGAAGCGGGCCCAGGGGCAGAGAGGGAGAGCTGAGCCCAGCCTCTGGGACAGCCCACCCCACCCCCACTCCTGCCACCAGCTGGCCCACGGCCAGCTCCCATCTGCAGGCGGCCTCAGGTTCCTGGCCGGGGCCAGCTCCCACCAGTGGGTGGCCTTGGGTTCCCAGTCATGACTGGCTCCCGCCGGCAGCAGCAGTTCTGGCCAGTCCCTGGGGAGCAGCCGGGGTACCTGGGGGCAGCTCCACGTCCCCAGGGAGCAACTGAGGTCTCTGGGGGCAGAGTGGGCCAGCGTGCCATGCTCCACTCCAGCGTGGGGGATGGAGGGAGGGGAAGAGGCCCTCCCTAGGCTGATTGGCCCTGGGTCCGCTCTCCACAAGGGATGGCCCTCATTTCCCCTGCTGAACCCGGCCCTCAGCTGGGCAGTGGGACCAGCCAGGGAAAAATAGGTGCTGGTACACTGTAGCGGGGCGTACAAGCAGAAAAAAAGCCCTGCATACAACAAAAGTAAAAGCATACTATTTAGGTTTTGTCACTGTTGCTTGAACTTGGGCAAATCACTTCACCTTTCTGAGCCTCTATTTTACGTCACACAATTAATCTATTTTAAGTATAAGATCTTTGGGACAGGAACTATTTTTCATTGTACCCTGCCTAGCAAAATGGGGTCCTACCCTAGGTTGAGTACTCTTGGTAATATGTACTACTGTAATATCATCACTAATATTATTTCAGGGACTCTTATGTTCATCAACATTTTGGCCTTATCCTATCCTCATACATCTATATATAAAACTGGTTGATATTGTCAAAGGTACATAGAGAATTCAAAAGACTTGCAACAACAGACATTTATAATTACACCACCCCTTCCCAGCACCATATAAGTGAAAGGTCTGCCTTTATTGTGCTGAAACAACTTTGTCAAAGTGCATTCACGATGTATGTTGTTAGTGTTTTGTGTATTGTGACTGTACATTAAGGATATTGCACAAAAATGAGCAAAATACATCTTGTGTCACGAATACAGAATATGCACTATAGCAAATGGGTATTCAGAGCTTCATCTGAAGTCCACCACAACCAGTGGAATGACTCCAGCTAACTTCATTGCACTTTGGCACAGGCCTTTAGAACAGTGGTTCCCAGCCAGTGTGGCAATACCCAAAGGTTATGTCTACACTTATTAATTTAAGTCGACTTAGCATGTCTACATGCAAAAATTAAGTCGATTTAGAGGGGACCCTGCCAAATCGACTTAGACCACCCACACTGGACATCTAAGTTGATTTCTAGAGGCTAGGTGGACCTGGGACTGGTCCACGGTGGCAGGGAGGGTACTCCTTGCCAAGTGCCAGGGGGCTCAGCATTTGCCCCATTGTACCTGGGTACAATGGGGGCTGAGCAGGACAGGGACACTGGCAGGGCATAGGAGCAGGGTGGGCAGGGCTTTGTCCTGCCCTGTGGGGAGGCATGCCAGGCTCTGGCTATGGCAGCCACCCTGACAGGGAGAGCAGTGGGGGAGCCCTGGAGCCCTTAAAGTCGATTTAGGGCAAATCTGCATCTACACTGGCTAAGCCGACTTAATGGTTGACTTAGCCAGTAAAGTCAACTTTATACAAAGTTTTATAAAGTCAACTTTAATTTTCCTTAAATCAACTTAAGCTGCTGCTTAAGTTGACTTAAGGAAAATGTAGTGTAGACGCAGATTAAATTAAATCAACTTAAGCAAGCTTAAATTGACTTAATTTGTAAGTGTAGATGCCCCCAAAGTGTGCCACAAGAATCTTGGAAGCTGGGCTCATTTAAATCCCCCGCCCTGCTCAGCCCAGCCATGTGGACTGTGCAGGGCGGGAAAAAAAACCTGCAACAGAGTTTGGTCCTGCTGGCTGCACGTAAGTGTGGGCTGGGGATGGGGGAGTGAATAGGTTTGTGGGGGGCATTGGGATTGGGGGACTGCTGGGGCCATGGGACGGTGGAGGGTGAGTGGGTGGAGAGCTGCCGTCGGCCCCATTCTGGCCTCCAGTTGGGGGATCGCAAGAGCCACCACCACTGCCAGTGGTCCCATTCCAGCCCCCAGCCAGGGGTCCCCGGAGCCGCCAGCCTTGGCTCGTGGCCCCAAACCGGCCCCCAGCTGGGAGGTCCCCAGAGACTCCAGCAACCCTGATCCAGCCTGCTCTGCCCCCTGGGACTCTGGCAGTGGTGGGATCCAGCCCCAACCAGGGATCATTAATGATCTTGATGATGGAATAGACTGCGTCCTTAGTAAGTTCGTGGATGACACCAAGTGGGGGGGGGGGAATGGTAGAGACTCTGGAGGGCAGGGACAGGATCCAGGGAGAGTTGGACAAATTGGAACACTGGGCTGAAAGAAACCTCATGAGGTTCAACAAAGACAAGTGCAAAGTCCTGCACTTAGGACGGAAAAATCCCATGCACTGCTACAGGCTGGGGACTGATCAGCTAAGTAGCAGCGCTGTAGAAAAGGACCTGGGAGTTATGGTGGACGGGAAGATGAATATGAGCCAACAGTGTGCCCTTGTTGCCAAAAAGGTCAATGGCATATTAGGCTGCATCAGTAGGAGTATTGCCAGCAGATCGACGGATGTGATAATTCCCCTCTATTCGACACTGGTCAGGCCGCATCTGGAATACTGTGTCCAGTTTTGGGCTCCCCACTACAGAAAGGATGTGGACAAATTAGAAAGAGTCCAGCGGAGGGCAACAAAAATGATTAGGGGGCTGGGGCACATGACCTATGAGGAGAGATTGAAGGAACTAGGCTTATTTAGTCTACAGAAGAGAAGACTGAGGGGAGATTTGATAGCAACCTTCAACTACTTGAAGGGTTGCTCCAAAGAGGAGGGAGCTAGGCTGTTCTCGAGGGTAACAGAGGACAGAACAAGGAGCAATGGTTTCAAATTACAGCTGGGGAGGTCAAGGTTGGATATTAGGAAAAACTTTCTCACTAGGAGGGTGGTGAAGCATTGGAATGGGCTATCTAGGGAGGTGGTAGAATCTCCATCTTTGGAGATTTTTAAGGCTCGGTTAGACAAAACCCTGGCTGGGGTGATTTAGGGGGAGTGGTCCTGCTTTTTAGCAGGGGGTTGGACTAGATGACCTTGTGAGGTCCCTTCCAACCCTATTATTCTATGATTCTATGACCCTGGGATGCAGGCGGCTGGAGCTCTATCAGGTGGGGTAGGGGTGGATTTTTGTAGCTGCCCCTCCCAGGGACAGCTTAAAAAATCTACCCGTGAGTGGGGGATAGCGAGTTTGGGGGGGGCGGCAGGGGTGGAGGGATAGAGTCAGCAGGGAGTCATTTGGGGGGAGGGAGCCACCATGGGTGGCAGGGAGTCACTGGGGGTAAGGGGATGCTGCGCCATGCTCCTCTGCCGCCCTGCCCTCCTACTCCCCAGGTTCCCCCTGTCAACCTGTTCTCCCTTCCCCTCTCCTTTCTTTCCACTCTGGTCCTGCTCCCCACATGGCTACCCTTCCCTTTTGCCAACCCTGCCCTGCTCTGCTCCCCATACTCTCTCCTGCCAATCCACATGACTCCTGACGTCCCCTCCCTTGCCACCTCTGCCCTGCTACCTCTACCACGCCACATAGCAGCATTTCCCAACCAGTGTGCCATGGTTCACAAATCTTCATAAGTTAATTTGAGTTAATTTGAATATTCATGAGTTTTTTAAATAGTGGTGTTCCTCAAAAAAATTTGAAGGCATCAAGGTGTGCCACAGCAGCGAAAAGGTTGGGAACCACTGCTTTAGAATATTTAGGCTCTCTTACAGTTTATTTTGTCAGTCAGATTATTAAGAACATAAGAACATAAGAACATAAGAAAGGCCGTACTGGGTCAGACCAGAGGTCCATCTAGCCCAGTATCTGTCTACCGACAGTGGCCAGTGCCAGGTGCCCGAGGGAGTGAACCCAACAGGCAATGATCAAGTGATCACTCTCCTGCCATCCGTCTCCATCCTCTGATAAGCAGAGGCTAGGGACACTATTCTTAACCCCTTTCTGGCTAATAGCCATTTATGGACTTTGCCCCCATGAACTTATCCAGTTCCCTTTTAAATATTGTTATAGTCCCAGCCTTCACAACCTCCTCAGGTAAGGAGTTCCACAAGTTGACTGTGCGTTGTGTGAAGAAGAACTTCCTTTTATTTGTTTTGAACCTGCTACCTATCAGTTTCATTTGGTGACCCCTGGTTCTTGTATTATGGGAGTATTTAAACAACTTTTCCTTGTCCACTTTTTCCACATCAGTCATAATTTTATATACTTCTATCATGTCCCCCCTCAGTCTCCTCTTTTCCAAGCTGAAGAGGCCTAGCCTTTTCAATCGTTCCTCATACGAGGCACTCTCCAAACCCCTAATCATTTTAGTTGCCCTTTTCTGAACCTTTTCTAGTGCTAAAATTAAAATTAAAATTAAAAATAATACAGCTCTGGTTGATTTTAATAAATTCATGAATATGGCACCAGACATGAAGTTACTTCAGAATCCATAACAGAATCAGAGTGTATTTATTGTTGCTATTTTTACGTTACCATAATTTAAAGGAATTTAAGTCAAACTGTAATGTGTTCATTATGTCGCAGAATGCATTGTATTGCAAGCAGTCACAGAAGCTATATCTTTCATCCTGAAATGACAAAAAAGGTAATAATTAAAGAAAGATAGAAGATCACAATGTTTGAATCAGAAAGATTAATGAACTGTCCAAGCTGATTGCTTTTTTCAGTGACTCATATATCATGATGTTATACAAGTTCAAAATCAAGTTGGTTTTATAAAGTTTAAATACAGAAAAATTCTATTCCTGTTTGTCAGTAAAAAAACCTAAGATTCAATGCACATCATTTTGTGAGTTTCACTTTCTATTTATAGCAATTTTGCTTGGTTGAAAATATTCTACAAATTCTAACTACTTCAGAAGTGTGTATGCTGATTTAATTTTATAACATACTTTTTTTCTAGACCCTTGTCATATGATTACATTTTACAGTATAATATGAATATATTTATTGAGAATTTATTTGGATCTATTCATACTGCACCCTATATAAAATAAAGGATAATGCTCAGTGAAAACTGCTACAGTTTTAATATTAGTTACATGATATTTCCATGTAATTATTCTGGTCAATTGTTGGATCCTGTCAACACACATGCAATAAAATTCTATATTCGGGAATTTATAACTCACCTATAAGAAAAGCTCTCCTGCTTGAAACTTACATTCAAAGTTTTAGCTTGGGAACTTTTTTTTTAAAAAAATGTTATTTGGAAAGCCGGGGGTGAGAAAAGAGGAAGGGGAGTGGGAGGAAAGAATTTGGAAAAAACAATGTTGGATTTTGTTCTCTATTAACTATGAAGCTGAAGCCAAAAAAATAAAAAATAAAAATAAATAAAAATAAATTATGCATTTCATAGTCTTGTATTTAAAAATTGCTTAGATTTCTTTTAATGTTTTTGTGCATATGTGGACTGGACAAGTTTCATTTAGTTTCATTTTCTATTTAAATACTTATAAATAATAACTGTATTTATATTAAAGAGGGGGCTTATGTGCACATAGAATATTTAAATTACTCCATAACCCATTTCATAAGGACCCTTAGTAAACCTGCTTCAGGAAACAAGAAATAATTCACATTGCCTCACACAAACCTAAATAAACAGGCTGTGCACGGAGAACCAATGTGTAGGTTGAAAAGAGAAAGAATATAACCTGCAGCACAACTAGAGGCTGGAATTTGTGCAGCTTACCAATGTTCATGCTCTTTGATGTAGATCTGCTCTGCGATCTGAAGGTATGATTGCAGCATGTGCAAACATACCTAAGCTAGCCAGGACGTAACTAGATCAAAGTTAACTCAGGTAGCTAGAATAGCGAGATGCAGTAACATAGCTGGTAGCCGCTTGTGTATGGATCTAGGCTAGCCAGTGCAATTGCTTGTGCTTCCATGGCTTCACTGCTATTGTTACTCAAACTAGCTTTGATCTAGTTAGATCACAGCTAGCTCAGGTATATCTGCACGTGCTCAATCACACTTCTCAACCATAGCATAGATATATGACTGGTGGCTCTGGTGAGAGAGAGCAGCATTTCACATTGGAATTACAAAAGATGATAACATCAGAACCTATATACTACTGTCACTGGTATCATCTAAGTACCTAATTTATTGAAAATAAGGCATTAGACTATACTATAGTCAATGTTCTATACATTTAGCAATTGGCTAGACTGGAATATGGATGGTGTAAACTAACCCTTATTAACAGGCTAGCATAGACAACATACTGTGCACATATTAAACTGACTGAGCTGTTTCGACTAGTTCAGAAGGGAACAGACAATGTATTTTTCAAAGGGGGTGTTTAGAGATAAATAATATAGTTGCTGAATATCATTTCCTCTTGTATAAGTATTGTAACAGGAAAAGCCTGATGATAATGCAAAGTTTGTTTTCAGCCTAGGAAGGATACAAGCTTCTGATAATCTTGGCTGATTGAAGTCCCTTTATTTCCTCCAGGGTATCAACTGGCTCTTGAAAACTCGGTCCTGGTTTAAGTTCTCTCCCGCTGCAGGCTCTGTCTCCTTTATTCTCAGGCTGGGAGATAGCTGAGCAGGGAGGATTTCTTTCCTTTTGTGAGAAGAAGTCTGTGTGCCTAGTTGAGGTTCACTTCTCTGTGTTTCTCCCCTTCTTTCTGTAGCAAAGATGGCTGTTCTCTCCCTCCCCCCACAGGAACTTCAGACCTCCTCTCCTCCCCCTCTAGGGAGACTAGGATAGTTTCAGCCAGCTGCCATTCCTCTGGGACTGACTCCCAAGGTCTCCTTATAGGATTTTCTTTCCTCCTTACCTCTTCTTTTGTTAGTTCAATGTGTTCTTTTTAAAAAGGGAGTGGGGAGGCAAGGCATTATGGAACCTATGATTCTTTGGGTGTCCTTTTGCAGCCTCAGATTCCAGTCTCATCATGCCTGGAACTTAAGAGTCTACAGATGCCTTATGAGTAGTCTTTTCCCTGTCAAAGCTTTACGTGAAAAAGAAGCGCATTGGATTACATAAGCAAAATACAAAGCAATTGTTTTCTTGTGTAATCAACAGATCAGGTTTTGGTTGTTCCCTTTCTTTATCCTGCCACATTCTAGACAGCCTTACAAAGAATGCAGTGACTACATAAAACCACATAACCAGATAAATGTTCAGTTTGCTAAAGACCATTGTGACGCTTTTTTAAACCCTGAAATCTTATATCATTCTTAGTAAATCTGTAGTGACTGGGTGGAGTACAAAAAGTGTGTATTTTGAAGGTGTTAAAATGAAATCAATTAAAACATGGCTATTTAAAAAAGGAGGAAATTACACTTGCAACAGCAAATAGATCAATGTCAGCTGTTGTCTGTAGTAAATTGATAATGATTTTAGCAGTTCTGTTAATGAATACTGTAAATGAGCATAGTTTCAGTGGTCTATGGCTTTGCAACACAGTGGAAAAATCACAATTCAGCTGGTATAATTTTACAGGTACACAGTGAAAAAAAAAAAAAGACCATTTCCAGCTTGTAGATGTTATAGAAAAATCCACTTCAAGACACCAAGGTGAAGTTCATTTTTTGGAACTCTTTGTAATACATCCCTTTTACTCGTACTTTTAAAAGTAATACTTTCATGAGTAGTTTAGTACCATGACTACATTTTTCCTCTTTTAATAAAGTGAGATAAATGAGCTTCTATTGCAAATTTAGTATTAATTTAATCTCTAAAATTTGGATAGGGGGTAGGGGGCAATGCTAAAGGCCTTGCGCAATCCCACTTTTCTATACAGATTGTTCAATATGTGTTAAAAATACTTTGCTTTGACCACAGGAGGCTGTTAATACATTAGCCAGCAAAACTCACTATGTATCCAAATTCTAATTTAGAAAAGGTCTCCATTTAGCCCTCGTTTAGGGATCAAGCAATGTGACTTTTGGTAAAAAAGACTATGCCCGGACCCTGGGCCTGCCCTCCCCGCCGCCAGGGCGAAGCAGGCAGGCGCAGGGGCGGAGCACGTGGGGCCTGACCTCTGGGCCGGCCTGCCCCACATGGCAGGTTGCCTGCCGCAGGCGGCCTCTGGGACCAGGACCGGGGCCGGCTCCACCCCCCCTCCGCAGTTTCACTCAATTCGCCAATACCTGCATATGAGAATGGGTATCTGGGATTTGTTTGTTTGCCTTTACTTTTAGGAATACCTTTGCAAAAAATATGTAAGCACAACGAATGTAATAACAAAAGAACTATAGCTTAGTAGCTTCTGTAATTATGCAGTTGCTAGTGGTAGAGGAAGTAGTTTTAAGCTCTCTATCTTTGTAATTGAGCTTTTTATCAGTAGGTTGTTTTTTTTTTCCTTTTCTATTCTTTAAACTGAACAACAATTTGTTAATGTGTTGTCTAATTTAAACCCTGAAAAACAATCATTCATAATTATGTTTAAAATCTAAGTAGACGTGGTCTTTATTAATGCATAACATTTAGCTCCCTTCTCTGTCTCTCACACATGGGCATGCACAATGATATGAATTAAAATAGCTGTTTTAAAGTACAGATTTCTAGTATTAAACTGAATTTCTCTTCCTTTTGTAGGTCCAGATCAATCGCTAACATTCATTGTTTTAAAGATGAATTAGCCTGTAACAACTTTTTGCCCTCTAAAACTGTAGATAGTACAGTATATTCTGCTGACATTGTAGATATTTTTAGGACTGAAGGCTAAAAATAAACAAAACATAAACACAATTTATTGAATAGATTTTAAGCACAAAATCTTAGCATAAAGATTTAGCGTTCTTAGCATAAAGTCTTCTAAACCACTACAGATATTCATCTAAAAAACTGTGTTGTCCTAAAATATATTCCTTTGCTAAAATCATACTGCTAACCCTTTAGGGTATTGACAGCCTATTATTTTTCATATGTCCCATCTTTATCCAGGAAACTGAAAGAACTAATTATATCCTTTGCAAATGAGTGTAGCAGAATAGCTTTTGTTCACCAAAAGTCTTAAGTCTATTTGACATGAATGCAGAATTCACTACAGATTTCTTTTTTAGATGTACAGTCACTTTAGTGACATATGAAGTTTAGCATTTGAAGCTAATTGTACACTTTGCTTTGGTGGCTGTAAATTCAGCTAGTTTGCCTAGCCACATTGCATTTGTACTTAGGCCTTAATTGATCATTTCGCTGAAGGTTTTTGTGTGTTTGTGATTGACACTGGCACTATTATTTTTAAAGGTTGCACAAGCATTGCTAGAAAAGGGCATGGTGTTAAGCAATTAAAATGAAGGTCAGTAAAATAAATCTATTAACAAAAGCATAATGTTTTTTTGTGGGATGTTCTATGCTTAAAACCTCACAATGATTTCTCATAAATAATTGCAGAAACAGACCCTGACAACCTGTTTATTTGCAGTACTGTGAAACCTAAAGTATTTCAGCAAAGGTGAGGGGAAGCTGAAGTTTGGGATTTTGGAATGATTATGAGCAAAAAATCAAAACTGAATCTAAAGCTAATTAAGATATGAGTTACTATGGGAACATTCTATTTCTTAAAAATCAGCCCAGAAAATCACAGGCAACAAAAACATTCATTTCAAGCACAGGTCATTTCTGTCTGTCTAGTTTATATTGCACACTTCATCATCATTTAACCCTCCTGGATTATACTGCTGTTTTGTTGTTGTCTCCCCCCACCCTTTCTCTTAGCATTGTGCATGTGCATTTTTCATTAAAACATTCAAACATTGAAGAAAGCAGGATAATTTTCTCATCTTATTTACATAAAAAATGAGAATCTAAAATTAGTGCTGTCTGTGATGAACACTTTCAGGTGACTTCTCAATTTGTCAGCAAGAAATTGCTACTGCTGGAAGCATATTGGTGCTGCTCGCTGGTTTATTGCCAAGACTATTGGCCTTATGCAGCATGACTGCTGAGACAACCTGATATACAGGTTTGCAACCTTACTTAATTTAAGTAATAAAAAAAGAGCTTTTATCAATTCTACAGTACTGAAAACTCTAGAAGAGTAAAATTTCACAAAGTAATTATTGTTTCTTTTTCTCATTTTGTATGGTTTTTTCCTGCTAAAAAGTCATTTTATTGCCTTTGGTATTATTAATCTATGCTAAGCTTTGCGCTGAGAAAATTGCAAATCTGAGCCTTTATTATAGGTCTTGGAAGATACTGTAGGCTGACATTTTGACAGGTTGCTTGCATACAAATGAATGAAAATATTGCTAGCATTCTTTGTGGCTTTGGGATTTTTTTTTTGTTTGTTTTTTACAATGCTGTTTATTCAATATTACTAATATTTGAGGTAGGCTGAGCCGGTTGATTCAGATGCTTACAAAAATTAGGCAACTTTCTAGTTATTTTGCCACATGCCATTGTGAATTTATATAGTTCCGACTGCTTTTGGAACCCTTATTACCTCTACTGAAATTGTTAGTGTATATGTGTGTTAGAGAGAGAACTTTCTGTTTTCAAGGCATAAGACAACCTCTAACTAGTGGTTAGAAGAAGACTACTATGGGTGATTAGAAGGAAACTTTCTCTGGAGACATTTATCCCATAAGAGCCTTGTTATGTGACTTGCTCCCTTTGC
This sequence comes from Pelusios castaneus, assembly GCA_007922175.1. Taxonomy (NCBI): domain Eukaryota; kingdom Metazoa; phylum Chordata; order Testudines; family Pelomedusidae; genus Pelusios; species Pelusios castaneus. The sequence continues at coordinate 11,777,938 of ML685802.1, read as the reverse complement.
TTGTTAGACAAGAAGTTAAAAGCCAATCAGTGTATTTGTGATTGATTGATTGTGTCCTGTCCAGAAGGTGCAAGGTTAGGTAAGGATCATTAGGCACATACATGTTCCTTGTAAGGAACCAGAGGGGATGCGGAGGTGTGTGTGAGAGAGAGAAAGATTAAAACAAAGGCTATGTACACACGAGAAACTTGTCCCGCAATAAGCGCTTTCTCGTGTACACACGTGCTGTTTCTTTCTCAAAGGAGCATTCACACGGTGAATGCTCCTTTGAGAAAGTAGAGCAGTGCATGGTGGGCACCTGTCCCATCAGGCGCTGCCCACAACCAGCCCCCTAGCCCAGCTTCAGGGCTTCTGGTGGCAGCAGGGGCTGCGTTGCCAGCCCCTGCTGTCATCCGAAGCCCTGAGGCTGAGCTGGGGGCTGGCCCGAACCGGCGAGGGTTCGAGCCAGCCCCCCAGCTCAGCTCCCGGGCTTCGGGTGTCAGCAGGCGCTGCGGCGCTTAAGCGCCGGAGTGCCTGCCGGCACCCAAAGCCTGGGAGCTGAGTTGGGGGGCTAGCTCGAACCGGCCTGGGCAGCTGGTTCGAGCCAGCCCCCTAGCTCAGTCCAGGGGAGCTGCCAAACCGGGCAGCTCCCAAAAATACTCAATTTCAGTGCTCTGCTAGAGCAGTGAAATTGACATATTTGACAGCTCCAATGTCCCAGATTGGCCTCGATTGGCACTCTGGGACATTTCCGGAAGCTGTCTATTCTGCAAAATGAGTACACATGAGCATTACCGCGGAACAGCTGTTCCGTGATAATGCTACCACTCTCGTTTTGAGTGGTTTAACTGTTGCGCGGCAAGAGGGTGTTGCTGTGCAACAGGGAAATTGATCGTGTGTACGCTACTTGCTTTATTGCGTGGTAAGGAGCCTTTCCGTGCAATAAAGTGATCGTGTGTACATAGCCAAATAAACTGACTCTGTAGAAGAATATGCTGTGTAGTTGTAGCTGTGTCAGTCCCAGGATAGTAGAGATGCAAGGTGGGTGAGTCAATATGAGATTCAGCTGGTCCAAGAAAAGATATTACTTCACCCACTTTTTCAATTCTGAGGAGAAGAGGAGTTTCCTGTAGGGAGAGGGTCAGACTTTTTGGGTGAGGGAGTCTAGAGATAGGGCTTAAACAGGCAAGAAGAAGGGTAGCAGGCTCTACAGGAGCAGGTTAAGCTCCTGTGAGGTAGAATCAGGTAAAAACACCTCAGAGGAACCCAACAGCTTGGAAGGGTGGTTAGCAGAGAAAGGCAAAGCTGGGAGGATCTAGGGAGAAGCCAGGGCCAGGCCTGAGAACCAAAGTGAGACTGTGTAAACACAAGCTGTAGGGAAGCAGCATAAGGGAGTGTGGAGGTAGTAGGTGTCCCAGGGGAACAGCAGAACCTCTGAAGAAGCAGAATCAATGGCTTACTACAGGATCTGAGGAAGGCAAGTGAAAACCCAACAGAAGAATACTGAGCCCAGGTTACAGCTGAAGTTTAACTCCAAAAGATAGGGCAAGGAAGGAGGCCCAAGGATCTTTTCTGTTAGGATGTTTGTGAACTTTGAGTTGAACCTTTCTGTTATGCTGGAAAGGGACTGAACTTTATGTGTCTAGGTCAAAGTCTGAACATCAGAAGAAATGGAAAGAGAGGCAAAGAGACTGGAGATAAGTCTTTGGAGACAAAGACCCCTCACAGCATTGCACCTTAAGTTCAAGGGGTGCTACAGGTGGTGAAGACACTACTTCACTTGCCTACTACAGAGTTTTTTCTCTCTCAAGCATCTGGTATTGGTCACTGTCAGCCACAGGATAATGGGACAGATGGACAGCTGTTCTGATCTAGTATGGCATCTCCTGTTTTTGGGAGTTCATTAATAGTATGTACCTTGTGCATATTTTAGTTTGTCAGAGGGAGTGCAGATGTTTTGATCTTTAAGATACAGTGGAAGATAGAGACAGTTGTCTGTCAAAGAAAGCATGGAGGAATGGAGTACACAAAGAAGAAAGGTTTGGAGAAGGAGATATACAGAATGCAGTATGACTTTAAGGTTGAATTGAATATTTGATTAGCTCTGTGGTTTGTAGAAGGGCAGACTTAACTCTGAATTTTCTGAGTTTCTAACTTTTTTTTTAATTGAATATCTTTGAAATGTATTATACACCAAAATGTGCCTTCAAACTTAACTACAGCTTACTAGGACTAGGGGAGGGGAAATTAATATATATTTTTTTAAAAACTGTACTAAAGTCTGTTGCAGACACCCTTTTTCCTCCAAATATATGAGGCCAGCAAGAGGAGAGCCTTTGTCCATCAGAACTTAATTGGCCCCTGGAGAGAAATGCTTCCTTGGGTTGCTGGTCATTGATTTCCTTTCTGCCTACTGTCCACAGGCACAAGCTGATAGAAGGGTGCTCTGATTCTGGGGCTGAGAGTGGGGAGGAGTCATATAGTCCATGCTTGGGAAGGCCTTAGGATGAAGTGTGATCCTTAGAGATGTATAGATATAACATTTCTCTCTGACAATCTCTTAATATGTTTGATTCTCCTCCTAATGTCCTTAGAAGAGAAATGTGCCCAGCAGAAGGGTTGGAGGTCAACAGAATCAACAGGGAAGAGCTTGTCCGCTTTCTTTTCATTCCTTCTCACCCCTAGGGAAAGGTTTCTGATGAGTAAAGACTATTCCTGGCTCTTCCTAATCTCTAGTTTCCCTTGAGTGTTGTTAGGATCTTCAGCTATCTTGCATCTACCCACTGAGTTTTAATAGGTTTGCTTGGGCTAATAAATCTAACCAGTGTCATTGGGCATCTGAAAAGACTTATCAGGGGCACCAGGGGAATGAAAACCTATTTCCCTGCTCCCCATATTTTCTGGATTCATGCATGTAAAATAGAAAGAAAAGGGATCTTCACTACCCTGCCAGTGGTCTTAGGAACTAGGAGGTGGTGGCAGGGATGAGAGGAGGAAGGGCATTCACATCCCAAATCCATGCTGTCCCCATAGCTTGCCCCCAGCAAAATTCTAAAGATCTTTAGAAGATATGCAGGATGGAGAAATGAGTCTAGTGCCTGCTAGTGCTAGCGGTATTCCCTTCCCATTATATTTGCCTTCCTTCACAATGGAAACTAAAGAAAATAAACCATGAGAGAGTAGCACATCAGGCAAACACTCCATAGCCCTGCCTGTGGATCTCTCAAAGTGTACATGGAAGGATTCCCTCTCCTGGAGATCTTGAGAGATACCAACAACAAGGATTCCTCCTGGTGAGTGAGGGTTTCCCAGTCCTACCTCTATATATTATTCCCATCCCTCCTCCTGCCTCCACCCAACCTGGCTCCAAAAGGAGCAGCTAGCTCTGCTGTCAACCCGGCTCCAGAGGAATTCTGGGCCATTGATAATTATTGGGGAGGTCCAATGCCCCTGCTTTCCTTCCCACTGCCCACCTCACCCCTGCACATGATACTTCCTGGAGGAAAGGGACAGTTGTGCTAGTAGTCGAGAAGGGATATATTCCTCCATCTCCCTATGAAACAGATTAATCCAACAGTCTTTATTTTAAATGTCTCACTTCTCTGATCTCAGTCCAGACGTGTTCACAACTTTTATTTTTAACATGTGTCTTAATTTAAAAACCATTGTGTGATTAACTGCAATTTTGGAAGAAAAAAATCTCCTTTCTCTGTTGGCAAATATCCTTAGATATCTGTTTGAAACTCTGATATTTTTCTCTACAAGAAAAGCAGTAGGAACCCATTGTGTAAATTGGGTAGAAAAATTCTACCATCACCCCTGTGTGATTAATATTTCTTTATTGCTGTATTTTACAAAATAAATTAAAATCAGGCTGATAATGGAAACTCAGATGCATCCTTAGACATAATGTGGTGATTGCCACTCCGGAAATGAACGTTAATGAGATTTGAGTTCCGTAATGGTAATTAATCATTTTTTCTTTAAATTCGGGAGTTGGTATTTGTTTATCACATGGCTGAACTGAGGAATGATGATTGGTGCACAAAGGAAAATTATACTCACAACTAGTCCTGTGCAGTTCTAGGATATGAGAGAGACAAGGTAAGATAGGTAATATTTGATTTTTTATTTTAAACCAACTTCTGCTGGTGGAAGGTAAAGACTTTTGAACTTCACAGAAGTTTTCTCCATGTCTGGGGAAGATATTCAAAGTGTCTGAGCTATGTGTTCATTTGGGGTGATGGTGTCTTTGGGGATGGAGGAGGCAATTTTTTGTGTGTGAGAGGTCATTTGAGAGTTTAGTGATATCTGGTTTCACCCACATAGTTATTTTGGGGGGATTTAATGAACCGAATGTGGTACAATGCATATTATGAAAGGTATGTGTAAGAGTCATTAGGAGAGATATCTGAAGGTTTTGCATCTGGTTTCTGGCAGAGTCTGGTGCTGCTTTGATTTAATGTGCCCTGATGTGTAGGGAGCTTTCCAATGTTTGGCAGTAATGGGGATTAAGAGGGGTTTTGGAAAACTTCCTTTCATGCTGTAGTCCTCATTACAAATAGATTGTAAATGGTTGATACTCCATATGGATTCCAGTATGGTGTAGTCACCTACAGCATGTGTGAACCCCCTTTCGCTTAACAATCTTAACAGTCATAATTCGTATTTAGCTCAGTCTCTTTGTTTGCTTTTCTCCAGACCAGAAGAAGATTTCTATGAATCTTGAAACCTTGTACCTTTCATCAACAGAAGCTGGTCCAATAAAATATATTACCTCCCCTCCCTTTTCTCTCTCAAAGAAATTTAATTACATTTAACAGAAAGAGTAGCTTATGTGAGACTTATCTCTTAGCAACTTCTAACAATACTTTAAAAAAGATGGTGGTACAATGTATCATCCCATTGTAGCGTTTGAACTAACACAGCCTTAGGGGTATGCAGTGTAAATGAATACAATAAAAAAGTTAAAGAAGTTCTGGTAGTTTTAAAAATTATGCACTGTAACCTCTCTGCATTTTCAATAATGGCAGATGCTGAAAGTGTCTACAGCAGACACAAATTAAGTACAGGACACAAAGGAGACAGATAGATAGATAAAGCAGCAGGTAAATGGAGAACAGAAAAAGAGATATAGCAAAACAGGTAATATGCAAAATTGCCATGTTTCTGACAGATATATTTTTGACACCTGACTTTCAGATGGAACTCATAATCATATGGCAAATACATTTTTTTCTGAAGATATTAGCAAATCATCATTCTGCTCTTCTGCCAAATGTTCAATTTAGCATTTGTTCTTCTACTGAATGTGATTTAAAGTGTGAATTACTGTTGAATTAGATGACCTAACTAACTCTCACATATAAAGATAATCTACGGAGAAGTTAAGGAAGGCTGTAGGTACAGATTATTCTAGTGTTTTTTCGTTTGCAGTTAATGCCTGAGAAGAATAGTAGTAGAGTCCAAGAAAAGGTTTCCCTTGAAATATATTCTCAATGAAAAATAACATCTTAGTAAATTTAATAGAAGATTTTCACTTTGGTTGAATTTTGTTTTCTTTATGAAAGAAAATTCTTAAAATATTTCAATTTTTTATTTTTTTTTAAATCAGCTTTTGTTTTTTGAAAATTAATTTTTCTTTTTTTCTTTTATTGAAGTTTTCAACAACTATTGTTTTTGTTTGATTTCCATTTTCAGTTTCCCATTGAAAAAACAAAAAATTCACAGGAAACTTAGAAACAAAAATCTCTCAATGTAATTTTGCCATTCATTGGCCAGCTCGAGTAGCTTGAACTAAATTTGATTTCTATCACATTTATGCTTTGACCTATGGAAACATTTAAAAAATAAAAGTACTTTTTCAGTACAGCCTTTGGTGAATGTTTGGATACTGTATTATTTTCAGGACAACAAAAGCTATATCACAAATAATTAAACTTATTGGTAATAACATGTTTACTTTTTCTGTTGCTTTTCACTCTGACCTGAAATACCAAGAAGGGGAGAAGAAATATAAAATAACTCCTCTTTACTCTGAACAACCATTACTGCTAATTATAATATAATGTGGACCAGAGCACAACTCTTAAGATCTCCATTAGACTGGCTTTCCACAGCCCTTGTACAGAAGCCTTTGCATAGCCTGTAGACTGAGTGTCCTCTTTGCACTTCTGAAAGAACTCAGGATGTAGAACTGAACTGTACAAAATGGTTCTTCTCAGAGCTTCAGTTTGACACATAATGTTTCCTTAGGTTTGGATGCCTATCAGCTAAAATATTTGTTACTTAAAAATATGGTATGTGCACCCTAAAGAGAATATGTTATTCATGTAGAAGTATCATCTTATCCCTAGAGGTCTTTTTTTTTTCATTGACACAAGTGGTATTTATTTCTTACGTGTTACTGTAGCAGATTTAGTGGGATCTTCTGGGATTACTGCTAACCATTCAGCCATCCTTCCACCTTTTTCTCTTAATACCTAGTCTGCATTTCTTTTTAAAAATTTCAGGATAATTTAAGATGAAGTTATTATAGGATGGATGTAAAATAATGGTGTGGTTACTTAAATAATGGCCTGGGTATTCTCCTTGTCTCTAAAAAGAATTAAAAAACAAAACAAAACAAAAAAAACCTTTCTGTCTTCCTATTAAGATATGATACTGCAGGAGACAGGATTTTCAGAGAGAGGGATTGTCTGGAAATCTTCTTCCCCTGTAGTAGTAAGTCATCTCCAGAAGAAGGCAAGGTATAGCACTCCATCACTTATCGTTGTGACATGTCCTCTTTAGCTTTAGATGTCTGCTTCCCAGTATCAATTCTCTAAAGAGAATAATCTGACTCCTCTGTCAGACATAGAACCTGGTGGCTGCATCCAATTGGCTACTCTACTCATACACATTGTGTGTGAATTGCTTCCCCCAAATGCCTAAAGAATTCCAGTAATATTGGAATACTATCCCTTTTTCTATCCAGTCAATGGGACGTTTCTGAGCACACTACTGGCCCTGATACAAATAACCCAAATCCTATGTCCTCTGATGCATCTGAGTGAAACTTCAGGTCTGCCTCAAGTATCTATTCCTCACTCCAAAAGGAAACCCCATTAAAGTGATTAAGGAACAGTTCCCATATTCATAAATCATTGTCCTCTTTATTAACTCCTATAAAATAACGGAGGTTCACTATACCAGTGGTGACAGCTGACATTCTGGCACCAAGTGCCACCTTGACTCAATATGCAAAATTAAGACGACCAATAAGAGCCTGCCGTTCATTCATGGTAAGTTTCTTGGATGTCAAGATCGTCTTAATTTTAAAAATTCCACCGTTTTACTAGGGAGAACCTACAGATACAAGCAGATACCAACCTCTGTTTCTAACCTGATCCCTAAGTAAGTCATGTTAGTGGAGGGCCCCTCAGTTTTTTCATCTGTTTAGTGGTACTCTCAACCTACAAGTCAGGGCCAAGAATGAGGCCAACAAGCAAGTGGACTCTTTAAAATCCACCCTGTCTGTAAGCAAGAAGTCATCCAACGAGTACACTACTCACTGCGAACCAGCCTCCTACTGCTCTTTCCAGCATTGTGCTGAACTTTCCAAATGAAAGCACAATACTGAAAAATCTCTGGGCCTGGCTTTGTGAAAACAAAGATGACCCTCGTAACCCCAAAGGTTATAATCTGAGTGAATGTGCCAACGGCAGTTGAAAAGCTAACTTAATGTCAAATTTTTCCTAATGGTGCCCTGGGCCACAATCCTGCTCTCAGTATTATCAAAGGAAGAATAATATATCAAACTTAATTCAGGATTATTGAATCAGTCACCAAACTGCTCCTTTTCTTCCCAGGGGCCAGACAGAGATCCCATTCCCCCTACGTACATTCAAGGATGAAGGGAGCTAACTTTTCCCATTTCACAGATGAGGAACTGAGGCTCAGGGAAATTAAGACACACTTCCTCTAGGGTGGTTATGCCGCTAACAGCTATTGATTTCAGTGGGAGTTAGGCACTTATATAACTTTTGAGGATCTGAACCTAAGTGATTTCTCTTAATTTAAATAGGAAGTTTGTATCAGAGCAGCAAATTGAGCAAATGTCCATCCAAACCAGGAATAAGTTTAATGAAGGGAAGAGTGCCCAACATTACGAATTAACAATACAATCGGAGAATTAAGTCACATATCTGGAGAGAGATAGATTAGATACAAAGATTTTTTTTTTAAAGTGCTTATTGATAGAGGTATGAAAATTCAATTTTTGCTTTAATTCAAAACTGTAACTGATATATTTATTTATTTACATATAAAATATTTTCCTCACAATTTCATCATTAATAAGTCTTGGAGAATCAAATTGTGTTTTTTGATGTAAGTAGTGAACATGTACAAGCCAATTTTTTAAGTTAACGTACTGTAGAGTTAGGGAAATTTTTAAAGAAAGAAACAATAGAATTAGAATAGAGAGGCTTAAATTGACAAACAAGCAGTTTGAAGGAGACTTCAGGTGCCAAGTATTTGGGGCTCTTTATGATCATTATTGATTTTTGTATTTTTGGATACAGAACGTGAATAGGAAAATACTAAAAATTCTGAATAAATTATTAAAAGGAGAAGCTGATAGAAATATCTCTTTTAAACAGTGTTTAAATGAGATAAATATCTGTTCTTTCTCAAACCACTCTTACCCTGTCATCTATACACTTACCATGAGAGATAATTAACTCAAAATACTTTCTTTTTTTTTTTTAATCTCCAGACCTTTTCCTGACTAGACAGAAAAATCTCTGAAGGTAGACAGCGGTTTGGTTTATTTTTCAGAAGATCGTGCTAGTTCTCATATAAGGAATTCATTTCATGTGGGCTATTAAAGACTAACAGGACCAGGTCTTTCTCACTTTCTCTCTGTGTTTCTCTCTCTGGAGTGTATGATATTTATGATAAACCAAGTATGTAATGTAGTAGAGGTAAGACTGGAATATATGTACCTCATGCAGTGTTTTGTATGAAAGCTACATTAGTGACTGAATTATTTATTAATCAAAATATTATTTTTGTCTATTAACATTCCATCTCTTTAAAAATACTTATGGTCATGTTGAATAAAGTAGTATGTAAGAAAGATTACCTAATATTTGTGTGGTTGGTGAGAGGGTAGACATTAGTAGGGGTGCAGAAAAGAATATGTCAAGCAGTTAGGTTACTGAAATGAATAGAATGATGAAAAATGCCTGGGAGAGTATAATGTAAATGCTGAAGAGAGCACTAGTGTCTGTTAGCAAAAGTATGGATAGAGATTAAAGGAATAAGATGTTCTTTCTTTCTCCTCTTAGAAATCATGGAGAAAACATTATAATTTGGCTGCCCATTGCACATTAAATACAGATCTTCTTTCCACTTCCAATGGGGAGGAGGGCACATTAGGTAGCCCAAACCCTCTCCTTTCTTCCCTCTCAAAGGCTTCACATCAAAAGGACATTCTCTTTCCGTTGATGAGAAAGGGGAGGAATGTGATTAATCAGAGTTCCTTAATCTCAACCAGAAACTGAAAATATTGGATCCAAACTCTTTTCCCTCTAAAAATTTTGTGCATTTAATTTTTGAATAGTGTGTTCAGCTTTACATTGACTCTCTGTATATATGAAGAGTCGAGATCTGCCAAAACCAGCAGCTAACCTGGTTAATCTTGGCCCAGGAATATTTAGAAACAGGTTCCTAGAAAAACATTTGGTTCTTGTGAGGTTTTTAGAGTAAAATGGTAGACACCCCAAAAGAACTTCTGATCTTTTGAGACTGTCACTCTTGGGGGATAGAATATCAAATGAATAACACTGTTGAACCTAAATCTTAGCTTTATACCTGTGCTCTTGCTTAAATGTATCTCATACTCGCATCTGAATTCCACTTCTTTACCCCATTTCCACTACAAAGTAAAGCAATGATTTAAGAAAAGATTTACAGACAAAACATGGTTCAGAGAGAAAAAGAGTTTCAGTTGAATAAATTATGACACAAGGAAAGGTGAGTTTTAAATTTTCTCAGGAGTCAGGGAGTGTGTTTTTAAGGCTGTTGTCATCATCAAGGAACAGGAATATTTTGAAATCTGAATGTGGATTACATCATACACAATGAATAAGTGAAAAGATTACATAATACTACAGGACAAATCTTTTTAATCCATACCCAGCTGAATAACTTCTTGGGATCTCTGGGATAAAAGTGGGAAATCCAGGCAATAGGGTAAGGGAAGAATGACACCGGACATTACTTCAGTGAAACTACTACCATGGCCTCTCTTGACCCTTTCTCCAGTGGGAAAAGACCAAAATCACTTACCTAGTAGCAGTTCCTCTGGTCCCACCATCAGTCCCCTTTGTGAACAGCCATTCAGGGAGCCCAAACTAGCTGACCTCCATGCCAGATTCTGGGCGTGCTTGATTTCCCCCAAACACGTCTTCATTTGTTGTAGCAGAATTTCAATCATTTCATAGCACAGAAGCCTCTCTCAGTCCTTGTGGGAAAACACTGTTTGATTTGCCATACATGAATGTTGATATAACGATCTTGTCTCATAACAGACTAATTCCTGTGAAAAAAAACATTCATACATGTTCCTGTTTCCTAGTCAACTTTTAGAACTATTAATCTGAGACAACTGTTCTCTGCAGGTGATATGGATTTATAATGTGCCTTCTAAAATCACTTGAAAGAAAATGTATATAGAAAAATTGTAAAGGAAATGCCATAACAATTTTGGGAAATTAGTTGGTAAACCACAAATCTAGCACGACATTTATGTAGATCCAGCGGTATCCTATTTCCTTAAAACTTTAGGTTTACTATTAACTGAAATAAGCGTCCAATTGAAAAAGGATGCATAGCATTATATTGTAATAAGTTTGTACAAAAAATACATCTATGTCTAAAGGGTGTCCACAAGTATGAGATCTTCAAGATTAAGAAAAAGGTTAATACTTTAATCACTCAAAAATCCAGTCATACATTCTAACCTTTCCTCACCTCACTCTTCTTTAGAGATAAAGCCATGAAAAACTCTTAATTTGGTTTTTTATAAGAATATTAATTATTTCTCATCTTTATTGTTGCAGAATATACATATAATAGATGGCTATGTCTACACTTGTAATTTTAAGTCGACTTAGTGAGTCTACACTTAAAATTAAAGTCGACTTTGGGGGGAACTTACAAAGTTGACCTAGAGCAGCCACACTGGACACCCAAGGTCGACTTTGTGGGGCTAAGGGGACCTAGGGTAGGTCCCCAGGGGCAGGGGGGCAACCCTTGCCCAGTGCCAGGGGTCTCAGCATTTGCCCCATTGTACATAGGTACAATGGGGCAAAGGGGGTCAGGGACTCTGGCAGGGCATAGGGGCAGGGTGGGCAGGGCTCTGCCCTGCCCTGTGGGGGGTCATGCCAGGCTCCCCCTGTGACCCCGCCCAACAGGGAGATCATTGGTGTAGTCCTGGAGTAGTCCTAAATCGACTTAGGGCTACCCCACATCTACACTCTAGGGAGTCGACTTAAGCCCTAAATTGACTTATTTCCAGGTTTAATAAAGTTGACTTAATTTTCATTAAGTCAACTTTATTTTCCTTAAGTCGACTTAAGCAAGCTGCTTAAGTCGACTTAAGGAAACTGTAGTGTAGACGCAGGGTAAATTAAGTTGACTTAAGCAAGCTTAAGTCGATTTAATTTAGAAGTGTAGACGCAGCTGATATCTGCAACAATAAAGACGAGAAATAATTAACAGAATATAGATATATATATATTCTGTTAATTATTTCTTATCTTTATTGTTGCAGATATATATAAGGATGATCTCTACCATTAACATTAGAATTGGTCAGAAAAATTCAGCATTTCACCCCACGTAATTCAATGAAAACATTTTTTGGAAAAAAGTTTCCACATTTCTCAACCAGCACTGCCTAAAATCTAAATTTTAGAGCTGGTGAAATGAGTGTGTTTAATAACCAGGGCTGCATCTACTCTTGCAAATTAAGTGGATTTAAGCTTGCTTAAGTCCACTTAATTTACCCTGCATCTACACTACAGTTTCCTTAAGTCGACTTAAGGAAAATAAAGTCGACTTAATGATAATTAAGTTGACTTTATTAAACCTCGAAATAAGTCAACTTAGGGCTTAAGTCAACTCCCTAGAGTCGACTTAAGCTAGTGTAGATGTGGGGTAGCCCTAAGTCGACTTAGGGCTACCCCAGGACTACACCAATGCCTTCCCTGCCGGGGGGGCACAGGGGGAGCCTGGCATGCCCCCCACAGGGCAGGGCAAAGCTCTGCCTACCCTGCCCCTATGCCCTGCCAGGGTCCCTGACCCCCTTTGTCCCATTGTACCTATGTACAATGGGGCAAAGGCTGAGACCCCTGGCATTGGGCAAGAGGTGCCTCCCCGCCACTGGGGACCTACCCTAGGTCCCCTTAGCCCCACAAAGTCGACCTAGGCATCCAGTGTGGACACTATATGTCGACTTTGTAAGTTCCCCCGAAAGTCGACTTTAATTTTAAGTGTAGACTTACTAAGTCGACTTAAAGTTGACTTGAAATTACAAGTGTAGACATAGCCCAGTGGAGCGAGAGTACTGAAAGTGAAAACTAAAAGGTTGGAGAGTTACACCCATATATTATGTAGTTCCAGTCTCAGCTGTGTGCCTGACCTCTTGAGACGTGAGCAAGTCCCTTCACCTCTCTGTGCCTCTGATAATGATACTTACCATCTTTGTAAAATGCTTTGAGGTCTACTGATGACAAGAGCTATAGATAAGCTCAGCATTATTATTGTTAATGTTTTACTATTTTTGGTTAATTCTGAGAGGGTGGGGAAATTTTATATGATCTATTTAGAATTTAAAATGTTATGGTCCACTCAGTTTCTAACACATCTATGGCCATCTAGAATGTTGCAATTATCACTGGATCAAAACTTAGTAGAAAGAGTTTCTCATGGACCACCTGCCTTTCTATTCACAATTGCATGGGGAATCTCCCTTTGGTAATTGTAACAACTGATAACATTGAAAAGGAACACTTTGACACATCAGTCTTTTAATGGAGTTAAATGACTAAAAATAAGGAGGTCCACTATCATGTCATCAGCCAACTCTTCATGAGCATAAATTACTTTTCCAAAGATTATAAACATCTTCACAGGCTATAGATTGACCTCCACTTCCTGAGTAAATACTGCCATCAAAATTAACTTTGAAGTTTGAAGCTGATTGCTCTTTTTGGATTCCATATGCAATATAACTAAAAACACTGTCCAAATCAACTCAATAAACCAACAAACAGTTCTGTAAGTTGCTGGTTTTCAAATGTAAACGTGTCAAAAATAAAACTTTGCCTCTTTATGCACTTTCCAACAGCTCCTTCATGAACTCTTTAATGTTAAATACAGTTAAATAATGTTAAATACAGTTGATTACAAATTTCCAGCCGTATGTTAAATTACAAATGCTATAGACATCTCCATGTGGCGTGTTTGTATATATTTAATTCAACTACACACCCACACAGAAATACAGAATCTAGAATAAATTGTTCTTTGAAAGTAAAATAGCAGTACAATTACACTGTGCATTTCCAGGTCTTCCTCTCTTCAAAAAATAGAAGTTTAAGCAATAAAAATTGTACATTCACAACAAAGTGAAACATAACAAAATGCACACTTATAGATCCATTTCTCATACATTCACACCTCCAAATGAAGTCAGATTTCTGGATGCATATAAAATACAGACTCATTTACATGTCACAAGCAATAATTACATTATATATTTTAGTTAAATTAATTGCAATAGTGTCAACTGGAAACTTCCCTGATTCTGTATGTAAGGTAGGCATTTCAATTGTTTTCAACACCATTAATATATTGGGGACTGCAGGCTGCAAACATTGCCTTTGTCAATGGTTATGTGCAAGCAATCCGATTTCGTTTGTTTTCTTCTGATAGCTCTATTCCACTGCAGGTAATGTCAAGCTCTCTGAAGTGACTGTAGAATTTTTTAAGCCTCAGACAAGCACATAGATAGTAAAAAGACCTTTTAAATGCATAATATTGTTTTTACCCTTACAAGTATATCTGTACAATAAATATTTGCACACTGGCATTAATATTCATACATTTTAAATATGTTCATTTAATATAATTATTCATGGTAAGACAAATTATTATTTTGAATCAGAAAGAGTTTTGACTGAGTAAGGATTAAAGATTTTGTCTATGTAATTTATGGGATGGAAATCCTTGTATAGCATCACATTTTAATACTTTAACCACTTTCTTTCCTCTTACAGGTGTTTAAACTAATTTTTAAACAATAAAGTCAACATATTCCTGTACTTTTCTCCCAATAAAGTTCAGGAAATGAACTTAACCCTTCAGATGTCAGTGGCAAAACTCTCAGTTGTTTCAAAGGAAGAAGGATTAGCCAAAAATGTTAACTGTATGTCTTGTTAATAAAGGTTCAACAGGATAGAAACACTCAAAAGAGATGATTTTCCCTTCACTTTGGTTTTGAGAGTAACTAAGGAGGAGATTCAGCACACAGTCTCTAGTACCACCACCAATTGACAGTCAGGTTGAACTAAGATGATATTTTAAAAGTTTACTAAATATATCCAGTGTTCCATTATCTTTTCCTTGGAATCACATCTACAGAGTTAGACTAATGGGTGAAAGTTTCCAGATACTAAATAACAAAATAATTGAATTCTTAGCTTCTTTTTTCTTCACAGATTGCTTTAAGGTTGAGAATTGTAAAGTAAATTCCCTTCCTAGGGTAATAGTCATGTTGCAAGTAATGCTGACTCATCAAACACAACATTTGTTATGCTTTTAGCACTAGAGATTGCAAGAACTTTAGCACGCACAGCTCAGAGCCAAACAAAATTAGTTTTCAAATTCTCAACCATTCACCATTGTCAGAGACCGGTAACAGAAGTAAACCTCTACTTGGTACTATGCATCTGTCCAATGCTGCATATTAGGGTTGTAGAATGCTGGCCATTTCAGAGGCACAGCTATCTAAATTATGTAGGAAATTTAAATAAGAGCTTATGTATTCAGGAAAAAAAATGGCAAACCATAACTATAAGAAATATAATTAACATTCCCAAAGAGTTTTAAATGAGATGTTTAAATGAGATTATTATAGTAATCTGTAAATTCCAGTGAAAATAATGACTGATAACCCCAGTGCTGCTTGCTTGAGATATGTGTGTTTAATCCCTGTAAACAGTTGCTTATTGCTTTTGGAGTGATGTCAGACTCTATTTTATAGGAAGTAGTAGGACCACTAGAGTTGTGCTTACCTGTAAGCAATCCATTTTTGTACTCTCTTTTTCTTTTCTTTTTTTACCATTGTAAAATCTTTACTTTTGAGATTGCTTTCCATATTTTTAATTTTGTAAAATGCATTACCAAACACCCCTCAAGATAATTTCATGTGTTCTTGTATTCTCATTGTACTGTTTACTGTATTTCCTAAAGTAATAATACCACAGCTCTTAAATATACAGTTTCCAATATTTTTCCCCCTTAATAACCTCTGGTATTTTTTTCCCCCCCTTTCAATGGTTATGTGAACTCCTACTGTTAACAACAAACAAATCAGAGAGAATTCCACAAGGAGTGAAAGAATGCCAAAAGAGTTGTCTTTGGTTGAATCTATTTGGAGGAGATTTTGCATACCTTTGTTTTGCTTTAAGCAATGGAGAGAAAATCTGCATCAGGTGGGAGGCTGCATCTTACATATATTAATACCGATGTACTAAGTAGAGAGATTTAAAGAAAAAAAAAAAAGATGAAGGCAAAGAAAACAAGCAAAACCATGATCAAGACTAGAAAAGGTCTTTACACAACACAATTGATGCAAAGCCCATATTGGAACCTGATTTTTTGATTGAGAGGGAAAGGTTGGAGTATGTCTCCATTCTAATACAGATATTAAATATCTCTACCTGTTTTTGTTTTGTGGCTTTGTTGAAGCAGTGTGGAAGTGTTACCCAGGGTTCTTCAGCCCAGTAACTTTTACTCTTTGTGAATTGGTATCTGGAAATAAACTAAAGAAAACACAGTGCTGGCAAGTCAATCAAAGTGCTCTTAATTTTAAAGCTGTATTTTATTGGTCTCCAGCAAATCTCACTGGAATGCTTTACTGGAAGTCTCCACTTATTAGTCCTAAGCACATACAAATACAATAGGTACTTAGATACCCCCAAATTTGATAGTTACCCCACAGATCTGAGGCAGTCTTTGGGTGAATCACTCACAAATTTCTAGATGGCCAATCCTTCCATCTGTGCTTGAAGATATTTTCAGTGTGTCAACAAAATGATTCACCTGACTCAGATTTGCTACCTCCCTCATATATCCTGAGATTTACAGAGCCATGTCAATCAAGAAAATGTTACATACCTGAACAAACAAATCAATCGCGGGGCAAAAGCAGGAGCTACAGAGAAATGTTACCATAAAAAATTATTATTGAGCAAGCAATCTTAAGATGTTAGCCTGATAGCTAAGTTTTCCCATACTGACAATTCTAAAATATGTCCAAACTTCCTGTTTTGAAAAGACACCCCAGCATATTCAGAGAGAGAGAGAGAATGCACTCTCCATGCATACCCCAGGCTCACTTCATGAGTTCACTGTCTATTCACGCTCCTCTCCCCGCCCTCCCCCCTCCCCCCTCTCCAGTTTACCTAGTTTACTCCTATAGAGGTCTAAAAGTGGTTAAAAGAAGCAAGCAGAATGATTGATAGTCCATCCGAATAATTGGTAATGACTTGGTCACATGGCTGGTTGCCAGAATTATCCTGTTCCCTAAATTGAGAGAATAAAGACTGGAAGTAAGTTGCCAACTGTACTAAAAGAGCAATGTGTTCTCAGGTGTATTGTTTTAAATAGAACATAATTTAATAGTAATGATTTAAAAACTGGGACCTTGCACTGGGCCTTAACAAAGGGGATGAAAAAGCCATTTCTCCTGGGAAGGTATAATATAGATAGATAGATAGATAGATAGATAGATAGATAGATAGATAGATA
>ML685802.1:11728427-11759734 GCA_007922175.1 Pelusios castaneus | reverse complement strand
TGTGTGTGTGTGTGTGTGTGTGTGTGTGTGTGTGTGTGTGTGTGTGTTGGGGGTGGGAGGTCTCTGTAGAGTGAGCTCCCTCTTGTCTATGCCATCATTTCCCCCTCACCAGGAATGAGGTGGAAGTGGAATTCAGCAGTAGATTGAATCCAAAATTCAGTAATTAGGGCATGGTGTGAAAGACCATTTACCCTAATTAATGCCTGGTAGTTTGAGGGGTCAGTCAGGTTTTAATATTAAAGTAATTGAATTCTGAGGCCTGCTATTTTAAATCCATTCCTCTATGCCTTCATTCTTCTCCACCTTCTGGTCAATATTTTGGAGTTATCCTGCACAAAGAAGTTTAGATTCTTTGAGAAAATTATGTCTTTTAGAAGGAGTGAGGCCTGAGTTTTGGGGAATATGTGAAGTCTCTTCATTTCTAAGCCATGCGCTTGCTCATTTTGTAGCATGCATTTCTTCTGCTTTTCCGAGCCCCGTCAGTCATTTGGGCATTTTAATGGAACTTGTTCTTTGTTCTCTCTTTTTAGAGAGAGATCATATTAAATTTTATCAGATCAACCAGATATTCTGTTGGGAGTTATGTCAACTCCAGGTAAGTAAAATGTAAAAGAGGGAAATCTTGTGTGAAGCTTGAAATTATCTATGTACATAACTTAATAAAGAATATGCGGTGAGCTCAACCAAGTACTACATTTATTACGTATGTTCATACTATTTAGGAGATGAGATCTGCATTTCCCTTGATTTCTTCGCACTTTTAAAGAAGTTAACTATAAAGCATTTACATCTAAAAGATCATAAATGGAAAAAAAGGTGTTACAAGCTTGTGAAGGGATGTAACGTGACTGACAGGTGATCAGTCTAAGTGAGACTGCTGTGTTTTTAAAAATATAACATTTGATATAAATATCTACCAACATCAGAGATTCACTCTCATCCTCCCTCGTCCTGAATCACTCTCCCTCTCTCAAAGCAAACAGATTTTAATTTGTGAGCTTTTTAAATGATGAAGACAGGCACATATTTGCAGGGGTTTGAACTGCTAGGAGTCATCTCACTTCTGCTCTAATTTTTATGAATCTGTGTGTGTCAGGTATCCAACAGTGTAATTCACTTGTAAGTACTTATTTTATAAATTACTTTATAAGGGCTGGAAGAAGAATTATTCTCTATCGTTTTTAGAACCATTTCCAGCAGCTTGTCTCTGGAGTCAAATAGAGCTGTCTTCATCATTTTTACATATAGACTTCCTCGAACACTAAAAAGAATGATAATCACCTCATTATAAATTCACTGTTAATATAGCCTTAGAGCTGAGAACATTTCACTTCAGTAGTTAATTTAGTCTGTGGTAAATTCTCACTGTTATTTAATGTCATTTATCACCTGCTGTTTTGTCTTACTGTGAACATCCTGCCTGCCCTGTACTGTCTACAGTACATGGACCTTCTGTGACTTTAATGTACTCAGAACAAAGGCTCCAAAGTGCTTCTATCAGGAGGATTTTGGCAACTTGCCTTAGATATATTCAAGCCATTTTGCTGCCTGTCACTCAGTGCTTTACAAATTGAACTCTGAGGAGAGGTAAAAAGGGCCTATGAGGCATTTTTTTTCTGGGAAGAATATGCTAATAAAGCGCCATCAGCAGGAAGCAGGTTGTGTCTGAAAGAGTTTTGTCAACTCTGAATTAATTTTGTGTGTTAAGAAACACGGGGGTGCTTCTAGAGCTGGTCTCTGGTAATTAATCCTTCCTGTTTCTGGAAGAACAGAACTGTAATAAATGCAACCCAGATTTAACAGATGTGTGCACACAATGTCTGCTTTATGAGGAGTAAAACAAAATGATGGGTATAGAACAAAAAAAAATGTTGATTTTAAAAATTAAAACAGTATGGAAGGTACTAAGCTTGGAATTCCCATTGTTTATGCAAATACTGTATTTCTTTAAATGTTAGCAGACAGCGTAGTTTTGGAAACATCTGTCATTTTGGTTGGATGCTGTGAAGAGACTGAAAAGGACAGATGTTACTTGTGCTTGTAAAAAGAAAACCAACCACCTTTAAAAATGAATACAGGCATAAGATCAGGAACACAATCTTCTTAATCTGGGCGATGATAGAAGTTGGCCTAATAAGGCAGAGACTGACAGCAAACAGTAATGATCTTCATATTCACTTCATAAGAATATTTTCTAGGACAGGAAAAGTTGTTGCAATTCCATATGCTGACTTAAATGCATTTTCCTTGGGTCTTTTAACAAACTTACATAAACTTTCACTGAATGCCTTATTCATCATTTTATATTAATTGAGTGGTCATTCACAGCTAGCTCCCATTTTCATTGAAGTTGATTACAGACCTCTCATTGATTTCAAGAGGTCAAGGATTTGCCCACAAGAGCCTAAGAACAATGTCACATTCTATGAAGAACGTTATGATCTGCATCAACTAACCCCTTGAATTTCATGTCTGAGACATATGCAAGAACTATTTCAAAAGCAACTCTGTTTTTTTTTAACTCATGTTTTGCTGGCTATCACAGATTATATGAATACCTTTCGATTAGATGTCTCTCCATTCCTTAGGGCTAAAACCTCAATAATTTTTAACTGCCAAATAAAGTGGAGTACATATTTCAACTAAATAATTTGAGTAGAAAAAAAGGAGTAATGTTTTACTGAGACATTGTTCATTAGCGAAGTATCTAAGCAAACTCAATTATTTCAAGAGTGACAGAGTCATCATACACTATATAGGGAAAAACTATGCTATATTAGATATTACTATATGCTGGTAACTATTGGCAAAGGCCAACTTTATATCACCTCACCAAAGCAGTTGAATCATTTAATTTTAAAAATCCCTAAACTCAAATAAAAAAGAGGAAGAAAAAACAGAGAGATAGAGTTGTGCTTTGAAGGATAGATTCAAATTTTAGGTTTCATAGCCTGAACTCCAAGGAACATAAATTTGTTCACTTTATCCCATTTCCTCTTTAATAAAATTGCAGTCACAGTCCTTCTTTACTTTTATCTCAGTAAAAAAAGATAGTACAAATCTTTTAAAGAATTCTAAATAATTCAGACAGATTAGGGAAATGTGTAAAGAAACACCTATATTTCAAGAGTCCATGAACCCAATTTCTGTATCATTAATATTAAAATTATTGGATTTATAAACAGATATTAACATACAAATGTACAGCTTTTTATTTAGAATTTTAAGGTGTATTTTTTGCTCCTTTCATCATAAATCCTGTCATCAGTTTCTTGCCATTACTTCACTTGCCACTAACATTATTCCTTGTACTGCACTATAGTAAAACTTGGCCATATGAATATACAAAAAGTGAACAAATTAGATTTTTTCATTTGAAAGTTACACTAAACTAGACCTGGAAGTAATTAATTGAGATAACTGAACATTGAAAGTTTTGCCCTCCCATTAAAGTCTAACTTTCCTGATCCACATTTTACAATATTTTAGTTATTTGAACTGGCAAAATATTGGGCATAATGGGCCAGACCTTCAGTAGCATAAACTAGAATATCTCTGTAAAATCGTCAGACTATGTAGAGTTATAGCAGTTGAGGATTTGGCTCAGACTCTTCCTATCTTTCAGCTCATATAACTGAGCCACAGTCTGTATGACATGTGTAGTTTAGGAGTAGAAACTGAAAGGTTGAATATTATTCTATAGTCATGGACAAATGAGTGTACACATACTATGCAGTATCTGACAGGAATACACAGGACCACTCTGATGTGTTGCTAGGCCTTCTCACAGAGAGACTGCAGAAGAGGCGGCCTTAGTTCTTATGGAGCCCTAGGCAAAGGCCAATTTTGGAGCCCCCTATAGGCTCCCCACTGCTGGCCCCTGATCTCCACTGGGGGCCCTGAAAACCCCCCACATCCCCAGCTACCCATTGGGGGCCCAGCCCCCCCTCCAGCCTTGGCTCCCCATGATTAGCCCTAGTGCTCCTCCAGGGGCCCCAAGCCCCCCACATAGCCCCAGCTCCTCGCTAGGGGCCCCCAAACACTCTGTAGTCCCAGCTCCTTGCCACGTGTCCTCCAGGGTGGGAGACAGACACAGCTTTTGTGGTAAGCGAAGGGGCTTCTTAACTGCTCGGGGCCCTAGGCAGGTGCCTGCTTTACCTACCCCAAAAGCCGGACTTCAGAGAAGTAGTTCTGGTTATTTTTTCTTCCTCTTGAAAGGGGTGTCCCTCTCCAGAATATAATGTTGAATACTACCAGACAATAATAGACTGCCAAGGGACAATTATAGACTGCCAAGAGGCCACTCTGCTAATGGTTTGGCAGTACTTTAAAATAATCTTTTAATCTCAACTACCTGTAGGAATGCTCACTTTTCGAGCTTTTCATCCTAGCAAGTGCCATGCTTTATAATAACTAACTTGAGGGAATGAAAGGGAAGATAGATTACACCACCACTGGTGAAAGTGTCTGATAGAAGTTGGGCATTTGTGCCATGAAGATTTTTTTTTTTTTAATTCTTTGGCCATTGCTATGTGTAAGGCAAACACGTTTCTTTGCTTCTACTTTTGCAACTGGAGAGTCTCAATAAACTGATTTACTCTGAATAGCAGATAGACAACTTATTAAATCTAGCTGTGTCCACTCAGTTACAAAAGTCTTTACTGTTGTAAAGAAATTAAGGTTGTTTTGCAGATAAAGTCAATGGCTATGTCTACACTGGCAAGTGTAGCTTGCCATGGCTACATTAGGCTTTAGTTAGTTCGAATTAAGGACTTCCTTAATTCGAACTAATATGTTCAAATAGGGTATTCGAACTAAGGGTTAATTCGAACTAACTAGTTAGTTCGAACTAGTTAGTTCGAATTAACCAATGTGGCCATGTTAATTCGAACTAATTTCTTAGTTCAAACTAACCAGCCATTGAAATGAATGGGGATCGCTAATGAATGGCACTTGCTTAGTTCGAACTAAGTTTTCCTAGTTCGAATTAAACTAATTTGAACTAACTAAAATTAGTTTGAATTATTTAGTTTGAACTAACTAATTCAAACTAATTTTAGCAAGTGTAGACATAGCCAATGAGAGTGAGAACAAACTGACATCCCCCAAAAGAAGAGAAAAATACTGGATCTTGTTTGAATGTCAAGTACAAAGGTTCTGGGTGTGTTATCAGTATTCTATAGCACAACTTGTAGTTTGCAGATTTGTTCTTCCTGGCTGTTGAAGGTAAGTGAGGAAATAACACCACATTTCCAAGTAGAGACTCTCATTGTTTATTAAGTGGGGGATACAGTTGTTTTAAAGGAAGAATATTATCATTGTATGCTCATAAAGCCTCTTGGCACTGGCATCAAGTCTTCCTTTTTTGGTAAAGATCATGAAAAAAAGCTAAAGTGAGTCAATTAATTATCTTAAAGCCATTGATTCCTTTGACCCATCTCAATTGGGGTTTTGACCTCGTATGGTACAGAGACTACACTTGTCATGTTGGTTGATGATCTTGTCCTTGAAATAGGGAAAGGTCAGTTGTTCGTGCTGATGCTATTAGCTCTATCATTGGCCTTAAATACCCGGGATTATGAAGTGAAGTGCTGACATTCCCTGTGGTCCTTAACAGGAATGGAGAGAACTATCCGTTTGTATCTTTTGGTTTCCTCACAGAGAGACCCCAGAAGAGTAGTTTTAGAGAATTTTTCTTCCTGTCAAAGGCTCTCTTACATGAGCTGCTAAACCTTGCTACCATGAACTATGCTTTTTTCACCTTGAGACTGGATTACTGCTATCTTCCTTACATTACAAATGGCTTGGGATTATCTGACATGAAAGACTACCTCATGGACTGTGCAATACTGCCAGAACTGTGAGCATGGAGGTGCTCATCCCAGACCTCCCTTAGCACATGAGAAAGGCAAGGGAAGTTCTGTGAGGATCCCTCAACTTAAAACCTATAAAAGGTCATTTGGGGAGAACAGAAGTGGTGGAAGAAGAGCTTCTTTGGTGTATTTGAGTTACAGTGAAATGCTGATTTAGGCTATGTCTACATTTGCACTTTTAAGTCGACTTTAACTAAGTCGACTTACTGTGTCTACACTTAAATTTAAAGTCGACTTAAAGGAGAACTTACAAAGTCGACCTAGAGCGTCCACACTGGATGCTCTAGGTCGACTTTGTGGGGCTAGGGGGATCTTGGGTAGGTCCACGGTTGCAGGGGGGGCACCCCTTGTGTGCAATGGGGCAAAGAGGGACAGGGACCTTGGCAGGGCATGTGGGCAGGGTGTGACGCTGTCTGGATTTAGGGAAGCATTTATGATATTATTTTCTATAGATATCTCATAAATGCTCTATAATCCATAGGAACTATGTCATGTTTGGTATCAATAGAAAGGTAGTAATTTGCTGGGAATGATTATATAGTTTATGTCTAGGAATTCTATTGCGATTAGAAGTTAGAATCTGGTGTTATATCCATACTTTAATTTATGTTAAAACCATTGTGTCCTTAATGTTTAGGAATGTGCCAGGACAATGGTCCCAGGGAGTTACCTGATGAGCCATTAGGACACAATGGTTGTATTCCTTATGTCTTTAATGGCTCATCAGGTAACTACCTGGGACCATTGTCCTGGCACATTCCTAAACATTAAGGACACAATGGTTTTAACATAAATTAAAGTATGGATATAACACCAGATTCTAACTTCTAATCGCAATAGAATTCCTAGACATAAACTATATAATCATTCCCAGCAAATTACTACCTTTCTATTGATACCAAACATGACATAGTTCCTATGGATTATAGAGCATTTATGAGATATCCATTGAAAATAATATCATAAATGCTTTCCTAAATCCAATTCCAAAGGGGTAGCCGTGTTAGTCTATTGTAGAAAGACAACAGAGTCCTGTGGCACTGTTAGACTAACAGATTTATTTATTGCATGATCTTTCGTGGGAGATAATCCCACTTCATCAGACGCTTTGAAGATGGGAAAGATTTTCTCCCATGAAAGGTCATGCGATAAATAAATCTGTTAGTCTTTAAAAGTGCCACAGGACTCTGTTGTCTCCCTAAATCCAGACAGTGTCACACCCTGCCCACATGCCCTGCCCTTTGGGGGACATGCCAGGCTCCCCCTGTCCCCCCCCCCCCGGCAGGGAGGGCATTGGTGTAGTCCTGGGGTAGCCCTAAGTCGACTTAGGGTTACCCTAGGGCTACACTGGCTTAATTCGACTTTAAAAAGTTGAATTAAGCCTTAGGTCGAGTAGAAAGGTGGTTTAATACGGTCGACTTAATTTTCATTAAGTCGACTTTATTTTCCTTAAGTCGACTTAAGCAAGCTTCTTAAATCGACTTAAGGAAAGTGTAGTTTAGACACAGGGCCAATTAAATCGACTTAAGCCAAGCTTAAGTCGACTTAATTTACCAGTGTAGACGCAGCCTTAGAGTGCAACATGCTTTGGCTGCCTGGTGGTTTTGTGTGTAGAGGAATGTGGGTGTAAATGAGGAAAATATACCACTGTTTTAATTTCATAATTATTATATGTTGTACTTTTAACAGAGTACTGATAGCTGCAGTATGAGATGGGAGTTCTTTTGTGTGTTTGGTTAAATCTAAATAAATAAATAAAGGCAATGTTTCAATTGAATTTGTACATTACATGTAAGAATAATTGGCTTCCCGTTTGAAAAGTCTTTATCCAAGCAATTTCTGAATCACTGTACACTTCCGAGATCTGCAGCTAAGGCTAATAAATATTGCCATATGAACTACCTCTAAATGTTTAAAGAAGGAGACAAAGTGGTCACTTCAAATTGTTATTGTCAAAAGCAATAACAGTATTGTTATTAAAAGCACACAGTGCATCAGATAATAAATCTGAAAGATTTAGTAAAGCTATCAAACGTTCATTATTCTGGACTCCTGTTTAGGAATGTTCTCAGATCCCAACCTGACACTGCTGTGTTTAACATCCCTGCGGCTATTTCATAGAAAAACAGTGGTAATGAAGTATGCAGAACTGTGCTTATCTCACTTCACCAATCACAGGGTAGCTGAGATGACATTTAATAAAAGAAAAGGAAATCTTTGTGAAGAACAAAAATAAAACATTGTATACATACATTCGTTTCTTTAAAAAAAAATCCTAATCTTACTACACCAGGGAAAGTGTTTGCTTTCCTTCCCTTAGTATGCTCTCACTTCAGTATAAAATAATTTGTCAGAGCAAGTGAGCACCTATGAAGTGGTATGTTATTAGTAATTAAGGTTTATAACTGCAGCTGGCTTTTCTTTATCCTGGCTTTTAAACTTATGTTAGTGGGGGAAGTCTACCCATAAAACATCTGGGCTCCTTACTGAAACAATAGCACAGTTTCAGCAGTAATCTTGTATAATTTCTTATGAATACTAGGGTACATTTAAACAGTTCTAATGGGGTGAACAATACTATTTTAAAGGGCTTTGATCATTATGTATCTTTCAGCTGATTATAGGAATCTTGTTGGAAGCTTTCAAAGGATTTTTAATTTTGAATCTCTTTATGTCTTTAGCCTAGTGATGACATTAATTTCCCCTATTGCCCATGAAAGGAAGTATAGTTTTTGTCTCAGACGTTTTTTGTTCCTTGTGTCATGTCTTTTGTACATGCAGATGGGACTGATTAATTCCAAGTCCTTACTTACATTGCCACATTTAAAAAAAAAAAAATGCAACAAGGAATGGTAAGTATAAATAAGTGTTTCTGCTTAAGCAGAGAAATAAGATATCAATATACTTTACCCATAACAAAAACAAGAAAGATTCATCCACCATACTCATTATTTAACCAAGCAAACACTTTCCAGAGCCGTAGCCTTGTTAGTCTGTGTACAGCAAAAACATTGAGAGTCCTGTGGCCCCGTAAAGACTAAGACATTTCTTTGGGCATAACCTTTTGTGGGCTCCAACCCACTTCATCAGATGCATGAGCGTCTGTATGCGGTAAACAATTTAATTAGTCATGGCTATATTTTCTGTCCCAGAATGAATATTTTGAGCCGCTACTGTGGCACGAAGTGTGGTAAAGCTGCCCTAATTAGGCAACCAAATTTTCCCCCAGCATTTGGAAATTGCTGAATGGAGCTAAGGTGCATGGCTTGTTCCCCTAAGCCTCCACTTAAAATAGGGGTGTGTATAGAGCTGGATTATCGCAGGAGTTTTAGGGGCTTAAGCCCTGGGCCCGTGCCAAAATTGGGCCCAGGCTTCAGCCTCTAAAACCTCTGCAACAATCTGGATCCACTCAGCCCGGCAGGGCAGGAGCGCTGGTGCTGGGAGTGGGGTTGGGGCCCTGAGGCCAGAGGCTAGGCTCTGAGTTCCCGCCCCTCCCCACCCCTGTTCACGCCGCCTGGGGGGCGAGGCTGGCCCAGCTGACTTGCAGCAAGGCCTCCACCACACTAGCATGGCCTTCCAAGGCCTCTGGCCCTGGGGCACTGCTCTGGAGGCCCCCAGAATGTGTGCCAGCTGCCGCCCCCAGGCTGGCCAGAGTGGGGCTGAGACAGGAGCACCATCCACCCCCAGGCTCCCCCCAGTTATGAGGAGCAGGCAGATAGGGGCCCTGTGGTGGGGGAGCAGGTAGGGAGCCCCATGATGCAGGGGTGGGAGGCATCCAAGGGTCCCCGGGCTGGTTAATCTGGCCCTGGGTGTTGGACTAGAAGATCACTGTGTCTTGACATCCTTGGGTGGTGAATGTGTCCCTGAGGGCTGTTGACAGCTAGCACAAATAAAAGTAACCTGGAGATTGCTGTAACTTGTGTCAGGGGAGCTTAAAGGTGACAACCACTGACCCCTTCATCAAAGAAAATTTGCTCAGATTCAAAGATCAGAGTTTGGAGACCCAGAACACTGAGAAAATAATTCTGCTTGCATTATAGATTACATTTGGTGTGGAAAGTGCACCTACCAAAGAGATATACATGCACCTTTTATGGATATTGTATTCACTTTTCACAGGAGTGATTTCACAAGGTGTAAAACAATAGAAAACTAGGATCATGCGATAAATAAATCTGTTAGTCTTTAAAAGTGCCACAGGACTCTGTTGTCTTGGCCAAATAAGTCGACTTTGCTAAGTTGACTTAACAAAGTAGACTTTAAGTCGACTTTGTTGAAATGACTTAGCATGTCCACACTATAAAATTAGGTCGACTTAAAGTACACCTTGCCAAATCGACTTAGAGTGTCCACACTGGACACCTAAATTGACCTGTAGGGGCTAGGTGGACCTAGGAGTGGTCCATGGTGGGGGGGCACCCTTTCAAAATGCCAGGGGGCTCAGCATTTGCCCCATTGTACCAGGGTACAATGGGGGGCTGAGCAGGACAGGGACAGTGGCAGGGCAAAGGAGCAGGGTGGGCAGGGCTGTATCACCAGCCACCCTGGCAGAGAGGTCAGTGGGGGAGCCCTGGGGGCCCTTTAAGTTGACTTAAAGTTGACTTAGGGCTAATCCATGTCTTCGCTGGTTAAGTCGACGTAATAAAGTCGACTTAGCCAGTAAAGTCAACTTTAAAGTAGGTTTAATAAAGTCAATTAAAATTTTTCTTAAGTCGACTTAGGGAAATTGTAGTGTAGATGCAAAGTAAATTAAGTCAACTTAAACAGGCTTAAGTCGACATAATTTACATGTGTAGATGCACCCATGGTGTCTAGAGAAAGCACCTTTCTGGAATAAGTAAAATGTTTAGATTATCTTTATAAATTCACTATGTTCTTTATTATATATATACTTTTTGGCCATATCACAAATTACCGTATTTTTCGGACCATAAGACGCACCTGACCATAAGACGCACCCAGTTTTCAGAGCAGGAAAACAAAGAAAAGGGAAGGCAAAGAAGAGAAAAGAAGGCAAAGAAGAGAAAGAAGGAAAGAAAAAGGAAAGCAAAAGAGGGAAAGAAAAAGGAAGGGAGAAAGAAAAGAGAAGGAAGGAAGAGAAAGGGAGAGAAAGAAGGAAGGAAGAGAAACAAAGAGAAACAAAGAAAAAAGAAGAAAAGAAAGAGAGAAAAAAGAGAAGGAAGAGAAGGGAAGGAAGCAAAGAAAGAGAAAGAAGAGGAAACAGGAAGAGGAAGGAAGGAAGAGGAAATAAAGAAAAAGGAAGAGAAAGATGAAAGATGAAAGAGGAAGGAAAAAAGAGAGAGAAAAAAGGAAGACAAATAAGGAAAAAAGAGAAAGAAGGAAGAGAAAGAGAGGAAGAAAAAAGAAGGCAGGCAAAGAAGAGAAAGAAGGAAAGAAAAAGGAAGCGAGAAAGAAAAAAGAGAAGGAAGGGAGAGAAAGAAGGAAGAAAGAGAAAGAAGGAAGAAAAAGAAGAAAGGGGAAGGAAAGAAGAGAAGGGAGAAAGGAAGAAAGCCAGCCAAGGCCGCTGGCGGGGGAGGACCCTACCACGGCCCTGGGAAGCCACCGGTGGGGGGGAGCACACCCCAGCCCCGGAGGCTGATCCCGGCCCCGTGCTGGGAGGCCGGGGCCATGGATTACCCTGGCCCCAGCCCCAGCTCCAGGCTGGGAAGGAGGCGGTCGGCGGGTGGGAGTCCGGGAGCCCCCCGCTGCCGCAGCCACCCCTCTGGCCCGGCCGCGTGGGGCAGGCAGGCAGGCTTGCGCTCCGGACCCGAGCCTGAGCCTGCCTGTCCCACTCTGGGGGCGAGGAGGGCCAGCCCAGAGGCCGGGAGCACGCTGGGTGTGCCGCGGCAAAGCCGTGGCCCCGGGGGTTGGAGGGAGCAGCGGGGGCTGCCGAGCTGCGTGGGGATCCCTGACTGCTGCGCGGGGGGGGGGGGGTGCGACGGCCGCTCTGCGGCAGCGCGCCCGCAGCTTAAAGGTGTGGTAGACAACTTAAACAATTAACCAACAAGAATTCAAGCAGCACTACCTTTATTAATTTGCAAAAAGAGGGTGTCCATAGTAAATAGGCACACCTTTGAATTGAATTTTACCATTATTTAAACCCTATACCTGGCCGCAAGATCCCTCCTCTTTGTTCCAATTGGGTCAGAACAAGAGAGTTTACAGTCTTCCGAATCCGCCTACTACATATATCCCCTCAACATGTTTCCCCCCTACTACATACATCCTATGACCATTATAATGAGCAATGACCCCTTCAGGGTTTTTTTTTCAGGATTTTTTTTCAGGGTTTTTTTTCAGGTTTTTTCAGGTTTTTTTTTCAGGATTTTTCTCGCATTACAACTAGTGATTTGACCTCCCCCTCCTCTATGTGCTGTTCCCCAGTGTTTGAATCCTAACACCTATTTTGATTTGCTGTTACAGCCTGACCTGATGCTATGTCATACACTCCCCTGCATTTAATTTCCTCCCACTCTGTAACTTTCCTATCTTCAAAGCGTCTGATGAAGTGGGATCTTCTCCCACGAAAGCGCATGCGATAAATAAATCTGTTAGTCTTTAAACATGCCACAGGACTCTGTTGCCCTTCAGGGGTGGTAAAAGTAATATTTATAAGTTCATTAAGCATGCGTAAAGAAAGCAAGAGTTTAAAAGTTAGAGGTAAACAGGTTATGTTGATTTCACATTCCTGATGAACTTCTGTGCCAGATATCCTTTTGTCTTAAGACATTAGAGTCCTGTGGCACTTTTAAAGACTAACGACTCTGTCCTGAGGAGATTAGGGCTTCTCTTTGGTTTTCTGTGGAGACTATCAATGCTTGTTAAGTGTCTTCCTTATGTTCTGTGGAGGCTACAATTAAGCTTGTTACTTACAAAGGGAACACTGCTTGCTGTACCGTATTCGCACTATAAGACGCACCCTCATTCCCCCCCCACTTTTGGGGGAAAAAAAGTGCGTCTTATAGTCCGAAAAATACGGTATGTGCGTTAGCTTGTTCAAGGCTTTTATTATCATTCTTTTGTAGTCTCTCTCCTTTAGTTAATTTTTCCTTGTGTGTGTATATAGACATATATGATGAAAAATTTCCAAAAATAGAGAAAAATACTTTACTGGATAATATATTCATCATAACAAATAATCTATTAGTTGTTGGTTGATATTATTGTGGTGTATTTAGGTGATATAGGGTACAGATAAATATATAAAGTAGAGTGAGCCCTATATGTCTATGGTGGCTGCAAAAAAAAAAAAAAAATTCCACACCAGGTAGGATTATGAAAAATTCTCAGCACTGACCCAACACATCAGTGCTGATTTCAATGCATTGATTTCAGTGTTAGGCCAACACTGAAAGTTTTGAAAGCCTCATCTCTATTGCCTGTGGACCTGAATACTTGCAAATGATATTAGCAATTGAAGATCTAAAAGTGATTGACAAATATGAAGAACTGAATCTTGCAAACCTGACCCACCTGAGTAATCCTTATTTACACAAATAGTCCAATTCACAAACTGCAGATGGTAAAATTCGCCATCACTTATGCATGTAGGCCTTGTGCTGGTCTCATAAAGTGCGTCTACACTTACAAATTAAGTCAACTGAAGGGGGCTTAAATTGACTTAATTTACTCCGCGTCTGCACTGGGCTTTCCTTAATTCGACTTAAGCTGCTCCTTAAGTCGAATTAAGGAAAAGTTCATTCAAATTAATAGCACCTAGTTTTAATTTGAACTAACGCTTAAGTAATCTTTATTAAATTGAATTAAGCCAGTGGAGATTCAGAGTAGTGCCTGGATGGACCTTTTTAAGTCGACTTAAAAAAATTAAGTCGACTTAATAAGGTTGAAAAGGTCTACACTTGAAAAGTTAAGTCCACTTCTGTTAAGTTGACTTAATAAGGTCGACTTAAAGTTGACCGTATTAAGTCGACTTTATAAAGTCGACTTAACTTTTCAAGTGTAGACATAGCCATAGACTCTAAAGTCAGAAGGGACTAATAAGATCATCTAGTCTCGTCTCCTGCACAATACAGGCCACTAAACCTCACTCACCCACTTCTGTAATAAACCTCAGTGTAACCTATGACTGAGTTATTAAAGTCCTCAAATCATAATTTAAAGACTTTAAAGTACAGAGACTCCCTTAGCATTGAGCCATCCCCCCTGCCACAAAGCGAGGCGAAAAACCCTGAGGAAAACTCTGCCAAGCGGCCGTGGGGGACCCCATGCAAAGGGTGAATTCAACCATAGTGAGTAATCAAAGTGAACAATTTTCCAACATTTTATTGGCTATTTGGTACTAATTTGTAAGTAGCATAGACATTCACAAAAATCGGAATCAACTTATGAACAATTTGCAAAAAGAGAGAGAGATCATAAATTTATGGATAATATATTCACAACAAATAATTCAATCATAATTTCAGTGTTTCCTCATCCAGGGCAGAGCCAATCCAACTTTCACTTTTTATTAAATAAGCAACATCATGGGGAGATTCATGGCTTCTATTTATTTATTTATTTCAATAAAAGAAATGAAAGTTAAAAGCGGTCTGGCCACAGAGAAGGAGTACTGAAGAAAGTAACTGGGCTAGTGAGGTTTTATTTTATTTTATTTTTAGACATGACCATCTTCCCTCCTGGCCCTGTCACTTACATCTTCCAACTTTTATTGGAAATAAAGTGATGGTGGAATTTTTCTTCCTCCAAATTAGTTTCTGGATAAAAAAATTAAAGTTAAATTCACCAAGCTGAGATAGACACAACTTTTAAAGCAGAGGTGGGTTGGAGCAAACTATGTGTAACAGTTCAAGGCATTTTAATAACTACATCTAAAGGAACTATATCTAAATATAACAGTATTAACAAACATAACCCCACAATATTTTTGCATAAGCTAAATTCAATGGAATGATAACCTAAAAAACGCACTTTATTGTATTTCCTTATTTATGTAAGCATTATGGGAAATAATATAATAGCCATTTTTATGTTCTTTAAATGAATTGTATCTATATATTTATTAAGTAAAATAGTAAATTTAAAGTGGGAGGTTTCTAGAAATACATTTTTAATGGAAATTCACATCAGGCTATAAGTAATATTTTCAGTAAATCTGGCTTGATAAAAAAAAAATAGCTTCCTAAGTAAAGGAAGCTTAAAAACGAAAATCACCTCTGCTTCATGACATCAGTTGAGGGTCCTCACTGCAACCTATTACACAGGCATCAATGAAAGACAGAGATTATGTCCAGTATTTTTTGGAAGACTTCTAATTTAATGAAACACCTGTAGTTTTCTAATACATACATATATTTAACATTATGAAGATCTAAAGATCAGCCACCTTTACATTATAAAATACTTCAGGAAAGGAAATTTATTGAAACTGCAGGGGAAATTCATGTGAGACATAAAAACATGTCACAGAAACCATTTGACACACAATGGAAGAGATTCTTAAGAATCTTCTATAGAGCTGTGTAGATAGTTTTAGAGGGGTCCCTATACTGAGGTTCAAATGTTGGCTATTGCTGTTTATTCACCATTGAAGTAAATTGTGCTATTTACTACATTTATTACTTTTTGTAATGCCTTCCTGTGTAGATTATTATGTTATACATTTTACACTGCAGCAAACTCTCTGTAGTCCATTGTGGTTTTGACTCTGGGTCTGTGGCAGAATTTAGCTGCTGTGTAACCCACTGGGCTGCATTATCCTGCCAATAACCTTTTGTTTAACTGATTTTGATACCTCCACAGAACCAACAATTTTTCTCATTAGACAAAAGTGCAAAGCCTTCTGTAGTTATAAAATGATGATTTATGCATTTGACATACATTGGTTCATTGCCTTTATCTTCTTTTAAACAGCTGCTCAACTTCATAATATCTGAAAAGTTTGTCAGTGCCTTTGTACTTCATACGGTCTCTAATAATATCCATGAATAAAAATATTCCTTTGGACAGGCTCTTAGCCTTTCTTAATGGCTAAGGCAATTGCAGGAGGGGGAAAATAATATAACAGTATCAGCAAATATAGCATTACAGAATTTTGCTATAAGCTGAATGACACCCTTGTAAAAAAATGAGTTGTCCACAATGATGTTCTATCAGTACCACCAAATAGAGGCCTCATTTCTGTGTGTTTCCCATGCAGGTTTTGTGTATTTTCTTGTTAACAATCCATTTTCCTCAGAAAGCATTGCATCAGTACTAGAAAAGGTGAAAGTCGAGTGGATAAGGTGCTAGCTGAGGACTTAGGAGATGCAGGTTGAAGCCCCTACTCCACCACTCTTCCTATGTGACTTTGGGTAAGTTGCTTCCTTTTGTGTCC
This sequence comes from Pelusios castaneus, assembly GCA_007922175.1. NCBI lineage: Eukaryota > Metazoa > Chordata > Testudines > Pelomedusidae > Pelusios > Pelusios castaneus. The sequence continues at coordinate 11,743,525 of ML685802.1, read as the reverse complement.
CTCATTTCTCCTTTCTGTTAAATGGGGGTGATAATGCCTCTCTACCTCATGGGGTGTTTTGAGGAAAAATACAATGAAGCTTGTGAGTTGCTATGGTAATGTATGCCAAATGAGTGTCTAAGATTAATTTTATTTCACATGCCTTCCTGAATGTTACATCTTCAAATCTCCAAAAGGTGTTGATTGATAGTAGGAAAATCACTGTAAATATTCAATATTTCTAAACTTACTTTAGAACTAAGTCTATGAAAAAAATAGCATAAATATATAATGTATGACATCCTCACCATCATTTTGTAGCATTATTTATATAATCAGTGTATTGGAGTAGTTCTTATAGGGCCCCAAAAGAGATTAGGATCCAACAGCATGGAGCTATTGTAAAAATATAGAGTAAGAGCAAGTCCCTGCATGAAAGAACACACAATCTAAACAGAGAAGAAAGTCAAAGGGGAGAGGGGTGTATTAAAATGGGGGGGGGGGGGAAATCCCAACAATAAAATAAAATATTTTTTCTTCAATGGGAGTATTGATTATATGTGAAATGTAGGATTGGGCTTCCACTTAGGTTATGGGTAAAGTTAAAAAAATGTATTATCTGTGTAAGGGGTAATAAGTTTGAATGGGTATTTCCTGTAATGGGGTTAACATTAGAAATGATCATATATTACCTAAAGGTAAAATAACTTTTGAAGTACACCCAGTTTGAAATAAATATTACAGGTCAATCTGGATGAAGGAGCAGAGGGTTGGTAGTTAGGAGATTCTAAGCTCTATACTGAGCTTTGCAAGGAATTCTCCGTGTCCATGAGCAAATCATTTCTTCTTTCTGTAGGTATAGCTACACTGCAACTGGAGGTGTAATTTCTAGTTCAAGTTGAGATACGTACTCTATCTTTGATTGGGACTAGTGTGCTAAGGATAGCTGTGATGGAGCAAACAACAACATTGACTAGTTATCTGATTAAAGTCTTAGATAGGATTTTACTTTGCCATTTACCTGATCCTGCCACTGTAGTTCCACTACTATTTTTAGCACACTTATTCAATCAAAGCTAGAGCATGGACCTCTACCAATGCTAGACATCACACATCTAGCTAATGTATAGACTTACCCTGTCTCAGTTCCCCTAGCTGTAATGTGGGAGTAGTAATACCTCCTTGTCATGGATGATGTGAGGATAATTAGTTAATATCTACATAGAGTTTTGTGTGATATTGGCAGGTCAATTCACTTGGGTAATAGTATAGATGAAAGAGATTGTTAAGTGTAGGAACATATTTGGTGTTTAAACTCGATCAACACTGAGGAGACATTCCTGGCATTGTTTTCACTTGCTATAATTAATAACAAACTTTTACATTGTGTAAGCCCTAGTAATTTAATAACACATCAAAGAAGTTTTGTGGAATGCTAATTAATGATTTTAACAGAAAAGTGCAAATTTCAAAGTAAGTGTCCATTGTGTGCAATGAGTCAATGACTCAAAGTGCATTCCTCATTCACTGTCACCAAAGGCAAAAGACCTCATGGGTAGAGACACTGTCAGCTTGCTTTCTGCCAGAAGCAGCTATAAATATGGATTCAGATTTACCTCTGAGCTATTTAGACTCTTACAGGAAACTATACCAAATGCAAAGTGGAGATCCCCAAAAACAAAATGGATAACGTGAACAGACTTTGGGGAAAGTGGCAGTTTATTACATCATTGCCACCATTTGGAATTACAAACCATGATTCACCTGTACATATATTTTACCTGCTTTAACCTCTCAGTAACTCATTTCCTTTTCTTACCTAAATCATCTTCAGATAGGCCATGTCTATACTGAAAAGTCAGCATTGATCCTCACAGTTTGACACAGCAGGATCGATTGAGTGGCCAATGTAGACCCGCTCAATCAATCCTGGAAGTGCTCTACCTTCAACACAGTAAATCCACCCTTCCAACAAGAGTAATGCTGTATTGATGGGTGAGCATTTCCTGTCGATGCAGGCAAGTGAAGATGCCAGGGTAAGTGAAAGTAAGTAAGTCAATGAGAGATACACATTCTGCAGCACGTAGATTATGTATCTTCCATTGACTTGGCACCATAGTGTAGACTAGGCCTCAGTTCACTGTGGTATTGGCTGCCAGAATTGTCTTTTATGTAAGATCTGAAGCACCAATTGATTTGGGGTAAATGATTTGTCTCTTGGGACTGGGAGAAACCTGATGTGGTGTGATTTTTGGTTTAAGTGACCTTTTATCACAAAGTACAGTTTGTTTGGGTTGCCAGATAAACTAGAGAGTCTAAGGGGATTGTCTGTGATTCCATGGTAAGACTCTTACAGTGATCCAGGAGTTCACATTTGTTACTGGCTTAATGAAATTAATGGAACATTAAAATAAAACTATAAAACATAACACTAGTTTGAGGTATCTGCCCTTGTTTTCTAACAGGCTGCCCAGAGATAGGCTGTCATTGTTGTGAGCCACTCCAGAGAGCATGACACTTTGAAAATATAAAATATTGTAAAATTAAAGATATTATTATTAAAGCAAACCTACAATACCTGAATATGTTATTTATCTAAATTAGTCATGTTTGTCTGTGTTTTTATATATTTCTAGCCTAATTTTTATGAGCAAACTCCTCCTGTCATGAATCCTGAAATTCCATGCCACCTCCTTCAAGTCCATGTAAAAAGGAGCTACCAAATTATTTCTTCCATGCCATTCTGACCATTCAAACCTTCCCTTTGTAATAATTCCAATGGCTCCCCTTCACCCATCACATTAGATTTTAACTTTGTCTTCACATTTAAGATCTTTTACAATTAGAACTTACCCTATGTCTTCAGTCTCATGTATTGCACTATTTCTTCCACACCCTCTTCTGTCTGCTACAGTTGCTAATCTTGATCCTTTTTAAAAATCTTTTCCTCCCATGCCTGCCTCGAGACTTCTAGTCTGTTCCATATGCATGGAATTATTTTCCTGTTCCAGTATGCCAATCCACCTCTCTATCCTCCTGACAAGGCACAAGTTCTGTGATTTTTCACAAGCAGTGAGCTAATAACATACACACAGACAAAGACAGAAAGAAGAAAAAAAGAAGTCACATGAAATTATGTTTTCTTCAACATTCATAGTGTGTCTTGTATTTTAAATAACAGCTTCTTCAGAACAAGAAATTTTTTTATTATTATTTTGTGGTGTTTAGAACATAAAGTAGTATTTTTTTTTATATATTCAATGTCTATCTATCTATCTATCTATCTATCTATCTATCTATCTATCTATCTCAGGGAATGAGTTCTCTCAGATTTTCAGAGCTATCATTTCAGGTAGTTCAGATATTCTGTTAGGATAATAGTCTATCATGCATTTAAAGTATAAAAGAATCAACAGTATAAGCAACTCTGTGCTCTTTATTTCTAAGTAATCTAATTAAGATGTAGAGTTCTAGCTATATTCAGCAACAACTACTGGAAATTATTTAGTCATATATTCGTTACATATTTTTAAATTGCAGATCTGAATGGAAAATGTCATTATGTGAAACCATATGAGAAAAATGTCAAGGTCATCAAAGGCTTTAACATTTTTTTATATTCTAAATGCAGTTTGATTTACAATTGTGTTTCTGATTATAATCCTTGTCATTCTTTTTATCTTCTTGAAAGCTATGATCAATTTCCTCTTTTTTATTATTATTTTGCCTTGTGCTGCTGGTATTCTTTTCTCTATTGTTAGTAGTTCTATTTTAAATGTACCTATCACATTGCTATCAAAACATATATACTAAATAGACCTTTGTTTTAAAAAGTAATAATAATTTGGATTTTTACTCACTTACGATAATCTAATATAATTCTCTTCTCTCTGGATTCCCACCCAGCATCCACACTTTCACATAATTATTATTAAAAAGTTGTGTTTTTTTAAATAAAAATTGTATTAAGAATTCTTTTACTTTTCATTGTGATGTATACAAGAAGAGTCTGATTCTTCAAGGTTCTAAGCACCCTCAGCTTCCATTGAACTAGGGGGAGTTCAGGGCATTTGATTTCTTCTAATACTGGGTCAGGAATGGGTGTGGGGAGTGGACAGAGTCACAAAGTCACTTTCTTTCAAGCAACATTATTGTAGCGTGCTTCCCACTCTGGGTTGACACATGGACTTGGTTTAATTAAATACATAATTATAGCTGAAATGTAGTCCTGATTGCACAAACATGAACAGGTTTTAGTTAAGTAGCCATGGAGATTTTTTATCTCTTTCCATTCTCCTACGTTTTCAGTGGTCATTGATTATGAAAATTATTTTATAAAGCTAACCTATCAATTGAAATAATCTCTGTTTATTTTATTTTGAGCATATTCACTTTTGAGAATATTGAACTATTACAATTTATTTAAATATAGTATTCAGGCTATTTTAAGAATTTATGAACACTTTTTCCCAACTGGGGAAAAAAAAAATCCTCCCTTCCCCTCTCCCCCACTCTCTTGAGCAGCTAAAACCTCTTTATATTGGAAAATAAAATAAAACAAAAAACAAACCAAGAGTCCTGTGGCACCTTAGTATATGTGCAGGTGAATGAACACCTGATGGTGTGGCTGATGTGGTTGGGACCTGTGATGGTATTACTGGAGCCAATGTGCGGGCAGAGCAAGCAAACATCATAGAGCAAGTACACTAACCCAGGAACCTATCTCTACAACAAACCCTGTTGCCAACACTGCCTGCACCTCGACTCCAGTGATACCATCATAGGCCCCAATCACATCACATGTCAAAGAAGAATCTATTTAAAAAACTCAAGACACTTAAGTGTGATTAGCAAGCCTTTACTGAAAGCAAAATACGAGAGCGCTCACAGGAAGAGACCAAAGGAAATCTCCAACCTGTGATGTAGCAACAACTTCTCTTATAGACTTTAGCTCATGTTACAGGAGTCAAATACAGTTTCTGATAGGTTAGAAAGGCACTCCTCCCAGCTGCACATTACCCCGCCCTGGTAAAAACATTTAGAGGCCAGTATGATTCTTTTCCAGGCAGAGAGATAAGAAAAAACAGAGGCGGCTTTTGGTGTAGGCGAGGCAGGTGGCCACCTAGGGCCCCGAGCAATAAGGGGCCCCATCAGGGTCAGTCGTCTGCTTCCCTATCAGGGGTCAGCATCCCCCGGTATGCAACCCCCTGCTGGACCCGCCTCCCAGCCTGGCCTGAGGGCTGGGGCCACAATAGCTGCCTGCTGCGGCTCCAGGCCTATGTTCCCTCTAAGCTGCGCGGGTGGTCGCAACCCCCACGCAGCACTGAGGAACCCCCGTGCAGCCCAGCAGCCCCCTCCGCAGCCCTGGGGGTCTGGAAGGAGCGGCTTTGCTGTGGCAGACCCGGCCAGTGCCTGGCCTCTGGGCTGGCCTTCCCCACCCCCAGGGCGGAGCAGGCAGGCTCAGGGCCGGGGCAGCGGAGTGGCCGCAGCTGGGGCGGGCTCCCGGGCTCCTACGCACCATTCGCCTTGACTTCCCGGCTCAGGGCAGGGATCGGCCTCTGGAGCTGGTGTCTGCTCAGCTCCGCAGGTGGCATCCCGGGGCCCCAGTAGGGTCCCCCCAGCCAGCTGCATGGGCTTCTCTTTCTTTCTTTCTTTCTTTCTTTCTTTCTTTCTTTCTTTCTTTCTTATTTCTCTTCCTTCCTTCTTTTTTCTTTCTATCTTCCTTCCTTCTTTTCTTTGCCTTTCTTTTTCTTTCCTTCTTTGTCTTCCTTCCTTCCTCTTCCTTTCTTCCTTCCTCTTTCTTCTTTCTCTTCCTTCTTTTTTCTTTCTTTCTTTCTTTCTTTCTTTCTCTTCCTTCCTCCTTCTTTCCTCTTCTCCTTTCTTTGCTTCTTTCCTTTCTTTCTCTTCCTTCTTTTTTCTTTCTCTTTCACTTCCTTCCTTCCAGGCGCGGGGGCCTGGGGTCTGGTGCGAGGTATGGGGGCTGGCTCAGGGTGTGGGGGCTGGCGCGGGAGCCAGGGGCCGGTGCGGCCTGCCTCAGGGGCCGGCTCAGGGCTTAGGCCTTGTAGGGGTCCCCACAATGGGCCTTCGCCTAGGGCCCAGATAGCCTAAGGCCGCCTCTGAGAAAAACAATACAAATCCAGAAACAGCCAGAGCTCAAGGCTGAGAAAGAGACAGAGACAGCAAAAACAATTATCAGTGCCCCCCGCACCTCCCCCCACTACGGCCTTTGACACCATCAGGAGTTCATTCACCTGCACATCCACTAATGCTATCATGTGCAAGCAATGCCCCTCTGCCATGTACATTAGCCAAACCTGACTGTACTTATACCAGAGAATAAAAGGACATAAATTAGACATCAGATATGGCAACATCCATAAACCAGTAGGAGAACACTTCAATCTCCCTGGACACTCAGTAGCAGACCTGAAGGTTGCCATACTCCAACAGAAAATCTTCAAAAGTAGACTTCAGCGTGAAACTGCAGAGCTGGAACTGATTTGCAAACTTAACACAATCAGACTGTATCTGAATAAGGACTTGGAATGGTTAACACATTACAAAAAGTAATTGTCCCTGTTCACACATCCTCACCTTCTAACCAACTGATATGAATGGGCCTCATCTATCCTAACTGAACAGATCTTGCTAACACTTGCTCTCCTTCACCCTGGCATGTGTATACATCTCAACTGTAGTTTCCACTTCAAGCATCTGACAAAGTGGGTTGGAGCCCACAAAAGCTTATGCCTGAAGAAATTTGCTAGTCTTTAGGGGTACGTCTACACTTAGAAATTAAGTCAACTTCAGTAGGCTTAAGTCAACTTAATTTACTCTGCGTTTACACTGAGCTTTCCTTAATTCAACTTAAGCTGCTCCTTAAGTTGAATAAAGGAAAAGTTAGTTTGAATTAATAACACCTAGTTTTAATTCGAACTAGCACCTAAGTTGACTTTATTAAGTCGAATTAAGTCAGTGGAGACGCAGAGTAGCACCTAGGTAGACGTTTTAAAATTGACTTAAAACGTTAAGTCGACTTAATAAGGTCGAAAAGGGGCCACATCTACACTTGAAAAGTTAAGTCGACTTTTGTTAAGTTGACTTAATAAGGTCCGCTTTAAGTCAACTTAAAGTTGACCTTAGTAAGTCGACTTCATAAAGTCGACCTTACTTTTCAAGTGTAGACATAGTCTAAGGTACCACAGGACTCTCATTGTTTTTGCTATACAGAGACTAACACGGCTGCCACTCTGGATATTGTCTTTATATTGAAATGATATTAATTCTATATGCATTGGGGGAGACTTTTTTTCACCTGTACAGGTGCCCTCCTGAAAATTCTTGACTTCAAGCCTGATTATATTGCATTACAGGTGAACTATCTCTCTCTGTAGGCCTCCTTTCCAGACTGAATATTCAAAGGGAAGCTGGATATGAGTCAACAGTGTGCTCTTGTTGCCGAAAAGGCCAATGGCATATTGGGCTCCATCAGTAGGAGTATTGTCAGCAGATCGAGGGATGTGATTATTCCCCTATATTCAGCACTGGTGAGGCCCCATCTGGAATACTGTGTCCAGTTTTGGGCTCCCCACTACAGGAAGGATGTTGACAAATTAGAAAGAGTCCAGCGAAGGGCAACGACAATGATTAGAGATCAGGGGCACATGACTTACGGGGAGAGAATAAAGAACTAGGCTTATTAGTCTGCAGAAGAGAAGACTGATGGGGGATTTGATAGCAGTCTTCAACTACTTGAAGGGGTGCTCCAAAGAGGAGGGGGCAAGGCTGTTCTCAGTGGTGACAGAGGATAGAACAAGGACCAGTGGTTTCAAGGTGGGGAGGTCGAAGTTGGATGTTAGGAAAAACTGTCTCACTAGGGCTATGTCTACACTGGCAATTTAAGTCGACCTAAGGAGGCTTAAGTCGACTTAAATTAAGCCATGTCCACACTAGGCTTTCATTAAGTTGACTTAAGAAATTCCTTAAGTCGACTTAATGAAAGCTTAAGTCAACTTAGTTACTACCACTCCTTAGGTTGACTTAAGCCTTAAATCGACTCCTTAAATCGACTTAAGGACAGTATGGATGTGGAGTAACCAAGAAGTAGGCTTTATTAAGTCGACTTAAGGTGCTTAAGTCTATTTAACAAAGTGGACTAAGTCGACTTAAAGTAGACCTTATTAAAGTTGACTTAACAAAGTCGACTTAATTTTTGTAGTGTAGACATAGCCTAGGACTGTAGTGAAGCTTTGGAATAGGTTAGCTAGGGAGGTGGTGGAATTTCCATCTTTGGAAACATTTAAGGCCTGATTACACAAAACACTGGTTGGGATGATTTTGTGGGAATAGTTCTGCTTTTTGAGGTCCCTTCCAACCCTAAGATTCTATCATTTGAGCATCCTTTGACTCTCATAGCTCCACCTCCTCCTGGACCCTTCTTAATAATGCTGAATTCTGCCTGCTTATTACAAAACTGGATGCTTAACACACATACTCCATGAATCAAGTGTCAGACCAGGGGAATCAACAAGGCAGCCAGGTGAGACTGCAATTAAGCTTTTGAGCCACACAGTGACTTCAGGTGTGGGTTCAGAAGAGTATCATTAATAACATTAATCCAAAAAGGCAGCAAAACACAAGGTAAAATGAGTTAGGGAAGTAATAAGGCATCTATCTAAACAGACAAGAGTTTCTTACTTCAAAGTTTTTCTTCATTTAACAAGGTCATGACTCAAAAAAGAGTAGTATCCAGGGCAAAGATTGCAAGACTTGTTCTATTTTCAGTGTAATAGCAAATAAGCTAAGTTACTTTAGCTTTGACTATGCATGTCTCTTCCTACTCTCTAGTATTTCACTATGCAGTAAAGCATGAGTCCTGCCTTGTATAGCAATATATATATATATATGAAATCCCTATGAATATTTACTGTTCTTCATCAACCCATCTATCTTTATGGTATGTGTCTGTTCATCTCCAACACATGGAGATAGTAAACACCACTCAGACTATGAATGTATATTCCACATTAAAGATTCATTGGGAAAGGTGGATACACTTTAAGGTGCCAAAATACAGCCATACATTGTGAATTACTCTATGTAAAAGGTAAGGCATCAAAACTGCATAATAGGAAATGAAATACCCCATCTCTTTAAAATCAGCATATACAGTGCTGTAGTGGAAGGCTGCTGTGGAGCTCTAAAGAGAATTTGCAATTTCCCAGTCGTACCCTGTAGGTGCACTTCACATTTCATCAGTTAGGAATGTAATTCACTTTTAGAATATGAAGAGTGCAGATGCAGTCTTGTGCTTCTGAGAATTATATATGAGCTAGTGTCCATTGATTTGCTCATACTCATATTCTAACAATCTCCTTTGTGTACGGGGATACTTGTTGAGGAAGAATTATCATTATTCTCCATTACAAAATAAATATATAAAATAAATAAATATACATTTATCTCAAACTCAGAAAGTATAATGCATGGTGTGAAGAAAAACTCAGTATCCTAAGGACCAATAATCCTGATGCATGGAAATATGCACATTGATAAAAATCCCTCCTCAAATTGCATGGAAATAAAGAGAGCCAACTGTATGGAAGTATCTTCCTGACAAAAGTCTCAGGTGCCCAGTGTTATGATTGATAGAAACAACCGAAAATGATAGCACTCAGAAACAAAGCCACACAAACTAAGTCCTCTGCAAACCAGCTATGCATTTGTAAGTGTTCAGTGAGGCCTTTCAATGGTCTGCCCGCATCATAGCCTCATAATGGTATCTCAGTTTCCCAAATGCTCCCATCTTAAGTATCAGAAGGAATGGTGCTATGTTCCCAATTTGTGCACTCTGCTCTCTGTTTTTTGCAGCTGTCATTTATGCTGCCTTAGTGCCTCATCAGAATGCTTTTTAGTGGTGTGAGCACACAGTGTAATACTATTCCCTGATTATACTTCCAGAGCACCATAAAAGAGACTTTAAAGTTGCCTTAATACATCAGCTATGGCTTCTCATGATGGGATATAGGGAGCATGTCAGGACTATCTGAGGGTGGAAGAAGGCATTCCTACGCTGTCTACACTTGAAGCCAGGGGTGTGATTCCCATCTAGACTAGACATATCCAGCTTTGGATTGCATGGGTAGCATGTATTACTGAGAGGCACTACTAACATTTCTTTGGTAGCTCTGAATTTACCTGGAACTCAAGAATTCTTCATTAATGGGAAAACTGACAGAGTACACCTTCGAAATTCCAAATCATATATGGCCATTCTTAGCCTACAAGAAGGCAATTTTCATTTCACACCATCACAGAGTTAATGACACTGGAATTGCCAAATACCTTCCAAATGGACCTCAACAATGCTTTTGCCAATATATTTCATTAAAAGATGAAAATTCTTTCTCCTTCATTCCAGGAATTATGACTGTATTTAACTAAGGTCTGAATGAGCTCTGTCTTGCCATCTATTGAAGAACTGTAAGAAAAGGCTGCTGGAGCAGAATGTATTTCAGTATAAACACCCACTTTATCTAGGTGATCAGTTACATTGATCAGTTTTTTCAGAGTGATCAATTTTGACTGTTTTGGGCTAAAAATCATTTCACTCTTGAATGCAGGGAAATGACATGCTATTATCTTTAGTTTATGAGAAAATGGCAGTAGAACTATTTTTAAAATTGAGAGGGGCCATCCTATATTCACCTCAATCATGAGGAACAGTGGTGGGTGGTGGTAGTGATCCCAAATCCCAGCAAAAGTCAAAGGGGGGTGGAGGTACGGGAAGGAGAGAGAACAGGTATTCCTACCTGGTGGTGTGGACTCTGTTATCATTCAATCTTCCAGACTGAACTGATGAGATTCAACTGAAAGTCCTTGTTTCTCCTCAGCGTTCACAAGAGCTGATATCACTGATAAGCTGGTCTAAGGGGATGTATTGTTGACTTAGTATGAAGACAATGCTATGGGTGAAAGAACACAGAGGCAGTTCCCTGAAGTAGTGAGGTTCCCAACTACCTAGTGAAATCACTTAGAGTCAGGCTAAATGGTGGAACCTTGGACCGTGACCTCACATCTACAGGCCAAAGCAGCAGCAAACTGTGATGGCAGTGAGCAGCACCCCAATTGACAGCAGTAGGAATGATAAAGGATTCGTTCAATCTTCCCACACCCTTTGTATATGTGTGGAGGGGTGAACCCATGTGAATGCAACTCCAGACTCTTGGCCTTTGCTGAGCTCAGACAACAAACCTTGAAGGGAGGGAAAAGAGGAGTGCAATATTAGAGGGACATTTGTCTGCTGGACTTTCACATTGCAAAAAGCAAACTTGGGGAAAGGATTATTGCCCAAGAGACTGAAGGGTAGGTGTTTGCATGTTTTTAAATTGATGTGGTAGTGTTTTTCCAAATTAATACTGAATTCCTTTTAATGAACATTTCCTTCTTCTTTACACAGACTCAGAATTGTGAGTGGGGAAGGATTGCTTCCTAAAGACTCATGGGGCAGTGGTTAGTTTTCCCAGATTTCTGGGATGGGGCTTGAGCTGGTTCTGTTTTGTAAAGTTAAGAGGAATCCTTAGATAGTGCACCCAGAGCTTGTTACTGCTGACACCACCTGGCAGAAAGGGTTACATATATATGCACTGTTGTTGATGCTGCTCTTTTTAAAACTCTCCCCTCCAGGCTGATTTTGTCAATTAAACTTGTGATCTTATTAACTTTTAACACAGATTTTCTGAAACTGGAGTGACGGTGTTTTTGATAAAGCTCACAGCTGTTCTGTGAAAAGAAAACAACCCTCTTTTTCCTCCCCTTTTGCTCATTATTAACGGAGTTCCATGTAGTTTACAACATTAGGGTTCTGTTGAATGAGACCTTCTAATAACAACATACATTTGTGCCAGCTAAAGTTCAGTTGGTCCTTTACCTAAAGCAGAGTTTGTCTTTCGTGTTCTTGGTTTAAATTTATGCTTCCCACACCATCCTGTAGCCCTCTCTGTGGCAGAGGTGGTTGCATATTAGTGGTGTTGCATCTATATATTATATAAACTAGCACCCTAACTTGGAAAGTAGTTATATAAATATAAAATAATATTACTACTTTAAAGACACTTCCAATCTGGCTTTTGATAAGGTTAGAGTCCAACTTTTAGATGTTTGATTTAAGTGCGCTATTGTATCACTCCCCACCACAGGGCAGAGTAGATATACCAAAACAAACAAGGAGTCCTGTGGCACTTTTAAAGACTAACAGATTTATTTATTGTATGAGCTTTCTTGGGAGAAAATCCCACTTAGATATACCAAGTGAATCTTTATTTTGAATTCCTGCTTATTGGGAACATGACCAATATGAATGTAAAGAGGATTTAACCACATCCTTGATAACGAATGAAACTATAATTAATTATTGAATACAAACCACCCGCGTGCATGATTATTCTATTTTATTATTATTATTATTATTATTATTATTATTATTATTATTTTGCTAAATGTAATTGAAAACTTGTATCTGTACACAGGAAATTACTTTGATGGATGTCAACATATGGCCTGTCAGTGAATACCAAATTGGATAGCAGAGTGACCCAATTATGTTCATTTCCCCATGGTTGAGCTGGGGCAAGGAGAGAGAACAGGCACCACTTCCCCTGTAGACAACGCTTGCCCAAGAGAATATTAATAATAGATGTCAAGGAGAGGACAATGGAAGGGTAGCTAAAGCTAATGGGACTCACAGTCCTTCCTCCCCTGCATAATGGCAGGCTGCACTGTGGAGAAAGGCATAATGGCTATGTCTACACTCACAAAGTTAAATTGACTTTGTTAAGTTGACTTAACAAATTGGCTACATTTTAAGTCATCTTAGTTAAGTCGACTTAACAGCTGAGATTGCCATTATATTGGATTTAAGTTGACTTAATAAAGTCGATTTAGCATTAATCCCCATCTACACTGGCCTTAAGTTGACTTAAGGAGTCAACTTAAGGCTTAAGTCGACCTAAAAGGAGGTGTTATTAAATCGACTTAAGGAAAGCCCAGTGTGGATGCGGCTTTCTTTGGTCAACTTAAGCATCCTTAAGTTGACCTAACTTGCCAGTGTAGAAGCACCCTATAGGAGTAGCAAGTGATGCTTTGCATTTCAGAAGTCATTTTGCTTTAAGTAGATGTAATATCTCCAGACATATATAGTGTATATATTTTCCCTCTCTAGTATGGCTCTGGCATAAATGAATCCTAAAGAACAAAATACAGAACATGGATTTTATCCCGTTGTCTTAACTTTTGTAATAAATAAGACAATATTTTAAAAGGATAAAGTAAGCCTGTTTAACTTAGTTTGTCACATATTTGGTTATGCATTAATTTTAATTACAAGACAAATGAGGTCCATAGGCAACTGTTTCTTGATATTGGGTCACAAGACCAGACTTGAACAACGTGCATTAATTTCTATGAGTAAAAATGGTTGGCCATATTCTCAGTTATAAAAACTGGTGCTGCTTAACTGATTTCAGGGGAGGTGAGCTAATTTACACCAGCTGAGAATTTGGCATGGTGTTTGTGGCAATCTAGAAGTTACATCATGCTGACTTGAGTTTATAGCAAAACCCTCATGGGATTAAAACCTGTTGATCAAATCAGAATATTTTATACTATATCCTCAAGCACCATAAATGTGTGTCTGTGAACTGTGGAGTTGTACAGTCAATTAAGCTACATTGATTTACAACAGATGCGGATCTGACACCCCACTTCTTATGAAGATGATCTTGTTGATCCTCCTTTACCAGGTCCTTTCATTTTCTTTCTTTGATTTGGATTGCTGCCATGCAGAGTAAATAGTGACACATAAGAGCACTGTTTATTTAAATAGTAGTGTGTAGTTAAGCACATGACCTGTGATCTTAGAGCTTAGACTTTTTATTTTTTCCAAACATTGATTTATAAGTGCCCTGCAAGACAAATCAGCAATCACTCCAAGACTCAGCTGTCAAAGACCCTTCTATTTGTACTTATCACTTAAATTTGTTTGAGCGTCATTCTAATAATTTATATTGATTTTTGATATCTTTGTATTGGTAGGGGTTTCACAAAATGAGAAATGATGGAGCTATGCACTTTTTATTAGGTAACTAAATTTTTAATTTGAAAGCAATGAAGTGCTACTTAACACAAATGATATGCATTAAGGATCTGATTCTTCCTATCATTTATACTAATTTTACATCTGCAGAACACTTTTGACTCCTTACTTATTTATATCAGTAAGGATCCAATGCTGCTGGCCCTTCTGCACATGAATTACTTTACTCAGTTCGGTATCCTGTAGGACTACTAACATGCATTAAAAAAATACTTGTGTAACTCTTATTAGACTTATGTAAAAGGTAAATCACAATTTAAGGTTCTCTCAAGCACTCCACAATTTTATAACATTTGTGGGTTCTTTATCCTTTTGTTTTTTATTTAAAAGTATGTGGATTTTTCTTTCCTTCTTTCTGATTTTTTACTTGACTGCTATTTCTGAGTCTGAATGGTTTATAATCCTTTATCAATAATATTATTATTAATATTATTTTAATGCTTTTATTTTTTATTTTATTTAATATTATTTTAATACTGTTAAAATACAGAGTTAAAAATAAAATAAGATCCTGTATTTTATTATTTATATAGTACAATCCATGTTCATGATACATACGTTTAGTCTACCTTGAATCACTACTGAAAATACCAACAATTGTGCCAATTAGTGCAAATTGTGTTATTGGTGGATTATTTTTGTTTGGGGACCTTGGTGTTCTGGGAACTGGGTTGAAATCATTAACTCATTAAGCCATCTCATTCCAAATACTTAAAATCCACCTATGAGTTTCTGGCTCAGTATTAATCAAATGATGGAATGCTATTACCTGGTTGTTAGAATTCTAGTTGACTAATATTGTGATAGCAATATTCAGATCATCTAGAAAAAATTATATATTAACTTTCACACAAGCATTGTTGCCAACTGTCATGATTGTATCATGAGTCGTCACTCTCTTACTCTACATTAAGTGCTGCATCTATCTATCTATCTATCTATCTATCTATCTATCTATCTATCTATC
>ML685802.1:11713195-11728417 GCA_007922175.1 Pelusios castaneus | reverse complement strand
ATCTATCTATCTATCTATCTATCTATCTATCTATCTATCTATCTATCTATCTATCTATTTTTTATGAAGGAATCCACAGATTTTTTTGATTTCTGACTTTAGTCTTGGAAGGTTTGCCACTATCCAAAATGGTCACCATCTTCCATTACTGTCAATAGGTCTAAGGACATGTGCTATTCTCAGAAATTTAGCCACCCTTGTACCTTTGTAAGTATGCCTGAGGCTGCCCCCCCAGGCAATGTGCCTACTGTTTCCCATTATTCCCAAAGGGGTAGAAGCTTGGTTGTCTTTGAAGAAAATGTTGCCCCTTTGCCACCATTTGACAACTTTGTAAATGAAAGGAGAATGTGAAGGTACAAGGAATAAGATTGTGGGGGAAGCAAGGAGAAGAAATGGGTTGTAAACAAACAAACAAACAAGCAAGCAAACAAACAAACAAACACCCCCCCCCATCTGAAAACTGATGGAAGGGGGAAATTTGTAGACTGAGGAGAAAGTACAAGAAAGTAAGGAGCAGGAGAAGATTGAGATGTTGCAGGGCAACACTATAGCAGAAAAAAATATGTTAGGTTCATAGAAGACTGTGAAGGGAAATGGAAGGAATTATGGGGGGCAAATGGGTGCAGGAGTTGGTAGGGGAGAGGAGACAGTAAGGGTGCATGTCAAAAAATATATGTGAATTTTGAACTGGAGATGATAAGACACAGTTTGGAGATGGGCAGCTTCCTTATTAAGGTGGGAAAAAAAAGAGAAGTAATGGAAAAATATATTTGGTTGGATCTCTGTCTTGAAAATCATGTTCAGTAAGTTTTTGCAGCTGGCTAGTGAATTTTGAAGGGACTAGAAATACTGAATATGCAGATAATTAAGATTAGAAACACGGCATGGCAAAACTAACATGAAAGTGCCAGAGAGAGTTTGGTTTAAGAAAACAAAATAATTCTTATTTGGGTTCCAACAATGAGAATGCATTTTCTAGCACATAGTTCCTTCCAGATGTTTACTCTAATAAATATTAAATTAGGTTAATTTCTGAACCTACCAAGTGCATATCCATTACAAAATTGAAGAGTAATATATCTGAAAACAAAGCTGGCAGAAAGAAGTGGAGGAGACTGAAATATCTAAAGTATCTATCACCCAGTCTATGGTTCTTCGTGTTTGAAAAAAAAAACTTCAGTAATTAGGCAGATATTTCTCCTCCTTTGTTCGTGTGTTAGTGTTTATATACAGCCTATAGATATACACATACCTTTCAAGAAGAAAATCTGACTTCCTTACAGACACAAAGAAGTCCTTGTGTTTTAAGAATCTATCTATCTATCTATCTATCTATCTATCTATCTATCTGTATATGTATGGTTTCAGTTCTGCTACTTGGCTGTAGTGACTAATGCTACTCAACAGTAACACAATAACCAACAAAAAAAAACCCCAAACAGTCCTGACCTTTAAGGTGCAATGCTTGATTTCTTCACATAATTATAATTAAACATACACACACAAAAACCTACTTAGATGTTAATTGTGTAACTCTGAGCTTCTCAAACTGTGGTCTACAAAGCACTTGCTAGCATCCTGTAGAGAGTTGGCTAGTAACATGATGATGGCTGTCTTCTGTAACCCACTGTTAAATCGTATTAACATAATGTAAAGACCAATTAAATACTTCCCTAATTTTAACTTTCCATGTAATCAGTTGCTGTAGGTTTTGCAGGGATGTTATGTGATCCCAGCTGAGAGAGAAATGATGTCCGCATAGCTGTGAATATCGGGGCAAGGATATGTATTCCATGTGACAATCACTCTATAAACATACACACCATGAAAATGCTTTATCACTTGCTACATAATATAACTTAATATTCACACTCTACATTATGTAGATTTCAGGCCTACAATTTTTGACCCATGGGCTGACAAAGAAATCCACATTGGGGGTCTAATGCCTGCAATAACAAGCTGATGGCATCACATATCACTGAAAGTATTCTCAAAACTTTCCTCAATAAGATAGAAACATCAGTGTGTCTGTTTTGATACACCTTTTATAAATGGAGCCCAAAGAGGCAGAGTATCTGTAACTGTTGTACATTAACTTTTTAGCAAAAAAACCCTGCAAAACGAAAAAAATCTCAAGAAGTATTTTGGTATGTAAATATATTTATCTATACTCCTGGATTTTCACAATGATTTTTGAAGTCAGTGTTTGCTGAGAGAATTCTAACAGGTGCATTTTGTGTGCTCTCAGCTGCTAGCGTAAAAAACAAAGTTGTGTTCTGTATGGTGGTAATTCCCTTCTCTGTCAGTTGTGGTTTCTCTTCCATCAGTTGCTAGCCAAAAATACAAGCAAGTGATGGTTTCCAAGGCTCAAATGTAATTAGTTGCTAATCCATCTGAATGGTGGCCTTTCAGTACTATTTATGCAAGGTTGAAGGGTGTTTTTTGTGAGGCTGTATTGCTTCTAAACCTTTACTAATGTATTTGTGAGGCTAGCCTTGGTATGCCAGTCTCCCCAGTACTGATGTTTTGAAAGTTTTTCCAGCAAATGGGTACATTAGTGCATATGCCCCTAAGCAGCATGCACACACACCACTGACCTTGCACTGCTGAAAGGTGTTCTCATGCAAGTGAAAGTCTGGCTATTTAGCAACCATAGGGTAGAATCATCAAAAAGGGGAAAGAAACACACTGGTTGTCTGTAAATGCCAGAATAAATATTTTAATCTAGCGCTACTCTTTTCAAGGGATTCTTAGAACATGAAGTGCCTATGGACAGAGAGTTGTATGGATTGATAAGACATGTAAGAATGACTACAATGATCCATCTAACAGTTTTGGGACAGTGGCAGGTGCAAGATGCTTCAGCAGGAATGAATAAACTAGGTCATTTATTCAGTGATCCATTCCCTGTTGTCCAGTCAGTGCAACATCTTAAGTCCTTCCTCACTAACACCTGGCCTTCTCACAGCTTTGTTCCTCTAACTTCTGGGCCCTTTTCATAAAATATCAGCAGTGGAATTTGTGACTAGATGGAGAGGAAGACCAGTAATGAGGGGAAAAGAGAGAAATGGTCTGTGACAGAGGACATTGTAGCATAGAATAGTAAGAGTTTATTGTTAAAAATCCCATTGATGAAAGGGGCAGCTAAATACAAAGGGAATCTTTGGGAAGAGCCACGTTTTTGTTATCTGGAGTGTAGATTAGTATTGCACCTTGATGCAACTCAATGTAGAAAGCAGGAGTCTGGATCCCTGAACTCTGCTACCTTCATTCTCTGAGAAAGATGCTCATAACTGTACTCAGAAATAGAGCCCACCATTTGCCACTTTCTATAACAACCAACTACATCCACCCTCACACAAGATACCAATTAAAATGTGTTTAAAATGTTTAAAATGAGACATAACTGAATTTTCCTTTGGCCCCAGAAGCTTCCTTTAGCAATTATGCCTCATTGCCCACCTGTGCAAAAAATTTGGAGAATATTTCTTTCACCCAAAAAAAAAAAAAAAGTTTCAGTCAGTCCAAAACTATTTAATAGATTCATAGATTTTAAAGTCAGAAGCAACCAATATGATCATCTAGTCTGACCTCCTGTACAACATAGGTCACAGAATCTCACCCACCCATTCCTGTGGCTGTAAAATGAATTTCTCAAAACAGTTTTGGCCAAGAAATGATTTAGGACTTACATGGCAAAAGAGGCGACCTTTATAATCTGCAGACTACTCATTAGGGATGTGGGAGTCCCAGTTCATATCTTAGTTGGAGCTGTGATTTAAACTTGGATCTCCTTCTATTGCATGAGAGTACCTGAGCCAGTGGTCTACTATGGGATATTCTGAGGCAAGTCTTTCTCACTTTTCTGTTGCAGCTATGACGCTTTGTATAAACTATTAAATAATCATTGCAGCAGGGACTTGAGATTACCTAGAGATGAGATGTAGCCCCATTCCTGACACCAGAATAGCTTCTTTGCCTTATGGGAGCAGATGTCCAAGCCAATGGCTACCCATTAGAAGAGAAATCAGTGACACCAAGTCTATTATATGCTTTGCTTACACATATACTAGTCCTGTAATAGAGAGGTAGGCAACCATCCCTTCCAGGAGTTTTTGCCCAATACTTGTACCCAGTTTCCAAGGCCCAACTCTTCCTCAAGAAGTGACTTTAATCAGAATCCAAGACAAAGAGCAAATTTTCTTAATTGTAGCACAGTTCCCTTTCTCCCAAACCTATTTCTTCCAAGACTAAAAACTTACTTGCACACTAAAAGTTGAACATTCTGAACAACAGCACCAATTTATGATGTCTGCCATAAGAATGTTGCCTTGTTTTTTCTTTTTTTTTCTATTTCAGTACCAACGGTTGATAACATAGATTCCATCCCCATGTTGCTTATATGAAGCTGCAAAAAGATGTAATGAGATAGCACTTTGAGGTGCAGCTGTTTCATCAGCTCACTAGGTGAATGACATGCAAAATTTATTTTCTTTTTGTAAATCCCAGAGCTGTTGTTCAGCCAAAATCTCTGGGTGTTTCCAGAGTTTGGCTTTGCACTTAGCTGGCCTATTTATCTGCATAAGCATGCACATAAATCCTTTTTGAGGGGAGGAGTATGAAGATGTTATCTTAGGTATGAAGAAGACACATGCATTGTGTTAGGTGCAGGAATCTTTAAAAATTCAGCCCTTAATGTAACAATTGTTTTAATTTTAAATCAATCTATTAATATTATTTCAATGTATTCTAATATATTTGTATGCACAAGATAGTGTCATATATAGACATGATTTGAAGACCACTGAAGTTACTGGGAATCTATTTATATATCTGGCTTAATCCACAGCACATTTAGTATATATTTGTGCATGTATTTATGTAGCCACATATTATTTGTACTGCTATACCTCTTAGAGCCCCATTCAAAGAGTAGGAACCTATTGTGTTAGGCTGTATACAAACTAAGTTTCTGGCAAAGTTGATTTAAAATCACTGTTAAATTATATAAAATCCAGAAAAAATAGGTTTATAATATGACCATACAGAAACCCCATGTAATCATGGCATCACTAGACATAACTCTAAGTAATGAAGTACAGGTGACATTAAAGTAAAGGATTAGTTTAAAGTGAAATGCAGCAGAATCTTCTAAAAAGATGCAGTCGATGAATTAACAGTCTCTAGACATTTCATACGTTACCTAATACTCCTAGATCCCGTTTTAATAAAAGATATCATTCATATAACCTGAGGTCTATAATTTCACACTGGAGACAAAAAGGGTATCATTTTCACAGTCTCCAGCCATACCTAATGGCTAGTTAGGAACGGTTAATTCTATTATTTTCCAAGTGTATCTTTTGAGAAGAATTCTTGAAATTTGTTTTTCTGAATTCATAGGAAATATCAGCTCTTAGTTTATGACAAACAAATAAACAGACTTCTTTCTATTTATTTATAACTTATCTATAATGACTTCTACTAGAGATAGCATAAATGGAGCATATGTTTTAGACTTAACTGCCACTTTCTCATGTTTCACTGATATTGGTCTAAGGTTCAGATGCATGAAATAAGACTTTGGCTTTCCCTATTTTCCTATTGTTTTTCCTGAGTCTTTTCTGGTTTTTTATTAAAGTCATATGGAGGTAATTAATTTGCATTTTTTCTCACTTTATATTTCATAAACTATAAACTTGATAAGCAATTTTGTTTTTTAAGAGAAACTTCTTTCAATATTCTGAAGGAAAAACAATCTATTTCCCCCCCTGAGGAAGTTACCAATTCTAAGCATTCTTGTTGTAATCTAGAAATATAATATGGAAGGAAATCTGTTTTTTCCATGGGAATGAAGAAAGAACCTAACAAAATGAAAACACTTTCAGAACAATTACTCACCCAGAAACATAACATCTAGTACAAAACACCGTTTAGAGCATATTATATATATATATATTACTTGAGTTTGAACTCCTGATCCTTAAACATGAAGCATCCTGTTTGCATGGCTCTGAACAACTATGTTGGACTTAATAGGGTTAGTATGGGAGTTTTTTTACATACAGTGTAACTTGGAGTTTGTGGGTCTATATTTAAAATGAGCAATAGTGCTAAAATCTATGACATATTTAGGATGGGAAGAACTGTATGAAATCTTCCCACTGGATATATACACATTTGGGTTTTTTTTTTTGTAGTTTTGAAGATCTATTTTCCTGATTACATGTCCAGCATCAGGGTCCCAGTAGCAGGGCATCAACAAACCTGCCCTGTTTCTGCTTCTTTTTTCCTCACAAAGCCAGTCAGAGATTCTCAATTCTGTAACCATCGGTACAAGTTTATATATGAATTGTGCTCCTACCAGCCTCTGTCAAACACAGTTTGCTCTCTTATCATCTAAACCCAGGAGGGAACCCACTCCCCAACTCCCTCTGTTCGGCTTCCTTCCTTTCATCCCTTTATAGAGACCCAGGCTACTTGGGCTGGCAGCTGCTTCTAGTTGTCTATTTAAGTGCTGGCTTTCTCCAGCCAGTTCTAATTTACCTCTGTAAATGGGAGTTGCCATTACAGGGGACTGGCTCAGCATCCTGTCACACATCTCCTCCCTTTCTCTAACCACCAGGTTCTCCCGTCTGTGTCCTCTTCTTCCTCTGCTGGATGGGGCTTTCCAGGGTAGGGCTCCCTCACCAGTCTGGTGAATCATGGGGTCTTCCTTGTGGGGCTCATCCTTGTGGGGATCATCCACTCCCACCTGCAGAAACTACACTGTATAGGGAGTGGACACTCCCTCAGCACTGATGCCAACCACAGGTCCTCACACCACTTGCATCCCTTTTTATTTCCCCCGTTCATTTCTAGTGGAGGTTTAGTTTTGGACCCTGCTCTCCTCCTGACACCCAGGGTTTCAAGACACCAATCCCTGTTAAGTGGGAGATGGATCTCATTTCCCAGGGACCCCAAGCAGGGAGTTCCAGTGGGCCTTTTGCCTCTGTGACAGGCCCTTGGGTGGATATCTCTCCCATACCTCCTTCCTCGTATCTTTCCCTACTCAGGCTCTGTTGTCTAGGGCACTCTGGTTCAGGGATCTTTATTCCCTTTCTCAGGGGATCTCCCACTTTTCTCACTGACTTCTTCACCTGACTTCTTTTTCTTTTGGCGAAAGGGTCCCGGTTGGTGCCCACCATCACTGGAAACAACAGGTCCTCTACTATGCCAATCCATTTCCAATAAAACTTGCCCCAAACTTCTAGGGAACGTGGGCCACTAGGCACTGCCTTGTGTCTCAGTGAATGCACCCCAAATTCATTTTGGATCCCAGCATGAGCTACTCTGGCTTTACTAGCTCCTACCTTATGAGAGAGCAGGCTGAGGCTATGTTCACTAGACTCCGCTGAGGTCTTCCACCTTCATGGAAATGGTGGACAGTTTCCACCCCTTCCCTCACACCCCAGAATGGATCCACCCACAAAATTCTGTGTAACCACTCTCCATATTTGGGCAATCCACCTTTTTATATCCCAATCACCCACTCTGCCAGCAGATGAGTTCTCTGATCCCAATAGGGATTCCTTGTTTGCTCTCTTTTCTCTCTGGATGCTTCCCAGTCAGGGGTTCTCTGGATTTTCTCACAGTTTCCTACTTATTATCTGAGTGTCCTTCCTTCTTGGGGAAGTCTGCCTCCACATACTCCTCTGTCATCTTTACCATGGGTTCTACCATATTCAGTTGATGCCATTCCACCCGTAACCTGATTCTTTTGTGAAGGCCATGTAAAAAGTGTTCCAGGAGAAGCATATCCATGAAAAACTAAACCAAAAAATTCACTCTTAAGTTCCATTAAATATTTCCTTAATCAAAGACTCCTCTGCTAGACATGAAGACTGGATGTGATTTCAGTGGTGTACTGAGCACTGTTGTTGTCACTGGAAATTGTCACTTTAAGTGGAGGAATAGGGGAGGAATATGAAGAGGTGCAATTTTTAGTACAATTCTAAATAACTTACATAAAACTCTACAAAATATTTTTAAAAGCCAGTTCAGAAATCACTTTCGGAATGATCTTTCAAATCTTATTTTGATGCATATGGCATGAAAGCACTACTTAAGTAAATCCTTCTGATTGTTAAGACTCAGAAATTTATTTGTTTTAATATCTTTTACTCTCCAGAGCAAGAGCTGCTTGTTTAAAAAAAATATTCCTCAGCACCCTTCCATTTAAAAACTGTTGATAAGAGAAAAATGGAGTTCACGTAACTTGAGCTGGGGATCTGATGGTGTGGTCACCCTTAGTTGCATAAAGAAAATCATGAATTAGTTGAAAATTCCTCCTACCTGTCACCCTTGATGGTAGGTATAAGGGATTGGTCTATCCTAAGATCATCTTACATTTGTCACATAGGATGTATTGTGCAGTTTCATAGCCAGACGACGCCAAAGCAACACACCCTGACAGACTGATAATGGCCTCTCATGTAGCAACCCCCTCCCCCGCCAAAAAAGCTTAAAAGCGTTTCCCCCCCTCCTCTCTCTTCCTGTCACTGAGGCATTTTCCTAAAAACAGCTCCTGAGCAGTATGTTTTTATCAGGAAGTTTAATAGAAAGGAGTTAGTGTATCAAAAAAATTGATGACAGAAATGCAACTTTCCCTGGTAGCTGTAATATATGACTCGTTAGATGCTATGCTCTTATGAGGGTGTCTATATCAATTAGCATCCTTCCTAAAGGAACACATATCTTAATTTGTTTAGATTTTTTTTTCTCTTTCCATTAATAATTTCCTAGGGACACCAAAGTGGAGGCTGGTTTGTGTTAAAATGACTTACATAGTTTGAGCCTTCTCTTTATCATAGTGTTGTGACTCCAGGTTTTCTGATCGCTTTCACAGACTGATAAGCCTTGAGGCAGGAATCCATGGTTATGTATTTAGGCTATAAAAAAACAAGAGGGGTTACATAGTATTGCCAGAATCATGGTGACATATTACTTAGAAAAATGCAAAAGTGAACTTCTAGCAATGTTAACGTCTAAAGGGAGAAGAGTGAGACAAAGATGTGGTGATATTTTGGTGGCAGGCCCGACTACAAGCCTTTGGCTGGGTTCTGTGTTACTTCATAAGACAAAATGCAGAGCCTTAGTAGAAATTAGAAATGGACTTTCCCCAATCATTTTCATAGTGCCAGGATAAAAACAAATAGGATTATATATCCACAACCTGAAAGGAATGTCTTTTTATTGCTGTTTTTGTTCAGCACATTTAGTCTTAGATATGAAGCTGAATAAAGTATTTACCAGTAAATTGCATACAGAAATGGAAAAGGACGGTATGTATCTGCTAATCTGAGACCAGCTTCTGCCACTTTGTGATCCAAAAGCAATTCTAGTTAGGCCATATTGTCCAACTATTCACACCGGTGATTGGTTACTCACATAAGTAGTTCCATTAAAGTCAAAGGGAATAACTGAGTCATTAAAAATTCCCTGATATAAATAAAGGTTCTATATTGTAACACACCAAAATCAGCGGTTTATTCACAGATTGAGGTATTATTCAGTATGGGCTAAGAATGGCAGGATCTGATCTTCAATTTTAATTTAATTTTAAATGTTTCTGTAAGATTATAATTTTAATAAAAGTTGATTGTCACACAGGAGTAAAAAAAAATAACTTTTTTTTTGTTACATATAATTATTGCACGCTGTCCTGTAACGAAGCCAAGTCCTGGAAAACATGTGAAAGCTGTGTGTGAGAGAAAATAATTTCCTGTTCTGTTTTGGCAGAAATAAAGATTTGTTTTGATAGATTAGAAATGATGTATGTTAAATTAAGTAATCTAAGGCTGACCCACATCTCAAACATCTGGAGAGCTGCCTGCCCTAATGGTAGTTGCGAGCTTTGTTTAGTAGCACAAATTCTCATCATGGTTATCGGCACCATTCAGAACTTTATTTCCTGATTTAGGTGTAACATCATCAATCTGAATTATGTTTATGGTACATGGAACTTAAATGATAAAATAATTCTTGTATTTTTCTAAATAGGTTTTTTTGTTTGTTTTTTTACCTTGCCTTTTCAAACCTTCCTTGCTCCCTTTCTCCAAACTGCTAAATTGGCCTTTCCTTCCTGTCAGGGGTATTTTGTTTTAATTAATTTAATTTGAAAGACTCTATTAGCCACTTGAGTAAGGGGGATTAAGAGTTTTCACTCTGAGACACGGGGCAAGTCTCTTAACATTCATTAAGGAAACTAGAGGCTAAGAGCAATAAAGTGACTTGCCCACTGATCCAGGTTGCCACTCAAATTTTACTTCTTAGATTAAAAGTGTTATAAATTGCAAAATGTTACTATTTAAGATCCCAAACAAACAGCCTGTAGTTGCAGAACGTGATTGATTTGACTTTTTTTAAAGACAACAATAAGAAAACTGGTCCATCTTCCCTTTCCTATGTCCTGAGTAAAGTGACACACAAATTCCCCAAATTTCTTAATAAATATGGTTGCTTAATTACCGAACAACTTTTATGATGATATTTTCAATGGAGTTGCATCCATCCACCAAGAAGGATATCAATGTATTTAGGAAATAATGATAAATAAGTATCAATTAATAGTCTTTCTCCTCAAAATATATGTTTGTATTGTTGTAGCCATGTTGGTTCCAAGATATTGGAGATGTGGGGGCGAGATAATATCTTTTGTTGGACCAATTTCTGTTGGTGAGAGAGACAAACTTTTAGAGATATTGAGCTCTTCTTCTAAAGCTTGTCTTTCACCAACAGAAGATGGTCCAGTTAAAAGATATTACCTTCCTCACCTTGTCTCTCCTCTAAAAAATATTCATTTAGTTTTCATTCTGTTCCATTTTCTTCTTTTTGTTTCTTTGCAGTTTTAGAACTAATGCACACTGGATCCATCTTGTTTTCCTCAGTGCTTTGGTTTAAGATTCAAAACAATTTATATAGTTTGACAGCAATTTTTACAGCAATATCAGAATGAATCATCATCTATTAATGTGAAAACTGACTTTATCTGTAACAAGAATTGATTTTTAGAAGCATGAAATATGTATATATGCTCCTCAGAATCACATCAGATTGAAAGAGTGTTTTATTAATCGTTTTAAAGGATAACAATATACTGTAACCCTTCTTCCAGTTGAAGTCAGCAGCAACAAGGGCCATATTCTATATCTAGGTGTTCCTTTCAACAGTACAACACAAAACCAGCTCAAGCCCACATCCAGTAACCTGGGACAATTAAACACCATTCTCTGGGCACCTCTACAGATAATACTTCCCCTTTCTCACAAGCACAAATACTGACTGTAGAAAAGAGACTTTTAATAAAAAGGGGAAAAGTAACATGGCATTAACTTGGGAAAACACTGCAAGCAGGATTCACATACATAAAACCATGAACAAAACACTCACCCCAGAGTAGTTTTGCTTCAGGTTCTTAAGTGCAGCAACACAAAGTTCCTTTAATGTGCCCCTCCCTTCACAGTGACCCATGCATAGGTGCCATACTTAGTCAGGGCAGGCCCATGGTCTAGAGATGCAGCTAGAGAGTTCACCTCACATCCTGACTGAGGAAGGAGGGGAGAGCAGGAAAGAAGACACTTTGCTTGGTCAGCTGCCCAGCCACTATGTTCCAGCTGCCCTGCTGGCTGCTTACTGATCCAATGACGGCTCCATTAGCCACTCTGCTGCACACCATCATCTTCTGCTACTACCTGCTTCTCCACAATGATTTCTGTGGGTTGGCCTCTTTAGATTCTACCCACCTCTCTGATTCTCAACTCTCAGTTATTGTCAGCTCATTGGCTATGTCTACACTTCAAAAGTTAGGTCGACTTTATGAAGTTTATTTAATAAGGTTGACTTAAAGTGGACCTTATTAAGTCGACTTAACAAAAGTCGACTTAACTTTTCAAGTGTAGACGTGGACCCTTTTTGGCCTTATTAAGTTGACTTAACATTTTAAGTCGACTTAAAAAGGTCCAACTAGGCACTACTCTGTGTCTCCACTAGCTTAAGTCAACTTAATAAAGTCAACTTAAGCACTAGTTCGAATTAAAACTAGGAGTTATTAATTTGAACTAACTTTTCCTTAATTCGACTTAAGGAGCAGCTTAAGTTGAATTATGGAAAGCCCAGTGTAGACGCGGAGTAAATTAAGTCCACTTAATTTCTAACTGTAGATGCACCCTTAATGAGGGAACCTCAGTCCTGAAGGTGGGCAGGCGCACTACATTCCACAATAAATTTCAGTTCTCAAGAGCATTTAATAAAACAAAGGACTCTTAATGGAGTTTTAACTACCTCTGTCTTCAAACAGTGGAAGCAGAAGGTTAAACCATGCCAGGGAAACTTAAGCAATGCCCACACTTCCACATAGGAATACTCATCCTCGCCCCCATCAAGACATTTAAACTATGTCTATATTTAGAAAGTTAAGTCGACTTTAGTAAGTTGTCTTTATTAAGTCGATTTAAGTCGACCTTATTAAGTCAACTTAGAGAGTCTACACTAGACTCTTAAGTTGACTTAAGGTAGACTTAGCAAGTCAACGTAGAGAGTCTACACTAGACTCTCAAGTCGACTTGGCAGGGGCTGGGGGTTGCATTGTGGGAAGTGTGTTAGTGTGGCAGCAGAGAAGGTCTCCCCTTCCCCAGTCATGTCTTCCAAAGCCCCTTCCCATTGTGCCTGGCTATGTGGAGCCTGAGCAGGTCATGGACCAGCCTCCTCTCCTGTGCTTTGCCAGGCAGCTGCGCAACACCTGCCAGCTAGTAGTAAGGCTTCTTCGGCTGTGGAGCAGGCCTGTCTGGCAACCCAGCAGCACTGAAGAAGACTACAGCCTGCCCCTCACCTTGCTGCGCAGCAAGCTGCCGCCCTTACAGCACTGTGCTCCATGCCTCGTCACTTCTGGGCACATTGCTTCTTGGGAGCGGATCGTCCTCACCATCTAGGATGATGACCTATGGCTGCAGAGCTTTAGGATGAGCAAGCGGACCTTCCTCGAGCTCGTCCGCGAGCTCACCCTGGTTCTGAAGTGCATGGACACTGGACTCCAACCCTTCCTGCCCGTATACAAGCGAGTAGCTGTTGCCATAGCTGGCAACCCTGGACTCCTACCACTCCGTGGTCCAGCAATTTGGCATCAGGAAGGCCAACGTGGGGACAGCCCTCATGTAGGTCTGCAGGGCAATCAACTGGGTCCTGCTAGCCCACCTCATCACCCCGGGAAACCTGCACAAACCCCTTGATGGCCTCGCTGGACTTGGCTTCCCCAACTGTGGGGGCACTGTGGACACCACCTACATCCCCATCTGAGCCCTCGAACGCCGCGCCAGGGACTATGTCAACCACCAGGAGTCCTACAGGGCCTTGTGGACCACCACAGAATCTTCCAGAACATCTATGTGGGCTGGCAGGGCAAGGCGCATGATGCTCGGATCCTGCACAACTCCACCCCGAACACACCATCACCATCGGGGATATGCAGGTGCCAGTCATGATCTTCGGGAATGCTGCCTATACCTTGCTCCCCTGGCTGATGAAGCCATACACAGGCCGCATGGATGCTAGCAGGGACCTCTTCAATTGGAAGCTCAACCAGTACCGCAGCGATGTCAAGCATGCCTTCAGACGCCGGAAGACTTGCTGGAGGGCCCTCCTGACCCACCTGCAGCTTGGCAAAAGCAACCTCCCAGAGGTTGTCAGCGCATTCTGTTGCCTGCACAACTTCTGTGAGCTGCTGGGGGAAAGGGTCCCCTGCATCTGGGAGGCCGAGGCTGAGTGACGCGCAGTGCAGTACGAGGAGCCCGACAACACCCTGCCCAAGACTCAGCGGGGCCAGCAGCAAGCACAGCTCATCCGGGATGCAGAGAGGGCCCACTTCGACAGCGAGGAGCACTGAGGGGTGGGCCTGCTACCAGGCCCTGTCATCTCAACCACCCACCCATGCCTGCCCCCTCCCCACAAACCCATCTCCCCCCCCCCCCATCCTCACATCTGTACCCCGTTTGCCGAGCCATGACGGCAGCAGCAAAGGACCGGGTTCTGTTTCTAGGGGTTCCCAAATAATGTTACACCAACAATTGGCTCGAGCCCCCACCCAGTCTTCTGGGAAATTACACATCACCCCCTGGGTGCCCTAGAAGGGCAATACTTCCCCACTCGCAAGCACCAGTCTGAGTGTAGCACATAAAAGGTTTAATAAAGACTATATAAAGGCAACATCAAAATGCAGCACTGGTTGGGATACAGTGCAAAGATTCCCACAAAACCCAATAGACAGAACTCATTCCACCAGTAAGGGGAGGAGGGGGAGTCAGCCCTCAGTCCTCCCCTCCAATTGTCCTCTGCCACCTCAAGGTCTGCTCACACCACCCACTGGCCACTCACACCCGCTGTCCGCAGACACTGTCTGGGTCCGCCGGCTCTGCCGCTGGCCTCTGGTCACACCTGCTGTCCGCTGGCTCCACTACACGGCCCGCTGGTCACACCTGCTGTCCGCTGGCTCTGCCTGCTGTTCGCTGGCTCCGCCGCACCGCCCGCTGGTCACACCTCATGTCTGCTGGCTCTGCCCGCTGCTCACACCTGCTGTCCGCTGGTTCCGCCTCCTGTCAGCTCTTGGTGATTTCAGCTTGCTGGAAAGTGTCTGCTTCCCTAGTGACTTCAGCTTGCTGGGAAGTGTCTGCTTCCCTAGTGATTTCAGCTCGCTGGGAAGTGTCTGTTTCCCTGGTGATTCCAGCTCAATCAAAGTAACAATAGAGCCTCTACAAGGAATCTTTAGGTCTATTCTTTAACAATGGGTGGGGAAATAGGTGTTGACTTAAGGCACAGCTCCAGCAGAGCTAGTGCTCACACCCCTCCCCACCTGGTTTTACAATTCTGAAAACTAGGGTTGCTCACTTTTCCAAGTTCTCTATTGCTGATGGTGACGTTTCCATCAGCTGCTTGGTCAATAACAGATATACAATCAAAGAGTAGCATATCATGAAAGAACAATATTTCCTTTCCCCCTTCTGATAAAACACCAGATTTAGAGGATTTGAACCAGTCACACATACCAACTCCCATCATGCCCAGCCTCTGGGTGAAATTATGCTGAGTGTCATGCAAATACCAAGCACAGGTAAATCAGTGACCCCCCTCCCTACTTAGCTGCTAAGCAAGAGAGGCTCTCAGATTCCTAACCTTGCTTACATCCTTACA
>ML685802.1:11675601-11705363 GCA_007922175.1 Pelusios castaneus | reverse complement strand
CCTTCTCATCAACTGTGGTGAATAGGCCGCATCCGCTGTTTGAATTATCACTAGAAATGGGTTCTAGACCATGAAAGCTTATGCCCAAATAAGTTTGTCTGTCTTTAAAGGTATGTCTACACTAACAATTTAGGTCGACTTAAGGACACTTAAGTGGACCTAAATTACTCCATGTCCACACTGGACTGAAATTCCTTAAGGAACTTAATGAAAGCTTAGGTCAACTTAATAACTTCCACTCTTTAGGTCGACTTAAGCCTTAAGTCAACTCCTTAAGTAGCCCTTAAATGGACTTTATTAAGTCGACTTAATGCCAGTGTGGACAGCTATATCCAATATTAAGTCAACTTAATAAGGTCCACTTAAAGGTAGCACCACTGTTAAGTCAACTTAATAAGGTCAGCTTTAAGTCGAGTTAAAGTCAATCTTATTAAGTCGACTTAACAAAGTCGACTTAACTTTTCCTAGTGTAGACATACCCTAAGATGTTACAGGACTCCTTGTTTGTTTTTTTCTGAAATAGACTAACACAGCTACTCCTCTGGAACATACTCCAAGAGTTGTCGTCAATTGTTTGCTGTCAAATTGGGAGGAAGTATATGTGTAAGGTTGTGCAGGAATCAGTTCTGGAACTGGTATTATTCAATATTTTAATTAATAACTTGGACAATGAAGTGAAGAGTATGCTTATACAATTTGTAGAAGACATCAAGCTGTGAGGGCTTGCAAACAATTTGGAGGATAAGACTAGAATTAAAAATTACCTTGCCAGATTAGATAAGTGGTATGAATTCAGCAGAATGAAATTCAATAAAAATAAGTGAAAAACCACTTCACTTAGGAAGGAAAAATCCAATGCATAAGTATCAGATATGGAATAACTGGGTAGGTGATAATACTGCTGAGAAGGATGTG
This sequence comes from Pelusios castaneus, assembly GCA_007922175.1. Taxonomy (NCBI): domain Eukaryota; kingdom Metazoa; phylum Chordata; order Testudines; family Pelomedusidae; genus Pelusios; species Pelusios castaneus. The sequence goes on along the minus strand of ML685802.1, from coordinate 11,704,448 downwards.
GTTAGAGTGCAACACAAATTGAATATGAGTAAAAAATGTGACACGGCTGAGAAAAAGGCTAACATCATTCTAGAGTCTATTAGCAAGATTATCATAGGTAAGACATGGGCTATGTCTACACTTGTTAATTTAAGTTGACTTTGCATGTCTACACTCAAAAATTAAGTCGACTTAAAGGGGACCCTGCCAAATCTACTTAGAGCATCCACATTGGATTTGTAGGGGCTAGGTGGACCTGGAACTGGTCCACGGTGGCAGAGGGGCATCAGTGTGCCAGGGGGCCAGTTTTTACCCCATTGTACCTGGGTACAATGGGGGCTGAGCAGGACAGGGACACTGGCAGGGCATAGGAGCAGGGTAGGCAGGGTTCTGTCCTGCCCTGTGGGGGGCACGCCAGGCTCTGCCTGTGCCAGCCACCCTGTCAGCGAGGGCTGTTGGGGAGCCCTTTAAGTCGACTTAAAGTTGATTTAGGGCTAATCTGTGTCCACACTGGCTAAATCGACTTAATAAAGCCAGTAAAGTCGACTTTAAAATAGGTTTTATAACTTTATAATGCTGCTGCTTAAGTTAACTTAAGAAAAATGTAGTATAGATGCAGATTAAATTAAGTCGACTTAAGCAAGCTAAGTGACTTAAGTGTAGACGCACCCAGGGTAAGTAATTGTACCACTCTACTTGCACTGTTGAGGCCTTGGATTCCTCTGTCCAATGCTTGGTGCTACATTTTAAGAAAGATATGGAGAAATCTGAGAGAATCCAGAAGAGAACATGAAAACTGATATATTTTTTTTTAAAAATGACCTATGAGAAGGTTAAAAAATGGGCATGTTTAGGTTTGAGAAAAGAAGACAGGGGGAGGACCTGATAACAGACTTCCAATATGTTAATGGTTATTATAAAGAGGATGGTAATCAATTGCTCTCTGTGTCCACAGACAGAAGGAAAAGAATGGGCTTATTCTGCTGCCAGGGAGACATAGGTTAGATATTAGGGAAATCTTCTTAATTATTAAGGTAGTTGAGCAGTAGAGTAGGCTTCCGAGGTAAATTATGGAATCCCCATTATTGGAAGTTTTCAAAAAATGGTTGGATAAACACCTGTCAGGTATGGTCTAAAGTTGATTTGGCCATCAGAGTACAGGATGCTGAATGGCAAGACGTCTTGAGGTAACTTCCATCCTTATGTTGATTCTATGCGTGAAAGCAGCCTTGGGAGCAGAGACAACACAGAAGATTCTCATGATGCTGTTCTTACTCTGAAGTGAGCAATGCCTGAGATTCACCAAACAGCCTTTGTGGCTGAGACAACCACTGTGATTATCTCCATTATGACAATAGTACTTAAAAGGTAGCCTGTGAATATAAGCCTAGTGTGCTTCCAAGTCACTCAAACTATGTACACACGATCAGATTAAAGCACAACATGGCAATAGCGCTATAAAAAACACATGACCTTTATTGCGGGAGAGCGTGTACACACGTCACTCCTTGCAACTCAACAGAGTTCTTTGTAATATCGTGGTGCAGCGCAATGAATTCTGGGCACCTATCCCATAGTTCAATTTTCCCTGAATCGGCGCTTGGAATCATGGGATGAAGGAAAGGAACGCAAAGCACTATGGGTAAACTCTCAGTTTCCCGTGGTGCACTGTGTTCCCCTTGTGTCTTCCTCATTGCTAATAGCAACTTGCGCCTATTTTCAACAGTGCAGTGACGCACTACTTGCGAGCAATCACAATTGCGACAGCCTGGATCCAGCTCTAATCTCCACCGTCGCCTTCAGCATTCTAAATATATCTCGGCTGGTTGCTCAGTATGCAATGAGCTCTGAATCAGACGAGGACGCTGAGGAGCAGGGGCTGATCGATGCCCTGAAGAGCAACAGAACCACATTGCTCAGCTCCGTCACCAATCATCTGCACACGGTGCAACGCCGTTTCTGGTTGCGAGAGACGAGAACAGAGTGGTGGGATCGCATTGTTATGCAGCTGTGCGATGATGAGCAGTGGGTACAGAACTTTCGAATGCGGAAAGCAACCTTTTTGGAACTGTGTTCAGAGTTGGCCCCTGCCCTGCAACGTAAAGACACCAACATGATGTCTGCCCTAACCGTGGAGAAGCATGTTGCGATAGCTGTCTGGAAGATGCTGACTCCTGACTGCTACCGGTCGGTTGCAAACCAGTTTGGAGACGGGAGGTCCACCGTCGCATTAGCCCTTTCACAAGTGTGCAAAGCCATCAATCACATTCTGCTTCGGAGGACGGTGACATTGGGCAATGTTCGTGAGATTGTTGACGTCTTTGCTGCCATGGGATTCCCTAACTCCAGGGGAGCAATAGACGGCACACATATCCCGATTTTGGCTCCAGACCATCTTGCGACCGAGTACATCAACAGGAAGGGCTACTTCTCCATGGTGCTGCAAGCACTCGTGGATCACAAGGGGTGTTTTACGGACATCAATGCTGGGTGGACGGGAAAGGTGCACGATGCCCGCATTTTCAGAAACACTGATCTGTACCGGAAGCTGCAAGGGGGTACCTTCTTCCCAGGTCAAAAAATTACTGTGGGGGATGTGGAGATGCCTATAGTCATCCTCGGAGACCCAGCATACCCACTGATGCCATGGCTCATAAAGCCGTACACCGGGAACCTAGATCGCAGCAAGGAGCGGTTCAATTACAGATTGAGCCGTTGCAGAATGACTGTGGAGTGTGCCTTCAGCTGTTTAAAAGGGCGCTGGAGCTGTTTGTATGGGAGGCTGGACTTGGACGAGGACAACATCCCTGCTGTAATTGCGGCGTGCTGTGTCCTTCATAACATTTGTGACAATAGGGGAGAAAAATTTTCCCCAGGGTGGGCTATGAAGGCACAGTGACTCAAGGCAGCATACAAACAGCCAGCCACTAGGAGTATTAGGGGGGCCCAACGAGGAGCTGCTCGTATAAGGGAGGCACTCAGGGAGCATTTCAGTGATGCCCTCCCATAGTTCACTTCAAGGATGCATCAAGTGCACCTTATGAGATTTTCACTGTGTACAAATAAAGCCAGTCTTCAAAGTTTTTGTTATTGTTTTTATTAAGAGATGAAAGGGGGTGGTGGTGGGAGGTATTACAGGTGGGTGTAGCTACGGGTCTCTAAAAAAGTAGCTCTGTGAGGGACTGCATGTTGCAGTATACCAGGGGGACGGGTGGCCTTCAAAGAAATTCTTTGAAGGGCTACGTGGTGTGGGAGGCAGAGACGGCTGAACTGTCTGGAGTGGAGCCTGTACATTAATTGCCTGGGTCTGCAAAGCAATCATGCTCTTGAGCAGTTCTGTTTGCTCCTTCATCACGCTTATCAGTTTGTCCCTGTGTTTCTGCCTCCTCTGTTGGATTCCTCTCTCCAGGCTCGATTCTCCCTCGCAGATGCCTCTGTTGTTTTCATCATCTCCTGAAACATATCCTCCCTGTTTCTTCGAGCATGCCGCCGAATGTTTCTCATGCGGTCAGCTGGGGTAGACACCGGCCTTGTGAAGGTCGAATCTAATAAAAAAAAAATAAATAAAGCTATTGTTAACACATAGCATAGATAACCAATGAAACCTTCCCAGTAGCATATTCCACTGGAAGGTACAGGGTAGTAAACATCCTATGCTTCTCTGAAGCGGACAAGGTACGTCCTAATAGAAACCTTACTGGGGGCTAACATTCTGCACAGGGCACACAGATGGAACACGATATCTCTCTCCTCAGAGTGCCCGTGCCAGCTAGAATACAAAGCCTACATGCCACCGGAGCAAGCCAGGACCGTATGCTGCTGGATTGGGTGCTGCCATGGTTCCCAGTGCTGTGCTTTGCAGCTGGTGAGGCCGAGTATCCTTATACAGGAGCGTAGACACATACGCTTTCCCATCTAACTTGAGTAGGAGGCTCTGGAGATACATCGAGGAAATTTTAGTGACCTAAATGCAGATGATTTTTGACAATCACTGCTTGTGTTGATGCACTTCTAATGAATGCAGACTAAAGAGTGTGCACAGTGGGGACCAAGACAGCAAGCACCCCCACCCCGGACAATGATATTTTAGCAGGAGCCATAGCTGCATGAAAGAGAAACTTACCTGAACCCCCCTCTGCCACCTCAGAGGACACACTGCAATTCATGTCTTGGGTGGATGTGTCAGTGGGGGTGCAGAAGAGCTCCTGGCTACACGCTGTTCCGCTTTCCTCCAGGTCATCCTCCATCTCCTCCTCCTCATTGATCATGTCCTCATCCTGCTCGGCTCTGGCGTTCAGTGGATGAGAGGGGGCTGATATGTCCACAGGACTGTTTGCAGTGGTTGTGGGATCCCCACTGAGGATGGCTTCGATCCCCTTGTGGTACCTGCATGTAGCAGGCGCTGATCCCGAACGGCGGTTTGCCTCCTTCGCTCGGTGATAGGTTATTCTTAGCTCCTTCACCTTCGATCTGCACTGCACAGTGTCTCTATCATAACCTCTCTCTGACATGGCCCGAGAAATTATGCCATATGTATTGTAATTTCGCCTGCTGCCACGTAGCTGCGCCTGCACAGCAGATTCTCCCCAGATGCTGATCAGGTCCAGCACCTCTGCCGTGCTCCAAATGGGTGTGCGTTTTCCATGATGGGCTGCCATTGCTAGTGAAGATCAAAGCTTCACTACACTTTATGAGGAAGAGAACAGGAAGTGACAACAGAGGAGAAATTCGAAACTCCCGGGAATCGAAACAGGGCAGGGACTGTTTCGTCATGGTCACAGAGAGCAGGTGGGAGGAAGACCAGAGAGGACGACTTTGGAATGCTGGGACACTTCCGGAGGCCAATTATTGCGCAGTAAGCGTACACACAAGTCGAAAGGCACAACAGCTGTTCCGTGTTAACTGCTATCACCCTCGTCGAGGTGGTTTTTCTATTGCGCTACAATAGGGCTGTTGACGTGCAACAGCCCTATTGCACATGTATACTCTGTTGTTGTTATCGCACGGTAATGACTGTTAATGCGCGATAAAGTGATCGTGTGTACATGGCCAAAGACATCCAATGGTGTAGAGAAAATCTATGCATTAGAACGGGACTGCTCTGCTGTCCCCTGTATTTTTCTGGGTGTGCAGTGTGGAAAGAAATAATGTACAGTTTAAATGGTTCTGAATTAGCTAGTAAAGCACAGGAAAAGTATCTGGAAGGACCAATAAAAGATTAGGCATTTGAACATTCTGTCTGATGTTTGCTAAAATAAAATCTAACAAGATATCTCCTTCCATTTTGGGGGGCTGTACTGCACACTGTGTCATGAGGGAAAGTTATTGCTTTAGAGAACCTGGTTGTAGCATTTTGACATCACATTTTAATCCCTTACAATATCAAGTATTTGAAAAATATCACGTTTGATTCTTTTTTTGTCATCTGACTTTTAAGCAATTGGGGGTTACTATTTTCACATTTTCTCTGCAACCATGAAAGTTAGATTTTATTTATTTATTTATTTTTTTAACTGAAAGCTTGGAATCTCATGCAGTGTCTGGATTTCAGGATCTGGGGCTGAAAGAAAACCACTGAACATAAAGAGACTTTATAAAATCATGAGCATTGGCAACAATGTGATCAACTACCAAATGGTGCACCTACACTTGTAAATTAAGTCGACTTAAGCTTGCTTAAGCTTGCTTAAGTCGACTTAATTTACTCTGCGTCTACACAACACTTTCCTTAAGTCGACTTAAGAAGCTTGCTTAAGTCGACTTAAGGAAAAATTAAGTCAACTTTATTAAACCTCCTTTAAAGTCGACTTTAGGCTTAAGTCGACTTTCTAAAGTCGACTTAAGCCAGTGTAGATGCAGAGTAGCCCTAAATCGATTCTAAGTCAACTCTCCAGGACTCCCCCACTGCCCTCCCTGCCAGGGGGTGGCACAGGGAGAGCCTGGCATGCTCCCCAAGAGGGCAGGGCTCTGCCCTGCCCACCCTATCCCACGCCCTGCCAAGGTCCCTGTCCCCCTTTGCCCCATTGTACCCAGGTACAATGGGGCAAAGGCTGACCCCTCTGGCACTTGGCAAGGGGTGCCCCCCCTGCCACCGTGGACCTGCCCAAGGTCCCCTTGCCCCTAGAAGTTGACCTAGGCATCCAGTGTGGACACTCTAGGTCGACTTTATAAGTTCCCCCCTAAGGCGACTTTATATTTAAGTGTCGACATGCTAAGTCGACTTAGCTAAAGTCGACCTAAATTTACAAGTGTAGATATAGCCATAGAAGTTGCTTGTGTAAGCATTCTTTTTTCAGTCAAGCTCTACACTTGGATCACTTAGGGCTTTGCTTATAAACAGTTTCCAGAAGGAGGCTCTAACAAAGATTCATCAGGACTTCACTGAATAGCCCAGCATCAGTTATTATTATTGTTATCTGTAGTATGGAAGTCCAGGGATCAATCAGGATCAGAATGTTCATATTGTAACAGGTCCATAAGGGAAGCTTTCAAAACTGGCTTTAAATTAATAAGCACTTTCAGATATGTGACCCAGCAACAACAGCAGGATGCTCAGAACAGACTGTCATGTAGTATATGGTGATGAGAACTTCCAAAAATGCTTTAAAGTAATGAACACTGTAAGAGCTATGATAATTTACACTGTCGCACCCCAAAAATTTACCATGCCATGCTTATTTAAAGATGAGGTGGAAAAACAACAGTATTTAGCAACAAAAAATCTTTGATTGAATAGAGAGGGTTTATGCATTGTAAGAGAAGTGATTGATTAAATTGGGATTATAACATGATTATTTATAACTGGCTTGATTGCAGTCTTTAAACTAGCTAATGCAATTATGCTTCAAAAATCTGTTTGAGGTTATTGGATGAACTAGGGCTGGGGGTGATACAATTAAGAAGGAATATATATGCAAAAATAATTTGGGAAGGGGATTATTTTACAGATACAGTGAATAGGTAGATTTATAGATTTAGCTTTCAATTAATCCTGTAGAATAATATATTAACATTTTTTAAACAAAAGATTACGGGCTTTATAAAGTTTATCAGATTACTAGGAAGTTTTTGCATTTAAGAATAGCCAGAAACCATAATGATTTTTCACAAGGGAGGTATCACTGATATTTTAACACTAGATTTGATATAAGCTGTTTACATAGGCTTAATTATATAGCTATAGATTAAGTATAGATATAGATATTATTATGGATACATTAAAATATTCCCAAAAATTTAAAATAGAAAAACATATGATTACTAGAATATATATAACAATAATTATGCATTTTTCTTTTTCACAGATTCTGTGACCAGATGGATATGGCAGATATGCAATATAAGCATTTTGTAAAATTGAAGGGTGGAGTAGAGAAGTAGATTGTATTACTGTATGGAGGGCAGTCCTGGTGATTATTGAAGGAATGATGAACACAGCTCTTTAAATGGGTTTTGACTTAGTATTAATTCTGAAATAGAAAGCTTTTCTTGTTAGTTTAATTCTGCTGAAATAAATCTTAGAGAATCTTGAGTCCTTTTTCCTGAAAACACAGTCACAAAATAAAATTAAAAAAAAATAAATAAATAAAGGCTGGTGCCTAAGGCTAACTTGATGGCTAAATTAAACTGGACTTTTCATGTTGTCTTAAGTGGTTTCTGATTTTCAACTAGGACTGAGATCAGGCCCTGAAGCACTTAGCCTAAAGCCACGTAAACCAGATGTGAGAGATTACACTATTGCCAAGATGCACTTAAGACAAGAGCACTTAAATGGTCCTTGAAGAAGACAATGTCAAATAGGAAGGCACTAATAGAAGTGTTCATCTCTTTCCAACAATGTATGTTAGACCTTCTGATTGTAAGCACACATTATCCAGATAGTATTGTGTCATATATAAGAGAGGCTTATGCTATTCAACAAAACACTTTCCCCTCAGGACTATTTTGTAAGGCAGAGTAAAAAGAGGTTGCACTAGACATATATTAGCTAACTCTCAGCCTTTTAAAGTCTCTCTCTCTCTTTCAAGAATAACCAGAAACTAGCTTGATATAAGTTATTTACATGGGCATAATTATATAGATATAGATTAGATATAGATATCAATGAATTTTAGATACATAGATAGATAGATAGATAGATAGATAGATAGATAGATAGATAGATAGATAGATAGATAGATAGATAGATAATATCCAGTATTATTCCTCTCAGAATATGTTATTCACTCTCTTAAAAAACAACAAACAAACAAATAAACAAACCATTTGAAAAGCAGTCCTGTGCTCAGATGTCATAAAGGTGATAAAGGAAGCCAAATTTCAAGATTCTTCTCCAAAGCAGTGGCAGCACTTCAGCTTTTCATATAAATATCTGAGTGATGGAATTTGACATAAGAAAATTTTGTTACTAATCACATTATCAGAAACAACAGAGCAATTTTCACTGAAACATTCTAGAGAAATTCAGCATAAAGCAGAAGCCAAGCAAGAAAAAATTCACACCAAACAATTACAGTTTGGCAGCAATATAAAAGCAAGGGCTTATGATGTAAAGTAGGACAAATTTAACTTTAAGCTACCACTTTATCATTACCAGCTCCTTGCGTTTGTTTCATTGTTGCTGAATTGATACAAATATCACTGGCTAATTGAGCAAATCACCATAGTAGTCCTATTCAAAGAGGCCCCTTCTCCAATCATTTTCTAGTCTACTAGCTCTTTTCAGTGCACGGCTGCCCTTTTATGGAAAACTTTTTCTCAGTCTGCCTTTCTGGTACTGTCCCTTTAAATTTAATACAGTCAAGCAGCTGCAGCTCTGAAGTGGCCATTTGTAACAGATACCTACAGATGTTTTTCTACTAGCTGGTAAGCACCTTTTATGTTTTCTGTTCCTTACTGCTGATGATAACATTCTTACAGAGACATTGTGAGGAAAAGCTGACTTTGAAGAAATGTTGAGCCAATGAGAAATGAGGTGTTAATGTTTGCTTTAGTCAAAGAATGCACTGGAAAGCTATTTAAAGGAGACTGGGGACTCTACCTGCTAAATGTACTTCAATTCTGCAAGTATTCTTCTAAACACAAACTTTTTTCTGCCACTGTCTCTCTTTTATGTTTATATCTGCACTTGATTTTTTAATAAGTAAAGCCCTGCAAATCTGTGGAGATCTGCTTTATATCCATAGATATCCACATCCACAGATGCACTTTGGTTGTCCCTGTACTATTGCTTGCAATTCAGGGTTGGATGGTCATAGCCCTGAGATTGCCAGTATGGCTTTGCAGTTGATCAGCTGTTAGGTGGGTGGGCAGGGCTGATCAGGAGGGGCAGCTGGGAGGGTTCATCAGCTGTTAAGGCCAGAGGCTGGAAGAAGGATCTGCTGATAGGCAGGGGGGTGGGGCAGATCAGCTATTAGGCAGGAGGCACATCTAATGAGCTGTTAGGTGGGGCTCATCAGCTGTTTGGGGTGGCAGAGGGTCAACAGTTTATGGCTTCAAAACAGCTAATGGGGATGATGGTAAATCTAAAAGAGGGAGGGTGAATTATGGTTGAGTGAAAGTTTATTCCTGTGAATGCAGATCAGATGCGGATCCATATATTTATATATGTCAGGGCTCTATTTATAAGGCTGTCTTTTGTGGGTGGATATGATTTACTGTTTGTGAATATTTGGATAATTATGAGATATTCATTAAAATGTCTCTATTCAGTGTTGTTGTAGCAGTGTCAGTCCCAAGAGATTAGAGAGACAAGATGACTGAAGTAATATCTTTTGTGGACCAATTTCTGTTGGTAAAAGAGACAAGCATTTAAGCTTACAAAGCGCTCTTCCTCAGATCTGGGAAATTAAAATGTCGGTGAATCCTGAAATGTTCTGCATTTTGTGCATAGGTAATCATTTATCTGAAAAATTATAACAGTAACGCATGATTTGTTTTTTGTTGATTGTTTATTAGCATAGTTAAAAAGTTTGTCATCCAGTCAGAGAGCAGAATCACTAATTTAAACAAGTTATAAATTGAAGAGTTTGTTATTCACTGCTCGCATGACATATTTCACAAACTCTCCATAAGGTGAAATTTCTTCATATAAGATATTTTGTTGAAAACTTAACAGCAAGCTAATACATTCATAGAAATCAGAATCAGTGTGAGAATGTTATCCCAACATCAAGAAACCATGGCACTGAATCTCAGGGTCTGGGTCAAATGGCTTTGGTCCTCAGCCTATGGGGATAAAAATTGCAGTGAAGACATTCGGGCTTAGAGTCTGAGACCCACTCCATTCAAAGAGTTTTTAAATTGAGTTCTATTCAATCCTGAATGTCTGTTATGTTTTTTATCCCCTCTGAGCCCAAATCAGGTGACCTTGGCCAGCCACGGCCATGCTGCGGGTCTTTTATTGCTGAGTAGCTGTACCCTTGGTGGCTGGGTTTTTTTGTTTTCTTTTGTTTTGTTGGGGAGGGGGGAGGTTAGATGTTTAACCAAGTGAACTAAATATAGAAGAGCTGGATGGCAGGTTTATAGCCAGGTGAGCTGGAGATAGTAGAGCTGGTCAGGAACTTTAATTTCTGTCCTGTGGGAAATTTTGCATTCTTTCCCACCATCAAAAATAAGAGGGGGCGGAGGGATCAGAAATATAAAGTTTCCTATAAAATGGAAATTAAAATAAAATTAAAGAAAGAAACAAAATAGATTTCTTTAAAAAAAAAAAATTAGGGTGGAGAGTCACCTGCCTTACTAGTTCTCTAGCTGTCTGTCTGGCATGCACTGGGAGCTTATAGACCTGTGGGACTGGACAGAACCTTGGTAGGTCTTCTAATCCAGTCCAATGTGCTCATGGCAGGAGTATTATGTATATTAATTTACTTTTGTATATAAGACTGTGTATGATCAGCATGTTGCATTTGGAAATGAGAGGTATCAGAAATTTAAAGGGACATTGCTTTAGATACCAGGTATGGGGTGGTGGGAATCCCTGTAGGCTTTTTGCACTTTGAATAACCTATAGATAACTGATTGGATGCTATTGGGAATATATGGTAAAATATAGTGATCTGATTATACTGTTTTGCTAGCTAGTAAGAGATATGGAGGTATACCCAAGGTTCCATTAAATGTACATTCCATGGGTATGACCATCATATACACCAACATATTAATGACAATCATATAAGATTTTTATGTCATATGAGAATAATTATATCTTACCTTAACATGTAGTGCAATATAGTATTTTACAATAATTAAGCAACACATTCGCTGATAATTATCTAACTATTGTCATTGTGGGTTTAAACAACATTTCCTGTATAATCCAATTCCTGTTTTTCCTGACTTTTGAAAGAAACATGTTTATATACCATGCTTGTGATGAACTGATAATTTATTTCATCACTTGAAAAATTTATATATAAATCTAAACATTATGCTGCTTTGAAAATAATTGAAATGTGTATTAAAGAATGAATACTTTATATAACCTTTATAGAATAAGGCATATGAATAATAGAGTACTTGCACGCAACTTGTTTAGAATTGTTAACTGTATCAAATGCATTTACAAAAAATACCAGGAAAATATTGTGGAAGAGAATATAGTTCTCCGTGTTTTGGAAACATGCTTCTTCACTTCATCTGGTTTCTTCCTGTCTTCCTATAAATTACTCTCTCTCTCTCTCTTTTCCCATGGATTACATATAGGTTGGCCCTTAATTCATGATCAAAATTGAACAAAAGTTTAGATTTGGATGACATAGAACAGAAAATTTTCCATATATATCTGCTACCAATGTATGGAAACATTAAGGACATATTGACTTTTAATGGGTGACCATTGGAGTAGCAAAATGTAGATATATTGGTATATAACACAAAACTGCCAATCCATGTCTGTCCCAAATTCACTCTCTGCATGTAACCTGCTCTGCTGAATCTTCCTGGTTTTTGATTTCCTTATGCTACATACTTTGACATCCTTATACTTGTTTGATATTTTGTGGCTGCATCCTTTATTATTATTCATATGTAAACACAGTGTTATAGTTTCAAAAATGGTACTTGGATTTTTTTATTTTATTTTAAGATTTTTTTTTAATTTCATCATCTAGAATATAAAATGGTATTACATAAGAGTAATGATAAGGGTTTGACTCATATTTGTTGAAAAGTATTTTTTTGTAAACTTGTTTAATATTGTTACTAAGTTTACTTTTCTGAGCTATCAATTTATTATGGTTGCTAATACATTCATATACAGGCACACAATGATATTTAGTTTATCATTCATTTATGTAGCAGCAGCAGGCTCATAGGGCTTTCATTCCCATATTTTTGTAATCAGTTTGCGATAGACTAGATGTCCGAAATATTGACATTTGGCTATTTAAACTATTGGTCAAATAAATTCTGTTAGTGCTATACTTCTGGTAAACAAACCCCACATGATTCTGAGAACTCCCATTCCGCACAGCATATACATCAATGCCAACATCCCCTCCTCTCCTACTCCCCCCTCCACACACACTTTTTGGCTTTGCTTACAAGTTTTAGAAGGGTTTCACTACCATGTAACAAACATATTTGTTCTGTGTATATGAGATCTTTGTAGTTTGACTTCCATTTGCATGACAATGTTCAATCCTCCCACACACATACACACAATGTTTTCTTTACTTATAATTTTCTCTTCAGCTGTAAGAGGTATTGGTTCATTATTTGTGAAATGGAAAAGGCTCATTTGAAAAAAAAAATCTGTGTTGTGTCTTTAATTTAAAAACTGCCTCAGGGCCCTATGGGGTATATTAAATCTGTCTCATTGCCATATATCTTGGTGTACATTTTACTTGAAACCAGGTGTTTTGTATATTGAACTTTTTAACACTGCGGGGAGGTAAGTATTCACAGCTGGAGTTTTATGCTTCGCACATTTTCATGTTTCAGAACAAGAAGCAACCCCTAGGAAAAACTCTTCTAGCATGAAAGGAAGCAGAACAAAGCGCTTCTGTATCTGGTGGCAGGACATGGATATGATGAAGTCACAGATATAGGACTTGCATATAAAATAGATGCTAGTGAAACTGAGACAAAAAGTTGTAAGCAAATCAAACTGTGTAGGCTTGCAGATCAATCACAACCTATGAGATTGCCACTATAGAGTGGGATTCTAAAACAGAATTATAGATACAAAAGAAGAGGGGCAGCCTTTGTATTATAGGCTAAATTTAGAGTGTCTGTTTTCTTAAATAACGTTGGAAGCTAGCATATATTAATTGTAAGTCACAAAGTTACTTTTTTACTGGTTTGTATTGTAAAACTTCATTCTCCCCTATGTCATTTAGGGAAAACAAGTTGATTTAGACATAAAAGAGTGTTGTTTTTTTCTAAATGTGACAAATGTATAAAAAATATGAATTAAAGTTAACAATTATATTATTAACAATATAACAAAGGTAACTGTCCCCTCTCTTCCCCCATCCCCTGCAAGAGGAGTAGTTTGATAGAGTAACACTATTTCTCTGCCTTAAATACATAAACCATGTAGTTAGATTAAATGACTTGGGTCCATTTAAAATCAAATCATTGTTCTTGGTGATGGTCTTTGTTTTTTTGTTTCTGTGAAACTGGTGTACTCAATCAAAAATATGTATTCCCAACACAAAATACATTCTAATTATTCTCCAGATGGTAATTTGACAGTTATAGGAGAAGATTTTAGTTTTTAGTGGGCAGGTGAGTGATTCCTGGGGACCCAAGAATTATAAGTTAATATCAGAATCAATGTCCTCATTGTAGTGGTCTAAGAATGGGGTCTTCTATACCACAAACTCAGGCATTTTCCCCTTGTGTTTGTTATATAATACATTTATAACGTATATAATTTTATCACATCAAAACTTGAAATAAATATTGTGGTGCAAATTTTAGCAGTATCAGAGTCAACAAGATTTTTCTATATGCGCTTCAATGGGAAAGGCTTTTGGCAGTGTGAAAAACAAACCTTGTGAGCTTGAGTCTAATGATGGAATTCCACTCATCAACTATAATATGTACTTACTGAGATTGTGAGAAGACAGCGGCCCTTGTTAAAGTGTCTTGATTTGTTACATGGAATAGCTGAACACTTCATGCCAGACAGCATTAACAGACACTATTTGATTTCATGAAAAGAAAATGTAATAAACACTTCTTTTAAAAAAATCAGACTATCCAGTAAACACTGAGCATCAAATGCCATGGTTCAATGTAGTGGCCGGTGATGGGGAATATGAGTAAAAACCGCAATGCTTGCCTTATTTTTCAATAATTTTATCAAACTTTTTTTTTAAACAAACGCTGTGCTTGCATTTTCATTGGACCTTGATCCAAAACCCCTGTAAGTCCAATGAAAGTTGGATTAGGCCTTGGCACTCAGGAGAGACTGACTTTTTATTAGTGCCAGCTCTTGTAGGGTAACAGCTCCAGTCAGTGATGCACAGCTTTGCTGTTGTCCCTGGATGTTGCAGGCACAGCAGGAAGTTGTCGCTGGGGGGGGGGGGGAGAAAGCAAACACAGTGACAAATAGTTATATATGGTTAGTATTATTATTTCTGTCATGAAGTGATTTATTACCCATAATATTTTATACAAACAGAGCATTTAAAAATAGAAGTGGAGGATTTAAAATTAACAATTGTGCTGGAAAAGAAAACAATGGACAAACTGCAGCACAACTCCATAGAGTAAGTACTGTGGAGTTATACCAGAGATGAATTTGAATCTGTGTACAAAGGACCCTGGATTTTTTTACAATTCAAGTCAAAAACAGAATTCCTTATGTCTTGAGGCTCAAGAGTAAGTGCAAGGGGAATGGACCTTGATCCAATAAGGCACTTAAGCATGTGCTTAGATTTAATCAGGTGATTAATCCCATAGACTTCAATGGATACAGGTTCAGTACTTTTATTAGGTGAAATCTTCATATACAAGTATAAAAACAATATGGAAAAAATATGAAAGTTACACAAATATTTGCATTGATTGAAAATAACTTTTTCTGAATATCTCATAATGACTGGGTATGGTCTTAGTGTTTATTTTACTGTAACCTGTTAGAGGATTTTATATCAGGATTCCCACAAATGCAAAATGTTACTGAAGGTTGAAATTAGCCAAATGATATAATCTCCATTAATACTTAACATATGCAATTGTCACTATTCAGCCCAAGAGGCTTGGCCACGGTTCAGAATCAGTGCTCACTTTTCTAGGCCATAGGTTGAAATAATAGCATCAGCCTCCTCACCTACCTATAGGTATGTATGAAGGATGGATTTCTTAAGTTCTAGTCCCTCAGTGCTACCTCCATACAAACCAAATCTTGCTGCTTTGTCATACGGATGTATGTATTTAAACTAGAGTTTTTAGTTATTCAAGCAAATAATGATCTAGTCCTGATGTTCTTTCTCAGGCAAAACTCTCACTGAATTATATAGGAGTTTTGCTGGTTAAGGGCTGCAGGATCAAGCTCAAGTTAATTTATAGTGAGTACTGAAGCAGTACAAGAGCTCAGTTACACAGGTATAAATCTGGAATAATTGCATTTGCTTCAGTGTAGTAATTTGTGACTGATACCATTGCAAATGAGGGCAGATTTTGCCCACAACCTCTTCTCATCACAATATTATCCAAAAGTGACATATTTTGTAGCGATTAAATGTCCTTTAGGAATAACTGTAGTCAGAGACACCACCCATTTAAAGCTCTTTTTAGGATCTAAACTTTTTTTATAGACTACAATGAGATGTAAGGAAGTATTAATAATAAGCCCCAGTGTATTTGAAACTGCAGCAGACTTGTATTTGAGTGATTCTTATATACTAGACCCTTAGAGCAAAAGCACATACTGATAGGCACTCAACAAAATCCATAGCAGAGAATAAAATTGCTTCTTTTTGACATGAGTTCAGCTCATTAAATCTCCAGCAGTTCTGTTTCTGTAGCAGAAATGATATTTTATGTAAAAATTACCATCCATACTATGGTAAATATCATGGGTCAGTACAAAAGGACAACTTCATCTGCATAAGACAATGGACTGTTTCCACAGCTTCTGACCCAGAGAGCTCTGCATGTGGTTTCCTGAACAAACAAATCGTTGAACTGTCTGAGGAGCACCATTTATTAGTTACTGAACATCCACTGTTCAAATCTTCAGATATAAGAGCTTGTGTCAATCACTACAACCGAGTAAGATTTTTCCAGGATAAGAAATCTACAGTGCTAAAATCTTTTTTTCAACTATTTTCACACATGTAAAGCTGACTCCATATCTGGCTGACTCTTGGATTCTAGCCATACTTATGTAGTTTTTTTCACTTCCAACTTCTTGGATTTTCTTTACTTTGTTATATGTAATGCATGTACATTTTTAAAAAAAAGGTGGGGCTAATTATAAAGAATAATCATGGGGTCCCCACTGGGAGGGATGTCTCTGGTGCTCCAATCATTTTTCACTACAGTTGGAAATTATTTGAATTTTAGCTGTAGCTTCTCAGTTTAACTGAATTTTTAACGTCTGCTGTAGTTTCTTGGAAATCTGTAACATTCATAGTTCAGAGGAGCAGCCTGACCTTTTTGTATCATTGTGTCCCTGGAATATAAGATTTCCACTTCTGATAAAAGGCATATTTCACCCCTGGTGAAATCACTGTAGCTGAAAGCTATGTCCTGGTAAACACCAAAAAGATAAAATTTGAATGAGCATCAAATGGCTGCTCCAAAATAACTAACTGTGAAGTATTACATATGGTTACAATGTTGATTATTCTATGTACAACTCTTAAAACATGACAGATCATAAACAATATATTTAATCAGCTTGCTGCCCTGTAGCTTGGGCTCTTTTAAGGACAAAATAATGAAAACATACACTAGAAGGGCTCTTCAGCTTAATCTTTTAACTACACTCTGGAAAGCTCCCCAGTTAGTTTCTTGACTTGAGCCAATGTATCTCAGAACAGAGTTCTTGACAAAATAGTGAAAGACTGACGAGGTTTTCCAAACAGTGTATGTTTTATATTGAATCTTTTTACTGTGGGCTGAGTCATCATTAAATGTTTAGTACTGTATGCAAACACATCTTGTCAGGATGTGATGATTTCAACGTTTCATAAATTGGTTGGTGAAAGAACTGAGAAACTGTTTAAAAAAAGACTTTTTAAAATACCAATTTATATTTGCCTACCTGGTATGTAGGAGACAACGTGGGTAGACATAATATCTTTTTATTGCACCAACTTCTGTTGGTGAGAGCAATAAGCTTTCAAGTTTCCACAGAGCTCATCTTCTGGGAAATGTACACAGAATGTACTCTGAGTACCTTTCCCAGACATGAAGATGAGATCTCTGTTGGCTTGAGAGCTTGTCTGTCTCACCAGGAGAAGTTGGTGCAATACAAAGATATTACGTCACCCACCTCGTCTCTCTAATATCCTGGGATATCCTACATGGTTGCAACACTGCATGCATGTTATGTGGTGTCTTACTGGTGCTGTAACTATAGATTTTGCCTGCAGTTAATTGCAAAAAGCCCTTCAATTGAAATGTATTTTGGGATTCTCTATGGCTGCAAATATGAAAATGGAAAATGCGCTAATTTACTACCTCATTTGAGCTCAGAAAATGGTTTTGTTTTTACCCCCACCATCTTGGTGTATGACATATTTATTAACAAGAAGCATTTTTCCCCCATAATGATGTAAAATCTAAAATGGGGTGCACCCACTGATATAATCATATATACTCTAATTTATCAACAATATAGGTTTGATTTGCTTCCTGTTGGCTCTTTAAATACATTATGCCAAATGATAATCTGAACAACACAAAAAGACTGCTAAGGTGCTTTAAGAACTATAAATCCAAGTTCTTAAATTATGGACAGGAAATAATTGAGTTTGATATGTTACAATCTGCATTGTAGAGGTGAGCCTATTATGTGATCTTTTCCAATCTGAAAATTTACGTTGCAGTTTGTCCAGGACTTTTAAGCTAATTTTGAAAATGCCTATCACTTTTTTTTTTTTTAATCTTCTAAAGCAGAGAATTACAGGCTAAAACTTCAGATGTGTAAATCAGCATAACTGTACTCATGATCTGGCCCTATTTCTCTTATGGCCATAGCTACAATATGCATCATTGTAATTGTAACAGACAGTATTTATTCAGTTAAGCCAACAGCTGGTGCAAAGCACTGATTGGCAGTGGTAATTAACTCACTTTAAAACAAAACAAAAAAAAACAAATTATATTAGACTACAGTGTGTCTTAAAAATACAGTGACAGAGATTATGATGCTTGAAGTAATTCACTGTCATTTACATTCTTAACAAGAGCTAGTTAATTTTTTGTAATAGTGGCTTGTTTTGCATTGGAATGAAAAGTATGACAAAGTTAAATTCAGTAATGGATTCAGCTGTTGTCCAACAGAGAGAAAGTTGGCTGTAGGTCTCTGGTGGTAGGAAGGAAGAGATGAAGTGGTTGAAGGTTCCCACAAACCCTGCTCTGCTCAGTGGGTTTAGTACCAGTCAATTCAATACAGCAGAGCTGGACAGAGAGGAGATCTAGGTAGTGAACATGGCAGATTTCCTATCGGTCTCAATAGGGAAACCAACTTCATGTCTCTGTCTTCCTTTTCCACCACCATTTTACTCCATTTCCTATCTTTCCATTTGACCCATTTTGCTTAAATGATGCCTATTACTGTTCAGGAGAGCTGCACGTATATTTCCCCTCTGTCATCCAGCAAGGGTACCCACTTATAGTTTCTTGGCTCCTCAGCCATCGCATCTTCTTGGTGGGGACCTGAATCAATCTCCCCCTGACCGGGAGTTTTCCAGGTTGCATCAAGAATTCCCCAGCAAGTCAACTGTCTAATCTTGCTTTGCTTTCTCCTGAAGGGCTATTAACAGCACAATTTTCTAGTTATATGATATGGCCCAGCTTTTCCTAAACAACCACATTTATTTTTAAGTTGACAGCATTATAAAGAAACCATAGTAAACCAATTAAAGAACCTACAGACATGCTAATAAGTTTACCAGAGATTACCCCAACCCCAGCAAGGGCTCAGATAACAGTCAGTCCTTCAAACACCAACAATGAGGTTTTCTGGTGTTACAAGGTTCATAATTGCCTTGGCACAGAACACTAATAACCATGAATATGAAACTCACTCCTTCATAAAGTTTGAGCCTCTATCTTGTACTCATGTAACGGGTGATCCACAGACATAGGTGGAGTCAACTATGTCTCACTCAAGGTAGAGCTTCAAAAATCTGAATTCTTACATAATCAGAAAGGGTACATTTTCATTCACTTCCCCCTAGAAATTTCTTGGGAAACCCTCTGCATTTTAAAAGTTCATTTTTGTCTGGCACTTATTTTCAAATAACCCTTTGTTTTTTGTAACATTTCCCAGGGTTAATTCTAGAGACATTACATACAATCCCATAATAAGATAAACATTTGCATTTTGAAAACGATAAATGCCTATGATACTTAAACTGAATTAAATAAGGTTTACTAGGATATTGCAGGACATTTCTATATCTGTCACAATCTCAGGTTCCTAAAGCCAAATCTACCTCCCACTTATTTCAATATAACTTACGTCACTTGGGATGTGTGAATAAGCCACCCCTTTGAGTAACATAAGTCACACTGACCGAAGCACTATGGATAACACTATGTTGGCAGGACAGTTTCTCCCACTGGAATACTTACGTCCTCTCGTAGGCTATGTCTACGCTTTAAGTCAACTTTATTAAGTCGATTTAGCATGTCCATACTCAAAAATTAAGTCATCTTAAAGTGGACCTTGCCAAATCAACTTAGAGTGTCCACACTGGATGCCTAAGTTGACTTCTAGGGGATAGGTAGACCTGGGACTGGTCCATGGTAGTGGTGGGGGGGGGCAAGTGCCAGGGGGCTCAGCATTTGCCCTATTGTACCTGGGTACAATGGAGGCTGAGCAGGACAGGGACACTGGCAGGGCATAAGAGCAGTGTGGGCAGGGCTTTTGGTTATCATTCTTTCCCACTACATTTTGATAGATTGAATCTCTCCACTCCCTGATTCTGTTGACATTTTTATCCTTGACTTCACTTTCATCAGAACTGATTTGGCTAAGAAAGGTGTAAAGATCTGTTCAGTGAAGAAGCTCCAAAGCAGCGATGGCAACTTAGGGATAGCCCCACTGATGGTGATTGATATAAAAGAAGGGATCATAGTCTGTCTTTAACAGCTGGCTTTGTAGTCAAGAAAATGGGTGCAATTACAGACAGATTCCTTATCCCTGGAGTTTTTGTCTTGTCTTCCATGTTTATCAGGGGATGCAGTGGACACACCCTTTTGAAATTCTGTACAGCTCATAGCAACATCTAGTGGCTGACTAATGCATTGAGTAAACATAGCAGGAAGTGATGACCCACAGAATAAAACTCAGGGTGAGGACTTCTACTCCATTGTGGGCTGGACATCGAGTGGGAAAGTCCTTCATTTATTAGTTATCTGTTATGAGGGTCACCAAAAAGGCATTGAAGAAAAATACCACTTTTGTTAATACAGAGAGAAATCCTCACTGCCTCAGTGAGAACATACTCTCAAGTATATAGACAGAGACAGATGTGTAATCAGTAATAGCATGTCTGAAAAAAAATATTGGGCCAAATTCTGCAGAATGCTCTAATGACTTTATGCTGCTATACTGCTGCAAAGCAAGCCTCCCTGCAAAGCAAGCCTATACTGCTGCAAAGCAAGCAAAGTTTAGGCTGGTTTGCAACACCAGAATGTCACAAAGCAGTTGAAGCATGCCAATGAATTGGGTACAGTAACAAGAAGATAAAAATTCACTGTGTAGAGACAATGTTTGACAACCCAATTAAACACTGACAATTGTTGCGCGAGCTGACAACTGCTGAGTACATGGCAGAGTCCATTCCAAACTATCTGCAGCCCATTTCACCCCAGAAATATGTTACTGAGTTTCGTTGGTGTGTGTGTGTTCAACCCTAGTTATAAATGGCTTGAACTTTCACCTAAGCAGCTATTTCTGCTGCAGCAATTGTGGCTGTTACTTTGATGTAATCTCTGGGCTATTCCAGAAACCTTTGTATTTTTTTCTTTCTCAGATGGACTTTGACTTTCAGTTGCCAGGAGCAAAGAAGAAAGGAGACAAGGATGAGGCTGATGGAATGTCACTCCACCCTTTTGTTTGTGAGAAAATCTTTCTGATGATATGTGTATGCTCAGGGTAGAGTGTCAATTAGTAACTAAAGGTGGCTGACATGCCTGGTTTTCTGCCAGAACAACTGCATCACTATGCAATTTTCTTGTTAGAGGTGTAAATTCCAGATAAGATGCAGTAGCAAGCTCAGACAGTACTTGCATGAAAAGTAAGATCATGGATTTTCTTAAGAAGTTGCTAGAAATAACATGTTGCTTTACAATACTCTTAAGCCCTTGTGGTCAGCCACTTCAGGGATGTCGAATTTGCTCTCAGAAGTGCTTCTCATTGTGCATTCAGGCTGGAAAATTGTAATATTTCCTCCTGTCATTCCTTTCCACCATCATAGTTGCCACTTAGTGAAGACTATTCCTGTGGGATGGTAGCTGTATATGGGACAGCTGGAGCTGGCAGGGGCACCACCGTGCTCCAGCTGTTTAAAGGGACAGCTGGAGCGGGCGCTGGCCAAGGGAGCCCCGGGCTTCCTCCTGACCGGACCGAGCAGTCGCGGCCAGGAGGTAGCGTGGTCTCCCACGCTCCCTCCTGGTTGGGACCGTGGGGCTCGCTTGTTCCTGAGTCTCGCACTCCAGCTGTGGCAGCTGGAGCGCGGGTCCCAGGGACAAGGGACAAGGGGCTTCCTTCTCTCTGGGACCTGTGGTCCCGGCGAGAAGGGAGCCCTGAGGTCCCTTCTTGCTGGGATCCCCGCTCCAGATGCCCACTGCTGAGCAGCTGGAGCGCGGGTCCCAGCCCGCGCTCCAGCTGCTCTGCAGCGGGCAGCTGGAGCACGGGTTTCCAGCTCTCCTTCCTCGTCGGGATGCATGGTCCCAGCTAGGAGGGAGTGTGGGGAGCGTGGGGCTTCCTTCTCCCCAGGGTCCCTGCTCCAGCTGCTGATCACCTGGAGTGCGGGTCAGGGGAGAAGGAAGCAAGCCCCGCGGTCCTTTCTTGCCGGGACCTGAGTGGTCCCAGCGAGAAGGGATCCATGCCCTAAGTCGACAAAGTCGACTTAGGGCTACCCCATGTCCTCACTGGCTTAAGTCAACTCTAGAGAGTCGACTTAAGCCTGAGATCGATTAGGAAGGTGGTGTTAGAAAGTCGACTTAATTTTAATTAAGTCGACTTTAATTTCCTTAAGTCGACTTAAGCAAGCTGCTTAAGTCAACTTAAAGAAACTGCAGTGTAGACTCAGGGTAAATTAAGTCAACTTAAGCAAGCTTAAGTTGACTTAATTAACCAGTGTAGATACAGCCTATCTTGGTAACTCTAGGTATTTAATGGGGAAGACTGGAGTATAAGTCCCTGTTCTGGAGTGGGGATTCAAACTTTTCCACATCCACACAGATGAGCTCCCTAAATATTGGGCTATTGAGCAAAACAATGGCAACAGTCCTTGTTTTCCAGGATTTTTTGAATGACTACTAATACTGGTATTATGTCTCTAAGTCCCTTTGAGAAGTTAGTCCTTTGTTTCCAAATTCATTTTAGTGAAGGAAAAGGAAAGTAAAAATGCCCAACACTGAAATAAAATATTTCATTTTTGGTCAAATAAAATGTTTAATTCAATTCAAACAATTTTTTCTGACTTCTTTATTATGGAAAATTCCATGTTTTTTCTGAGTTTCTGGTTGGCCTGAAATAATATTTTTTCCAGAACAACCAGAAAGCCAAAAGAATAAATCATTTATTTGGCTCTAGAGACCACTTCATCTCTTTCTTCAGTTGATGTTTCGCTATTACTGTATGCTGACATTTTTTGTAACTCTAAAATTAGGAAGAGCTTGATTTTCTTTCTGGTGGTATCTGAAAATTGTTATTTCTGGACAGGAGGCAGTACATATTTTCAGCACTTTCATTTCACTTCTGAAAATAATACACAGCAAAAGAATGGTGCATGTATTAAAATACCTGAAGGTCACTGAACTCATGTTCAATCTTAGCCAAATCTACACTGACGTATTGTATTCCTCTCTCATTTCTAAAGGATAATTGTTCAGTAGTGTGGTCCAAATGTATTATAATTCTTCCAGTAGGGAGATAGAATTCTCTGAACAAATAAAAAGAGCTGTCAAAAACATGATTGCTTCCACTTTTGCAGCCATATAGTGGTTTGAATGAAAACATAAGTACCTGTCTATGTGAAAGGATTTTCTTTAGACACTAAAGCTGAGAGTTATTTTCTGATCATCTGAGTAATATCTCTAAGAAAGGTAAATTGGCCTTCAATTTCAACTTCCGTAGGGAACTTTATCAACCTATTCAGGTTGTTTAAAACAAGTAGACATTTTATAAGAGTCATAGCTATGATGCCATAGTACACGTGTGACATCTACTTACCTTAATTTCTAATCTCAGAGATAATGTGGTTCTGGGGGAAACTCTTTATTTCAAATAGCATCACCTCAAAGATACATTAGTGGCAATTGGAGGTCTACTCTCCTAATGGCAGCTATCAAAAATTAACAGGAAAGGTGAACAAAGGAATCAACTGAACTTTTTTTCGAAGTGGGAAAGGGAGCCACAGATGGAAAAGTCACTCAGAAACAGTTGGAAAAAAAGAGCTACTGTGTCTGTTGTTTCCCTTTGCAAATCATTTTCCTGTCAGGCACTTTTCTCAGTAGGTTTTTTTGTTTTTAGAACTAATTTTGATTGTTTGCTTCTTTTCATTTGTCATTTGTTACCAATTGACTTGTTGTTCAACATTCCTTGCATTGGAAGGATGATACCTATATAGCAACAGATAATCCAACTGTTTATAATAATACATATGCAAAATATTTAACTGAAAGTGAGGATTTGGGTTTTTTTCTTTAGTTTTCTTTGTTTGTTTGTTTGTTTTTTAAATTAACTGTGCAGAAAACATATCTTGCTCTTCATGGCAGAGAATAGAACAAGAGGTCTTAATATTGCCCTTGCATTCTCAGGCAAAATTCACAATGACTTGATTAATGAAAATAGGAGCACCGGTGTTTGGGATTAAAATTTGTTTTCTTTTTATCAAAAATATTATTCATAAAAATACATTATTTTTACTGTAATAGGAAAAAAATACTTCTATTATTTTAAGGAAAAGTCGATGCTGGCCTGAATTTTATTCAACAGTATAGTGGGTAAGGAATTGTTTGCAGTGGTAAATATATATTGTTGCAAATCATTTTGTTTAAAAAAGAATATAGTCATTAAGAGATAACATATGTATATATGTCACTGGATTTCAGAACTGATTCTAGTAGTAAACTGCTTTCTGGTTTGTTTTGAGGATTTTTGTTTTTGTTTCTTTATGGTACATAGATATTCATTTAAGTGAAAATATATTGATTAAAAATCACTCAGGCTGCTCTGAGATCATGAAAGTAACAAGAAACAAACAAACAAAAAATCTCTTTTAAAATGTAAAGCAGTGAAATAAAATTGAAAAACAATAAAATCATTGGGTGCATTAAAAACATTAATTTATTCATGAATGAGTCAAGTGAGCTGCTCCTTGGGGCATAATTTGTAATGTCACTTTAATTCCAAAAAGCATGGAGAGAAAAGCTCAAGAAATTATGCACAGTGTAACAGAAAACAAAGAAGTCATTCAAAGGCAGTGTTATGGGTGAAATTTATTCCAGAAGAAAGGGTTAGGACCCTGAGTTGAGTATGCAATGCTCTACATACACATCAATGTTCTGTAACCAAAAGTAAGTGGCTTCATGCTATATCAGAGTTTTGGGGAAAGGAAATTTACTGAAAACTGAGAAGAGGGATATATGCTGCAGGCATAAAACCTCTTACCTTTACAAACTTTCTTTTTTTCTACTCTTCACCCTTTACATTTCCCCCCCCCCCCCCCCCATTTCTCCTTCCTGTTTCTGGTCTTCCGTGCTCTTCTCTTCCATGTTCTGAATTGTAAACTTTTACTGTGGCTGCCATTCCTACTTTGTTGCCTTTCTGCCATTTCCACTCTTTTGCCAGGTCTTTTGCCTTATTCTCTTCCCTGTGGTGAATATGCTCTTCTATTTTTAAGGAACAGTCTGGATATGCTAAATCTAGTAACTACAGTTAAATGGAGCAGAGATGATTGGATCAGTGAGGAATCTCATAACCATCATTTCTCTAATTTCTTAATTACTTTTCCAAACTTCTCATCTCTCTCAGCCACACCTACGGTTATACTGTGATCTCATCCTTCCTCCTGGCACTTTTTCTTTTTCTAGTCAAATTTTCTCCACCCAGTTCTTCCTAGATGCTCACCATAATCTATCAACCTTATCCCCATACCTAATTCATCTCTCATCTTTATTCTGTTAGAATAATGGCCTATTTCTTCAAGATCCTTGTACTGATACCGATGATTCTTTCTTGCCCTCCCAAGTTTCCTTGTGAAAGTTAATGTTGCTTCCTGCATTTTAAATTTCTCATATAAATCAGCTATAGATCCTTTATCCTGTATCTCTCCATATAACCAATTGTCCACCTATTTTCAAAACGCATCGTGAAACACCTCTCCACTTCCTATGCATATATTCCCCATTTCTTTTTAATGTTAAACTAAAATTCTGTACAGTTACAGTAAAAGGCAATAGTCAAAATACAATTCTATGGAGTTTTTTTTTACTTAAGATGCTAAGTTTCACTAAGCC
Organism: Pelusios castaneus; assembly: GCA_007922175.1. Lineage (NCBI taxonomy): Eukaryota > Metazoa > Chordata > Testudines > Pelomedusidae > Pelusios > Pelusios castaneus. The sequence goes on along the minus strand of ML685802.1, from coordinate 11,678,585 downwards.
AAATTGACTGCTTAGAATTTGTGAGTTCTCAGCCATTCTGAAAAATCATGCTATTAATGTATAATATAAGAATGGCTGCCTCACTAGCTGACTGCAAGTGTAATATTCATCGCATCAATGTACCACAATCTAAGAACATTTCAATGTTTTGCAATGAAACTGTTATCTCCAGAAATTTGTTTGTATATTGTTTCTCTTCTGTATTTTTTTCAGTGATTTTATTTTTTAACTGTTTGAATATGTAAAGGTCATTTTGTTATAGTTCCTCTTAAATCATTAAATCGACATATAATGTCGACCCCCAGCAGAACTATTATACTAACTATTAGATTGCAGTGATAATGTAAAAGACTTTGTGTAATTTTTTCCAAAATGCTCAAGTCCCATTTCCAAAACAGGCATAGTCACTTAGTCCTAAATCTCACTGAAAGTCAATGGTATTTAGGAGTGTAAGTGCCTAAGCCACTTAAGTTGCTAAATCACTTAGTTGCTTTAGAAAATTTTACACTCAGTGGTTTTATTAGAAATGTGAATATGCCATATAACAAAATCTGGGGGTATTATGTTAATGATATATACAGACACTAATATAAAGAGGACTAAATAAAACAGAACTTTACTGTAGGCTGACAAACATTAAGTAGTGAAAAAACTATTTAATGACAGATTCCATATCTTATCATGCTTCACCTTATACCAACACATTAAAAGTAACAGATGTTATTTGCTATGTGATCGGAATCCTTCTCAGTACCTTTTCTTGTCCAGGAAACAACAATATATTACAAGATAAACATCTATTTAATGGGCCTGATCCTGACATACTGCCAGCTTTACACTGATGTAGCTACATTGATTTAAATTATGTTACTTTTGATTTTTACTTTTGTGAATAAGAGGAGAATCCGGTTTCATTGTTTAAAATTGTATTTATTGATTTCACCCACTATTTACAGTCTGGTTTAATGACAATATTTGATTTTACTACATAGTTACTATGTAATCTTTGTTTAACTTGAATTTTACAATGGGAAGAAAACAATATAGTGCTTGAATTTATTAATTCTCCAATAACTCTGCACTCTTGCCCTAAAACTGTTATTTTATTTAAAAAACAAAACAAAAACAAAATTAAAAAAAATCCACAACTCATTTGGAAAAAATCAAAGGGCAGATAAATTTTCAAGACATTCTAATATAACCACATATTAAGCATTTTTTAGAAAAATTATCAGTTCAGATTTACATTTCTCATAAGAAAATATAAGTTTAGACAGAACTAACTATGCCCAACCCATAAATACTTGCAATACTTGCAATTCACTGATTCAGTCATGTGATATCACATCTTGGGATTAGGAGTTCTCAGATTGCTCAAGGCCTCCTGCATGCAGTGCTGAGAGCTTCTTGGGAAACCGAAGGAGGAAAAGGCAGCTATTAGAGGTACCAGATGGAAGAGAAAACAATGAATCTCCACTGCCCAGAACTTGTATAGTCATTTGTAGCAATGCAGAGGAAGAATTAAATAGGTAGTATTGTGCACACATTTTACATAGGTGAAGATGAGTATACACAATGTAAGGTAATAAAAAAATCTGGCCCTCAGCTGGAGGTGGCCTATACACTCCTATTGTGCTGTATAAATAATATTCATGGTGAAATCTATCACTTGTTGGTCACTAGTATGAATTCATTCCAGGAATATAGGGTCAATACTGCTCCAAGAAGCTATGGTCTCCCACCACTCAGATCAGCTATGTTGCTATTTTTATCATGCTAGAACTTTTTGTCTTGTAACTAAGTTAGGACAAGGAAAATATAAATACTTGTGTCTTAGAACAAATGTTTGTGGAGTGTCTAGAGAAGCATTTACAATGATTTTAGTTAATTGGAGTTAATAGACAATCAATTAACTCTAATTATTATAAGACCAAAAAATGATAGACAGAGCCAAGGTGATTTAACAGGTGTCACCATTTTGTAGGAAGTACGGAGAGGCAGCAATTATGGAAATGGGAACAGGAGACACTGGGAACTAGTGTGAGACATAGCTCTCGGGCTTGGAGAACAGAATAAAATAACATTAAAAGTGAAAAATGTGTCATTTTCCATTCTGGAATTCTTTGTGATTACATCAGAACCCTGTAATGGAATATTTGTATAATTATTTAGGATTGGTCTATACTATAGTGTTTAAGTTGACATAAGGTAGCTTGACCTAATTATGTCACTGTACACAGTACGGTCTTGCTCCCACCGATGTAAGTTCCTTATTAAATAAGCATAATAACTACCTCCACAAGAGGTGTATGTCTTACGTTGTTTTATGTCAGTGTGGTTAAGGAGACACAGTGTTCTTGTGGACACTGCCATTATTTACATCAGCTGTTTCTTGTCAATTTCATGGCTCCTGCTAGAATCATGAAGCTGACAAGAAAGCTGTGTGGCTGGATGTCTCCAGGTATAGTGTACGTGAACCCAGGCTCCCTGCCAAGCTGGTGCCCACATCTTGCTTTCAGTTGGGCTCCCCACTCAGATCCAGGTTGTCCAAGAGTCACTGGATTCCCACTCTCAGCCAGGCTGATGCCCAGATTCCCCACTCCCCGCTATTACTGGAAGATTTTAGGAAACCCAATTCTGTTACCAAGGGAATTTTTAGATGACAGGGTTACCCCTAATACTGCTGCTGTGGTGGTTCATCCCATTGGACTTTCCAGGGAGCTAACTTGCCTTCCCTTGAAAGGACATGAATGCAGCCTTTTGAAAGGACATGAATGCAGCCTTTTGATTAAGGTAGAACATACAAGGTGTGATACTTTAAAAACAGATTCAAAATTTATTTAGAAGTGAGTGGTTACATGAAAAGAAAGTGATAGAGAGAACAATAAGATACTTAATATATATCAAGCAATTATATTAATTAATAACATTCTTGTAACAAACCAATAACAATAATATACTTAATACTCTATAATATTAAGCAT
>ML685802.1:11663656-11675501 GCA_007922175.1 Pelusios castaneus | reverse complement strand
AAAACGGTTTTACTCTTACCACAAACATTCAGCTTTATTGATAGTCATGTCCAGACATCTCTTGGATGTCTATAGAGTCAGAACTTCTAAAGCCTCCTGTTATTCCTATGTTCATATACAGTGATCCTTCTGCTCTGTCACAGTGAGAGGGTTGCCTTAGGCTTAGACACAGCTGTTTGCCTACAGCTAAGGACTGACTCAAGGATTATTTAAGGCTTAGAAATGGAGCGGAGACTGAGTTAGCCTGTTTGCCTACAGCCAAGTTTCACTTGTGTAGCTTGCAAAAGGGTTACCTTAGACTTAGACACTGGTGGGAGGGGTGGTGGTGGTGACTGAGTTGGCCTATTTACATATAGCCCAGATGCACTTTTGTAGCTCCCCATATCTCTAGTTTTCCTCCACTCTGTTGTTAGATTACTTGCTCAGTTCTTTTTCTTATTGATCTTCTCAGCTCTGGCTTCTTCCTTCTTCTAGCACACTTCAGGTTGCCAGCTGTTGGCCTCATATACATTGTGGCATTTGAGAAGGCAGGGGACTCCTAAGGAATGAGTTGTGTAAGAATAGATAAGGGAGGGAGGATCTTAGCACAAGAATAGAAAGGGGAGGGATGATATTAGGAGGGATCAGAGAGAGGTGAGGTGAGGGACTATAAGAAAGTTAACCTTTTAATTGCCAAAAGTCAGATTCACTTATTAACCTTTGTTCTAATGATTGTTTTCCTACAACTTATTAATATTTTTAAATACTACAGTCTCGAGGCTGCTCAGGCTCCCCACTCAGAGCCAAATTGTACCTGCCCATCTCCACACTCCCAGGCAGGCTATATTGCACAGGTTCCCGGCTGCCTGCTCCCAGCCAAGCTGCCTGCCAGGCTCCTGACTCTCCACTAGGAGCCCAACTGTTCCAAAGCTTTCCACCAGAAACCCAGGTGCTGCCTTGAGGACTCTGGTTTCCTCCTCCCCATAAAGACCATGGATGCTGTTACCTCTGGCTCTTGGCTTCCTACTAATATAGGGTGACATAAGTTTTTAGTGTACGCCTGTTATTTATTTGTTGTTTATGGTAAATAATTTTATATTTTGCCTAATTAATGTTTTTAAAGTATGCTTCATATGACAGCACAAATACTGTGGTAACATAAATTACTTGAAAAAACAATTATAAAGATTTTAATGGCAATGCAATTACTAGAAAGAAGGCTCACACAATTCATATTTAATATAATAAACAATTTGTAAAAATAATAATAGGTCTGCCATTTCTTTACAGTACAATATGGTCATCCCAAGTTTAAGGAAAGTATTTTTAAATTTCAATTTGAGCATAAAATTCTATTATATGTATTGTACATTTGTGAGGAATTTCCTCATGGAATACAATAGAATGATACAAATCATATCTAACTTGCATGATTTAGATTAAATCTTTTAACATTACCTTTGTGGATGTCTTATTGAAATGAAACAAAAAACAAAACCCACAAAAACCCTTGCTCCCATATCTGTCCTCAAATTAATGCTTTACTGCTTTGCTGGTTTTGTTTTTTTCTTTCACCTGTGTTTTTGGGGGCTGTTGTGTTGTTATTTTGGAATTTTTTTCACCTGTGTCATTGCTTTTTTCCTGGTAACCTCTAATAAATTAAAGTATTTCTACTTGATGTGTTTGTAAAATAATACTATTTAAAGGGAGGGGTGAAGTATAATATTCTTCCGCACATTGGCAGAATATAGACAAAATGGGAGAACTCAGTTTCTTCATCTCTGTCATTTTGCTCTAGGTGTTAATTTGCCAAGGTATTTCTAAATCAATTCTCTTATTCTAAGTATTGTATTCTGTTATTGGATAAGCATTTATGAAGCGCTTTTAAAAAATATTACTAGTAAATGTTTACTCAGTGTTTCATGTTTGATCTTTTTTTGTACAGTCTTTATATCAAAGCTGGAATCTATTTTCAATGACTACATATAAATGCAGCACACGCTCTGCGGCCTAACAGATGCCATCTGTAAAAGCATTTACTTTAAATTAGTGGAATAAGTAATCAAAAGGGCTTTGTACTTAATGCAGAACTTTTGGTGACTATTAAATGCTCATTAGAGGGTGTTTTTGCTGTATGACTGTCAAAATCAGCAGGACGTTTATGTTAGATTTCCTGAGTGGGTCAAGATTGAATATGATTTTACAACTTAAATAACATAAATGAATGCAGGTTATTTCAGCATATCCAGATGTTCTTTAAACTCTCTATCCCTAAAAGCAAAACATACATCCAATTTGAATTATGCTGCAATATTACAGTGCAGATTTTTGCTTCATACATTTCACAACATCCTTATAAAGTTCTACTGGTTCATACCTTGAAATGAAAAAAGATGAATAGCACTATACGGTAGGCATGGGTTTTTTGGGGTTGTTTTTTTTTTTTTGATCTGATGGTTGAAATGATTCTGTCACAAAAAGGGTTCTGTCAGGTCTCTCTTGTTTTGTTTCTTTTTTGTTTGTTTGTTTGTTTTCAGTTTTTTACAGAAGTAGGGTGTCTGGAAACATTCAATGTACACTAAATCGTCTCAAATGCATTTAATTTAATCTCAAAAGCTAGTTAACTAGTGAATATATACTTTGAAGGTAAATAAGTTTGATAGCTGTGCAGATATGTATTATAACTTCATCATACCTCAAATATCCTTGTAAGCACTTTGACTTAAATTAAGATATAATAACTCTGTTTTTCATAAGCTATATAACCAATTGTACAGTTATGTTGATTGGGACACAGCAGAAGCTGGCAACCTCTGAAAGCAGATTCAGAAGCTGTTTATAAAGTTAAATAAATGCTACCCATTATCTGCCTTAAAACAAGGGCAGCAACACTCACCTTGCTTTCCTTGAGAAATGTCCGTTGGTAAAGTGATCCTGGAAAAACATTTGCAATATACGGAGGCTTTACAACTATGTAAATGAAACTTCCTAAAGGCCTGCTAGGAAACCTCAGTGGATGTCTTAACTACTCTTATGAAAACATTATAAACAGCAGTCCCCTACTAAAATGAAGTAACTTTTTCATATAACTTCACTTAGAGCCAAAGTCTACTCTATTACAATCAAGCAATCCAACTAAAGTCGATGGGCCAAATTCAACAGTACAGTTAAAAGCTCATTGACGTTGTTTAATTGGGGGCCTTCTGACAGGGATGAATTAACTCTCATGCCTTTTACGTAGAATCATTGTGTGTTTCTTTCTGCTTATAACTATGACTTTATATTAAGGAGACAGTTATGAATGTTACTTAAATGTCCCATGGTTATAAATTCATATTTACTGAAGTTCCACATAATTGGTAATGGATCTCGTTCTACTTAAATGTAGTCCCTCCTGGAGCATTCTGAATTCCCAATTATGGTAAAATCAATCTCCTCTTCCTTCCACAGTGACACCACCATAGCATCAATGGGCCCAGTATTCTTTGTGCTCTCTGGCCTGAAAGCCAGAAATAAACTGGATTTTTAGTGCAAAGTGCCTCCACCTGGTGGCCAAGTGAATACATTAATAATATATATCCCAACTGGCCATAAAGATTTTAAGGAAATTGGACCAATCAGATTTTAAGGAGGAACAAGCACTTCATTAGGGGAAAGACAGGACTTGATTAAATTAAAAAAATAGGATTAGGGTAAGAAGAGAATGCAGGTGAATCAATGGAAACCGATAAATGAGGGATATGAATAAATCCACATGAAGGATCACACCATTTCTCAAATAAAACAACCTCCCATGACTAACTTGGTGGAATTAAAATCCCCTTCAAAATATAAAGACGAGCTCCGAGTTTCTCCACATTTTCAGGCTGGTTGTTATGCACAATCTTCTTTTTGTCAGAGATCCATAGGGTTGATCCAGAGATCTATGGCAAAGCTGGGACTATAAAATTAATCAAATAGATTTGGCACACCTAACCATCATTTGTGTGTTGCGTGGAGCTAAAACACTCTTTCAGTAGCAAGCGAGCCTTTATCTGATTGCATATCTTCTGACAAGAACTGTCCTCAAACGTAGAAGCTTTCCTAGCTACCTAGCTATGGAGAGCAAATATCATTGTCTCATTGTCAAAGCACATCCCTGTAAAACAAATATTTTTTTTCTGCATGGAACAGGTTCTGGGGTGTTCAAACCTTGGAATTTGCTTAGATTCTGGAGTAAAGGAGGCCAATGAGTGAGGAGGCAGACGATCTTCACCCCTGGGTAGGGAGTCTAGGAGCACCTTCTCTCCTTGCTAAGTCTAGCTTGTACCTGATGAATATTTGGATGGCTTCTCTCCCTTCTTCAAGTTTTCAATAACTAAGCTATTTCACAGACAGCAAAGTGATGGGAGCAGCCTTTGAGAAGCTGGGTGCTTCTGGCTGAGCTGGGCCCACTGGCCAAGAGGTAAACCGGAGATCACTCCTCTCTGCTGCAAAGAGCAACTCAGAAGAAGCCCTCTTTATGAAGCTCCAAGTTGATACTCTCTACCAAACACACTGCATATGTCCAAAATCTATGCATGTCTCTGGGGGTCTGTTGTATTACTTAAAATGGAATATATGGGGAAATGGTGTCAGCGTAACTCAGTCACTGTCCAATATTAAACAATGTTAAACAATGTCTAGGGGTAAGGCATTGAGTTATCCCTCCCTGTCTCTCCAAGGGAGGCCATGCCACCTCATTACTACTCTTCTGGCCGCTTCTGCAGGCCCAAAGTGGGTCTCAGCCAGGGGAGTGGTGAGCAAGCAGTTTCTCAATAGGCAAATCAACAATTTATAGCTGGCCCTGAAACAGGGTGGGCAAACAAGCAGCTTCTAGTCTTTGATGGGCAAGTCAATAGTTTGTAGCCAGCCTTCAGGCAAGGTGTGTGTACAGTACAAATCAAGAGTCCGTGGCCCCAGATGGGCCAAGCAACTAGTCTATAGACCTAGGTGGGGCTTTATAAGCTCAGATCAGGCGACAACCACAGGGGTGGTGTGGGAAGGGGGAAGGAAGATGCAGGCCCTCCCAACTCCATTGCATCCCAGCCTATTTCCCTATCAATGGCAGACTGGTCTGACGGGGCTCCAGCCATAATGTGTTGACCCTGCTGCAGGCCTCACCACCACCAAACTGTTATCCAGCTCCCCTGGGCTACTTCCTACCCTTTCTCCCTGATCTGATGGGTACCTGATCAGGGTACCTACAGGTAGTACCTGATCTGGTGGGCCACCCTCAGCCTCCTCTGGTTATTCTGCCATGGGCAGGTTGCACAGCCCCTCAATGTCATCTCGAGCACAGGTCTGGTATCTCCTTGGGGTCTTTGACAGATGACAACTCCTCCAGGTCACAGCCAGTTAGGGAGTCTTCCTCATCATAGGTTGCTGGCAGCTCTTCTAGGTTCCTGGATTAGGGGCAGTGGACAGCCCTGGCAATTCTTTGGGGTCCCGGGTCACAGGCAGCTCCCTGGATCACTAGTGGCGGTCAGTTCTGGAAGGTCCTCCAGGCCCTGGGCAGCTCTCACAGGATAGTGGTCCAGCCAGGGCTTCAAATGGAGCGAAGGCATATCCTTCCCCTTCCTCAATTCAGCCCAGAGTGAGCTCCAGGTATCCCCTCTTGTATTTCCTGCCTCACCCCCTGCTTCCAGTATAACGGGCTTAAGCATTTCAGCTCTATCCATCAGGCTGTCCCTCCCTGTCCATCACTGGGGGAAGCCACACCCCCTTACTGCACTGGGATTTGGTATATTGCAGCCTGATAGCACAGTGGCAAATACAACATTAAACATCATTTAAAACTTTTATCACAGATACAGAGGGAAAAACAGCTAAAGGATCTGAAATGTAAAGTATTAGGTAAGGCTTTCATTTTTACAATCTCCATTTCCCTTTTCCCTTTAGCTAAGGAGAGTTTTCAGAAAGGGTGAAAAACACCCATGTTAGACACTCTCTTAGGTAGTACTAAAATGGTAATAATTGTTCTTTGGGGAAAGAAAAGAAGTTAGATGGGATTCACTGGAACTGTTGAAGCTACTGTTAAAGATCACATTTCCTCGAAGACAAAACCAGACAAACATATTTTTAAAAGGGAGAGAAAAGTGGATCAAAGAGAGAAAAAAAACTTTCTGTCTCTGGTGTTGACTATCACTTACAAACTCACTGCTGAAAAACAATGGCCCAACACACAGTTTGATCAACCACTCTGAAATCTGGGAGACTCTTCCCAGCATGGAGCTTTTTTAGGGCATTGTTTTAAAAGCCTTTTTCTTCTTAGAGTCTTGCAACATTGTTGCAAAATATGCAGTCTTGGCTTGCTATGGCAGACTTATATTAGCCAGAAAGAAAATGAAAATAGATAAGGAAGAGAAGAAATAAGGTGAAGAAGCAAAAGACCACATGGGGGCGGGGGTGGGAAGAGACAAAGTGTCAAATCCAGGTGGTATTCAGAATTCAGTCAGAACTTGAAGAGATGGCAATATTGTCTGTGTTCCTCTCTTTGGCATGGTCTGGTCAGGACAAGACAGATCTCAGAATCAGATGACAAAGGCTTGGAGTCCCAGAGACAGTTACCAAGTAGGGATAGCAACTTGTGAATTTACTTCAGGTAGCCAATTTTTTGCACAAAGCTTCTTTGTTTAAAAAGAATAGTCCATCCTCTCAATTTTTCCACCAATTATGTGTATTTCTAATATAACAATTTTGGTTCCCTTGTTTACCAGGCATGATCTTGGCCAAGTCCTTGAGTTATAAAAGTAAGCCTTCTTGTTTAGATTTATTTAGCCTTTCCCTCTCCCTTTTATCACCAACATTTGTTATTGTGGGTTATTGTGACATAACTTTACATTCACTATTTAAAGCTGAACTCATGATTAGGGTACATTTCTAGATCTATTTGTCACAACAGGGTTGACTGGGGTTGGTTGGGATTTTTTGATAAATTGTTTTTCAACAGAAAATGCTGCTTTATCAAAATTAAGCCTTTTCAAGGAGGGAATCTTCTCAAAAAGCTTACTGAAGTCCATCATGGAACTTCTGGAAAGAGAAAGAGCTGAGAATAGACAATATCTTAGGGTATGTCTACACTGGAGGCTCTGTTAAGTTGACTTAACAAGGTCAACTTTAGACCTTGTTAAGTCGACTGAGAAAGTCCACATTGAAAATTCCTGTCGACTGCCTGCATCTACACTGGCAGGTGCTAGGTCGACGGAGGAGTTGTGTATGGTGGATAGCTGGGAGAGGGCCTGGAGGCTAATTAGGTTGACTTAAGAGCTTTCCCCATCTACGCTGGCTTAAGTCGACTTAATAAGATCAATTTATGCATTAAGTCAACCGTAAGAGGTGGTGTTATTAAGTCGACTTAAGGAAGCACTAAAGTCAACTTAATAGAAGCCCATTGCGGATGCAGGTGTTGGTAGGTCGACTTAACCTTCCTTAAGTCGACCTAAGGCTCCAGTGTAGACATACCCCTAGTGATTAAGGCACTCATCCTTCTCTATCTGATTCAGAGAAGGGATAGTGATAGGAGCCTGTCCTTCCCACATCTCAGATAAATGTCTTCCTTACTTTCCTTCCCTATTCTAGGGAGGCTGTTGCTCATTTATGACTTTTGGGGGGGAGGGGGAAATGAAATATCTAGTTCTTGTTCCTATTGGGAATGAAATTTTATTTTAAAACTTGAAATATTTTTGTGAAAAATAATTTTTGTTTTCTGGCCAACACTAGTCCTGACCATTTAGGCTATGAGGTGTGCAATTGATTGCGTCTGCATGTCCGTCACATTCTGACCGAGTAACTCTTATGTTTCTTGTTAGCCTTAGGCCCCACTGCTGGGCTGAATCTCAAAACCAGACTAGATATGCTGTTTCCATTTTTCAGCCTCTGTCTCTAAGCTCTCCCTGGTCTGTGGGAAATATTTTTCTTAAGCCCTCAAAATGGCAAGAGGCTATATAGATATTCTTAAAATGTCCACTATCACTGTGTTTGTGCACAAGTGTTTGTCAAATTATTGACTTTCAGTAGTGTACTATGAGGTAGCTAAGATCAGACATTTTCTTTCTAAGGCTTTATCTGCATACGGATTTGAACCTCTTTAACTAAAATGTGTGCTTAAGCTTATTTAGTTAAACCAGTACAAATTTATTGTAGACTCTGCCGTTTCAGTTTAACAGTTGGTTTATTTTAAAATAATTTAATCCAGTAAAACACAAACAAACAAACAAACAAACAAAAAATATGATTGTTAAACTGAAATAAAGCCATTTTAATTCTAAAATTAGAATGTCTACATTGGATTTTGCACCAGTTTAACTAAGATGGTGCAACCTCTGTGTGTAAACAAGGTCTAAATGGAGGCTCACTTTACATGGGACTGTAATTTGTACACTGTAATGTATTCAACCAATTCAATCTCTTTATTCCACTGCAGTATAACCAGCCAAGTTCACATTAAGTGAATTTATGTGAGGCATGTTTTAGAATATGTTTGGTTATTTGAACAAGAACTAGTTTCTATACTGTGGTATGCGAAATAATTTGTTGGGGAGGAAGGATGTGCTTGTGCTTATGTTACTGTTAAATTACCTATCTTTTATATGTTTAATATGTGAACAATAAAAATGTCTTATTTGTACATTAGCATCAGATGCAACTTTTATATGAAGATGTGATGTGTGGAACTGGTGAAGTCCTGACTGTGTATACTGTAAAAAAAAAAAAAAAAGGAATGTGAGCATGATAGTGGATAAAAAGACCAAAATATTTAAAATAAAAAACAAACAAATAAAAAAGAGTTCTTTTCAACATTTCAGATCCCTAAACTAAGGTAGGAGTTATGTCTGAGGAGGTCTTGACCTAGTGAAATAATCAAGAGGAAAAGGATAGTAGAAAACAGCCCATTAAAATATAACTCCATAAAGAAGAAACACAATAATGATTAAGAAAGGTGCAATCCCTTCTTAAAAATAGACTAAATTGAGACAGACAAATCTTATCTTTTTCATAGTATGGCATTCCAAAAATATTAAAATGAAAAACTGTTTGTTCCAAGCTAGAGAAAGAGAAGCAGCAGACTTAAAAAACTAGTCATTGTCTATTAGATACTCATGGTGTGATTGGTTTCATAAGCAGCTCCACCGTTTGTTATTGTTTGTCATTCCAGTCATAAACCCTACTTCAATGTTCATCTTATATTGAAATGTGGCAGTATCACCACATCATTTCCTTTACTGAATTCTTTAAAGAGCATTCAGAATCTTTTTAATGGTACAAACAGGCAACATTGAGTGTTTTTTATGAAATAAAGTTCTTAGATTTTATATCACAGGTATCATAAGCAAATTCTTTATGTTTCATTTAAATTCCAGAGTAAAAGTATTTAATTAATGCAGTAAATCTCCAAAGCTAACTTAAACCATTTCCCACTAGCAATATAATAACTGGGTAGGAAGCCCAAATCTGAATGCATGGATGACAGAAAATTATGAGCAGGACATCTGAGTAAAGTATATAATGTCTATACAGTTTAGGAGTCTTTACCTTATTCTGAATACTAGATTCTGATATCCTTGCTTATGCTGAATAGCACTTTTTTCCAGAAGAAATCACACTAATTTTAATGGGTCTATTTGTAGAGCAATGAATTACTGCACATGAGCAAAGATATCGGAATTCAGTTCAAACTGAAGAGTATGAGATGTGCTCTCATGGAAAAACAGCACATCTTCCAGAATATTTGGAATCCCTTTTTCCCAAAAGGATATTTTTCTCACTGTTATCACTGAACATGATAGTCCTTTCTGACAATACCCTCATTGGTGTGATACCACAGTTTGTTTGTTTCTTGCTCACTTTTATTTTGCTACATACTAGCAAAAGTCTCTCCAGGTTTGGTAAAGTAACTGAAAGGGGTGACATCCTTATCCAGGTCAGGAATGCTGTCAATTTGTGACTTCTATATTGGGTGAATAAGGTGTACTATTGGGAAATAGAAAAATACTAGTGGAGTAAGTAAGGGGAATGTGGGAGAGACAGAGAAAGAGGGACCACACCGTAGTCAAGAGTTCTGGCAGGTTGTAGGGGAGTGGTAAAAAAGCAGAAGAGAATGGTGGGAAAGTTTGATCGTGTTAAAGGATGAGGATCTTTATATGGTTTGTTATGATGTAGCACAGAAGAATGACATTACTGTACTGGGAGGTGCAGAATGCAAAACTCAGACAAGCCCGTACATTTCTACTTCTACTTTCTATGTGAGGGATGGAGTGGTTGGATTGTTTTAAATTGATTTTTTTTTAAATTGGAAAAACAATTAATATTTGCCTGTTTTGTTTTTTCCCCTCAATCATTTTTTGCTTACGCCTGGAAGTGTTGTCTGTGCTGGTGTAGTGGAAGTGAGATTATCAATGTGCTTTATTTTAAAGAGAACTGTGTAACAATGCAAGTAGACCCAATGCAAGTTTTGTATGTGTGTGCATGCCGCACATTTTATTTGCTGGCATTAAACACAGAACAAAAATAAAGCTTCTGGCTTCTGTTATTGTCCTCCAGCATCAGTACTGAACCTTGGTGCATCAAGGTAAGACAGCCCAACCTCTGTTCTGGGTTAGAATAAGCACAACTGAGGGCACAGCAATTACTGTTAGTTTTATTATTTATTATCTTTAGGCTTGTATGGAGCATTAAGGAGATAGAAGAAAAGGTCACTATATGAAGGCGAATACAATCTGATGGGTAAAGATTTCACACTACTGTGGATGAAGGGATAAGTAGTGACAAAATGTGGGAAGAGATAGAAATGCCTTTCAGTATCCATTCTTTGTGTAAACCCATTGGGAGCAATCATTTGACATATCTTACTGTTTTAGTCCTTTTTTAGTTTTCAAGGAAGAATTTACTCAGTGAAATCCATGAAATTAATGGTGAGAAAATAAAGAGTTTTACCATTTGTAGTGGAATAGAGAACTTGGGGAGGTGAAATCCTAACTCCACTTACATGTCATGAAAAACCATTGAATGACTGCAAATTTTGGCCCAAAGCCTCTAGCCTCATAAGTAAGAAAGGAGGGAAAAATGTACTGAGAGAGCTTATTTTTAGCCCTGTACATTTTGCACAGAGAAAGTTCTGAAAAGCTGATTTGGATACATTCCTCTAAAACAGTCCAGGTCAATTTTTAGTAGAGCACTGTAGTTAGGGGAGCATTTCCTTTTTCTGGAAGCGGGGATTTCTAACTGTGTTGGGTGGTTACCAAACTGACCATCTCCAGAGGAAAACAGGCTTCAATTACCAGCAAAATTGGTCCTCCAGGGCAAAATTAAAATTGTAGTTGAGGGAGCATGGGGAAGTGCTCTACTTAGCTTGTATTAATGAAAGGCTTCATGTTGCACAGTTCACTGTTCTTAACCTACATGGGGTCAAAGTGACAAAGAAGAAATAACTGCAGAAAGATGACATAGTATTTAGCTACCCAGAAAACTGAATACGAAGAGTAATTTTGCATTATCCATTCAGTTAATGTTGCTAATCTCCCCATTTTTACTCTTTGTCAAACCTCAGTGAAAGTTTAATCAGGTTTCATATGCAGAGAAAGCGGAATGAGTTAAAATTAGTTTGCCATTTTAGGGTGCAATTATTTTCAGATATCACTTCAGAAGAAAATTCACTCTTTGAAATAGTTTTTTTGGGGAAAAAGGTTCAATAATTGTTTGTCTTAAAAACTATTAACCTACTTACCTATCAATACATATAACTGCTTCAATATCCCATTGTGGTGGCTTTTTGGGAAGTTTGACATTCTTACAGGTCAAAGCTATCTATCTATCTATCTATCTATCTATCTATCTATCTATCTATCTA
>ML685802.1:11652063-11663646 GCA_007922175.1 Pelusios castaneus | reverse complement strand
CTATCTATCTATCTATCTATCTATCTATCTATCTATCTATCTATCTATCTAAAAGAAGCATTTTGTAGTTTGTTGTTTCATTCCATTGCAAGGAGTTGTTATTAAAATGTGGGCTTTTTCCCTCCTCAATTGACTTTCTATTGTTTCTATGATATGAATCTATAGTTTGAAGTAGTTTCCATGATAATCCATGCAAGGATTTTTGGTGGGGAAGGAGGATGGGAGGAATGATTAATGAAAAATATTATGTAAACCACTATTCGGTGTTTTTTATATAATCCCCTCTGTGCCCAATCAACACAGGATGTGAGTCTGTCACAACCCCCAATTAAAGCCTGGATCACAGCTCAAGCTTTAGAGGCTCCAGCTTTTACTCCTGGAAGTGTCCAAACAGCCTATCATAATTATACAGAGGTAGGAACAAATTTTAAAATGTTCCAAGCCATTGTGCATGGTGTGACTAAACTCTTTGAATGCCAACTGTCAGGAGCTGACTAAGAATATCCTTATCTTGGTATGTGCATTCTGGTTCACCAAAGAGTGTTATGTATTATCTTAAATGAAAGCCAAGATCATACTGGACATTAATACCATCTTAAAATGTATACACAGGCATGTCACACTGTCTGGAGTGGTTTGTAATCATTGGCTATGTCTACACTGGCAAGTTAGTTCGAATTAAGGAAGCTTAATTAGAACTAACTTAAACCATGTCTACACTAGGCTTTCATTAGTTAGAATTAAGGGCTTCCTTAATTTGAACTAATAAATTCAAATATGCTATTTGAACTAAGGATTAATTCGAACTAGTTAATTCAAATTAACCAATGTGACCATGTTAGTTCGAACTAATTGCTTAGTTCGAACTAACCGGCCCATTGAACTCAATGCAATTCGCTAATTCGAACTAAGCAAGTGCCATGAATGGCACTTGCTTAGTTCGAACTACATTTTGCTAGTTCAAATTAAGTTAATTCGAACTAACTAAAATTAGTTCAAATTAGTTGTAGAAGGTGGATTTAGGAATGGGATTTTATATTATTGAGTTTATGTAGTTATAGAAATAGAAGTTTGTTAGGGTAGGCCCAAGCCTGAACCAGTTTTCAAAGGCCTTAGCATACAACTCACATGAACCAATGCCAGAACTCAGATGCCATATAGTCTGCCTCAGCAACCTTGGAAACTTACAGTGTTACAAGGAATACCCTGCACATAGCGTGTGAGAACCAAGGAGCATTGTTGCAAAGAGTGTAAAAGCGTATGGGAACCAAGGGGCAATGTTGCAAAGACGTGGGACCCTCTGAGAAAATAGGAGGGGTATGGAGGACATAAAGTCTATAAATATTGGCTCCATGGATAATCTTATCAGGCAAGGTTGAACAGATTCAAGACGCCCAGTGGCTTCGACTACGATAGCAAGTGGGGTCTGTTCAGAGAAGACAGAGAAAGGTCAGGTCCTGGTCTTGAAGCTGACTAGGCTGTCACGTAGGCCCGAGCTCATCAAAGAGAGGTCAGCACCTGATCCCCGATGGTGGCAAACTGACACGTTGGTACAGAGTTCGGTGAGTATCAAGAAATCACCAATAGGCCTCGGTGAACACTGGTTTGATAGTAGTTATAGGTATATAAGATATTAGTAACAGTAAAGGTAACAGAAGTATTTAGCACCCCAGGTCCTGGTGTTAGGACTAAAGTAGGTTAGCATCCCCACCCCTGAGGGTTTGGGGAGGTAGGTATAAGGTTAGGGAACAAGCAGTTTAGCACCCCAGCCTGGGAGTACAGGTAGATAGCCTGCCATCCCCTTTGAAGTTAGGGGCACCCCTTAGAAGCTAGGGGCAAGTGCAGAGTAATAAGAATAGTTTTAGTAATTAAATAAATAATAATGCACATTTACTTTGATTTGTAAGGCCTGCTGCAGCACAATGATATTATTAGCATAACAGTAAAGTTTTTAATCTTGCAAGCTAAAAAGAGTGTACACTTACAACAAGAAAAAGTGCATAAGTGTTATTGTACTCATGATGATTTGCAATAAACATTTTATGCTTATAACTCTCCTGATTCCATTCCTATTTTCCCTGATGCTGTTAATGTTTAGTACTCCTTTACCCCCCTTGTTCTTCCCCTTATGGGAACAGTATTTAATTCCTATACTAATCACTTGGGTTATCGGCTGGCTCGGTTTAACCCTTTATAATCTGGTTCCCTTGACTACTGATGTACCTGTAAATGCCTCCTCTCCATCAGATCAAGGCCGGGCTATTATCCCGGTGGAAAAAGAACCTGTTGTCCAAGCCCGCCCCTCGATGAATACCACGCCGAGGGTAGATAGTGCTATGCATTAGTTAGTTTGAATTAACTAATTCAAACTAACTTTAGTAAGTCTAGACATAGCCATTAATACTAACTTCAGTGCAGACTGTTCAGAAACTCAAACCTCAAAGTGCTTATGAGTTCTATACTTAGATTTCACCAACCAAGATTACCTCAGGGACTATTTCACCTTATTATAGAGTCACAGGCAGTCCTTTTGGGCATTCTGATCTACTCTGCCACCCAAACAAGCTTGTCTCTCTGCTAAACGGTGACTTTACACCAAATATTATAAAATATTCAGATTACCCCTAATCCTAAAGGACCAGTCACTTAAACCAGGTCAGTTTGTCCCTTAGATCTCAAACTACAGACAACTTTTATAGCCATTGGAAAGTAAACTAAGGCTTTATTAACTAATAAAAATAAATGAGTTATCTACAAGATTAAAGCAGATAAGCATACAGATGCAAGTAGGTTGCAAGTTTAGGTTTCAGATGGTGATATATCTGCTGAAATATGCCAGCTCAATATGTCCAGTGGGGCTAACTCAGATTAGTCCTGGGGTTCTCTTGCTTATGTTCAGGAATCATTGCCTCTTAGGGTCCAAACAGCATGAAAAGACTCTAATTCCTTCTAGTCAGGAATTTGTATCCGCACCATCCTACAATCCAAGATGATGGGATGAGACTTTCTGCACATAATCTCTTAATGGATGGGACAGTCAGGGAAGAAGTATTTTGTTCCATAATGGCCCATTTGGAGACTATTGTTCTTCCTGATAGAGAAGGGATACACATTCTATGATATGAAGTCAACAGGGAGATCAGACACCAAAGAATCAACCATGGTGAGTTGTCCTGTCTCTGGGAGCAGACAGTCAACCTTGGGGACTAGAAGGGGAAGTCAAGGAAGACACCGCTTTATCTTGTACCTAGAAATTAAACAGACAGTGCTTTTACATTCATGAAAATGGGCTCTCAATCAGGCTTGAGAACCCTAAAGAAGACATTTGGGATGAGATAAACATATTTAGACTGGTGTTTAGCTGTTAAATTTAACCACCAGAAAATGTGTTTTGTTTTGTATGTAATCTTTTGCTTCACTATCTCCTAAATCTAGATCTTTAATAGTAAACTTATGGTAGTTTTCATTATAAATATATTTCACTGCTGTGGTATTAAGTGTTTATTCTTAGTTGAATCAGGCAGGCTGAAGTGTACACACTCCCCTTGGGGACAGCTGACTTGCTGTTTTGGTAACCAGTGGAGAAGGGGCTGGACACTACAAGGAAGCTTCTAAGGGACTAGAGGACAGAGACGCACCTATTTTTAACTGGCAGGGCAGAGTGGTGACTGGCATAGCCCAGAGGAGATTGGTTGAGTGGTTAACAGGCTCGTGATGTTAGGGAGCTGACACCCAAATAAGTACAAGCAAGTCTCCCTCTTGCTGGAGGCAGAGTGCTAAGAAGGATGACTCACAACACTGGGTACCCTAAGCTCTGTTGCACTGGGGCATTGGACTGAACTCCAAATTTCAGATCTTGCTGAAGGAGGAGATTGTGTTTGAACTCCATAATTCTGAAATTCAGAGTTCATTTTTATTACCAACATCTCCAAATGCCTTGGTGGTAGAGTGGAATTTGATTTTCCTGTGGTCACACAAGAATAAAGGAACCCATAGCTGGCCAAAGTCAGCTGACTCAGGCTTGTGGGGCTCAGGCTCCAGGCTGAAAAATCACTGTGTAGGTTCTGAAGGTTGGGCTGGAGCCTGAGCTCTGGGGCCCTGTGAGAGTGAAGCCTGAGTCAGCTGACCTAGGTCAGCTCCAGGTCAGTTATCCTCGTATAGATGTATCCTAACATGCCAAGGTTCCTGCTCAGTTTTTGGTGCAGTCTGTGTCAGGATTCAATACAACTCTGCTCTCACAAAGATACCTTCAGGGGTACTTTTAGGCAGGATTTCTTTTGCTTTTGCATTCCTCCAGCATCTGGAGGCCAGCTGGATAATATACATCTTGCTCTGATGTTCAGAAATCAAAAGGAGTAGCTGGACTCAGCTCCTCAGATACCGTTCTAAGTCAATCAAATCCAGTGGATTTGTTAAATGAAATCCAAATACTCCTTCCCCATTGGGGATACCCTATTTTACAGTGCCGTCTTCTTTGAGAGGTCCTTTGCTTGAGATGGTAATGACTAGAGGCATTGCTCCAGGGCAAAAAGATTAGGGGCACAGACCACCCCCCACTCCCTGCATTTTGCCTGGGCCCAGGGCCCCATGCATGACCTGGCCCTGCTTTGGGGCCCCACTCACCTGCTCACGTATGCCTGGCCCTGCCCAACCCCAACCCCTCCCCCCCTGCTTTCCTGCAATGCCAGCCCTGCTACAGCCCTGTCCCCACCCCAGGCCCCACACTCACACACAGGTTCCTTGCTCTCACCCATCAGCTTGGCCACAGCATGGCCCTAAACGCTGTTGGCCTAGGGTCCCCCTTTCCTTTCCCTCCCTCTTGCCCAGTAGGGCACCCAGAAATCATTTGCCTGCACTATGCTGGTCCAGTCCTCCTGAAGCTAAAGAGGTCTGCAGCTGCAACAGGAACATGCTGTCTGGGCCAGCAGAGGAAGGATTTAAATTTTCCTTCTCTTCTCCTGCCTGAGCCACATGCCTCAGCTACATGCTGCAGGGTAGGAGATTTAAAAGGGCCAGCCTCAGCCAGCCCCAACTGAGGTCCTCCTGCTCCCAGGCAGGCATGCTGGAGCTCAAGACAGGCAGGTTATCTGTGCCTGCTGGGGCTCCGTGGCTCAGGGCACTCATGAGCACATTTGGGGCCCAAGCTCCATGTGCCAGTGCCAGTGACACCCCTGATAATGATTTATTTTTTTTTTAAGAAGAGGTTGGAGGGGAAAAGAAGGATGTTCTTCACTTCAATGGCATTTCATTTAAGCATTTAGTGGGTTTTCTGTCCCGGTAGGTTTCTGATGATGTATATATAATGAGTGCCAACCTGTCTCTGACAGCTTTTACAGTGTACTCTATAGTTTGCACAATGCTGCAGAATATCACAGCCAAAAATCAGCATGGCTACTTATTTACATAGTTATTTTCACATATGTCAAATGTTACTTGTTTCTATTTTGGCAGGTATTTATGAGTAACTCTGAGCAAAATCTGGCCAATGGAAATTTTTTAAAAAAAATGTGGTTTGGGCATTTTTTTAACTAACAAACAGCTTTTCTTCTAGCTGTACAATGATTTTCGTTTAATGTTTGAAGGTTTGGGGATGAGCCAAGATAGAGGTAATAAATGAAATAAAATTCTTAAAAAATATAATGATGACTTTAATTACCAGGATTTCCCCACAATCTGCTTCTCCATGAATAGTTGTTTCGTGACCTATTGGTGTTACAGTGTAAAACTCAAACTACTTCTTAGGTAAACATTTGCAGTCCTTTAAATCTACCTTACTGTGGATCTAGGATTCTGTTTGGGAGCCAAAGAAATGCTGTTTAATTTTAACTGAGTTTTGCACACTACAGCTTTATGTAACTTCTATATTTACTAGAAATTAATCAGAACCTAAATGTTTGTTCTGAACACTCTTGAAACTAGGAGAAATGCAACTGAGAAACACTATTAATCAAAGTGAATATTTTACAAGTTACAATAAATTACTTTTGTCGCATATAACATTATATTAGTTTTAAACATGATATAGATTGTTGAGATAATTTCTAAGGTAATCCTTAGGTTTGATTTGCAACATAGATCATAATTTACTGTTTTAGTTTAATCATTAGATGAATATAACTGTTAAAATAAGATTTCTTATGCAAATTCTTATGAGTGGACATTTAAAATGGACTTTTTACAAATAGTTTCTAACATTTAATACTGGTTCTTTGAACATTTATGCAAATGAATGTGTCATCTAGAATTTTCAAAGAAACCAGAAACAAAATGAATGCAAACACAAGCAAAGCAAAAGCCTTGAAATTAGAGGGGAAACTCACAGAAGAGTTATTAGCCAGTGTCTAATAAAGTTATTTTGATTAAAGAAGGGTCTGAATGACCTCTCCCTTGCCAAGCTGGTTGGGGGGAGGGTAACAGGTGTCATAACCAGACTGTATTTGAATGTGTACACCTACACTAGTTAGGTTCTTCGCATGATGGGACTGTTTTGCCCAAATAATTCCTTTGTCTTGCATTGGGTTACAAAGCACTTTAGTGATAAACGAATGTTGAATAATGAAACATTGTTCCCCTAATTGTATGACCATAGGGCAGCAGAACTGTGCTTAGCCTGTTCTAATTGAAGGATCACTCTCATCTTAACATAACTGACTAAGCAAAGAGCTTGGATGTCAGAGCCCTGTGAAGAGGAATAAAGGGGGGAGAGGACTATTCCTGCCTGGCAGTATAGGTGCTGTCTAAGAACCCCAGGCATGATTAACCACTCCCTCGCACTGTTCAGAAATAAAGCTAATTAGAACTCTATTATATGTTTTTTGTTTTGTTAAGTGTTTGTTAGAGCTGAAATTATCTACTGTCTGCTTTTGCCATGAGGTTCACTCACCAAGAGTTGAAATCACAGAAAGCTGTAAGAAGTCTCAAGAGATTGAAATGCAGAGGTCATAGTGGAGAGGCAGATGATAGAGAGTGTCTGGTATAGTGGCTAGCAGAGCAGCAGGCAGGATTGCCAGTGAAGTGGCAAGCGGTGCAATGTTGATAGCCAGAAGTGCAAGCAAGGTGTCTTCATCCCTTCCCTGTTCCACGGCGGGAGGTGAATTCTTTCAGTTGCACCCCTTGATCTCATTAACCAAAGACAACTATTGTGAGTGAGATATATGGGAGAAAGAAAGGAGATGGAAAGGACACTGCCCAGGATATTCTGAGTGGGGGTTTTTCCCATGGCTTTTTTGGGTTTATGAATCCTGCTTTTGCTGTTTTCCCAAAGCAATGCTGTTACTTTTTTTTCTACATTCAGGCTATGTCTACACTGGCAAGTTAGTTCGAATTAAGGAAGCTTAATTCGAACTATCTTAAGCCATGGCTTCACTAGGTTTTCATTAGTTCGAATTAAGGGATTCCTTAATTCAAACTAATAAATTCGAATATGCTATTCAAACTAAGGGTTAATTCAAACTAGTTAGTTTGAATTAACCAATGTGGCCATGTTAGTTCGAACTAATTGCTTAGTTCGAACTAACCAGCCCATTGAACTCAATGCAATTCGCTAATTTGAACTATGCTGCCATGAATGACACTTGCTTACTTCGAACTAAAGTTGCTAGTTTGAATTAAGTTAATTCGAACTAATTAAAATTAGTTCGAATTAGTTAGTTCGAATTAACTAATTCGAACTAACTTTAGTAAGCGTAGACATAGCCACAGATTCTGTGCTTGTGTGAGGGGAAATATCACTTTTTGGGTGTTACCAGGTGTGGTATATAATTTCTAAGGTGACTGGGTGGAGGCTCAAGCCAGTTTTGTGTTGTATTGTTGAAAGGAACCCCTAGATGTTGAACCTGGTCCTTGTTGCTCCAATGGCAAACTGGAAGAAGGGTTATATTTAACAGGTACAAATGAAGCTGTTTTTAACACAAAGACAAAGGATTTTGTTGAGCTTAAAGGATTCCCCTATGTTATACTTGAACATTATTTCATTCTAATGTTACTGGTGAGCACTCTTTTACACATGTGGTATTGCTTTTTGCTTACTGTCTGTATTTACGCAATAAATGTTCTTCTGTTATTTTAATTTCTGGCCGCTTATTTCCATGATTGATTTAATGTCTGTCTTTAATCACTTTGAATTTAAAATGCTTAGATTATAGGACCAAATTACAGATCCCTGGCAAAACTTTCACTGAATTCAATGGAATAGTAAGGGTTCAACCGTCAATGAACAATAAATGCCATTTTTGTAACTCTTATTTAAAATGGCTTCTGAAGGGACTTTGAAACTTCAGATAAAAAAATATGGAATAACTAAACAACAGTTCTTTAAAGAATTATGAGTTAGTCCTTGAGGACACACTGGAGAAGTATTATTACTGAGACACAATTTTCTCCCAGTGGAACATTATATTGTACCTCTCATAACATCAACACAAATG
This sequence comes from Pelusios castaneus, assembly GCA_007922175.1. Taxonomy (NCBI): domain Eukaryota; kingdom Metazoa; phylum Chordata; order Testudines; family Pelomedusidae; genus Pelusios; species Pelusios castaneus. Next base: position 11,655,220 of record ML685802.1, on the reverse strand, counting down.
TGGTTTTATATATAACATCAGTGCTTCTGTGAAACTCCCTTATTTTATGAGAGTGCATCCCCATTTGTTTCTTTATGGGTGATAGGTCAGGTGGATTGCAGCATGTCTTTTTTCACCAATGCTGTTGAAAAACTCATTTATATAGTAATGACCGACCTGCCATTATGAAACTTCTACCATACTTTCAGCTTTAGGAATGTAACAGATGTGCAGCACCAATTACACCATAAATAAATAAAGTCCACAACTTTTTTTTATCTCATTGAATGTACTTGATTTCATATTCCATTGCCAATGTCTAACCCAGGTGTTGATTTTAAAATTCAGAGGGAAACAAAAAACAAAAAAAACCAAAACTATTATACAATTGTGAATTATCTTATTTTTTTTAATTGTTGATTCATCTCAGACAGCAGACGCCTGAACGTTTCCTTTCCAATTGACCGTGAAGCACATTTTGTCTTCAAAGGCCTTAGCTTCATTTAGAATTTCATTCTAAACAAAGATTTCTAAGTGCATGTTTTAGCAGCTGTCTTGTCAGGTTTCTGAAAGGGAAAAATTAAAGCTACTATATTTATTCCAAGTCATCTTTGCAACTGATCTTGCATGAGAGTTAATTTTATTTTCTGTTTATCAGGAATAAGGCTTATCAAAGACACCGTATGTAAGTAATTAGGAGAAGCTATCACACAGATGGTGGATAATAACAAGTAGCTGTGGAAGATAATTTCTTCCTTTTGACAAGGAAAGAGAAATGGCATTTGACTCTTCACTTCAAAAATGATAAGCCTCCATGCTTGACAGTGCTGTAGGCAGCTTCCCCTTTCCTATAGAAAGAAGACCTAATGTTAATAATCAACTTGTTCTTCCTAAAGCTATGCTTTTGCCCATATTCAAGGTAATATTTTATTAACTGTTTCCAAACTCCTGTGAGTTTTGTTTATCTTTGATATCATTTTTGTGCAGTTGTGTTTGGGATAGCAGTGACAATTCCTGGCCTACCCATTTTTCTACTGTTTTCAATGAGAGCAGGGAGAGGGGAGATAAAAACTTACTTTTGTTGTTGCTCAATTATCTATTTTTTATATTCAGTTTATTGTGAACCTACAGTATGATTTGGAATCCTTCAAATTGTTAGAATATAATTTTACATTTTCTGAATCTTACCTTTGCCAAATGTCAGAAAGTTAAAACTGAGTCAGCAGATTGTGACCACATGTCTAAAGTAATCTACATGAGTGGGGTGTGCTTAGTAATTATGGGAGAGATGCTAGTTTCTTCTAAAATTAAGGTTAAGACAAGCCTTTCCCTGACACTCCCCCTGGACTGTACCCCAAAAAGGGCCTAATCTGGCAAAACCAAAAGCAAACTACCTGAAATTTCACATGTATATCTTTAAAAAAGTACAGGAAAATTCTGCCAACTTTTAAGGCAAATCAGACAAGGTATATGGGGAAACTCCAGGGTTCAAAATAAAGGTGTTTTTGTTGTTGTTTTTTCTTTTTTGAACATTTTTCTAACTTTTTAGATATTTTAATTCAAACACAATTTAGATTTTTATTTGACTTTGATTTCCCTAAATAAGTGTTGGAACTAAGGGTGCTGGTGGTGCAGCACATCCACTGTCTTGAAGAGGTTTCCCTCATATCATTTTGTTCTGGATCTCAGCACCACTACTATAAAAATTGCTCCAGTACTGCTCTTTCCCAAGTGATAAAGGTTGCCCTTGAATCATGATGGGGGTCTGAGATGGACAATTATTTATCAATTGCTGTTTTCACGTACATATGGAAGAGCAGAGCTGCTAGACACTCATTCTAATGTTATGCTTGCTTTACAAAATCTGGCTAGCTTTGATGTCAAGGGCAAACTTTACGAAGTCTGTATGGCATCTATAGAGACTGTACAAACTCTCAGATGACCCAACTCAAAATCTATGAAAGTCATTAAGCTGAAAACTTGCACTTCATAAATTCCACATGACGTTGACATTTGGAGAAGACTTTAAAATAATTTAAATGACTTCTATTAAAGTCAGCATGGCCCTCATGCAAAGGGTCTCAATGGGGTGGGGGTGGGGGGGTAGCAGATAGAGGAAGATCTGACAAGAATAGCAAAGGTAGCAAAACACACACATCTGGGAGAGTGGAGGAGTGTCCATGGGCTCACTTAAAGCCAGTCAGGAGTGACAGAGATACATGTCCCAGAGGTTTCATAGTGCTTTACAAACAAGTGACAAACATCTGCTTTGAAAGCGTTCCACATAAATATAGAACAAATATAATAAGAAAGGAAAATAAATAATGGTAGGAAGCATGGGTACAGTATCATTTCCAGTTTACATCACCACCTCTCCATCTTTGCTCCCTGAGCTTTAGTGTATACACTAGTTAGCTCTTTCAGGATTACTTCAATCTTCTCTTCTTCTTTTTTCCTGATCCTTACATTGCACTGATATGCTACCTCTGAAAATCTCCCTTCCCCACTGCTTTGACTGTCAGACATATGCCTCACTGGGTCACTGCATGAGCTTTCAGTCTCATTTGGAGCACATTTAATATTCATATTATGACATTCAACATCTTTCACAAATCCCCACCTGCCTACATTAAGTCCCTGTTGCCCATTACTTTGCTATTTCATATCCTGGGATATGACAACTCAGTTTGTCTTCATGGTCCCTTTGTGTCTACATTTTTACAAGTCATCCTCTGAATGGGTCAATACTCCTTGACTTTGTGTGCCATGGAGCCTCTCCATCTTTCTGGAATCACTCCCCCGAGTTTCGTTTTATCAGTTAGTCTTCCACTGGTGACATCCACCATAGCTCACTTTCTACACATGATCCACAAATATTATAAAGCTTGACAAAGGTTAAGCTCTCCTCTGCTGAGATCACTCCCTGGATCACTCCCTATTATGTCGCCCATTATTGCTCCATTGCTTAGTTCAGCTATCCCATTTCTTTGTTTGCCGCTATCTTTTCTTTCTCCTTTTATTCTTAGATTGTAAGCTCACTAGGGCAGAGACTGTCTTTTTTGTTCTGTGATTGCACAGTACCTCACACAGTGGGGTACTGGTTCATGAGTGGGGGTCGTGGATGCTCAGTAATAATATAATATAATATAATATAATATAATATAATATAATATAATAT
>ML685802.1:11617607-11652053 GCA_007922175.1 Pelusios castaneus | reverse complement strand
ATAATATAATATAATATAATATAATATAATATAATATAATATAATATAGTTAATACTTTGATTGATTGAAAAAATGTACCTGAATAACAATAAGTTATCTCATGATCTCTCATTTTTTTCAGTATTTATCCTCCCATACCCTGCTGTTTATAATAATCACTTTCTGTGTTAAGCCTATTTATAACCAAAATCCCTTGAAAGAGGAATTGGTCATTTTTCAGTGGCATCCAAATGGCACTATTTAAATATCAATTATTGTTATTAGAAGTGATTCTGAAGTGACTCACTGGAAGGGAATAATACAGTTAAACAACATACCTTGCTCATGCTAGAAATGGGGTCAAACAACACAAGTGATAATCTCTGGTAAAACATAATGAATTAAGAATATTTGAGAAATGTACATAGATATTTATTTAAAACAAGGTATAATGCACATAGAGAATAAATTGTTAAGTAAGGTCATCAAAGCAAGGAGTTCTGAAGAAAAAAACATTAAATAGTTCTTTATAATAAATACAAATAGCTGTTAGTGTGCATGTGCTAGAATTATTTTGACATTTTTATGTTATGGAGAGAGAACAAAAAGGTAGAAGGAGTATACTGATTGATAGGATTGGGGGGGGAAAGGGAAGGCAAATGGTATTTTCCTGTTCACCGTTAGATGGTAATGTTGATGACCCTTTGGGGATCAGGAGAAAAAAATTGGTAAAGGGAATAGAGTTTTAATAACTTATCTCGTTATTGTATCTGGTTTCTAATTGGGGGCCAGAAACTGAAATGCAATAAAGGTGGCCGTGTATTTATTTTTAAGGGCCTCTTGATATCCAGTGTGGCGAATTAGGAACACGTTTGTGACTGGTTGGGGAATCTAACTGAAGTGTTAGCCACCAGTTTGGAAGAATTTGCAGCCTGCCTGACCCTGGCACTTTCCTGTGGATTACCGTAGGCATGGATGGATCATACAAGAGTGGATATTTCTCTAAAAGGTATGCTCTAGGAATTATTTTGGGGAAGTTCTCTGGCCTGTGTTATACAGGAGTTCACACTAGATGATCACTATGTCCTTTTGGACCTTGAAATCTATGAAAAGTAATATTAGAAAAGGTGAATTATTAGACAATGTTAAATAAACTCTATAATTAAGCCTAAATTGTACTGGATGCTGAAGTATACTGATATATGTATCACAGTAACAAGTCATCACACATATATTATGATGGAGCTGCTAAGCAGAGGACTACAACTCCCATTAGCCTCCTCTCCACTGTATATCCCCTTCCTCCTGGCAGAGTAAAGTGAAAAGTCCTGAATCAGGAAGTGGCCGGTGTGGTGTCCTTGGTTTCCTTAGGTCATCGGGTTTGCCATCGTGATAGATAGGTGAGTTATTTTAGTGTTAGGAAAACCTTGGTGTCTTGTTTTGACGTGCTGCTTGAATAAAGGTTCAGCATGCTGCTGAGAGTTTGCTGCCTCTTTATCATCAGATTATAATCCATCAACCCACATATCTAATAGCAGTACTCTTTGGTATGTCTACACTAGAAAAGTTAAGTCGACTTAATAAGGTTGACTTTAAGTTGACTTACAGTAGATCTTATTAAGTTGATTTAACAGAAGTTGACTTAACTTTTCTAGTGTAGACATAGCCCCTTTTTGACCTTGTTAAATCAACTTAACACTTTAAGTCGACTTAATAAAGCTGACTTCAGCGCTAATCCCCATCCACACTGGCTTAATTCTAGCTAATAAGGTCGATTTAAGCGTAAATTGACCTAAAACAAGGTGTTATTAAGTCGACTTAACTTCTCCTTAAGTCAATTTAAGGAAATGCTCTAAGTCAACTTAAGGAAAGCTCAGTGTGGACGTGGGGTAGTTTAGGTCGACTTAAGCCTCCTTAAGTAGACCTAACTTGTAAGTGTAGACACACCCTTTGGCTATGTCTACACTGGCAAGTTAGTTAGAATTAAGGAAGCTTAATTTGAACTAACTAAAGCCATGGCTACACTAGGCTTTAATTAATTCGAATTAAGGGCTTCCTTAATTTGAACTAATAAGTTTGAATAGCCTATTCGAACTAAGGGTTAATTCGAACTAGTTAGTTCGAATTAACTAATGTGGCCATGTTAATTCGAACTAATTGCTTAGTTCGGACTAACCAGCCCATTGAAATCAATGTAAATTGCTAATTCGAACTAAGCAAGTGCCATAAATGGCACTTGCTTAGTTTGAACTAATTTTAAGTTAATTCAAACTAACTAAAATTACTTCTAATTAGTTAGTTCGAATTAACTAATTCAAACTAATTTTAGTAAGTGTAGACATAGCCTTTGAGAGGGAGCAACTGAAGGGAGAGCTAGGAACTACACAAAAGCTAGAGGCAGGGAGGAAACCTCAGGAATTATGGACAAAGCCAAGTGCGCAACACACTGTGACTGTTGAATATTATAATTCTGTACAAGACTAAGTGGGATTTATGGGGCAGCAGCAGCAGTTGGGCAGGGAGTCATTGTAGGGGGTCCTTAATGAGATACACTAAAAGTATGTCTACATTGCAGTTAGACACCTGTAGTTTTCGCATGCCAGCTGACTCAGGCTCATGGGCTGAGGTTTGCAGAAGTGTGTAATTGCCTTATAGACAGTCAGGTTTGGACTGAAGCTTGGGTTCTAGGACCCTGAAAGTTGGGAAGGTTCCAGAGCACTGGCTAAGGCCTGAGCCTGAATGTTGCATTAGTTATCTCACTTTAAATGTTTTGAATCAAATAAAAACCACAGGTAGAGATCAGTGTGTTATAACGAGAAATATGGTGTGTGTGTGGGTGAGGGGAGGGGAAATGGGAAAACTATGAAGATGAAACAGGGCTCCAAACTTTGCAGCAGAACAGTCTCAGCTGTTAATAAAGAAAACAAAGGAGAGCAGCTGATTTCAGCCTCCCTGAAGCATTAAAATTGAATCAGATCCCCACACAGAGTGCTCTTGGATTTTTTTTTTAAATCTGATGCTGGGCAACACGATTTTTATCACTTTAAAAGAACCAGGCAGATTTTGTTCTACTCTACATGCGTATTGCTCCCCAGAGAGAATCAGGTATAAGAACTCACCTGGAAAACAGGAGAAACAACCTAGTTAATGAAATCACAGTGTGTTACAGACCAAAAGATAAAGAGAAATGCTGTTCCTAAAAGACTCAGACTTAAAAGAACCAAATTAAAGGGGAACCAATAAATGTGTTGGAGCATGATCCTGCAAGGATGTGACTGAGGAGTTTAATATAGTCATCTGAGCTATTTGTAAGGCTGGTGAACATGCCTGTTACTTGCATTCAGAGCTGAAATAATAATTTAATTTATTCAATGAATGTAGCCTGTTTTCCTGCTGACAGAATATCTGAGAGCAGATCACAACTGTCTTAAATGTATGTATTATTCAAATTAATTCTATAACTATCTACTTGCATGCTTTGTAGACTGATTGTGATGGTTACAAACTGAGCTGTTACTTTGAACAGTTGTGACTGAGTAAATAAGCCATGTGATAATGCTTCTCTTACCTGATAAGTGAATAAGCTGTCTGAGTGAGAATGCATGGTGGTACAATTATTTGCATGAATAATCAGGTGTGCAGATCTCAATATGGGTATACAGGTCTGCTTTCATTGCTGAGCACAATGGGCTAGATGCACAAAAGTTGGATATAATGTGGCAAAATTTTACATGACTAGAAAATAAATTACTGTGATTCATAAAGTTCGAGTTGGGAGGCTAGACTTCCTATATAATGGGATAGATAGACCCCTTAGGGTGATTCAGCAACTGGAGCATGGGTCCCGGGGAGAAGGAAGCCCCGCGGTCCCTTCTTGCCGGGACCTGAGCGCTCCCGGCAAGAAGGGAGCCAGCAGTCCCTTCTCCCCGGGATTCCTGCTCCAACTGCCCGCTGCTGAGCAGCCTGGAGCGTGGGTCCCGGGCCGCGCTCCAGCTGCTCAGCAGCAGGCAGCTGGAGCACCGGTCTCTGGCTCTCCCTCCTCGTCGGGACCACAGGGTCCTGGCTAGGAGGGAGCGTGGGGAGCGTGGGGCTTCCTTCTCCCCAGGACCCATGCTCCAGTTGCTGAGCAGCTGGAGTGCGGGTCCTGGGGAGAAGGAAGTGAGCCCCATGGTGCCTTCTTGCCAGGACCTGAGTGGTCCCAGCGAGAAGGGACCCATGCCCTAAGTCGAAAAAGTCGACTTAGAGCTACCCCACGTCTACACTGGCTTAAGTTGACTTAAATAGTTGACTTAAGCCTCAAAGTCGAGTTTATAACAGGTGTTATAAAGTCGACTTTTAATTTCTTTAAGTTGACTTAAGCAGCTCCTTAAGTTGACTTAAGGAAACTGTAGTGTAGACGCAGGGTGATTATGTTGACTTAATCAAGTTTAAGTTGACATAATTTACCAGTGTAGATGCAGCCTATGACTTGACTTTTATGATTTTAGGTCTCAGTAGGAAACTTATGATGATGCAGGCTGGCAATCTCTCTATAGAAACACTGTGACTGTCCGATAGCAGATCTAAACACTAGCACTTAACAGTGATTTCAGTATAATGGTCACTTAAAATAACAAAAGACTGTATGGGGTGCATCTACACTTGCAAAATGAAGTCGACTCTAGCAGGCTTAAGTCGATTTAATTTACTCTGCCTCTACACTACAGTTTCCTTAAGTCAACTTAAGCTGCTGCTTAAGTTGACTTAATATACTCTGTGTCTACACTACAGTTTGCAAATTTCAAGTTGACTTAAAACCTAGTTTTACATCAACTTACTGGTTAAGTCAACTTTATTATGTCGACTTAAGCCAATGTAGACGTGGCTTAGCCCTAAATTGACTTAAATAGTCCCCAGGGTTCCCCCACTGACCTCCCTCCCAGGGTGCCTGGCATAGCCAGAGCCTGGCATGCCCAGCCACAGGGCAGGACACAGTCCAGCCCACCCTGCTCCTGTACCCTGCCCCTGCCCCTGTCCTGCTCAGCCCCCATGTACCCTGGTACAATGGGGAAGATGCTGAGCTCCCTGGCACTTTTGGAGGGGTGCCTGGGGAAGGGGGCACCTCTTGGGTGCCCCCTTCCTGCCATGCACCACTCCCAGGTCCACCTAGCCCCTACAAGTCGACTTAGGCGTCCAATATGGATGCTCTAAGTTGATTTGGCAAGCCTAAATTTACAGTGTAGACATGCTAAGTCGACTTAACAAACCCCCTTTCCAGAAAACTTCCTATGCGTAACAGATGGTTTCTGAGAACGCAGCTCATCAGCTTTTACTACCATTTGGAGATATTTTCTTTTCTCTCCAAGGTCAACCATTGATCTTCATACATAATCCTGAGCAGGGATAATTTGTCAGATACTACCAACTGGAGCTAGCTGGAACCCAGGCTTGCTTTGGCAGGCATGATCATGATGTACATGCTCCCTTAGTGGACATGTTTGAGCCAATAGCTCATTGTGAACCTAGAAGTCTTTATTCTGTTCTAAGCACTGTTTCTATGAGATGTATACCCAAGTTCCTGACCATTTTTTGGACTTTCACAAGAGTAAATACATTATCCCTGAAGTCCTGGCCAAATCTGAGAATGTATTTTTCCATTTTTTTTTATTATAGCACTTTGATATATTGACACTTTGGGCTGGCCAGAAAACAAGAATTCCATTTTGTGAGAAATTTAGACGTTTTGACATTTGTTTTTGTTACAATGCTGACCTGCCATTGAAGCCAAGACAATTTTTCTCAGGTTATGAAATATGGATGATCAGAAGTGGCCGATGAAATACCATTACAGAACTGATTTCTATTAATATAGCATGTCTAGATTAGTTGGTGTTTTTCTTTTTCTTTTCATTTTTCTAATGTTCCAGTAAGTTCAGAACAGTTAGCTCTGTATGTTATTTGCAGCTGAGAGATGGTGTAAAGAAATGCAACATGTGCTTTAACAGAAAACTTTATTTCATTTGAGCTGTTAGGTATTTGTGATTTATCTGAATACCAAAAGAAAAATTCTAAATACATTTATTTGAACTGAAGTGAGGCACCTTTCTGCTATTCATGGGCTGCGTTCAAGATTCCTAAACTGATTCCTGGTAAATGAACATCTTTGACAATCCAAGTCATACATTCATAGATTCACAGATTTTAAGGCCAGAAAGGACCAACATGCTCATCTAGTCTGACCTCCTGCACAATGCAGACTGCAGAACCTCCTCTCCACTCCTGAAATAGACACCTAACCTATGATTGAGTTATTGAAGTCCCCAAATCATGCTTTAAAGAATTCAATGTACAGAGAAACCACCAGCAAGTGTCCCATGTCCCACGCTACAGGGGAAGGTGAAAAATTCCAAGGTCCCTGCCAATCTGCTCTGGGATCAATTTCCTTTCTGACTCCAAATATGGCAATCAGCTACTCCCTGAGCATGTGGGGAGCCACCAGCCAGACACACAAAAGAGAATTTTCTGCAACAAGTCAGAACCCACCCCATCTAACATCCCATCAGAAGCCATTGGCATATTTACCACTGGTCACCAAAGATCAGTTAACGGTCAAATTAAGTCACTTAATTTTGAAAAGATATCTATTTAATAAGTAGGTATTTCACTTTTTATGTTTCCCAATAGACAAACTCATAGTATAATAGGACAAGCTAGTTGCTTACAACTACAAATATCTAACGGTGAGTAGTCAGTTTGTCACTAAAAACCTAGGACAGAACCAAATATTGACTATGAAGGTATAATAAGTCAAGTAAGCTTTACATTCAGTTTGCTACATAAGGAACAAGATGGAGGAGTGAACTTAAAGGACAGTAAAGTATATGGTTTTATGCATTACAATTTTGATGCTATTTTTAAATGATGCAAAGCAATAAAAGAATCAATAATACATTGGCTCACCTGATTGACTCCTTGGCAAACAATTCCCATATTTCAAGAGAAGCTTTTATGGAAATAAATGAGGCAGTCTTACAAATGTGCAGTTTACTATCTGAATATACAATTTCTGAGATTTATTATTTCAGTTTAAAAAAGTAGCTTGTAGGATGTAAGGCAGCATTACTTATCCAAAATGCATTCTATTATTCACAATAAAATCAATGCAAGCAATAAAACCAGCAGTTTACCTTTTACACTTCAACAGCCTTTTCAATCCTGAACTGAAAAGATTTAGCAAGCAAGGGGAGTGTCACTATGACTGGAGCACAGTACTTCTGACACAGTCCAATGCACGGGATGTTCAGATCATCTGCGATGATAGTCAGAACCACTGTCAGTTCCAACAATATAATAACAGAATAGCTTACATTAATATAGGGTATTTCATCCTCAAGGTTGTGAAAGTGCTGGACAAAGTATCAGCCTGAGTCTGTGTGGTGCTGAGTTCCTAATGGCAGAAAATATGGTCTACTCATGTGTATGTTAGTGGCCAGTGAGTCAGGATATTTGGGTTTTATTCTTGGTTCTGTTGCTAACCTGCTATATGAGCTTGGACAAGTCACTTCTTCTCTGTATTCCTCTTCCCCCTCACAGCCTGCCTAACCTATTTAGGGCTAGATTTGCAAAGGAGATTTATGTTTTGCAATGCCCAGCTTTTAGACTCTTCTGCCAAGTGACCCTAATTTAGATGCCTACATCACATATACAATAGATGGGGACAGTTAAGTGACTAACAATATTATTCATAAAAGCCAACTTGTTGAATGAAAAGCTTCATAAAAGATTAGCAAGCAAAGGAAACCCATTGGAAATGCCCAAGAGAAGAGTGTGGCCTAAGTCACACCTCTCAAAGAAAATTAGGTATCTAGCTCCACATAGGATTCACAGCCATGAATTCTTTCCTGGAGAGACACCTAAGGATGTCAGGTTTTTTTCAAGCAAGGCAGAGGTGACTATAACTTTTAGTCCAGAGGTTAAGACATTCATATAGGATATGAGAGACCTGGCCCTGATCTACATTGTGGTGCCGTTTTGGCTGCAATCTATGGGAGATATGCAAAGTACTTAAAATACCTTGCATATTTCCCTCTGATTTCCTACTGCCTACTTGCCACAGCGTCCCCACAACACTTATTCAATGGGAAATGCCTTCCATTGAATCAGTACTGTGCTTCTTGCCAGGTGGGTCTTACCCCAAAATCCTCTGGCTCATTCTGAGTTCGACTGAGCATGTCTTTACGCATGCTTAATCAAACTTGCACAATCGATTCTACACTGTCAGCGCTGCTGCTGACAGCATAGCCTTGCCCCTGAATTCATTTCCCCCCCTCTCCCTGATGTGGAAAAGGATTTGAACTTGAGTGTCCCATTTCACTTTACTTTCTGCAGAATTATGGGATATTCTGGGGTAGGGCTCTCTCAGTCTCTCCTGTTGAACCTGTTCCACTTTGTATAAATAAATACTCACTGTTGTAGGGAGTAGAATCTAGATCTCCTATATCAGTGATGAGTTCACTAATCATGGCAATAGATTCATTATAATGAACATTTTGGCTCAATTAATATTTATTTATACACAGTGGAATAGCTTTTGCTGGAGAGACTGAGAGATACCTGCCGCAGAATATCCCAGAGTCCAGTGGCTAGGATACCTTGTGAGTGAGTGCTCTAACTATATGCCTCTTCTGCCAGCACTTTTGTATAGTTTTAGATATGCGCTGAGAACTCCAACAAAGACAAGGTAGATAGGGAAATATATACTTTGTGAATCCTAATGGTATTTAGGAGTGAGTTACATGCCAAGCTACTGGATGATGTCAGGACTGAGGCAGCTGTGCAAACAACCAGCTGCCAAAATGTAGGCACTTTGGGGATATTAGGAGCAGAAGCAGGTGTTTCAGAGACTTTAGACAACTACAGGTTTAGATGGCATCTGAGGTAGGGTTTTGTGAATGCCAGTGGTGACTAAATGTTGGAGTTAGGCACCTAGAACAATGTTAGGTCCCTAAATCTAATTGTGAATTCCACTCCTAGATCGTAAACTCATCAAAGCACAGACTGTCTCTTATGGCATGTTTATACAACACCTTAGGATAACGAGATCCCAATTCTCTTTGGCTATGTTTACACTGGCAAGTTAGTTCGAATTAAGGAGGCTTAATTCGAACTAACTAAAACCATGGCTACACCAGGCTTTAGTTAGTTCGAATTAAGGGCTTCCTTAATTCAAACTAATAAGTTCGAATAGGGCTTCAGAAGTAAGGCTTTAATTCGAACTAACTAGTTTGAATTAGCCGATGTGGCCATTATAATTCAAACTAATTTCTTAGTTCGAACTAACCGGCCATTGAAATGAATGGGGATCGCTAATTCGAACTAAGCAAGTGCCATGAATGACACTTACTTAGTTCGAACTAACTTTTTCTAGTTCGAATTAATTTAATTCGAACTAACTAAAATTACTTCGAATTAGTTTGAACTAACTAATTCGAAATAATTTTAGCAAGTGTAGACATAGCCTTTGTGCCTCTAGTTACAATAAGTAAGTCTGGATGTATTTAGCACAATGTTAGGTTCTCAGACAAAGAGGAATTACTGAAATTGAACCATTTCTGGGATGGGACACAGCAAGTCTTTAGCAGTGAACCCCAATCTTTTATCACAGTTTAGGATAGGAATTAAAGAAAAGTACGTATGAAAACTTCAGAGGAAGTAAAATATGATAAAAGAATTCCAGGAAAATGTTAGCATTGTGATTTGGAGGTGGAAAACTCCCACAGTACACAGTGAGAGAATCAACAAAACATATTCAAGTCAGATAAAAATGAAGGAAAAGCAGTTACTTAAGGAATAGAAATGAAGGGCTAAATTCAGTGAGTACATTGCAGAAGGCAGAGAACAGAAGTTGAGGCATATTGTTGGCTTTACGGTACTGTGTACGTCCACAGTGTACCCACTACAGTACCACAGCTACTATGCTGCAGCTATCCTGCCATAGTGCTTCCGTGTAGACACTACCTATGCCAAAGGGAGGGCTTCTCTGGCTGGCACAGGTAATCCATCTCCCCATCTGAATTTTTCACACCCCATGACAGACATAGCTATGCCTTTGCCTGTTCCCAGTGGAAACCAGCCCTTAACTGTGATTCCCAGATTTTGGGCTGCTACAGGGGCCAATGCACCTTCTGCACAGTGTAAATTGGAACACACCCATGCCTTATACTCTGTATAGTTCCTCAGGTATAAAAGAGTTACACTTGTCACACACAGATGGCATAATTGATTTTAAAGTGGATGTGGAGTCACATTGGCTACTAGACCAACGTTAGAAACAGTAGTAATGTCATGTCCTTTACACCCCAGGAATGACTTCAAAACTAGAGGCTATTAGAGTGTGTGGCATAAAGCCAGCTATTTTAGCGCTGTCACCCAGGATATTCTGCCATACAAGAGGCATTGACTCTTGATTATTTAAATTAACATTTAATGCCTTTTGAAATGCCAGAGCAAGAGCCACGATGTGGCCCATTTTGTACAAGTAAAAACTGTTATACAAAAAGATAGTTAGGGAGGGAATTTTCTACATCTGTCAAAACAGCAGTAGAGAGAAAACAGAGAAAAACTAGTGCGGATTACAGAACACGCACCATATGAAGAAAGAGAAATGATACATCAAATCATTGCATTACTTGTCTGTGAATGAAAAAACAAAATGCTTTAGCAAAAAGTAGAGAAGTGGAAACTAATAAAGAATATATAGATTATTTCTTGATATTTGTAATCATTGTTTATTTGTACACATTTGTGATATATAGGTCAAGATACATTGGACAGCATGAAAAGATAGCAGACTCTTTTAAAATTGCCATTAGATCTTTAAAATATGCTCAAAATTCATTCAAAGACTGTTAAGTTTGTATGCTTTATTTGGTTGTGTACCTTATGGATCAGTAAGAGATAAAACATCTTAATTTTCTACACAGAGATAAAACATCTTAATTTTTTTACATAGAATAGTTGACTTTATGTAAAAGATTAGAGGAAATTATTTTTTTCTTGGGGAGGGAATCTTTAATAAATGTGTTTAGAGATTACTTCATGATGTTCAATTATAGAAAACTGAATGAATAATATATAGAAAATGAGGAAGATTGTAGATATATAGTGACATTCCATGAGTTGATTGAACTGGTAGAATGTGGCATAGGATTCACCCATTGAATTGCTTATTACAAATGTAGACATAAGTAGTCTATAACATATAGCCATGTCAATAGAACATGAAAAGAAAAGAAAACATGCTGCCCTCGTGTGAAACAAGAAACTATTTAAAATATGTATTTCAAATTCAATTCCCAACTGGATAGGAGATCAGAAAAGAATACTTTCAAATATGTGTTATCTCATCTTATCATTATATGTCTGCCACTTTGATTGTAATTTGAAATATAATATCAAAATGTGGCCTAGTGTAACACAATGAAAAAAGCTCAATGCCAGTTTACATCATACTGTCTTTTAATCTTTTTCACCCATTAAAGATTAAGATAGAAATGTGCATTCATGAGCAATAGGTAACATCTGTATAGCAGCTGCTAGCAATTGACATGTACAGATAGTATAATACTCACAATATCTGTAACTGCCCATCGACCAGTAAGTCATTAACTCACCCAAAAGAAAAAAGTTACTGTAAATATGAATCATATAGTGTGTTAATAGTGATACATAGTAAACTTGAATTTTGATCACATTTTTAAAGAAAGTCTGGATATTTTAAATACAACTCTTAAATAAATTAGACTGTAAAATGTAAACAAAGAACTTTCCAGTCCAAGTAATGTTAAAAGAAAAGAGACTTGGGAATGTCATACCATCTTGTATGAGTACTGCTGTAAATTCTGATTTAAAAAGATATGTATAAATCCTAAGCATGCCTGTAGTGAAGTACTTATAGGTACAAGTATTCTGCGGAAACAGTACTTATATATTTATAGGTAAAAGTACAAGTAGAAGTATAAGCACATGTACTTTAAACTCTCTGCAGCCTAGTCAATATATGGACAACAACCTAAATAATATAAACAAATAGTGGAAGAGAAAGAAAAAGAAGGATGAAAAGCAGAAGCAGACTAAACAATTGCTAGTTTTCCTAAAGCTCCTTTACCACAGGAGCATGCCTGGTAGATATTTTCTATCTGAGCTTTCAGCAGATGCAGCTACTGGGCTTGACACTGAGAGGTCTATGTCTGCTTACTCTCCTCCACCCACTTCCTCACCCCTCTACTGAGCCAGATTGGGCAGTGGGCAACAAGTCTCCCCACTGCCAGTTGCAGTGACTAATCACAAGGGAGCAGGGCAGTCACCCTCCCAGGCTGATATAATAACAGAGCCAACAAAAATAGCCCTGATAGCTAGAACTCCGGGTCTGAAGCTTTTAATGCAGGACAGTGGATTCTGGGGGCCAGCCATAATCTAGGATAGTTGGGAGGGATGTGATTTTTTCCAAAAGGGATTATGAAAAAAGTGCTTGCTGAGAAAAATAGTTACTTATACTCTGAGTTCCTGTAAAGGTACTTAAATACAAATACTAAGACCCAGAAATTTCAAGTACTTAGGTACAAGCATGCAGAGTGCTTCAACATGAAGTGGGAGAACACCTGGGTTGGAATTCAGGCACCAAAATATGGATTTATGTGTGTATGCAAGAAAAGGGACTTACATGCCCAAGGAACTTTCAAAAAATTGATTGATCCAAGAGGCTGGTGTCTGGTGGCTTTTGGGAGGTACACATTTTTGTGACTAAAGCATTGGGATTTAAGGACCCAACAGGGAGGACCAAGCAAGTAGACAGGAGAATATGAAACATTGAGCAACAAAAGATTAGCACACCACACAGTCCATCTAAATAGATAAGTATTGGACCTGTGAGCAACTGCATCTATATATCTTCAGATGAAGAAAAGCATTAGAGTAAGAAAACACAGGGAAAGGTGTCCAGTGTAAAGCTGATTTTTATCTGTTAAAAAAGTAGAACTAAAGAAAAGGAAAAAAGGTAAAATTCAGCTAATTTTGATTTTATATTGACATTAATGAAAGCTTCTAGCTGCTCTTCAGCCCTTCAGAGAATAAGGGCACTAGCTAAGCAGCTAAATAAGGATCTGAGGGCCTATATTTAAGCATCTCTCTTTTTTCTCTCAACTTGTGCTTTTGAGAGAACATCATCACACTTATATATGGCCTCCACTTCTGTATCCACAGAGCTAGAGAACCCCCTGATGCTTTAAAGTCACACGGGCATTGCTCACCAGTTCCTTGCTTACATTCTTTGTAAAATGCCCTCCATTTCTTCTTAGTATCCTTCAGTCCTCTCTTGTATCAGCTTTCACCATATCAAGAACTTCCATTCATGGTATTTCCTTATAAAAGCAACCCTGATGTCATCAGACTTGTTATCAAAGAGCTCCATGGTCATATGAATCAGTATTTTGATCTCCCTTCAGGGAAAAATTGCCTCCCACTTCTAGGCTGAGTCTGATGAGCTCCCCTCCCTGAAACTTTCTCTACCATTTGGTCCTAGTAGCTGACACAGTCACTGAGCATCAGTTAATAGCTTGTAAAATCCTGGGTTGGGCAGAAATATAATTAACATATGATGATAATGCCAATTAAATTATGTTAATAATAGCATATTCTGTTGGATCTATATACATATCATTGGTAGATATTTGTGCTTTCTTAAAAAAAAAAAAAAAAAACCCTATAGGCTATGTCTACACTTGTAAATTTAAGTCAACTTTAGCTAAGTCCACACTTTAGTTAAGTCAACTTAGCATGTTCACACTTAAATTTAAAGTCGACTTAGGGGGGGGACTTACAAATTCGACCTAGAGCATCCACACTGGATGCCTAGGTTGACTTGTAGGGGCTAGGGGGATCTTGGGCAGGTCCACAGTGGCAGGGGGGGCACCCCTTGCCCAGTGCCAGGGGGCTCAGCCTTTGCCCCATTGTACCTGGGTACAATGGGGCAAAGGGGGACAGGGACCCTGGCAGGGCATAAGGGCAGGGTGGGCATGCCAGGCTCTCCCTGTGCCCCCCTCCTCAGTAGGGAGGGCAGCGGCAGAGTCCTGACGAGCTCTAAGTTGACTTTAAGTCGACTTAGGGCTACTCCAGGTCTACACTGGCTTAAGTTGACTTTAGCCTAAAGTCAAATTAAAAGGAGGTTTAATAAAGTCGACTTAATTTTCATTAAGTCGACTTTATTTTCCTTAAGTCGACTTAAGCAGCTTGCCTAAGTCGTCTTAAGGAAAGTGTAGTGTCGATGCGGATTAAATTAAGTCGACTTAAGCAAGTTTAAATCGACTTAATTTCTAAGTGTAGACAGACCCATAGAGACTGTATGCTAAAACAGTTACGCTCCTGGATGTATACCAATCACGTGGTGTCATTGTCAACCTGCTTGGAGGGTTCTTATAAGGAATGGTCTCACAGCAATCATCATGACTGACTGGTTGAAGCTGATGAAGTGCAGCTGAATTCTTGGCTTTAAAGCCCCTTATTTATCCTGATCATCCATGATCAGCACAGTCGACAGAAGTCCCCTCTTCCTTTGCTTGTTGTTAAGGTGCTGTTATGAGCACCCCATAAACTGGCCGCCACCTCCCTTGTGATATAAAGACATAGAAACTGTTTCTCCTCAGGTCACATAGAGAAACTGTTTATCAGATACTCTTCCCAGGTCACATACCAGATACTGCCCCCCAGGTCATGTAAAGAACTCATGGCCGCTAGGCTTGTGACTATCAACATGCTTTATTGCACGTAGAGAACTCCTGGCTGCTAGGCTTGTGACTATCAACATGCTTTATTCGGACCCTGATTCGCTCTCAGCCAGCTCCCAAAGGGGTGGGTCATCCCCCTCGCCCATGTGCTGAAGGGCAAGTCAATCATAGCTGCTCTGCCCCCCCCCCCCCCAGGGGTGTAGAAGGCTCTGACCCGGAACCTAGAGAGCTGGTGAAAATTCCTTTGCACAAATGAGGATAGGAGGAACCGGGCAGCCCCTCGCCCCAAAATTCCTGCTGCAGTGAAATCTGGCCAATCACAGCCCTCGGCAGGAAGCCGTGGCCTGGGCCATAAAAGCTTCCATGCCGCATGGAGCACGAGAGAGTCTCCTCGAGTTAACTGCTAGGCCTGATCACCCTGCAGTAGGAGTTCCCCCGAGAGTGCCAGCCCGAGTCGATTTCAACCTCCGCCTTAAGACGTCATGCTGTTGCTAATTACCTGCCTGATAGTCATGGTACGTATGTGAACCCGAATTACCCCCCCACGTTTACTCCTCATGATTGAATGTGAATAATTCTTCTACCTCAGTTTTAACCCAAGGTATTACAATTGGTGTAGGTTTGGGGATTATTGTTATGCTTATTGTTTATGTATTGGTTTCTGTCTTGTTATACTTTATCTCTGAATTATCAAAAGAGTCCAAAAGGAGGGTTTATTCTAAAGGTTTATTTCTGTGTAACTCATGGTATGTTAAACTGTGAAGTAATCCCCTGGGGCTATCTTGTTATCTGTGAAGCTGACTTCTAAGTTTAGTCTAGCAAGCAGCCCAACTGTTAACCCTTTGCATCCCGAAGAGGGAGACTAATAAAGTTTATTATTTTTGGCCACCACTTTAAGTTTCCAGGAGCCTTCCTTCTCCCATCCTTTACTCACTGCGGACACTTGTGACCGAAACTACCTCCTTCCTCTTCCATTCCTTTTCCCTCTGGAGAGTGGCCTGCTCCTGTTGTAACATCTTTCTGCAGATGCCAGTTTGAAGATGTAAATGGCAACAGGATATAAATGCTAAGTATTATTGTTATAGACTCACATTTCACATATGTATCTCCTCAGTATAATTGTCTTTTTGACGTTTATTGCTTAGGATGTTCAAAGTGATGTAGAGCTATTATCAAAACAAACAGGTACATGACTACCATGACTTAGCACTGAAGGGAGCACAATATAATTTGGCTCCAAGAGCAAAAGTGAAGCTTGAGAGGTTGTCTCCTTACCACAATAAAAATGAATGGAGAAGGGTCAATGAGGAAGTACTATTTTGTCATTAAAATATGTTCTCATATAAATTTGCAAGAAGGTTTTTTTTGTTTGTTTGATTGTGTTCTACACTTGTCCTTTTGTTTTACTAAATAAGCAATAGGCATTGGTTTTTGTATGTGTGAACCAGCTAAAAATCAGATCAAGTAGTTTTAAGGCTCAGGCAAAACTGAGAGCTTAAAAATAATTGTTCCTCAAATGACTAATAAAAGAAAAAAAAACAGTAGTGATATTTTTTTCTATTGTAAATATTACTTAAAATAATTTGAAATATATGTTTTTAACAGTTCTACTTCGAGTATAACAGTATAACAGTTCTATTTGGAGATCAAGAGGTTTCTTAACAGAGTTCTACAAAGACCTGTGTTGATTTGTAATGTTGTAATTCTGGGGATTTGGATACTGTCAGTCACACACAATAGGAAGAATTTGATGGAAGACAACAGCAAAAATATTCATCCCTCTCATTATCCTACTTATGTCAAAAAGGCTGATTTTTTTCATAAGCTTTTGTTGCAAGTTGAAGTCCATTATTGGTGACCATTAATGGATGCCTTCACTTCATGAAGATTATAATAATAATATATATATATATTAAAACTATTGTCTAAATTTAAGTTGAAGAACGTAGTGTGATCACCTCAGTACTACTACAGGTAGTATCAGTTGTTACACTCAGATACTTTTACATGGAATGATTGCTCATATCTGAGATATATAGAGAGCCAAATTCTGCCCTCAGTCAGTCCCAGGCAAGGAACATTAGAAGTGATTCAAATAGGTTGTGATGTTACTTTTCTGGTCTGAGAGCTGTGAAGTGAGGATATTGTGGGAGAGGTAATGTGAGCGGAATCCTGTAGCAGATGATACTTAAAACCTACTTGAATGATCTATTTGAGAATCTGGCAGAGGCTGTTCTATTTTGATGGTTACCATTGGATGGCCACAGCAATTGAACAATATTGAAGTGAATTGGTATATGGCAGTCTCTTTGGCCTTTCATTTCCCTCTCTTGATAGACAAGAAAGGACTAGGCAGAAATAGAATGTTAAGATGGCATTGGCAAGCTAGGACTGTGACACTATATACTGATCCTGTTGGTCCTGCTTTCTTTCAGGAATGCTAAGATTTGTGAACTGTGGTGATTGTTTGTTGCCCCAATCTGTGCCCCATAAAATGGCTGCCACCTCCCACAGAGTAGAGACCCTGATATGTATGTTTAATAGGGATTTCCCCCTCAGTTCAGCCATATGTCCATTACCCACTGGCTGGTGACCACCCACTGCTTAATTTGGAACCCCAATTTATTCCCTACCTGGGTTTCCTAGGGGTGGGTTAACCCTCTTGCCCACTGTGTAGGTGGACCAGCAGGGCATGTATGTGTACGTGCCACATGGCTACCCATGCTTGTCCCCCCCTACAAGGGTGCATAGAGGGCTCTAGCCCAGAACCTGGAGAGCCAGTAGAAGTTGCCACATGCCCAAAAAAGGACAAGGGGACCGAGCAGCACTTTACCCCCTTCCTACTGTGGCAAAATTGGGTCAATCGCAGACCAACACGACCCCTGCAGGAAACGGCCTAGGCAATAAGACCACCATTGCCACACGAAACGACGAGAGTCCCCGCGTGTCAACTGCCAGGCCTGATCAACCTGCCAGTAGGAGGCCCTCCCAAAAAGTGCCGGCCCGTGTCGAGTTAACCCCCCTTCATCCCAAAACTCATCATGCTGCTGCTGGTCACCTGCTTGATGGTTCTGGTATGTATGTAAACTCGTGTTCCCTCTATCAGTTAACTTCCCTTTAGAGATAAGTTGTAATGTATAATGAGTCTAGCCTTACCTCTGTTTAACTCAGGGAATAACCATTGAAATAGCCTTAGGTATTGCTGTATTATTGTATTGTGTATTATTATTATTGTATTGTGTATTGGATTTTGTCTGTTTATATTTTGTTTGTGAGCCATTAAGAGGATTCAAGAAGATGGATTTTTTTAAATGTTAGGTTCTGTGTAGTTTAATGTGAGTTCAGGCTGTCAGCTCTCCACTGCAGAAACCGTCAGTTGTGGTTTCCTGTGTCCTGTCTGAAACCAGTTTCCGGACTAAGCTCAGCTAACAGCTTGGGTGTCCGCTCTGTCTTGTAATTGGGAAATACACCAATAAAGCTTGTTCTTTTATTATCCATTTGAGATTCCAGAAATCCTCCTTCTCCCATCCTTTACCTGTTGCTGTCAGTGATGAGCTCTTCAGTTCATATTTTTGAAATCATGGCCAGAAGTTAATGTTCTGAATTGATTAAGACGGAGGTACTCACATGTATAATAGAACTGATTGGATGGTGCAGTAGGTCCAGTTCAGACTCAGGTAACTACAGCTTGCACTTGATCAGCATGAACCAAGGGAAGGTTTAGACAGGTGATATTTCCATGTTATTTAAATTTATCCCTAAATGAAGATGATCTCTCACCCCAAAACTAGAACGGCTGAAGCATGATCATCTTTTGATTGAGTCCTAGGATATATTTTATATTGGCACAATGCAAAGCTCTTTTTTTCTCCCAGACTTTCCTTAAAGTAGAGCAGGGAACTTACCAAGAGGTGCCAATCAGATACTGAGCAGATGGCTTGAAAGTTTTTACTGGCATTGGCCACTGTCTTTTCCTTACATGTCTTAAGATTTTTAATGTATTTTTACAAACTTGTTAACACATTAAAGAAATTCAAAGAAATAATAAGTAAATCAATTTTTGTTAGTCTTTGGCAGCAACTCTTGGACTGCTCTCTATGAAATAAAGTCTTTAAGAGTTCTTATGTCCTTACAACATAATGACTTTCTCTATAGAGAGAGGCAGCCACATTAATTATAACATGGCAGTGAGTCTACTGACTCTTTATAAAGTGAATAAGAAAAGCATTACATTAATCTTGCTGAGACAAGACAGAATAGGTTTACTTGCTAGTATCTGACATCTGATTATCAAAATGATCCCTCATAGAGATTTGGTTAAAATATAGATATACAATGACATCAATACAAAATGGCAATAGCAAAGACCTTGTTCAAGCCACTGGGGAGTTAAGCAATTATTTGTTATGGTCGACAGATAGCTTGTCTAATTTATTTTTATTTTTTGTGACGTGCATAGCACATCAGGTACTGGAAATCCTAAACTTCTATTAAAAAAAAATACTGTGAAGATAACCTTGAAAATATGAATCAACTGTAAACCCAAAGCTACATGTTATTTTCTTGAGTCTACAGGCAGCCTGAAACAAAGTCTCAGGAAAGTGTTAACTCCCACATTCCTATTAATCTCACTGGGGTGTTGATTTTACAGATTAATTATAAAACTTTAAATGTTCGAATTATTTATTTAATTGCTGATTGGTTGAGCTGTGGAATGGAAGAAGAAGTAGGGAATCAAGTCCTTGAAGATGAAAAGTGGGAACTGTTGTAGAGATGAAAAGGAAGATAAGCTAAGAAAGGTCAGGGGGGAGAAATAGAAAGGAGGATGAGCAAGAAGGAAAGGGCAGAAATAGTGATGGTGTTAATCAGATGATACTTTCCATTAAGTGATGTTGATTGCAGCAATAACATAATGAAACATATAATAAATAACTAAAGTTTATTTACTATGTGAAGATCATAGTTTACCTTGATATTTCTGTAATTGTGAGTTCAACCATGGACTGCGGGGAGTATTTAATTCTAAATATATACCCAATTCTTGGACTACAATTAAAAACAGTATATGACCTCTTTCAACAGAATGATTTCTGACACCCCAGCTCTATCACTTTTCAAGGTGGCCGTAAATCACACATCCTGAATTGAGACATTTGTGTCAGTAGCTTTAGCTTTTGTAAGCTTTAAACTAACTAAACAAAGGAAATCCAATAAAAAGGATTATATCTAGAGAACCTCAAAAGAATGGCAGGTTTCCTTTAGTAGTTTATGACTTCAGTGAACACTGGGACTGATGCATTTCTCCTTTGGAAATGTCATTGTCATGGCTAATTGATAGCTATAACCTACTGCAGAGAAGCATATAATTTTTAATGGGAAAGTCTTAGCTAGAGACCAATTAGAACCATGGCAAATGATGAGCAATTTCAAAATCAAATGCCATCAGAATCTCATTATGACCCTGTCCATTTTTTTACATGTCTTTTAATGCTATAAAAATAGCATTATTATAAGAACTTGTATATCATTATAAATAGGTTAAAAATCTGGATATTCATATTGAGATAAGTGAAGGAACTACTCATATCAGCATGAGCCAGCATTCAATACACAATGGTGACATTATAGTCAGCACAGGTTTGCATGTGAGTTTGAAAGTTTAACAAAAACAAAACAAAAAAGACAATAGGGAAGCATTAGCCTACTCATAAAACCTAATAAAAACTAGAATATTGCCATTTGGGGACAAATTGTCAGCTAGTATTAATTACATTAGGTGAATTGACTTCAGTGAAGAAACAGTCATTTAATCCCCAACTACGGAACTGGCCTGCAGTGGAACTACATTTGTCCCTGGGAGCTGCAGCTCCCTTCTCTTTGGAGAACTGCAGCTCCCTACTCTACGGGGAGCCATGGCTCCCTTGTCCCCAGCCACAGCTCCCCCGAGCTGATGCTCCTCATGAGCCATGGCTTCCTTGTTCTGTGGAGATGCGGCTCCCTTCTGTGGGAGAGACGCGGCTCCCTTGTCCCCAGGGGGAGCCCTGGCTCCCTTCTCCCTAGCCGTAGGTAGACTTAAGGAATTAAGTCAACCTAGGGTGTCCACAATGGTTTTAGGTCAACTTAACAAATCAACTTAGTCATTAAGTCGACCTAAAGAGTGGTAGTTATTAAGTCAACTTAAGGAAGCCCTTCCGTCGACTTAATGAAAGCCCAGTGTGGACGTGGCTTTCTTTAGGTTGACTTAAACATACTTAAGTCAACCTAACTTGCAAGTGTAGACATACTCTAGAGGGATTCTAGGGCTATGTCTACACCTGTAAAATTAAGTCGACTCTGTTAAGTTGACTTAACAAGATCGACTTTAAGTTGACTTAAAGTCGACCTTGTTAAGTTGACTTAACAGAGTGGCTACACTTTAAGTCAACTTAAGTTGATCTTGTTAAGTCGACTTAACAGTAGACATAGCCGTCCACACTGGCTTTAAGTCAACATAAGACGTCCACTTAAGGCTTAAGTCGACCTTCAGAGATGGTGTTATTAAGTCGACTTAAGCTGTTATTAAGTTGACTTAAGGAAGTGCTTAAGTTGACTTAATAAAAGCCTAGTATGGATGCGGCTTTGTGTAGGTTGACTTAAGCGCACCCTAGGATTCTACACCTGTGCATCGAAAGGTGAGTTTGGGGTCTTTAGCTTATAAAAGTAAATCAGTAATGGTTAATTATTCATTGGCATTTAATCAAGCACTATAAAAGTGTTTATTGAATACCAATTAATTAAAAATATGAAAATTGCTTGATGTGTAAAATGAATAAGTGCATTTTAGATAGTGTCGGATTTAGGCACAAGCCAAGTAAGCCATGGCTTAGGGCTTCACATTATGAGGGGCCTCTAAATATTTTGGAGATAATTAAGATGATTTATCTTAATTGAAATTGATAATGCAAATAAGTCTTTTTGCAAGATGTATGTTTTATGTATTTGTTTTTCGTTGCATCTTTGCCTATGTATATATGCAAATACAAGCTATTTATCATTTATTTTTTCATTACCCTTTCTGTTATAATGTAATACATTTTTTTTCTCTTTATTTTTTATGGTATGGGGTCTCTGAATCTTTACATAGCTTAGGGCCTCAGCATGACTGAATCTGGCCCTGATTTTAGATGCAGTTTAATGCTGATTTCATAAACTATAAATGTACCATTTCTTTATTACTGACAGATTACTTTTCTTGGTATCTACTTGGTTGGATTAGCTGGAAGATTAATTGTTACCTGTTATATGATATTAGAGAATGGCCCTCATCCAATATTGCTACAAGTCAAGGATGGGGGATCACCATGACGTGTGGGGGGCCCCATCCTTGACTTTTGCCCACTTTGCTGGGGCTCTGCTGGCCCCTCAGTGCCCCTGCTGGTCCCAGCCCTACACTGGAGCCCCTGACAGACCCCTAGCCACCACGCCACTTGGGACCATGCCGTTCCTGCCCTGGCTGGCATGGCTGCTGGAATATTTAAAGCAGAGGCGGGGGCCCCTTTCCCCTGTGGGGTCTTGGTTAGCTACCCATGATGCTCACCCACTAAGACTGCCTATGAAGACAGTGCAATCCGAATGGGTGTTGGGTCACACAAGGAATGTGGCATTTAATCCATATGTTGTATCAATCTTGACTTTTTTATTTTTCAATATGGGACTGAACATATTTTACAGAGCAATGCTACCTTCAAAAATCTAGAATACAGGTACTATTTAATTCATTGCCAATTTTCCTTTCTCAGGAATGTATACATTATGTTTAAACTGTTTATTAATATTTATTGTAATACAACAGACAATATAGAACAGATGAGCATAGTTTAAAAAAACAACTGCATAAGAATGGGAAGAAATAGCTTATGCAGTTGTATAATTCGATTACTGAGTTAAGTATGTGCACTATCTGCCAAATTTTTCTTTCGTTAAGCTTCTAACATTTATAGTAAAGACACAAGGACTATGTCTACACTGGCAAGTTAGTTCGAATTAAGGAGGCTTAATTCGAACTAACTAAACCCATGGCTACACTAAGCTTTAATCAATTCAAATTAAGGACTTCCTTAATTTGAACTAATACGTTTGAATAGGGTATTTGAACTAAAGGGTTAATTCGAACTAACTAGCTCGAATTAACCAATGTGGCCATGTTAATTTAAACTAATTTCTTGGTTTGAGCTAACCGGCTATTGAAATGAATGAGGATCGCTAATTCGAACTAAGTTTTCCTAGTTCAAATTAAGCTAATTCGAGCTAACTAAAATTAGTTTGAATTAGTTAGTTCGCACTAACTAATTCAAACTAATTTTAGCAAGTGTAGACATAGGCAAGGATTGCCAGGTCAAAGACGAAATAGCTAAAGTAACATATTTAGAATTAGAAACCAGGCAAAATAACGGAGTCCAGTTCATTTCCTGTTATGACCTCTGCCTTTATACCAAGAAATCACAAAAGGACATTTGTCTATTGGTATCCTTTTAAAATATATAACGGGGCTTAAGACCTCATAGTACTGTCCTCCTAACTCACATCTCCCTTTGGTCTTTTGGATTTTCTCCTCTGTTTGCCTACTGCGTCCTGCTGTGATTCACATTAATGGGAGGTATATCTTTGTACATTCCCCTTCTGACTGAATCTGTAATTGAAGAACTTGGCTCCAGAACTCCTGTCAGCTTTTCTCTTTAGAATTTGAGGAAGTCTTACCTCTTTTGAGATGGTCTGTGTGTAATTACTTAAGACAACAAATGATTTCTTAAAAACAAAATGTCTCAAAATAAAGGGAAACATAGTAACAAAACAAAACAAAACAAATTGTGTGCATAACATACCTCTTCTGTATACTTTATTAAGACTAGTGAAGTAGGTTCCTTTAGTTACAGAGAAAAGAAAATCTCACATGTGTAGAAATCAAGTCCATCTCTGATCAGTTCCTTCCACTTTCCCTCCCTGACCCAATCTGTTTATGATTTTTTTTATTAGAGTTCATTTTCAAATTAGAGTAAGATTCTATCAACTCTTCTATCTTGTATTGTTTTATCAGCACCATCTACAGCAAATGCCATCATCTTTGTCCCTCAGACAAGAATTAATGGTTCCCAGTTGCCCCTAGGAGATTCACACACCATCTTATCTCCCAGTCCAGCATTTAACAGATCATTTTGATTTCCACTTCCCTAGATACTTCTTTCCAGTCCAGGAGATTGACTTCTGATATGTATATGCATAACTCTTAATTATAGGACTTAGCTCATGCTTCCATGTTGGATATATTCAGTTTCTATTTTAGTGGTTACAGAGATAGTAGAGACTCATCAGTTTTCTCTCATCATGAAATAGAAGCAGACAGTCCTCAAGCCCTCTGTCACGTCAAAATACACACTAAATTCTACCTTTATAACTGGCACCTTTGAGGAAAAAAAGGAAGTCACTTTTCTTTTTCAGATTCTTCATCTTCTCCTCCCAGAAAAACCTGCCTTCTCATTAACATTTACCTACACAGAATACCTATAATCCTCTTTGTCTCTTCCCCCTCTCATTTACTTGTTTTCCTCACATGCTTAATATGATATATATGAGGATTTGGTAAGTGTATGTTTCAGTACTGAGGTCTCCTTTGTTCAATGGTGGGTAATCCAAGAAAAAAAACAACCAACCAACCAGCCAACCAACCAAACAAAACCCCAACTACTGAATCATAACATACAGTCAGTTATATCTTGTAATATAACCAGAAGTGCTAGAGTGAAAAAAATCTTTCAGTAAAATGAGCTGAAATAGACGGGAACAAGTCAACATTTGAATGCCCTGAAATTCCTAATATAAAATAATTTATGCAAAAACCCAGTTAACTGATATGTAAATAAAATAGATGGGTGCCCTCAATAGGATTACTTAAATACTCTTTGGGAACACAACACATAATGTCAATACCTGTATATTGGATAGAAAACACTTTGCCGTGTTCTATCACAGTAGCCTAATTAGTCCAATATTTACATTCTTTTTCCAGAAATGAATAATGAAACATCTGAAAAGCTTTAGTTACATCAAGTGACTGGCTACTAAAAAGTGTTGCATGTTCATATATGGTGTTGTGTGCTTTTGTGATCCAGCAATACATTTGAATTTATTGCCTTCATTTCAAATGAAAAGGCCACACTAATAAGCTATTTGTTACTTTTACCTACATATGGTGGAACAGTTTCACTGCTATTGGTTTAAGTACACTATGTCTATTGGACTTTCATAAAATCACAAGGTGTCAGACAGGAATGTTTATAAACTAATTTGCATTGCACATGATTTATGACTCTGTGAGAAAGAACTAATATAGTCATATTTAGTGGTAGGGTAGTAGAATGGGAAAAACTGAAAGTACGCGTTATTGTTGGCTCCATTCCACACATACCAAATGTGCATACCTATATTTTTCCCACAAAATATTATTTTTCCATATATAGTAGACTTTATTCTTTCACCATGTTTCAAATAGCAGACAGCTCTTGTTTTTCACTTATGTTTCCTCCTTAACAACAGTCATTAATTTAGTGATATGCTGTCTATCAGGCCTACATCATCTTGATTAGAGCTGTTATCCTAATCAAAAGGCTGATAATTAAGACCATCCATCTGTAGAGTTCCAAGTGCTAAAATGAGCTGAAGATCCTAATTAAGATTATTTAGGTGTTACTTAAATGCCATCATTTGATTCAGCTAATCATACCAGCAGGTACATTAGATTTGCATTAATGTTCTGCTGAAGCCAGCAGCTATTTAAGCTGATCAAAAATGTAGATTACCAGCACCATTTCAAACATCTTTATATCAGTGAGATACAGAAACAATGCATTAAGGTAAACTGAACATTGGAGGAGAGAGGCTATTTTTACGTGCCTTGAGTTATGCTCTGGTAATAACAGAAGTCTTTAAAATAACCAGTTTATTTATTTAATTGATTTATTGTTATTACTTATTGAATTTATCTTTTTTTTTCTTTCTGTATGAGCTCCACTTTTTGATTTTCTCTGCTATTTGGAATTCTGACATTAGATGCTTTCCATCATTACATAATATAGAGTAACTGCTTTTCTTGTTTCCCAACAATGACACTGTGCGTTCATTTGTGGATTAGTTAACACAACTGAATTGTCATTTAAATACTACAGGAATACTGTTCTGGAACATTTGCAATGTCCATGTCTTTGCAAATACACATTAACTGAAACAGAAGGTTTGATACAATTTGCTGCTTAAAGTACATTTAAATTTCAAGCTTAAATAAAATCTCAAAGTAGTATCAATATTTGCATTGTTTTATAGATCATGGTTTCACATCCAAAACATCAGAACTTACTGATTTCAAATGTTGTTAATGAAGATCCATAAATCAGATACGGTTTTCTTGAAGTGGGCCCAGGATTTCTGTGGCAAAAATTGCATTAAATTTGAGTTTGAAAAAACATTTCTGAGTTATGAAATCAGTTCTGAGTTTGTGGGTTGGGATTTAATGGAGAATACTTCAAACAATTTTATTGTGTAATGCTTGAACATGTTGCATATAGTATCTATCACTGTTTTGTCCTTCCCAGTTGCCATCCCTTTTAAACTTTGAAGACTTGTGTGGGAAAGAGGAGTATTATTTAGATTCCACTACCCCAGATGGTAGCATGCTAAAGGGTAATGCGGGTACTGGCTAGATGAACCTCTGATCTGATCTGTTTCTTAAAAGACAATGATTCCTTTATTAATAGCCTTATCCAAAGCCCACTTGAGACTGTGGAAAGATTTCACTGACTTTAGTGGGTTTTGAACTAAGTTCTAGGTGTTGAACTAAGTTCTAAGTTTCTGGGTCAGGAAAATACTTAAGCATGTGCCCAACTTTGAACACATGCTTCCAATTAAGTAAATAGAATTTAAACATGTGCTTAAGGGTTTTGTTGAATCAGGGCCTAATATTCAAATCGTGATAGCTGCTGGAAATGCTCAGGACCTCTCAGGATTTTCATAAGTACTTATAAAGCACCACAAAAACCCAAATGCCTTGTGACGAGAGGTGGGCAAAAATTTTGGACAAAACTTTTTGTAACTGAAAAATGCAGATTTGGACTGAACAAAACATTTAATAAATGTATATGAAATTCGCTAAATTCCTTGGGTCAGGAAAAAAATCTAACAATATTGAAATATTTGTTTTGACATTTTCAAAACAAAACATTGATTTTTTTTTTTAAATTGAAAGGGCTCTCCATTTATAATTTTGTTCAATTTTATTTTTCAAAATGGTATCCCACAAATACAAAGAAACATTTAATTTCTGGTCAAACAAAATGTTTCTTTTGCCCAAAATAATTTTTTAACTTTTTAATGTCAACAACAAATTCAAAAATTTTAGGTTGAAGCAAAACCATTTTTTTCAGTTGTCACTGAACCAAAAATCATATATTTTCACAGCTCTACATTTGTCTCAGAACCAGCATGTCTACAATATAGACATGAAACTCAGTACAAACCAATGCTCTGTATGCATATTTATGATGTTTCACTAGAAAACTGTGTAAATACAGTTGTTGTTCAAGGCATAAGCTCCAGTCATCTTAAAGTTCCAAAAGTCTATGATTCAAAAATAACACATTTTATAGAGGAGCAAAAATAGTATGAATATGGGAAGAATATGGGAAGCTGCAATCTCTAAGGATGCACAGAAAAGTTAGTTTGGGAATCTTAACTATGAGTTTTCATATTTTGAAATGTTTAGATTTCTTGTAAGTTTAACCTTTAACACAATACTTCCTGGCGTCCCCTCACCGAGGCTGCATCTACACTTGTAAATTAAGTCGACTTGAGTCTTGCTTAAGTCCACTTAATTTACCCTGCGTCTACACTACAGTTTCCTTAAGTCGACTTAAGAAGCTTGCTTAAGTCAACTTAAGGAAAATAAAGTTGACTTAATGAAAATTAAGTCGACTTTATAAAACCTCCTTTCCACTAGACCTAAGGCTTAAGTCGACTCCCTAGAGTTGACTTAAGTCAGTGTAGCCATGGGGTAGCCCTAAGTCAACTTAGGGCTACCCCAGGGCTGCACCAATGCCCTCCCTGCTGGGGCAGGGCACAAGGGGAGCCTGGCATGCCCCCCCACAGGGCAGGGCAGAGCCCTGCCCATCCTGCCCCTATGCCCTGCCAGGGTCCCTGTCCCCCTTTGTCCCATTGTACCTAGGTACAATGGGGCAAAGGCTGAGCCCCCTGGTATTGGGCAAGGGGTGCCCCCCCCGAGGATCTGCCCTAGGTCCCCCTAACCCCATAAAGTCAACCTAGAGTGTCCAGTGTGGATGCTCTAGGTCAACTTGGTAAGTTCCCCTTTAAGTCGACTTTATTTTTAAGTGGAGACACACTAAGTTGACTTAGTTAAAGTCATCTTAAATACACAAGTATAGACATAGCCCTAGAGTGTTCTTGTAAGAAATTTTACCCTCAAGCTATTGATACCTACTGCCAACCTTAAATTCACCTTTACAAAATTTGTCATCTGGGATATATCCTTCACCAAGTTGAAGGTGAATGGAAATGTTCATATAAAAAGATAGCAATTGAATCAGAAGAATAAAGACTAATATAGTATATTTTAGTCGTTACATTTAAAAAGTGATTTTTATTTCATATTTCATAATTCTAATTTATTTGCACATAAACAGACACTATATTTGCATTGAAATAGGCACATTTAAAACATTTTTGAGCAATCATTGAAGTCACAGAGGTAACAGAGTTATTGGTTCTGATTTTTAAAAGTGGTCATCCATTTTTTTAGATCAACTTTGAGCCAACCATTAATTCCCCCCCACCCCCCCAGAGCTTTACCTCTATAGGCACAGACACTGCTGTTGAGATTTTCTTTCTTTTTCTTTTTTTTTTTAAAAAGATTCTGCCCAAAAATCAGCTGGTGCCCAGTTTTTAAGGTATCTATAAAGTTTTTGGTGCTTTGCTTTTTCAGGTGCCAAATTTAAGACAACTGAAGTCTTAATTCTAGAATTTCTGAACACTCTGAACTCCACATGAAGTTGATGGGAATTAGAGGCATTCAGCATCTCTATAAAACAGGCTGGCTGAATTTGGACACCAAACAAACCAAGACATCAAAATTAGTAAACACTTCTGAAAATGTTGCCTTAAATATCTATATGGTAACTTTTTGTTTGTCAGTTATTAGAGAAACAACTGCAAATGGAGGCTGTTCTGAAAATGAGGCCAGCAAACTTTTTTTCAATTCTATCTTCTTGTGTACTGAGCTAGGACAGAGAGAGATGCCCTCTATGGAATCAGAATTTTTTTTCCCCAACAAAATGCTCTCTAAAGTTTGCCACAATATATCTTTAAGCTTTGTTGGTATTAGTTGCCACTGTCACTGGTGGTTTGATATCAACTTTTCCTAATTTTTCTTCATTGTTATTATTTATCTATTTCAATAATAATAATTTACCAAAGGGAATATATTCTACAATATTGCGATAGTAAAGCAAAAGTAATTTAAAATGATGTATACATCCAGGGAAATACTATTCTTGCATACCATCTAAACATGACCTAAAACCAAGACAAAGCAGACATTTCTTTAAGAAATGGAAGAAAGAAAACCAGAAGACTATGATTATAGGCATTATAAAAGTTCCTAAAACAGAACAAGTGTCTTTCTACTATTTCCTAGTAAAGTATTATCACATTTCAGGCTGTGACTCTTAGTATTTCCTATTGTAATGTTTTATTCATGTTGCTAGGGTCAAGTTGCTTTGCTGTTATTATGAATATATATTTTTATTGTTGTTTTACTTTATTTTTCCCATTATTTTTCTATTCTTTCTTGATCTCTCCATTTCTTCAACTTTAGACATTCTCAGGTCATGAACCTGCAATTTTCAGTGTGTGGGTGTGTTGTGATGCCTGCATGGTGTCCCACTGACTTCAGAGGGACTACCTGTTGGTGGAGAAAGCAAGGAAGTGCATTCTTTAAATTGCAGGATTGAGACCGTAGACTGTAAACTGTTTAAATCAGTATCATATATTCCTTTTTGTTTATTTATCACTTAATCAGCTGGAGGTCTCTAAGCGGCAGCATACTTGATGTGTTTAATAATAATGAATAGACAATTCATGAACCCCTAAGAGAAAAGAGTGAGAGATAATCTTTGAAAATTCAGTTAGTCAAATAAGAAAAACCTCTACATATAATTGATTTTAAACTATGGTCTCATGGGTACTTTCAATTTTTTAAATAATCTGTCTGTTAAAAAAATCAAGTCCCTAATATTGAGGAGGAACAAGAAGAATGTTAAATCCAGATTCCATTTGGTCCTTGATAATTCAGAGAGAGTTGAATAGTACAGTATTGACATAGCATTCTTTGAACTCTGAATTGTTTTAAGCAAGACACGTAGCAATTCTTTCACTCTATTTTGAGCTGATTAGACCTCAACCAGAGTATTGTGTCCAGTACTGGGCACCACTTTTCAGGAAAGATGTGGACAAATTGAAGAAAGTCTAGAAAAGAGCAACAAAAATGATTAAAGGTCTAGAAAACATGAGTTATATGGGAAGGTTGAAAACACTGAGTTTGTTTAGTCTGGAAAAGAGAGGGCTGAGGGGAAACATGGTAACAGTTTTTAAATATATAAAAGGTCGTTACAAGGACAAGTGAGAAAAAATATTCTCTTTAACTTCTGATGGTAGGAGAAGAAGGAACGGTTTAAATTGCAAAAAGGGTGGTTTAGATTGGACATTCGGAAGAAATTCCCAGCTAAGCATTGGAATAAATTGCCAGGGAAGATTGTGGAATATCCATCACTGGAGTTTTTTTAAAAGCAGCTAAGATAAACACCATCCTGGGGTGATCTAGACAATACTCTGTCCTGCCATAAGTGCACAGGACTGAATTAGATGACATTGCCAGGTCCCTTCCAGTCCTACAATTCTATTCTGTGACTGATGGAAAAATATCAAAATAGTTTAGAATATATTTACTAGGATTCATAACTGGTTAAATTAATTTATTTCATGGCAACATGTTGTAACAAAAAGTTTGGACTGTCATTTGAAAGCTGAAGAGTGCAATATCTTTCCATATATTGTACACCTCTCCCTTTTTTATATGTGCAACACATTTAGAATACAGTCAAACTATGCCAGACACATTACACATCTAAGGAACATATCCACTATTGCTAGTTATGATCTGGATTCCTTGGCTAAATCAATTCTGATGGGTGAGCCACTGACAACTCATGATATTCTATAAAAGTTTAAAGTTCAAGTACCAGGCATGAAAATACAAAAAGTTTTGTAGTTATTCTTATCCACACATTTTTTTGTCTCCACAGCAACATGTGCTGCACTATTACCTTTATTATACACTTATCACACATAAGACAAATAGATTCAGTACAACTGAGATAGTACTTTCTCTTGTTATTCAAATGTTTTTGGTAAATATTCAAGGTGCCATTTATTTGAAGAAAGAAGAACATCTAAATTTGAGATCTCCACTAAATGTATTCTGTTATCACTTGGTTATCTAATTCTAACACAGGAATGTTTGTACTGGAGGGAAAAATGTTTCAATGAGTTAAACATAGGCTTGATTTAGGGCAGCGGGGCCATCTGCACTAAACACTGACATTGCACTGACTTTATATTTTGCAGCATTTGTGATGTGGCTTTTTCCTCTTCTCTTTTCAGGTCAAAATAAAGATGAATTTCAATATTTCACTTCCATGCATAAACTAGTATCATTTTCCATACTCTTACCTTTCCCACATGTTCTCTATTGAGCAATCCCTTAGCAGAATCTGGTATGTTGATATTTTTAGCATTTCAAGCTTCTTCATATGCTTCTCCATGATGGTATTGCAATTACAAAACCCATTAGAGAGAATATAATTGCTGTTAGTGCAATATTTGTAATATATATTAGGGATCAGATTATCAAAAGGGATGCATATTTAATGAACTAAGCTTGAAGGCAAGGTTACTAATGCTTAATAGCACAAAAAGATGCAAAAGGTGACATGCATTTCCCCACATCATTATATACTACTGAAAAGAATTAAGAAATTATGGGGAGGGATAGAAAATATCACATGGTTGAAAAAGGAAAAAAAGGGAGATTCATAATATTCTATGAAATTATGTTCAGAAAAAGAGATACGTGGGGCACAGTTTCAAGAATAGCTTTGACAGACCCTCACCATAACTACAGTACAATCCTTTCAGTCATATTTCTGAAGATGGCCATATGTTCTTAAAGAGATTTCATTAGGGGCCTGACGGCATTTCTCTATAGGTGTAGAGCACCAGCAGCTTTCTTTGACATCAGTGCAGTTTTTCCAATCTTAAAGGCTTCATGTCAGGCCAACCAGTCTATCTAGCCAAGGACTAGGCTTGACTTTTGCAGAGGGGTTACTCAAGTGAGATATGCTCAATTCCTTACTAGTAACTGAGCATGATACCTCTGAAAAACACCATCCTCCCAGCATTAGATGTGAGGAGGCAATCTTAAACTCACATTTGGATCCCTTTAGCTGCAATTAGCTATTGATCCATCCCTATAAAAGTATATTTTAGTAGCATTTTATCCTTATGTTCTGTATTTGTGATGTTGGAAAGAATTTGGGGGAAGAGATTTTACAGTGAAACAAGACCAAAATAACTTATTCAGTATGTTTTGACTAAACATACACATTTGTGTACTAAGAATGAAGATTATCTTGAGCAGACCTAATGGTCTGATGGATACTGCAGCATATTACCTTTTCAGATACTTAGATAAAAAAATGAACCCTGTTTCTTTCACACAGGCCTTTATTATACTGTGCTGGTCTGCGAGTATGCCTTACCACTCACATATAACTATTAATAACTGCCTAGAAGAATCTTACCTACTGTAGCTGTGTCCAGAAGGAAGATCTTTTAAAAGGAAAAAAAACCAAAACAACAACAATGGGTATTATATATACAGAAGTGAAAGAAGACCCCATTACCCCCATTATTCAAACTAGCTTAAATGTTTTAAGTACATATAATATTCCAGGGATATTTCATAAAAGTTTTGTCAAGTAAGAAGAAAGAGACTTAAGTTGATCTTGATACTTACAAAAATGTCTAATACATTCTTATTGCTATTATTTCCTGATCTATTGATATTCTCCTTATGTCCAAAACTGTAAAAGAACTTTCGTTTTCAGTCTAATGGAGGATGTCAGTACTGTATCTATCATCATGTCAAATCCCCAAGGGACATAGTCTCCTTTCAAACTGAGCACCACCTAGATCGTTCTCCGGCAAGGTACTTAATATCATTGGTTATGTCTACACTGGCAATTTAAGTCGACTTAAGGAGGCTTAAATCAGCTTAAATTAAGCCATGTCCACACTAGGTTTTCATTAAGTCGACTTAAGAAAATCCTTAAGTTGACTTAATGAAAGCTTACATCGACTTTATAACTACCACTCCGTAGGTTGACTTAATCCATAAGTTGACTCCTTAAGTCAACTTAAGGACTGTGTGGACGTGGAGTAACCCTTAAGTCAACTTTATTAAGTCGACTTAAGGGTGGTTAGGTCGACTTAACAAAGTGGACTAAGTCGACTTAAAGTTAAGTCAACTTAGTCCACTTTGTTAAGTCGACTTTAATAAGGTCGACTTTAAGTCAACTTAAAGTCGACCTTATTAAGTGGACTTAACAAAGTCGACCTAACTTTCTGTAGTGTAGACATAGCCATTTAGTTTTATATTCAATTTATGTCCAGTATTGAAAATCTTGTCATGCCAATGAAGCTTTAGATGCCCACATGATTGGTAGCCTTGTGGTGACATTTCTTTGTATGTGTTTTGGAATTCATTGATCTTTCATTCTTAAATACGACCAGATCACAAAAATTGCTGAAACCAAATCAGTGTTGCTGGCAATGTTCCCTCTAAGGTTTGGCAGCTTGTGTGCAAAATTTTCAAGCCGTGTGCAAAACTTTTTCTAATAAAATTTTTGTGCAAACTCACGCGACAAAAACTATAGGCATTAATTGAAGTTAAAGTAATTGTAAATAGAATTAATTAATTGTGTTTAATTGAATTTGAATGAATTTTGAATTGAAATTTAATTTTTAGAAAGATTTTTATTTAAAATTAATTTTTTAAAAGTTTTTTTTTTAAAACGGAAGGAAAAAAGAAGGGAGGAAGGAAGGAAGAGAGAAAAAGAGAGAGGAAAGGAAGAGAGAGAGAGAAAAAGAAAGGAAGATAAAAAGAAAGAAGGAAAGAAGAGGAAAGAAGGAAGAGGAAGGAAAGAAGAGAAAGAAAAAAGAAGGAAAGAAAAAGGAAGACAAAGAAGGAAAAAAGAAAAAGGAAGAGAAAGAGAAAGAGGAAGAAAGAAAAAAGAAGGAAGGCAAAGAAGAGAAAGAAGGAAAGAAAAAGGAAAGCAAAGGAGAGAAAGAAGGAAAGAAAAAAGGAGAAAGAAAAAAGAGAGAAGGAAGGGAGAGAAAGAAGGAAGGAAGAGAAAGGAAGAGAAAGAAGGAAGAAAAAGAAGGAAAGAAGAAAGGGGAAGGAAAGAAGAGAAGGAAGAGAAAGGAAGGAAGGAAGCAAAGAAAGAGAGAAAGAAGAGGAAACAGGAAGAGAAAGAAGGAGGAAGGAAGAGGAAA
>ML685802.1:11586865-11617597 GCA_007922175.1 Pelusios castaneus | reverse complement strand
GAAAGAAGAGGAAACAGGAAGAGAAAGAAGGAGGAAGGAAGAGGAAAGAAAGAAAGAAAAAAGAAGGAAGAGAAGAAAAAGGAAGGAAAGAAGAGAAAGGAAAAAAAGGAAAGAAAAAGGAAGACAAATAAGGAAAAGAGAAAGAAAGCAAGCCAAGGCCGCCGGCGGGAGAGGACCCTACCGCGGCCCTGGGAAGCCGCCGGTGGGGGGGGGAGCAGACCCCAGCCCCGGAGGCTGATCCCGGCCCCGTGCTGGGAGGCCGGGGCCGTGGACTAGTCCGGCCCCGGCCCCGGGAAGGAGGCGGACGGCGGGTGGGATCCCGGGAGCCCGCTGCTGCCGCAGCCACCCCTCTGGCCCGGCTGCGTGGGGCAGGCAGGCAGGCCCGCACTCCTGAGCTGAGCCTGAGCCTGCCTGTCCCACCCTGGGGATGGGGAGGGCCAGCCCAGAGGCCGGGCGCAGGCCGGGTGTGCTGCGGCAAAGCCGCGGCCCCAGGGGTTGGAGGGAGCAGCGGGGGCTGCCGGGCTGCGCGGGGGTCCCTCACTGCTGCGCGGGGGGTGTGACGGCCACTGCGCGGCCGCGCGCCCGCACAGCTTAGAGGGAACACTGGTTGCTGGAGGTACATGCGGTGTTTGGCTTCCAATATTCTTAATTCTGATCTTGCCCTGACAGTTGATATGGAACAGCTGATGGAGACTCAATTTGGTGTTCTTCTGTCTTTCCCAGAGTCCATGTGTCACCTCTGTGGTATACCCGTGAGTCTATAAATTTGCTGCTTCATAGCAACCTTGATGTCATGACACCCCACAAAGGCAGCTTTAGGGTCCAAAACTTGGCAGCACCTGTTGCTATTTGAACAGCCACATCTTCCAGCACTGCCCAAATATTTGACAGATATGATCTGCACAGTGTCCCAGTGGGGCTGAGTTGGTTGGAATGCAGAGCTGGAGTCTGTTTGATAGCAGTGGACAAAGTCTTAGTTTTACCCAGGGCAATGAACTCCATTTGTTGCCCAAGCAGATTGGCCATCTGCTGCAGTGGTTCACCAAACTGGGTCAGCAAGGCACTGTTATCAACATATTCAACATCTCAATGCAGAATTTTATTCTAGTCAATGTCAGGCAGCCACATTGTCATGCTCATCCATCTATCAATGCCAATATTGAACAATACTGGAGAAAAGAGTCCTGCTGATCTCCTGTAGAGATGGGAAACCCTGTCAAGCATCTACCATTGATTCAAATTAAGGTTTCTGTTCCATTATAGAACTCTTTTGTCAAAAATATTATCTTCCCAGGGATGGCTAGATGACTCATGAGATCCCACAAACTTGATTGATGTACTGAATCAAAGGTCTGATGACAGTTTATAAACAGTGCTGCATGTTTCTTATTACATTCAGCCATTTTCTCAAAAAGCTGTCCAAGGTAAAGATTTGGTTGACTGCAGATAACAAGAGATTTCCAGTCTTTTCCATGAACTGAGTTGCTGATTAGAAACAGTAACAGAGAAGCAAAGACTTTCCCTGAGACCAACAATAGCATAATAGTTCTATAATTACTACATTTAGCCTTATCAGTCTTTCTGAATAGAGGTAGAATAATTCCCTTCTTCCAATCATTGGCTATGTCTACACTTGTTAATTTAAGTCGACTTTAGCATGGCCACACTTAAATTTAAAGTCGACTTAGGGGGGAACTTACAAAGTCGACCTAAAGCGTCCACACTGGTCGCCTAGGTTGACTTCTAGGGTCTAAGGGGACCTTGGACATGTCCACAGTGGCAGGGTGGGGCACCCCTTGCCCAGTGCCCGGGGGCTCAGCCTTTGCCCCATTGTATCTGGGTACAATGGGGCAAAGGGGGACAGGGGACAGGGACCCTGGCAGGGCATAGGGGCAGGATGGGCAGGGCTCTGCCCTGCCCTATGGTGGGGCATTCCAGGATCCCCCTGTGCCCCTCCCCCCAGCAGGGAGGGCAGTGGGGGAGTCCTGGAGAGCCTTAAGTTGACTTTATGCCTAAAGTCAAATTAAAAGCAGGTTTAAAAAAGTCAACTTAATTTTCATTAACTTTATTTTCATTAAGTCGATTTAAGCAAGCTTAAGTCGACTTAATTTCTAAGTGTAGACGCACCCATTGAGGCTATGTGACACTCTGTATGTAGTACCACGGAACACCCATTTATCAATGTGATGTGATTAGGATATGTTTTCTATACAGTATGCCTTGTGAGGTATCATTTTAAAAGTCTTGAACCCTTGAACATTAATACCCTGTTGGAGTGTTTGTGTTATCATTGTATGTGGAGTTATGAAGTTTTGCTGTGTATATGTTACTGAAATATGTCAGGTGGTTGTCAATACCCACAACTGGTTTGTCAGTTATAATGAAGTGATTAATGGCTCATCAACACTGAAGCCCCTGTCCCAAGAGACTTCTCAGAAAAGGCCCACATGAAGTGGAGGCTGCTTGACCATTGGGGACTGCTTGATCCCCATGTAACAGCAAAGATCTTTCCAGCAAGCTGTAAGAAAATATAAAAGAAGGGAAGTGGCATCACCACTTGACCTCTGTCTTCCACATCTGGAAGACAAGGACTTTGATCTGGGGATGGGTGGCCCTGGGTTGGAAAAGAGACTGCAGTCTATGTATCGAGGAAATGCAAACTTTTTGTATCGTCTGTTAGAAACTACTTGATTTAAATTCTGTTTAGTTTGTAGATCTTAGACTGCAAATTATTCTTAGATAACCAACTTCGATCTTTATGCCTGCTACTTATGATCACTTAAAATCTATCTTTCTATATTAATAAACCTGTTGTGTATTTTGACCTAAAACAGTGTGTTTTGGCTGAAAGGCTTGGGAAATCTTAGCTCAATTTATAAAGGCTAGTATGTGTCTTCTTCACATGGAGGGAATGGCAAACTAATGAACTTGCATTGCCCATGGGAGCCTTGAGCATTATAAGAGGGTACAATCCTGAGGTATAAGACTGGAGCTGAGAGGAATTGGTGGGACTCTATTGAAGGTACATGAAAGACTGGAGATCATTCATGTAACTCAGTTAGTTGTCTCCCTGCCCATGGATGTCTGTGTAAGTGAAGTGTCTTTCAGAGGTTTGTAGCTTGACATCAGCATTACTGGGCGCATCTATACTTAGAAATTAAGTCGACTTAAGGAGGCTTAAGTCGACTTAATTTACTCCGCGTCTACACTGGGCTTTCCTTAATTCGACTTAAACTGCTCCTTAAGTTGAATTAAAGAAAAGTTAGTTCAAATTAATAACACCTCATTTTAATTCGAACTACCATTTAAGTTGACTTTATTAAGTCGACTTAAGCCAGTGGAGACATGGAGTAGTGCCCAGTTGGACCTTTTTAAGTCAACTTAAAATGTTAAGTTGACTTAATAAGGTCAAAAAGGGGCCACGTCTAGACTTAAAAAGTTAAGTCAACTTTTGTTAAGTCAACTTAATAAAGTCGACTTTAAGTTGACCTTATTAAGTCAACTTTATAAAGTTGACCTAACTTTTGAAGTGTAGACATAGCCGCTGTGTCAGAGGTACTCCAGACTGGTGCGTTTGGGGGGCTCAGCAGTCTCACAATCAAGGTGACACCCTGGGACCCACATCACAGATGATAGTAGTAAGTCAGATGATCTGGAAGAGTCTATGCAGCTGCTATCTGACCTGTCTTCAGCAGCTCACAGTTAATGTTACAAACCCCTAGTGCCTTACTAAACTTCAGCTGATGAATAGCAATCCTGATCTCTTCTTTACTGGAGAAAGCTGGATCTACTGCAAACTTCCTGTCCTTCAAATGGAAGAAGAACTGCAAATGATGAACAAATGAGGAGCATCTTAAGATATTTTCCTATTGATGCAATTGATCCTGCAGCCACTGGCTGATAATTCCATCCCAATTCTTTTTTTAGAGAAGTTGGTACCACCTTCCCCTGAAAACACCACAAAGTTTAATGGTGATGTGAAGATTGTAACTTTCATCAGTGTGCCTGAGTCAAACATCAGGATTCCTTATCTTTCTCATACAATGACTTGACAACATTCCAAAGTCAAACCCATTCAGTTTTTGTTTTTTCCTTTGATGAATGTGTCTTGGAAGACTCAAACTGCAATCTCACTTTATTTCTTAACTTTAGCTGCAGTGAGTATCTCTTATTGATCCACACATGAGGTTTGAAGGGCTGAGGCCACAGCATTTAGCTGGCTATAGCCAGCACTGATAACATAAAATGATACCTTTCCTCATCAGATGACAAACAGAATGAGACTTCAGTGTCTTTATATAGTTCATAAAGAAAGCCATTTGTAATGAGAGCTTTTTACTGAATTCGGCTAACTTAGGTCAATGAACTCACTGCCTTTGAAGTCAAAGGTGTACTTTTGTTAGCATAAGCCACATGTCAGTGTCAAATTCAGCACCTATGCAAACTCAAACATTCATGACTGCTGACCACCAAGAATTATAAATGAGGACAAAACCAATGAAACTCCTGGTGAAAGCATGTAGATTGCATCAAGTTGGTTTGTGCATCTTTGGCTGATAGAAAAGTAATTTAGTGGTCATCATGTCATCAACAACTGCAAATTCCAGCAGTTGCTGCCCATTCCTGCTCTTCTGTCTGATAAAAAAATCTTCCCAAGTGTGCTTGTCCAGCTGTCAATGTCTTTTCCTACCCATGCATTAAAGTCACCCAGGATCATAATGATATCTCTTCTTGACATTTAATTAAAAAGCTGAAGTAGCTGGTAAAAATTATCTGCAGACACATTGTTGGTCTTGGTATTGGTGGGACCATACAATGCAATAAATGGTAAGGTACCCACAGCTGGTATGGAATTCAGCATTAATAAGTCACTCACAAAACTCCCAATCCTGCAATGCCTATTGGGCAATGGGTGAAAGTACAATAGTCAACCCTTACGGGAGCAACCCATTGGAGTGGCCAGAGAGCAAAAATATGTAGTCCTCAATTTTCTTTTCACCACTTTCCAGCCAGCACACTTCAGATAAAGTGGGTCACAATGTTAAGGCTTTTCAGCAATTTGATGAGGAGGACAGCTTTATATCCATAGTAAAAATAAACAAGAAGTTGGGCCATTTGGCTATGTGTGCTACACTGTAACTGTAGTGAGGCGAAACAAAGATTAAAAAGCAATTAATAACTGTGACTTGAAAAAACAGCAACACAGCCAGGTTGCCAAAGTTACATATTAGCTTTCTGCACACAGGAAGGGGTTCTGTCATGTGATCTCTTAATCAAAGTGGCAGGTCCTGCTTCACTTCTGCTCATTGACATTAATGCTGATGCATTTCTATTTTGATTTTCCATCTGCTTCTGCATGCCACTGATAAGAGTTTGCCCACAAATATGGAGCTTTTCTTGCATATCATCTGGTTGATAAGAAGCTAGGTTATGTAGGGGAGAAAGCTGGTTCTTGTTGATGGTATGTGAGATAAAAGGGGAAAAAAAACAAGCACTAGTGAAGGTTCCTTTGTTTTTAAGCAGACATTCCATTAAACATGCAGACAGGTATAAATAAATAAATTGAAATTCTTCCCTTTGCCACCACGTCAGTTTTAAAGACAGAGGAATATTTAACATTTACATTCATGTGATATGGCCAGCACCCAATTAATCGCCAACTTATTCAAAGCTGCTGTAACATTCCAAAACATAGCAATTATTATATTTTCAGGCTTTCATATTTTATCTTTCCTTACTTGTAGGTGCACATGTACAACATACCTAAGCAAGTAAGATTTAGGGGTAAGATAAAAGAGAATGAAATGTCAAAAAATGAATTATTATGATGTAGGAAACTGCCTAAAGAGTAATTTATGGTAGAACAGAACAGTAGAATACCAAATATAATAAATTACTGTTTGAAGTATGAACATTGAAAAAATGTGATTATATGTGGAAGACTGTTTACATTTGGAACATGGCAGGTGTGCTGTTCTACTCTTTTTCAAGTACTGGTTATTTAGCCAACCAGTAAACAAAGATACAGACTGACTATTTCATTTGTTTCATTTTTTCACATGAAAATGCACACACACAATACAGTAAATAAAGATATGGAAAATGAAAACTTAACCCAAATATCTTGACTGTGATGTGTTATATGTATTATAGATTCATAGAAGTTAAGACCTACTAGGAAAAGACCTACTAGGTCAATGAATCCATTTCCTTGCAAATACAGATTTGTTTCCTATTATATATTTTGTTGCATTTTGTCACAATAGCCTAATATAGTTGACTGTCTGGAACTTTTAGAAAGTAAATTAAATTATATATATTCCAATGCTTACACCAATATGTAAGTTTTTTGCATTGACTAAAGCTCAGCTCCTCAAAGGAAATTAGGTCCTTTTGAGGGTCTCTGGCTCAATATCTGCTAATGCTTTTTTAGTCAAGTATTTTAAGAAGTAAAAAACAATATGAAATGCATCAAAGTGCATTCTTACACAACATCTAAGATATTGTAGCCCTTATACTTGTAAAGTAAATAAATGACAAAAGACCCCATGACTGGATATGAAGCAAAAGTGAATAAAGTCAGAGTAAATGTTTAATCCCCAAAATCCAATAGTCTCAAAATTTGTCATTGTGTGGACCACATTTAAGTATGTCATGAACTACATCTTTCCCATTTGTAATCACATAAGTTTCCCACATAAGTGGGAACAGGAATTGATGAAACAGGTATAATTAGAAAAATATTTTGTGTATGTTTATCTTTGCGTTACAAAAAGCAGCTGGAAGCAAGAAGAACCAGATTCATGTGACTTACCAATTTGCCCCAGATCAGCAACAAATGTTCTGCAGATAACAGTTGGAGAACCTCTGCAATGAGATCCTAGTAGGATGTGATGAAGGAATATTTATCTGCTATCCACAAGTACATCAGCAAATAACATGCAATAGTCAGCAAATAACATGCAAACTGATATAAAAAATGGGTAATATTGGAGGTGGTCTATTGATAAATTCTATTTTTAGCTATCCTACAGCACAGAAGTAAGATATGATGCAAGAACACGTGCATGTTTTTTAGAAACTAGGAGTTTGTAATATGGCCTTTGCTATTGTGTGGTGCTATGTAGCCCCATCCAGTGTGTAGGTTAACAGTCTCTACAGAGCTGCTACATCTTTCGCCCTGTGCAGGTGAATAGAGGGGAACGTGGTGGAGTATTGGCAGAGTATAGCTACGACAGTACATTGAGGAGCATAAATTGCACCATGTATAAACCTGGTCTCATAGTAGGACTCATACATTATCTCTTGTGTGGAAGGAAGGAGACAGAGACTCCAAAAGTTACAATCACCCTCCGGGGATTCCAGAGGCA
Organism: Pelusios castaneus; assembly: GCA_007922175.1. NCBI lineage: Eukaryota > Metazoa > Chordata > Testudines > Pelomedusidae > Pelusios > Pelusios castaneus. The sequence continues at coordinate 11,610,227 of ML685802.1, read as the reverse complement.
GAGTGATCATGTTTTCTTCGTTTCTACATAAAGGAGATTCTACACTTAATTACATAGTGCTTGATATATTTTTTTAAATGTTTTACAAAATGAATTATTATGAACAGTGATCCATAGCATAGATCAAGAAAATAAAAAAAATCACTACCTAGAGTTTTGTTCAAAAGGTGCTTTGTCTCTTTTTACTCCCCAACAAACAGCTAGTTCTCTTATCTTGATGAGAACGTTTGCCTTTTTTACCTTTGTGGCAAATTATTCTATGTGTTTGAAATATTTCTGGTTCAGTCCTTTATTTACTTTTAGTTTCCTGTTTAGACTATGTCCTGTAGTTGTGTAATCCCGAAGCCTATGTCTACACTTGTTAATTTAAGTCGATTTAGCTAAGTCAACTTAACAAAGTCGACTTAACATGTCTACACTTCAATTTTAAGACGATTTTGGGGGGACCCTACAAAGTCGACCTAGAGCATCCACACTAGACACCTAGGTCGACTTGTAGGGGCTAGGTGGACCTGGGACTGGTCCATGGTGGCAGGGGGACCACCCCTTGCCAAGTGCCAGCGGGCTCAGCCTTTGCTCCATTGTACCTTGGTACAATGGGGCAAAGGGGGACAGGGACCCTGGCAGGGCATAGAGGCAGGGTGGGCAGGGCATGCCAGGGTCTCCCTGTGCCAGCCACCCTGGCAGGGAGGGCAGTGGGGAAGTCCTGGAGATCCCTAAATTGACTTAGAGCTGACTTAGGGCTACTCTACGTCTACACTGGCTTAAGTCGACTTTAGAAAGTCGACTTAAGCCAAAAGTCGACTTAAAACTAGGTTTTATAAAATTGACTTAAGGACAGTGTAGTGTAGACGCAGAGTAAATTAAGTCGACTTAATTTACAAGTGTAGACGCACCCTAAGGGTGTGTCTATGCTGGCAAGTTAGGTTGACTAAAGGACACTTAAGTTGACCTAAACAAAGCCGCGTCCACACTGGGCTTTTCTTAAGTTGACTTAAGCCGGGTCCCAGCAAAAAGGGAGTCGTGGTTTCTTTCTTGCTGGGACCCACAGTGTTTCCCTATCAATGGCTATTTCTACACTGGGGAATTTAAGTCGACTTTAACTAAGTCGACTTAAAGTCGACTTAGTTAAGTCGACTTAGTGTGTCCCCACTTAAAAATAAAGTCGATTAAAGGGGAACTTAAAAAGTCGACCTAGAGAGTCCACACTGGATGCTCTAGGTCGACTTTGTGGGGGTAGGGGGACGTAGGGCAGGTCCATGGGGGCAGAGGAGCACCCCTTGTCCAATGCCAGGGGGCAAAGGGGGTCAAGGACCCTGGCAGGGCATAGGGGAAGGGTGGGCAGGGCTCTGCCCTACCAGGTGGGGGGGCATGCCAGGCTACCCCTGTGCCCCCCCCCCAGCAGGGAGGGCATTGGTGTAGCCCTGGGGTAGCCCTAAGTCTCTCTCCCCCCATCTTCACTCCACTCCACCCCAGCCCTGCCCCAGAGCCAGCTGCTGTGGCTGGGCTCATCCAGCCACAGCCAGCAAGCCTGGCACCAAATCCTGATCCGGGGTGGGCAGCCACGGTGGCCAGAAACTGCGGCCCCGATCCTGGGCCGGGCAGCCACTGCTGCTGCCAAAAACCCCACCCCGAGCCCAGGCAGAGCAACCATGGAGGCCCCAAGACCCGAACCCGAGCCTGGGCTGGGCAGCCGCGGCAGCCAGAAACTGTTGGTTTGAGCCCAGGCCGGGCAGCCGGAGTGGCCGGTAAAAACGGCCAGCCACCACCATGCCATTGCCTCCATCCCCTCTCTCCTTCCCCTTTCACCCCCTCACCCAGCTCCCTTTTGCTCCCCGGCCCTGTACTTACCTGTGCTGGTCCAGGTCTCTGGGGGAATTGAAGGGGCCCCAGCACCAGCAGCCAATGCACAGCTGCCTGCCTGGAGGGCATTGTCAGGGAGCCACAAAGGAGCAACCTGGGAGCCGCGCGTCACCGACTCCAGGCTGCTAAACAAAGCCAAGCTCTTTAAGTTCCCTCTCATAGGGCAGGTTTTCCTTTTCTTGGATCATCCTAGTAAACCCTTTTCTACAACTGTTCCAGTTTGAATTAATCTTTCTTAAACATGGGGGACAAGAACTGCACACAATATTCCAGATGAGGTCTCACCACTGCCTTGTGTAATTGTACTAACACCTCCCTATCACAACTAGTACGTCCAGATCCTTCTCTTCCTGTCACTTCCAACTGATGTGTCCCCAGCTTATAGCAAAAATTCCTGTTATTAGTCCCTAAATGCATGACCTTGAACTTTCCACCATTAAACTTCATCATGTTCCCATTACTCCCGTCAGTTTACAAGGTTATCCAGATCTTCCTGTTTGATATCCCGATCCTTCTCTGTATTGGCAACACCTCCCAACTTTGTGTCATCCACATTAGCACACATTCCCACTTTTGTACTTGTTGAACCAGTGGCCCCCTGCCCCCAGTGAAATCCTTCCTGGAACTTTCTCATAGAGTCCATGGAAAATAGTATACAAAAGGATCAGTTGATTGATTTCAAGTCTCATCAAAACAAGATAAAAACGTTCCCAAGTCTGTTCATCACCACCTTAAGTTCCTGGCTCTTCCCTCGGATCTTTTTGTGATGATAAGACTTCCCACAATCTCCCTTCTGTCATTTTTGTTTCTGGGAGCAGTTCTTCCCCAGCAGTAGCTGCAGCTTAGTAGTGTGCATGACCCTACTGGACATAGCCCCTCACACTCCAGGCCGAATCCAGCCTTCACTCTGGCTCTCTGTGTCACACCACTGTGTGGCAACACAGTAATGTTTCCCAACAAAGTGCTTGAGAACCACTGGTTTACAGCATAATGGCTGCTTTGCCCTCTATCAGAACCAATGTACTATCTGCCATATTTAATTTATAATCTTATAAAGTGCTTTCAGGTGCCTTAACCATGAGACTGTAGTTACTTTTCCAGCAATCTCCGGCTTTGTTCAAGCTTCTACAATGCATGAGGTAATACAGACAACAGTCTCCTTCACCATACAAACCTTTTTCATCTGTAGATCAGATCTACAATATGTATTGAATGAGTTAGAGGCCTAAAAATAGTATATAGTCATTAAAGACAGTGTCATGAAACATATGCAACAAGTGGGCTGAGTGAATGTCACACAATCAGTTTAATTCAGGAATATTCTAACTTTTTGAATACTTGAATTGTCAGCAGTAATAATGATCTTTTAACATATATGGGGGGTGTAATTTCCTAGGTTTTAAAAACAAACAGGAAAAATATCCATCATGTGTCATCATAAGTACACCCACATGGCTCATCAGCAGAGATGCAATCTTCAGATCCATGAAACAGAACAGAACTTGAACTAATGGAATAACAGATAGCTATAGAAGATTTTTACCTCTATGTGGACTATCACTAGCGGGGGAAGGGACACTCATTTTACAGATATTTGCTGACAGCAACGGAATGGTGAGACTCAGAAATATTTGGTTCCATTCTAGGCTCTGGAGTGTACTCTAGTGCACACAGACCCTTCTGTCTGCTCTTCCATCACACTTAACTACTTTTGGCCTATCGTCTCCAATCCACCCTTGTCCTGGTCCTATCTCTTCTATATCCCAGGCTCCTTGACCCTGTGTAAGTTGACATTCCTCAGGTTTCCCATCCTACTTCCAGTCTCCTTGCCCAGCCAGTTCTAATTTCCACTTCTAGATTCACTATTACAGCCCGAATCTTCATTTTCCCATTTAGGACATTCCAACTGTTTCTTTATATATTTTGATCTCTGGCCTCCTGTAGCAGGTCCATAACCCTCTCCTCAGGTGTCAAAGTTTTGAATGCAGTGTTTTTTTCATATCTGGTATTGGAGAACTCACTTTAAACACCCTCTAAGAATTCCTCAGGAAACTAATTCTGACTGAAAATATATTTACACTTACTGTCCCAAAAATCTATGTCTGTCTGGCACATTTTAGTATAGCAATCTTTCAAAAACCTCATGATTCCCAGGTTTCACATCTGTCACATCTTCCTCCCTTGCACTGTCTAATAGCATGTAATATTTTACTACCAAGCACAGTAGTGTCCAGATAAAATACCTTTATGGACAGAACTATGCACAGAAATGAGCTACCAAACTATCTCACTTTTGGGGGGGGGGGGGATTGGGGAGAGGGTAGCTGTAGCCTGTGATTGCCCTTTCTTTCTGCGCTAGCAGACAGCATGTCACAGGAAACTAATGAAGGTATGAAGAATTAAAAGGAAGTATGGCATTTCTACATTTCCTCAAGGACTTACAGGTACCTGCTGGGGATCAAGAGAGACTGACTCTATGGTCTCAAGTCCCACGCCTCACCCCACCCTTTACCTAAGTAGCCAGGAGCATCAGCTACAAAGAGGAGTATTTTTGCCTTTGTAACTCTGGGCTGAAGTGTGCTCAGTGTGGTCATCACTAGGGGTGCATTTACAGTGACAACTTAGGTCGACTTAAGGGCACTTAAGTAGACCTACACAAAGCCACGTCCACACTGGGCTTTTATTAAGTCGACTAAAGCGCTTTCTTAAATTGACTTAATAGCAGCTTAAGTTGACTTACTAACATCACCTCTGAAGGTTGACTTAAGCCTTAAGTTGACTTCTTAAGTTGACTTAAAGCCAGTGTGGATGGGGAATAGTGCTGTTGCCCTTATTAAGTTGACTTAAAGCCAGTGTGGACGGCTATGTCTACTGTTAAGTCGACTTAACAAGGTTGACTTAAGTCGACATAAAGTCAACCATGTGAAGTTGACTTGACAGAGTCAACTTAACTTTACAAGTGTAGACATAGACTAGGAGCTGTGAGAGGCAGGAGCATGCTCAATGAAGATCAGGGGTGTGCATAGAATTTTAAATTTGACTCCTTTTGGAAGAGCATATTCTCCCACTGGATTTCACTCTTTCAGACCTTCCCCAGTTCAGGGATGAACTCGTTCTTCCCTCCATTTCCCCCCCGCACTCTGATCAAAGCTTGTACTTCACTCCTCCTTCTGCTCCAGGGGTGGAGGACTTCTGTTCCCCACATGATTGGGGAGGAGGGACGGTAGCCCTGATTTCCCCTTCTCGTGCACAGCCCTGGTGAAAACTGCTTCTTCAAATATTTTAGCATCTCCTGAGTATGTGCTTTCAGACACTTTGTAACTTTACCACTGCAATGGCAAGAGATACATCTTGCCAGAAAGGCCATATCCCTGCCAAATTTCAAGTCCTTGAGATAAAGTGTAGGTACTTGTTTTTTCAAAGAAAATATCATCAAAATTTTCTAACATGGGCAGAGCAACACATTTTCCCTAGTCTTTTTTTTTTTTTTTCTTAGATAAAGCTATATCATTTTGGCTGAAATTAATGGGAACTAATAAAACTGTTTAGTCTGTAATTTTCCATGCAGTGTATCTGCCCGAGTCTACACAGTTATGTTTGGGAAGTTAAGCAACTCAAAACACAGATCCTTCTAATGGTAAATGTCAGGCAACCTCAATAATAGGCAGTGAGACTAGCTCTGCCTATACTAATAAACCAGATCCCTAGGCTAAACTCTTGTTGATTTCAATAGTTCGTTTGCACAAATAATGACTGCAGCATTTCCCCAGTCAAAACACATTAGACTCCTCAGTTTGTTCCTTTTCTATTGTGCTGTTTCACTGAAGCCATATATTAGGCAGCTGTTTTCAATATTTGTTTGTACTAACTGTTAAACCTCTTAGATCTCATCTCAGTACCTCTGATCAGTATACTGCATTATTTTAATTTAAACAGACTATCTAAGCTAATTACCTGTAAATATATTTGTAAATATACCTGCAATATAGTTGAGATATATCCTATACCTGAATACCTAGAATATCCTGGATTTCCACACTTATTGTATGATGTTCTTATTCAAATTCTTACATATATTCAGAAAGAGAAGACTTCCAGACTGATCCTTGCATACTACACTGATAAAATTTCCCTGGTTATGGAAGCTACCATAGTTGGCAGTCATTGTTTCTTCTTTTCAATCCATTCTATATATTAAACTATTAAAGCTTTATCCCGTGAATCTTTACTCAGAACTTCTATTGAATCTTTTTAAAATCTATATATAGAGAATAACTTGGTCACTGTCTTATCAAAGAATTTTTTTCTTTTTTTTAATTTCTTTTAATAATTATGTTTGGTACTTGAAAGAAGTTAATGAACTCACAGACAAGTACAGCAGGGAAGTGGCTGTACAAGTTTCCTCACTTTGCCCTGCCAATGTACCTCAATCTTCAACTGAAAAGATCACTTCTACAGGTCAGAGGATAGTTCAGTCTCCATGCCCAATTAATCCATGATGTCTGTTAAGACTGACAACAGTGTTAATTGTGATGATGTCTTTTGTGATGTTGCCAACTGTCCATGAGGCACTGGAAGGAAACTACCAATTCATTCCACATAGGTCACTAAACAGCTATAAATCAGTAATAACTTTTGGTTACCGCTGATGCAGGCCAAATTTGAATGGTGACCCAGAGGTGAAACAGTCTATATCGTATTACCAATGCCCTCAGACATTCAGAACTCCATAACAATAATTTCTTTGAAGAGTGATTTAATTTGCTTGAACACAAATTTCCTCTCCTAAAGCCATGTTGATTCTCTTCAATCAAATTATGTTTGTTCACACTGTTACTTCAGTAACTTTTTAAAATCCCATAGATATTTTCTAATGTTGTTTCTCCCTCAATTACTACCAGTAGTTAAAGTATAATATGATGGGTCCTGGAACCCTCCTAATCTCTGGGCCCCCCTTCTTATATTGTCCAGGCCCCCTACATGCTTATGCAAGCCCGAGCCCAAGCAGGCATTTGCAACCACTTCTCAGTACCATGCATCAGTTATCGTTCCATAAACATCTTTATAATCTTATATGGGGTTTAGGTCTATATCAATTTTTGTCATGAACTAGCAAACACTGCATAATACAATAAGTATTATGATCTTTATATTTCTAATATGCACATTTCACTTGATTAAACGCAATGGCAAACTTGGAACACAAAAATTTTATGTCACTTTCACCCAATTCCGGTGACAGCTCTGTAGTGCTTCAACAGCACTTCTTAGACTTTTTTTCTTAGTCTGGCAACAATCTAGTATTCATACAGTCCGCTAAGGCCTGGTAAAACTGACAGTTAGAAATTTCAATTTGCTTGCCAGAATTCACAGACATGTTTACACATACACCTATAAAGCAACCTGCAGTAATCACCTCACAAGCCTCTTGGTAGAGCTCTGAATCACACTCTCTATAGCTATGTTTACACTCAGGAATTTAGATCGACTTTATTATGTCGACTTTAAATCTACCTTATTAAGTCGCCTTACAGAGTCCACACAGGACTCTAAAGTCGACTTAAAGCTGGCCTTACTAAGTCGACATAGAAAGTCTATTCTAGACTCTCTAAGTCGACTGGTTAGGTTCAGGGCCGTCCCTAGGAGGGGCAAATGGGGCGATCGTCCTGGGCCCCGTGGTTACGTGGGCCCCATGCACACTGCAGCCCCACCTCCCATGGCTGGGAGGGCTATGCCTGGCTCCTTGGCTGGCCCTCCCCGCCCCCAGGATAAAGCAGGCAGGCCCAGGGGTGGAGCATGTGGGGCCCCGCCTCTGGGCCAGCCTGCCCCACACTTCCGACTCTCCCCAGCAGGCGGCGTCGACCTCTCAGCCCAGGGCCAGGGCCGCCGGCTCCCTCCCGGCCCAGGGGCAGAGCTGGAGACAGCTTCCTCCCCCCCCCCCCAACAGGCACCCTCGGCATCTGGGGCAGGCTCCCTGGGGGAGGAGTGGACCAGTTGGCCCATCACGATCCCCTCCAGCAGAGGGGGCAGGGCTTCCGCTTTGGCCACTTGGCCCTGGGACCCTCTCCCCCCATGGGATGGCCCTGGTTAGGTCCAGGGGTAAGCGAGGCTCCAAAGGAGTCTCGCTCCCCAGGGTAGGGGGCTCATCCTGGGGAGAGCCAGCTCCACATGGGGCTGGGTCTCCCCGAGACAGCAAGCTCCAGAGCATTCCGGGCAAGAAGGGAGCACGGAGCTCCCTTCTGGCCTGGACCGCTCGGCTCCCTTCTTGCCAAGACCGCTCCTTCTTGCCTGGTCCTCCCGGTGTATGACTGTGTATTTCATTTTGAGATGTGTGACTCTGTTACTTTCTTAATCCAGTGGCATCTAATTATTGATTTGTGACAAGTTCCAAAGGGTAGCCGTGTTAGTCTAGTTCAGCAAAACAAACAAGGAGTCCTGTGGCACTTTTAAAGACTAACAAATTTACAAAGTAACAAATACATTTGTTAGTCTTTAAATGTGCCACAGGACTCCTTTTTTTTATTATTATTATTTTTTTTTTAATTTGTTTCCAGTCAAGATAGCGGTATCATTAGAAAGACAAAGAGAAAGCAAATAAACACACTTAACATTTTGCATTATAAATCAATAGTTCCCCACCTTTTTGGTCGAGGGCCCAAAGCACAGATTTAAAAACCCTGACAGGCCAGCAGTTTACTTATTTAAAATTCAATTAAAATTAATTAATTAATTGAATTAAATTTGTAGTAATTAAAGTTAATTGGGTTTAAATTTTAATTAATTAAATTTGAATTAATTTTAACTGAAATTTTTAAAGGGTTTTAATTAATTAAAATTAATTTTTAAAGTTTTTTTTTAAGAAAAGAAAAGAAAAGAAAAGGCTGCATGCATCCCCAAGCTCAAAGGGGAGGTGAGCAACCACAGCCCAGATCCCAGCTCTATGCCGGCACTGGGCAGGAGGTGGGCTGGGTTGTGCCCTCCAGCATGGAGTCCCCATGGGAACTCTCCCCACAGCCCCCAGACTCCCTTAGAGCCCCTGGACCCAAGTTTTATCCCGGCCCAGGCACTCCATGGCCCTCTTGTTCCCCACCGCTCCCCGGTCCTCCCATTCCCAGCAGCTCTCCAGCACCACCGTTCCCGCCTGGCCCTCCCGTTCCTGCCGACTCCCCGCCCAGCCCTCCTGTTCCCCCCAGCAGCTTCCCAGGCCACCCCACTTACCTGGCCAGAGTTGCAGGGGCGTCCAGTTGCTGCTTGGCCAGGCCTCTCCTGCCCTGAATGTGCTCTGTCAGAGCATGCTCAGGGCAGGAGATTTGAAAACTACCTAGCCTGGTCTGGCCTGGCCGCTGCTCCCATCTGATTGGCCAGGTGCCAGGGCAGAGCGGAACAAGCATTCTGCTGGAGTTTTCTCTTCTTCTAGGCCCCAGAACACTGGCCCGACAAATTAACAGAAGCAAATGGAAATTTGTGATAATATATGCAAAGCACCACCATTTTTAAAAAATGGGCATTCCTTTCTTCCCCCATATTCTGTTGTATTTTTTTTTCTCATGAAAGGGTTGTTTTCAGTGAGTGTGTATGTAGATAGATAGATAGATAGATAGATAGATAGATAGATAGATAGATAGATGTTAGGATCTTTTTACAAGAAAATAATAATATGTAAGTATTAGTTATATGTTTGAATAACTAAACTTTACATCCTACCCTGCTTTATTGGTTATTTATTTGGTTATTTATTTGTTTGTTTATTTATTTATTTCAGTGTAGGCACACATGTATTAAAAGGAATGCCTAACCTATGGCTTAGGTGCTTTTTGCCATCTATCTATATAATAAAATTCTAGGATTGCCTTTGAGTCACTCTGAAGCCTAGAATCTCAGCTGAGTCAGTGTGAAACAATGGAAACAGATACAACCATGGCTTTAAGGTCTTTTTATTTAGAATAACAACAACTTTCATCATCACTGGGATTCACAATGTTAATGTCCAGTTTTTAAATATTTAGCCATTTTGAATTTACAAATTATATGGGTTTTCAGATACAGTAAAGCACATATTTATGCCATGCCAGGAGTCCTAGCATATTGTGATCTCAGAGGTAACTCAAAAAATCACTACCTTTATTCCTCAGCTAATATGCATGCATTAATTTTATAGGTTGTATGAGGGATATTGCATGGATAGTGGATTACTTAATCCAGCTGCCTGTGCAAGATAGGCTTTCACTAGTTTTAAAAATAAAATTACACAAACAGATAATGCTTGGATCCTTCCCTTGACCAACAGTTAAAATATAATTATTTCCCCACAACTGAAGTCATAATACTACCTCCCACCAGAGTCCAGGAAAAAAAAATGGGCCTTTTAATGTGACCTAAATATTGATAAATAAGGACTATTTCAAATTGAAGAAAGAGAAAAGGGTGAATTCCAATGTTAAGGGGCCCTCACAAAAATTCCCTACCCCTTCTGTGAGAAGGACTTTAGCTGAAGTCTCAGTTGTGTCAGTAAGGTCAAGGGGGAGAAGTGGTTTTCAGATAAGTATTCAATTACATAAGAAAACAATGAAAAATAAATTATATTTAAACAAACAAAACAGATTCAAACTTGACTTTAATTTACTGCTGCTGCCAAATGGGAGGAGGTGAAAGGCAGTCTGCTTCTCTGAAAATGTTATAATTGAATTGAGAACAATAGCTAGTCCATCTAAAACTCTAGCTTGATGGAGGAAAGCTGATTGCCCATGAATCATACACATAAGATGAGAAGAGTGGCTGATATCCTAGTTCTCAAGAAGGCAACTTAAAGGTAAGAAAGCTATTGATGTCTACTGCAAAGAAAAATTGGAGGAGGAAGCATGTATCCAGGAAGCTGGATGGGGAGAGGCAGTTGATAGAACACAAGTAAAATTTAATATGTTTTGTCACAAAGCTAGCCAGTTTCACTGGGTTTGCTGCAAGTTTACTTGAGTTTTCTGATTAATGAGAAACTGCCTGAGCAAACAGAACCCACCACTCTGGATGTGTCCAAACCATGAGAATGTTCACCAGGGGGCTTTCACATATCCTGATTTAGAAGTGGATCAGGCAGCTAGTCTACCCAAGGGTACATGAGATGTATCACATTTAATTTCAGTACTTACTTCATCCTTTTACTATATTTCCTCCCATAGTTGCTGTTTGCCACTTACTGCTCTTTATATTTACCCTGTACAGCATTTCTAACACACTTATTTTGTAACTGCATAACAGGTTCTTCACTCTGCTCTGCAATCTAAGTCAAATCCCAGGCATCTCTAATGAACTAACCTGTCATAGGCATTAACTTTAATGAGATCATCAACCAGGCTCTGTAGTTTTGCTAAACAATCCCTTTTCATGATGCACTGAGAGATAATGTACACACTTCCTTCCTCAGCAGTGACGATCAAAAGTATCTTACCCACTAACAATGTCTGCATAGATTGTTAAATCCTAAGTATAATTCTTAAATATTAAGGGCTGGTGTTATTTTAACTACTGAAAAGCTAGAATAAGTCTTTGGATACATTGTTTTTGTTTGTTTGTTTGTTTGTTTTTTCTTCACTGTTTCTGCACCAGTGAAAACCCTTACTGGAGATGTAGTTTACAAGGATGCCACCTGATTTCAACCACTGCCACTTAATGTAGTGTCAAAGTGGTCCAGATGTAAATTGTGCTCCACTGAGGTCAGTCACGTTTACACAAGGGCCTAGCATTAATGCACCTAAAAGCCTGTTTTGGCCCTAGGTCTGTGTTACGGAGAGCCAAAAAGTAGGAAGCACACTTGAAGGAAGAGGAAGGTGTGAGAGTTCAAAGTTGTCACGCAACTTTTGCTGCAGTACAGGGCAATAAACTGAAGGGTAGATGGCTGTCCAGAGTGTCCAGAAAGCTAAGCTAATTTAGTACATCCTCATTATTTTCTCTACAGAAAGTACTAGTAGGGGTACTAATTTGATTTACAATACTGGGTTCACAATAGCTAGGTGAAATTCTCTATATTTCAAGGAAGACACATTTATCAACATTTTTATTTAAAATCCATGTCTACTACAGTGCCACTATTTATATGTGGTATGAATTTCTAATTTGCCAAGATCTCAGTACCATTTCAATTTTTTAATCAGCAGTTCTTTTTATTACTCTCTTTCCTGACTTACGCTGGCAAAAGGATCTCCACTGTTCCATTCCCTTACAAGGGCTTCTACACTGACATTCACAAAGCCAGCACACTAGGCAAGGAGCTTCCTAAGCTAGCCAATACCTGGCTTGTGGGAGTCTTTCCCAAACCCTGCCACTCTCACATAGTTAGGCATCTGTCTCCACTAGTGATTCCCAACTGGCAATCCTCTTTGGAGTTAGGTGCCTATGACAAAACCTTTCAGGAATTGTACTCGGGTCCCTCCTGCTCACCACTGATCAGGACTCTGCCATGTCTCCACAGTCTGCCCCAATTCAATCTGGGTCTACACACAGTAATATAGCAGCTCACAAATTCAGCCTCTGAGGATCTAACCTCCTCTCTGCCTGGAACTTCCCCCTGTGGAAGCTTCCAGAGAGCTCCTCCATGGGCCAAAGATCCAGCACCCAGCTTTACAATCAGAAGGTTTACTCAGCCAGTGTAGGTCTCAGGATCACAGCGCTGAAAGACTTGGCTAGCAGATTAACTAGCAGCGATCCACCAAGGGGAGCCTGAAGATATGCTCTGAGGGCCTATTCCCCTAGGCTACGCCTACTCTGGCAATTTAAGTTGACTTAAATTAAGACACGTCCACACTAGGCTTTCATTAAGTCAACTTATGAAATTCCTTAAGTCGACTTAATGAAAGCTTAAGTTGACTTTATAACTACCACTCCTTAGGTCGACTTAACCCTTAAGTCAACTCCTTAAATCGACTTAAGGATAGTATGGACATGGAGTAACCCGTAAGTTGACTTTATTAAGTCAACTTAAGGATGGTTAGGTCGACTTAACAAAGTGGACTAAGTCGACTTAAAGTTAAAGTCACTTTAAGTTAGTCCACTTTGTTAAGTTGACTTTAATAAGGTAGACTTTAAGTCGACTTAAAGTCGACCTTATTAAGTCAACGTAATGAAGTCGACCTAACTTTCTTTACTGTAGACATAGCCATAGACCCATGCCATGGCATTGCCCTCCTACCATCCAGCCAACACCTGATCTCTCTCCTAACTCCTCTCCCATCCTTTGACTCTTTCTTTGACTAGGTGAACTGATTGAGCTGAGGGGAGAGGTCCAGGCCAGGTCTGCCTATGTGTGGCTGGGAAAGGCCCAGCCTACTCCAGTGGTCTCTCTAATAATCACACAGCCAAGTCCCATCACCAGAATATATGAACTGAAAAGAAGTGGAAACTGAGACACAAGACAGAACACCCAGAGAAAATCCCAAGAGTATCCCCACTTCATCATAGTTCCTACACTTTTTAACAAGGAGCCAGGAAGAGGAGGATCTGCCACATAACTTTTAGTCCACTAGTTCAGGTACTTACCTGGCATGTGGGAGTCATTTTGACCTGAGAGATAAAGGACTGGTTTGATCATTTCTTTATAGCCTGATGGCACTCAACCAGAATATGGGTAATCCATCCCCCCTGCTCCAAGGACTCTCTATTTATCAAAAGTATAACAGCTTTAACAGGATAGACAGAAGACTATCAGACTATCCCATAGTTCAGGACTTAAGAGGAGTCTCCCTTAAGGTGGGAGACGCTTGTTCAAATCTTTTATTCCTTTCAGACGGAGACGGATTAGATACCTAAGAACATTTATAAATCTAGCCCATGGCCTCTGCATATCCAAATAAAGACTACACATTTGTCCCTGTAATAGATAATATATTCAAGCACCATATACTTACTATTTAGTGTTTGCTGAAAAGCTGGCCTGAATATATGATTTACCTTGCACTTACTGTGGGCTGATCCCTGAGGGTTAGACACTGGCATGCAAGATATATTATTTTTGGCCATTCTCTAATAAAGAAATGTGTATTCCCTTCATTCTCATCAGTGGGTGTACCTAAGAATATTTCTATCTTCCCCCATGGAAAAGTTACATAAATCTGAAAATAGGAAGAGTTAAATATCTACAGAGTAAAATATTAACGAAGAAAACCCTAAATAATTGGGTTTGTAATGTTTCTGGTGTAGAAGATATTTAAGCAAACTTTAGAGTAACAACTCCAGATATGCTTGAAAATCTCAATCCTTTAATACTGGGCAGTCATTAAGGTTTTTTTTTTTTCCCCCTTTTTTTGTTTTTTTTGTTTTAAAAAAAAGATATATCTAAAATGACTTTAATTAAACAGACACAGTAGTGGAATAGGAAAGATTAGGATTATCTCTTTAATGAATATATTATTTCTAATGAGATTTATTCCACTATTTGTCCTCATTTATCAAGCCACAGTATTATTCCTTCTCATTTAGCCCTCCTGCAGTGAGGCTTCAGACATGTATGGAACACTGGGAAGATAGCATAATCTATTCTGCACATCCATTTACACAAAGTAATAAATATAGAGGCAAATGCTTCAGTAGAAGAGAAGAGTTTGTCATCAATGTAACCTAAGAGCTGCTTCTGCTATTTCTAAAAACCTTATTTTCTAATCTTTGGCTCTGATAATGATTTACCTAAAGTGCTATAGGGCCCATTTTTGCAATCCTTACTTATGCAAGTAAAATCACTATGCACTAAAAATCAATGGGACTATTTGTATTAGTAAATTCCGAGAAGTATAAGAAAGGGTTGTACAATCTGATCCCAAACCCATATTTATTTGTCTTATCTATTTTAAAGATGATCTCTTTCTTTTATTGATTAATATGTCAATGGTAGTCCCTATTGTAGGAAACATCAAACAATAGTTTGTTTATTTATTTTTGATGGGGAGATGAGGCGTAGGTTCTATGGGATGTGTGCAAGTACTGAAGAATGCACCCTACGTACCGAATCTAATACTGAACTGGTTTCAGATCTTGTCTTAGTAGTTTTATTTTTTATAACCAATTTTTTTCCTAAGCTCCCAGGTCTTATTGTATCTACTTCACATAGTTCTTTGCTGTTAGAACTGAGTATAATAGACATTGATATATTGGTAGCTGGAACTGCCAGTACAAGGATGTTACACGTCTGCTTTTTCACAATATTTTGTATCAAGAGGCAAAATAGGAGAATGAAATCACCTTTCATCTCTCTGTATTGTGCTTGATATCAAAATAAAGTAAAATTCAAGAGAGATGAAGGAGATTTTATGTTTTGTTGCAGTCATCATGCTCAGAATTGACCAGATATATAGTAGAACACTATAAAAGCATCTTTTCCCGTTTACTTTTAAGATCTTGGAATGCCTCAAAGTTTGTGAAATAAGGGTTGCAAATTCTTATATTCTAATCTGATCATCCATAGTTGTATGTATTCCTGATCTGGGTGCATAAACTACTGAGCATTCTTCCCTTTGGAGTGAAAAGAGAAAGGGATATTGCAGACAGGCAAAAGAGAAGAAATGGTTGTGAGGGTTCTTCACTCTATTTCATCTTCCTGAAGGCTGGAAGGAGTGATCTCATTCCACTCCGTAAGGTCAATGAGGTAGAGAAATTGCCAAGACCTTAACTGTCCACCCTCTGAAAAGGAGGAAAAGGAAGCAGCTTGTTGAACTGTGGCTCCTCATTCAACTCTCCCTTGAAGATCAAAAGGAAAAGACCGTTGATCCAACATCAGGACAAGAATCTTTTGACTCCAGCTCACCCAGAATCACTGTCTGGGAAGCTCACCCCTGAAAGACTAACTCTCCAATAGCATAACTCCCTTTTCTGGAAGTCAGGGGATGGTGAATGACAGAGGAAAATTCTTAATTGCATGGCATGAGACCAGCCTGACAGGTTGAAAACTGGGGAAGGGGAGCTGTAGGAATCCCTTTTCAGAGGACAAGAAGTGCAGAAGGCATGAGGAAGGTAGCTGGTTTTGGAGGATTTTTCCTTCTTGTGGCTTGGGAGCCTGAGGAGAGAGGAACAACAAAATGTGAGAAGAGTCCTTCACTTCCTCTTTTGAGCCAAGGTGGATGGGGATGCTGGTGGAAAGATTTCTCACTTCAGGGTTAATGACACAAAAGGGAGGAAAGCTTGGGACATGTTTTTCACTCTTTGCCCCAGTGCTGGGGGAAGGGAAAATAGTTTTTCACTGTCCCTTTTGGGTAACTATGAAGTTGGTAGCATACTCTCCCTCCTCTCTAGGTTTTCAGAGGAATGGCTGAGAGTCCCAATCC
Organism: Pelusios castaneus; assembly: GCA_007922175.1. Classification (NCBI taxonomy): domain Eukaryota; kingdom Metazoa; phylum Chordata; order Testudines; family Pelomedusidae; genus Pelusios; species Pelusios castaneus. Next base: position 11,594,064 of record ML685802.1, on the reverse strand, counting down.
TTTTATTATTTCTACTACATCTACTCTCTTGCAAAATTGTTCAAGCACTCCCCCATTCTAGAGTAATGGGTTCCAGAAATTGTCTTCCTGAGCCATGTGCTGTTCTGGCCCTTTGATATGAAATACGCCCTACCCCACTTCAATCAAGTTAAATGCATCCCTTACCTATTTATTTAGATTTTTTTTAATGTATGAAATCATATCATTATATTGAGTTCACTGGATTGCTCACATGTGTTTGCAGAATAAAGACATAAGTGAGAAGCCAAATTAGTGTAAAACCTAAAACTACTTATTGGTGAAAAGAATGAGGATGCCATTTGAAGTAGTCAGATGCAAAATGGCTTACAATTGACTTTTACACATGTAAAGGACCAGATACTGGAAGACTATATTTGCATAAAAAAATCAACCCAAACTGGAGATCTGAGCAGTCACAGAAGCAATACATTCTAGCAAGCATGCCACATTCTCACTTTTGTGACACTGAGGGACCTGCATGGAAAACCTTCCTAGTGTATTTGAAAGAAGGGTAGTTATGTCCTTATGTTTTCTATCAAATTTTGTTTCTATTAGTAAAATCTAGATTCTCTCTGGAAATCAGCTATTTCAAGAATTTAATGTTTCCCACCATTGCACCCACACTTAATCCTACATCTCCATCTGTTTTCCTCTTTAACCCTCCCTCCTTTCAGTGATCAGGAAAAAAGTCCACACATATATTTAAATCCTGTGCAGAAAATCAGTAAAGTGTTGTTTCTATTCCTAATTTTTCAAGCTGTTTCTATGTGGTAGATCCTTCCATTAATATAGGACTGATTGCAGGATTAAAGCCATAGCGAATAACCTCTTATTGAAAGAGAGATCGGACTGTTAACAGTACAAATTATTTTCTTACAAAATATTCAAAAACAAATATAAAAGCAAGGAAATACTGAAAAGTTATAAAAGAACAAGAAAAATGGGATTTAAATGACTTGTTCTCTTTAATTAACTGGAAATGCATCAATAAAATGCTTATTCAATCTTACTCAGACTAATTTGACTGACAAAAACTGAATTAAAATTGAGAAAGGAGCTCAGGATTTGGTGCCATTTATTTATGTATATATTAGGTCCTTCTGTTTTACTACAGGTCTTCTCCATCACTTTAAAGGGAATGTACAATTTAAAAGCCTGTCTTTAACTATAACACCAAATATCAGAGGTCTGATACTGAGCTCAGTTATGCTGATTTTAACAAGAGCCTCTCCACCACCTTAACTAGAGTTAATCTTTCATAGCAGGATAGTTAGGAAGAAAATCTGTCCCTTTGTCACTGGAGTGAAGAAAAACAACTCACATTTTACCTTCAATCTATGATAGATTCTATATTAACATCAATGGGGATTTCATATGTGTAGGTCAAGGACAATGTGGCTATGTCTACACTTGCACTTTTAAGTCGACTTAGTATGTCTACACTTAAAATTAAAGTCGACTTAAAGGGGAACTTACAAAGTCGACCTAGAGCGTCCACACTGGATGCTCTAGGTCGACTTTGTGGGGCAGGTCCACGGTGGCAAGGGGGACACCTCTTGTGTGCAATGGGGCAAAGGAGGACAGGGACCCTGGCAGGGCAGAGCCCTGTGTGTGATGCTGTCTGGATTTAGGGAAGCATTTATGATATTATTTTCAATGGCTATCTCATAAATGCTCTATAATCCATAGGAACTATGTTTTGTTTGGTATCAATAGAAAGGTAATAATTTGCTGGGAATGATTATATAGTTTATGTCTAGGAATTCTATTTGGATTAGAAGTTAGGAATTGGGTATTCTATCTGTACTTTAACTTATGTTATTTTATTGAAATACCTGAGAGAGGTGGGTGGGTATGTCAAACCATTGTGTCCTTAATGTTTAGGAACGTACCAGGGACTAAACTGATGAGCTATTAAGGAAATAAGGAATACACCCATTGTGTCCTTAATGGCTCATCAGTTTAGTGCCTGGGACCATTATCCCTGGTACATTCCTGCTCCTCCTGTGCCCCCCACCCCCCAGCAGGGAGGGCAGTGGTGTAGTCCTGGAGTAGCCCTAAGTCAATTTAGGGCTACCCCATGTCTACACTGGCTTATTTCGACTTTAGAAAGTCGAATTAAGCCTTAGGTCGAGTAAAAGCAGGTTTAATAAAGTCAACTTAATTTTCATTAAGTCGACTTTATTTTCCTTAAGTTGACTTAAGCAAAGTGTAGTGTAGACGCAGCCTGTGATCCTAAGTTTGCAGCTGCTCAGCGTTTTGGCCAAACACAACAAATGCTATTTCAGCAACACAAAGGTGAATCGGGTTATTTTACTACTATTACTTCGATTCCCTGAATACTTTCAATGTCTGAGAATGCTTGTGAGGTTCATGGTACATTAAATTTCTGTCATAATTTAAGAGTAAAAAGCCAGAGACACATAAGAGTTTAGTCTGTTAATTCTAATTATAATAGACTTACACTTTTATTCTTAAACATGTAGAAAAGTGGCAGAGAGATATTCACTCACTTTAAGAAAGGAAGTGTGCAATATATTAATAAGATTTTATAATCTATTTATGATGATCCATTCCTTTTTTTCAGTTTTTGTTAACATTTTATGGGAAAGTAATTATTGATGACATGGATTATCTAGGACAGGGACACATCACATGGTAAAACTTGCTGATGTCTTCAGTGGTCTGCTAGAAGTTCCCAGTGTGAACATGCTAAAAATCATTACATTGGTTAAAAAAACAAAAACAAAAAAACAGCATCAGAGTTTGCACATTACTTAGCTCTTAAAATATCTAATCAAGAGTCCTGCATTAATGCATTTTGGCACTAGAGTTATAAATTATACACAAAACAGCATAACATTAAATCATTAACATAATTTAACAATACCAATCTATCACTTTCTAAAAAAAAAAGCCATGAAAGATACCAAATCTGTGTATCCTTACTTGGCTCAGATGGGATACACATGGTTAAATTCATGGTAATAAGAATAATAATTTATTCATTTAAAACCTATCTTTCTCCTTTTAGCTGTTAACAAAATGTTTTATATATAAACCTTAATTTTATTATTTTTGTTCCAGTCTCCCCTATGAGATTTCCTTCCTTTTATATCTGGAAGTGAACGCATTAGGCTAAAGCTGGTCTCTCCAAATATAAAAGGCATTGGAGTCAGGAGACCATATCAAATTTTTGCTCTCCTCTTTGTGCCTAGGCCTTGGAGCACATGTAGATTATAAGGCTTGAAAAGACCCCTGTGATAATTTAACCTGACCCATATAACACAAGACAGAAAACTTCCATGAATTAATAACTGTTTAATCAAAGCATAGCTTTTAGGGGGATATAAATATTGCTGTAAAAATTGCCCATAAAAAGAATCAATCATAGCAATTGGAAAGTTGTTCCAAAAAGAGGAAGAAGTAGCAATGAGCCTGATGTGAATTAAGCGCACAACTTTCTGGGATGTCATCAGTTGTAAACCATTGTTCCATGTCTCCCTAGTAGAAATCATTATCACTAGGTATGGATACATTAGTTCAGATAAAACAAGACAATCATGAAAAACTGTATTCTTAATACCTGAAGAGAACTTTTGACTTCCTGAAATTTAAGATGTGTTTTCTCCACTTCCTGTTTCCAACTATGGCCAGGGGAAAAAAGTGCAACTTTTATAGAAATCTTACTAGATTACAAAAATTTAGGTCTTAGATTAAGCTTTGAAATTTATTGATACTTATTTGATCTGAACTTCAAAGATATTCATGTTTGTCCAACTCTAGCCAAAATAAACTGCAAAGTCTTCATGAGAGAGAACAGAGTTCATGTTTTCTCTCTGTAACAGGCTGCATTACTAAAATGGCATCCATCTCTGTAATGAGGCAGCATTAAAGCAGTAAATCTCAAACAACAGGTCTTACAGGTATACATATATAATCAATAATTGGTAATGATCATGATCATTTACTCACGCGGTTACTACAATGCCTGCTAGTAAAGAGGGCCAAGCTGCTGAAGAGCTACAGTTAACTAGCCAACAGAGATATTAAGGGATGAGTTGTACATAATGGGAAAGCTCTCCAGTGAGGAAGAGGGCTGAAGGAACAGCAGTGACTTTATGATCTTTCCAGACTTTGGGCGGTTGAGGGGTTTATCAGAGTCCAACAGGGAAGTCTGGTAATGAAAACATCTAGAGGAGGCCATAAGTCAGGATGTATACAGAAACAAGTAAAGGAAAATCCCTATAACCTTGTAGTGGTGTCCCTTTAGACCTGCTGTTTAAACCTATTCTTCATTTTAGAATTTCCAGTGAGTGGCTGGAAGCCCCCTTCAATCATCTACAACACAGAACAAGATGAGGATGAACCTTGTAGACAAGACTACTGAATTGTTTAGCCTGCAGAGTGCAAAGGATTGTTTAGCATTGAAACAAGTTTGAAGGGCTTGGGTTTTGGTTTTTTGTTTGTATTTTTTTGTTTGTTTTGTTTGAACTTTTTGTTCTTTGGGCTTCTGTTTAGCCTGGAAAGGAGACATTTCAATTTAGTCATAGAATTCTATAGGCTAAACCTGGATAAAACAACAGAGTCCTGTGGCACTTTTAAAGACTAACAGATTTATTTATCACATGAGCTTTCGTGGGAGAAAATCTCACTTCATCTGATGTCTTTCTCCCACAAAAGCTCATGCGATAAATAAATCCGTTAGTCTTTAAAAGTGCCACAGGACTCTGTTGTTTTTCTGCAATAGACTAACACGGCTACCCCTTTGGAACTAAACCTGAATAGTTACTCTCCAACTGAAGGATACTGACACACTGAAGAGGGAAACTGAAGCATAGCTGCACCTAGATGTCAGGGTGAGGTAAACCCTGATATCACACCTTTGAATATTTTAAAATGTCAGTCCAAACATTTATTGACTTTACTGCATTTTTGGTTAAAATAAATAGCTAGTTGCCATAAGTATGAAGGGAAATCTAGAAAATTAACCTCTTTCCGGAAAGATTCTCATTTTTAGTCCTGATCATTTTGAATTATAAGTGTGTGCTTATTATTGAACATACAGCCACCTGTGCTCTACCATGATATTCCACCAGATATTCTCCCTGGTGACATATAGAAATTATTTTCTGTGTTCATTTTTTTCTTCGATTTCAATAAAATTACTTATTTTCCTTTTGGTATGAAATGATTTTCCAACCTAGAACGGTACTGCAGAGCAAGGTCCTAGGATGATTTTTGTTACAGAATTGAGGCCCCAATCTTGCCAGTATTTACGCATATTCTTAACATCATGAAGTCAATATGACTACTCATGTGCATGAAGTTGGCACTTGGGTAACTGGATGCAGGATTCAGACCTTCATCTCTTTTTCTAGTAATGCCATCAAGGTATATTTCCATTTGAAATTTTATGGCATAGTATGTTTTATACTGATGTATGTTTACTGAGCAAAGTTTTTTTTTTAAAAATAGGTATATCTATGAGCACAGCAAGCAGAACAGCAGAACTATGTCTTGAAATAGAGGGATGGGGACAAACTTGCATTCCTTAACTTCCTGAATAATCACATAAGTCTCATAAATCACATAAGTGGTGCTACGTGTGAGTAAATGATCATGATTATTACCAATTACTGATTATATATGTATACCTGTGGGACTTGTTGTTTGAGATTTATTGCTTTAATGCTGCCTCTTTACAGAGATGGATGCCATTTTGTTCTTATTAGTAATGCAGCCTGTTAGAGAGAGAAAACATAAACACTGTTCTCTCTCATGAAGATTTTGCTGTTTATTTTGGTTTTTCCTCTTCTGAAATCAAAATAATTATAGAGAGGTATGAGAGTATAAATAGCCTGGTTATGACCAAGAGTTTCCTTGTACTGTGTATAATTAAAAATTACGTTACATACCTTACGTTTGATAGGTATGTATTTAGAATAATACTACCCTCATGTAGCACTGATATTAAGGATATTACCTTAATCTGAACCCTGCTATTCCCTGAGCATAGGGACACATATGGTTTTAAGAGTACCACAACATAAACTGATACTACAAATCCTGAGGAATCATTTAGAGATATGTTGTAATATTATAGAACAAAAATGCACATTTTCTATGTCTATGTGTATACTAGAGAACTATTTTTTCTACAAACCCTAGAATTATCCTTGGAGAACTTGAATGAGGAATTGGGATGGGCTGGACTCAGGCCTGCCCTTCCAGGGCCACGACATCATGCTACAAACAAATTACAAGTTGTAAAACTAGGTCTTCTGAACCATACTTATTAGATACTAATTTATCAAAAACTGTATTAAATCAGTTAGTCTCTAATAAATACTGAACATGCAAGTTGCTATTATTAGGACTGTTCCCCCCCCCCCCCCGATTTCATCATTATTGATGATAGGAAATATAGAAAGGAATTTTTCTAAAACACCTAATTTATAAATGAAAGCAGATCCAGAAATAATCAATGTGTTCCGAGAGGAGAGTGCAGGTGAAGAGGAGCAAAGAAGAGAGAGAACATTACAATATGATAGATGATTAATAGAGCTAAATAGACAACATGATAGTGTGATGGCCCTTTGGATGGAACTTTTTTTTTTTTAACTGAAAATGTGGGGGTTCAAGTTCAATTAAAATCGTTTTAGTAAAAAACAAATAACAAAAAACATAGAAAACTGTGAAAATATAACTATTTCATTTCTACATTTTTGAAACAATATTCTTCAGTTTTTCTACTTGAAATCATGTTTCAATTTTATTTTAAAAATATTAAAAATCTCAAAAATGAAACCTTTTGTTTCAGGTGAAACAAAACATTAAATTCAACTCTAAAAGATTTTAAAATAAAACAAAAACAGATTGATGAACTTATCTGAGGAAGAGGGAGATTTTTTTCAGAATCACCCACTAAACAAAAATGATCAGTCAATCATGACACTAGTGGTAACGTATGTAGGATTTATACGTATGAGTATGGGACGCCTACCTTATTCTCCTCTGGCAAAGGTGAGTGAGTTATGCAGGTCATTTCAAAAGAAGGTCAGTAAAAATTTTATACCACAACATATTGTACTCCATGTAGCTATACACCCTTTCTTTCTTTCTTTCTTTCTTTCTTTCTTTCTTTCTTTCTTTCTTTCTTTCTTTCTTTCTTTCTT
>ML685802.1:11571285-11581965 GCA_007922175.1 Pelusios castaneus | reverse complement strand
AGAGAGAGAGAGAGAGAGAGAGAGAGAGAGAGAGAGAGAGAGAGAGATGGGTAGAAAGTCTTCTGTTCAGTATCTCTAAGGGCTTCTTCACATACTTAGCTTGTCTCTACTATAGAACTTCCTTGCCTAAAGAACGTGAACAGCTGTTAAATATGGAAAGGAGATTATCGGTATTGGAATTAGGATTGCCCTCCTCCTTCTACACACACACACACACACACGTTTAAATAAGTATTGTTAATATTTATATATTTTACAAACAGAAAAATATTTAAATTATAACTATTGAAGGAAACTAAATATCAATTAGATCTGCATATTTAGAGACTTTTCCAGTGCACAGGAAAGCCTTATAAAACATATTGACATTCTCTAACAAAAAAGAACTCTCAGGAGTCATTATTTGGGTAAAGGGAAGGATACAACTGTTGAAGTGCAAATTTAATGTTGTGAACATAAGAACCTGTAGACCCACTTGTAGGCCAAGGACTATCACAATCCTCTTTTAGAGCTTGTGCAACATGTCACAGTAAATGACGTCATTATTGGAAATACCCATCTAGAAGATACATGACTTCATTACCTAATGAAAACAAAAAAATATGTTCAGGATCAATTTATCCTTGTGAAATCAGGACCATGGAAATATTATTTTGACACTATAATAGAGTAATGCCACTCATGGCATTTATAATGCCCAAAGGCAGCTTTAGATGAGTAATACAATTTTGTCTCAAGACTTTTATAAAAATATACTATTCCTTTTCCAGCTTTCTCTGATCTGTTAGAGATGCACGTCCTTCTCTTTCTCTCATATCTTCTAGGTTTCTCTAACTTCTCACAACAAACAAACAAACATACAAACAAAACCCATCCTAATTATCATTCCCTCCATCAAACCATTTGGAAATCTCAAATATATTAAGCATCTACACAAGTAGATCATAATCTTATGGGTATTAGTGGACAATGACAGCCAGGTATCTGAGAAAAGAAATCATTACAATATAATAATTCAGTATTGCCATCCTACGCGTTCTAATATAATGAGTCAGGCTCCCCAAATATTACAAGATGGGCTTAAAATAACGTATAAATTAATAAAGTTTGTGTTCTTTTTGTTTGCCTTTTGGTCTTTATGCCTTTATGAATCATGTTTTCAAGATTTTCTCCCCAACCATAAGCATTAGAAACTTATGGTTTTCAAATGAGAGCGGAGAATCTCACAAAATTATATAATTTTATAGGAGCTGGACCTTTAAGATGAACATGACACAATACAAAAACTCCACGCCTGCAAATGGAGTAATGCTGCATTGACAGGACAACATTGCTGGTCAACACAGTGGAGTGAAGACAGCGAGGTAAATGAGAGTAACTAAGTTGACAGGAGATAAGTATTCTGCGGCCCCTCAGTATAGATTAGGCCATAGTGGAATAGTAAAATCCTCTACCAGGTGACTGGATTCACTAAGGATCCAAGCCAATACCCATTAAAGTCAATGGGAAAACGCACACTGATTTCAGTGGATGTTGTATCATGCATGAAGACTCCATCCTGAAACTTCCTTAGATGGTTTCTAAATTACTTCATGGGGATTCAATTATTGGTAAGGAAGATGGCGAATGGAAGCCTGCAAGATGGTATGCTAAGTACGATTATGTCATGCCACCAAAGTCAAGATTAAAATGAGGATCCTCCTGGTACATAGACTCAAGAGTTCTGTTTTCAGATAGGTCCAATAGGGCCCACGGGATTTGGAGTAAGTCACCAGTATTTTAAACAGAAATAGGCTCCCCCCCCCTCCTCACCACCGGTTTTATTTTAAGGGTTGTTTGATCCCAGATAAAATACTGTTGTCAAGGACTAAATTGTAAACAAAGGAAATAAATATTTGAAGAAACAGATACTGTCAGTCAACAGCATGTACTGGAATAGACTTGCTATTTAATAAAAAAAACAGACTTTCTTAAAACATTGTTTATTACTTCCTCATTTTAATGGGGTCTGAAATGTTACCAGAATAGCTCCTCTTGTGCCACAGGACTTCTTGTTTGTGCTCTTGCTGTATTTCCCTTTCTTTCCCAACTGAAATCATTAAGGAGGATCAACAAGCAAAACACAAAGTAGTGCAAAAGTTTCCTAAACCTTAGGAAAGATTTGGGATAGTCCCTCTTCTACCTGAACTATTTCATCCACTTCAATATGTAATATTGGACAAGTAATAATTTATGTGCTGTCTTTCATCTGGAGTTTTACATTTCCATTTAGTCTACTGTTCATGGAAAAACAAACCAAAAATTTAGCAACTGTCATATCATATTACTTATGTTACATATTAAAAAAAAAAAGCATTGAAAAGATTCAGATAGGATTATGATTTTAGTGTGGGTTTTTTGTGGCACTTTAAGAGGAAAATGTGGTTAAGTAACCATCACAAATAGATTTGTTTTCAATTCTGATAAGTTTTTAGCATTTTAGAATATCAATTAAATCACTTTTTAAAAAAGAAAAGTAAAGAGAACTACTTTAGAGAACAGCTTGCATGTATGTATCTCATACAGCAGATGTATCTTTGCTTTGGGAAAAAACAATCAAGAGTTGCTGTTGGTATTTGTGTAATAAAAAACTCCAGAAGTTGACAATGTTTCCTTATGGCTATTATAGACAATAATTTTCACACAGCTGCTGAACCCCACTAACCTGATTCATATGTACAGTTGTCAATTGGATTCTTTTTTCCTGTGTTCAAGACTCACAGGCTTTGTCTACACTGGCAAGTTAGTTCGAATTAAGGAGGCTTCATTCAAACTAAAGCCATGGCTACACTAGACTTTAGTTAGTTCAAATTAATAGGGTATTCAAACTAAAGGGTTAATTCGAACTAGTTCGAATTAACCAATGTGGCCATGTTAATTTGAACAAATTTCTTAGTTTGAACTAACCGGTCATTGACATGAATGGGGATCGCTAATTCGAAGTAAGTTTTCCTAGTTCGAATTAAGCTAATTCAAACTAACTAAAATTAGTTTGAATTAGTTAGTTTGAACTAACTAATTCGAACTAATGTTAGCAAGTGTAGACATAGCCGCAGATTTTTCAAGTATTAAACTGAGCCAGCCACATACAATTTGTTCAAGAGGCACTGGCTGCATAATCCTTGTAAAAGGCTTTAATGTGTGTTAATGGGCACATTTTCATCTTAAAGTGCAGTGCCATTATTTCAAATTTACAGTTAACCTGAAAAGGGAGCCTGATGTAAAATCTTGTTTGTGAACCCACTGTATCAAGATTGCTTGTACCAAAGTTGATAAACATTATGAATGTAAAACATTAATTGATGCTTGGAAGTCTAGCTGTGATAATTCTGATTTATTTTTTGCTTTCTATTTTAATTGGTTTTTTGTGCAGAAGGAAGGTTGGTTGTGGAATGGTCAATATAAAGAAAATCTTTGGGTCATGTCTGAGTGAAAATTCTTATTAGTAACAGAAAATCTCTTTTATTGATCATCTCATGTGTCTATGCAAGTCTTAACACATATGGCATATTTTGTTTTATATTCTATGTACTGATGTTTTAATAAGGAAGTATAACAGCATTTCTGATTTCTGAAGCTCTTTGGTATCCCCAGCTTCTGCTGGTGTTTCTTCTCCTGTATACTCTTGGTTGACAAGCAGGGTCTTCAGGGTGAGTTAATTCAGGATAATTGGGTTTTGTGCCACATAGTCACAGGGGGCCCAGATGGAGTAGTGAGTCTGTGCTCAAGTAGCAGGTGGCTATGTGAGGCACTGCTGCCTGCTTGGGTGAGTTGAGCTATCTAACCTGGGAGAAAAATCAAGAACACAAGAGCAGAAGGCAGACAAGAATCACCCTGAAGATCATGGGAAAGAGCCTATCCTAGGGGAAGTGATGTGGCCAAGGGAAATAACACTTTTGGCACAGCCCAACATTTTGATGGATGCAGGCACCATTAATTCTAATCACCCATCAGTTTCAGTATGCATATGTATTGTCAAATTGATTCAGGTGTCACAGTACAACATTTCTTATTCTACTGGATTCATTTGCAGTTCTGGAATTAATGGAAAACTAAGAGAAATTCAGCAATTTATGTCAATTCATTCTTAAAAAATCAGTTCTATATTTAAATCCATTGATTAAAATGCCTGGGTTTGGATCGAACCTTTCAGCAAATGCTATAATTTTACTATGTTTGAAAAACAATGACAGGAAATATGATGAAAACATTAGGTTATTTTCACGGATGTGCCTACAACCAGGCAATTTTATATTACTTTGGGGGTTCATCACTAAAATTTTGAAGGGCTCCACTGAGGAAGTACATAGTGAATATCATGATGTGCCATCAGTTTGCATGTGAGAGAGCAATACTATATATTGGCCCAAACTGGACCCATTTACCCATCTACCCATTTACCCATGAACTTTGGAAGATCATGTAATAGGGTGCAGATCTGCACCATTGTTTTTCACTTTAATTTGGCTATCACTGGAAAACAGAGACAGAAAAAAATGGATTTGGTTTTGATTTTGAAAACCAAGAAACAAATCAATGAGGTTTTACAAAGCAAAACCACCACTACTTTTCCCCATTTCTCTTTGACACAGGGATAGATTTTAGGATGCCAAGTAAAGAAAACCCAATCTTAGAGCATCAAAATCACTTATAGGTGTAATTTCTTCAATGAGTGAGACGCCTGAAACCTTAATAAAAAGCCCAAATAAGTCTATATTGTGATTGGCAATAGGTAATATTAAGTTCCTATACAATAAGTTAGATGGAAGAAAATCCACAGTAAATTGTACAGTTTCGTTTCATTTGGGATACAAATTCCTTTATAATATATAGATTAATTTTAAATTAGTTAATATCAAATTATATTCTAATTTCTAGGCAAATCAAAAGTCAAAGACAGCCAGATGATTCTCATAACAACTTCCATACTAGCCCACACCAGTGCCCATCTGACAAGATACTTTAGAAGAATTTTAGGGCAAGTATTCAGTTATCCATTCCCAATCATTCAGTCCCAGCTTCTGGCAGACAGAGCTTAAGGACATCCAGAGAATGGAGTTGCATCACTGACCATCTTGTCTATCAGCCATTGAGGGACCTATTCTCCATTATGATGAATGTATCCGATAGCTTTTTTTTTTTTTAATCATTGCTAGGACTTCCATTTTAAAATAATAGCTTCAAATAATAATAATAATAAATCCCTGCAATTAAACAATTCTGTTAATTAAAATGTATCCCAAAATATCAAAATACACCTGAATAATACATGAAAAATTTTAAAGAAGCCTTTGCATATAAGACATCTATATTTGACTAATTAAACTATAATAGTTGTGACTAATTACCTCTTTAGAATATGAACATTAGAGTGAAGATATAATTCAATTACACTGCTTTGAACTTAATTACTATATATCTTTATTATGTATTTTCATATACCTCACATATCTTAGATTTTTTGTAACTTTTTTCTCCAGTCAAAGAGACACTAAAGGAGCACATTCAACAGTCATGTCAATGATGAGGTAAATTATACTTCGGAAGAAGTGGATTTAGAAACAGGTTTAAAGTAAAATTTGTATCAATTTGGCATTCTATAGCTGTATATAGGAATGTCATTTACATGCTGCTGGTGTATTGGAAAAGCAGCCAACAGGAAGTGTAGGGCAAAGCAGATCCTTCTATCTGTTTTCAGTCCTTACCGTATATTGTGCTACAACTTGTCTTCTTCCATATTACACTTGTCTGCATATACTGAATGCCAAATCAATGTGAGTTACACTACTTTGTTTCTGACACCAATTTACCCCTTTTTCCAGATCTGTTTCTCTCCAAGATGCATATCTATATATTTCCTAAACCACTTGTACCTGCTGTTATACAATCTTTGCCTGAAATGTTCTTAGACATGGGGGTGGGAGTGGAATTATTACTATTTTGTATTACAATAATGCTTGGAAGCCTCATTAGGCTACATGTCCTGATTGACAAATAAAACAAGTTAGACAAAGTAATTATTATTATCTCCATTTTACAGCTGAAGTTAAGAGTCGCCAAAGAGCACAGAGGACCTCTGTGGTACTGGTAGTAACTGAGCCCATTGCTCCTGAAAGCCAGTCCAACCACTGAGCCGCAGGATCATGTTTCTTTTCTGTGGGAACATCCTGAGATATTGAAACTAAAATAAAGTAATGGAGGTTAGCTGGAAAATTACTCTGGTCAAGTGAAAGAGGAATGCTGGCTTTGTGAGAAAAATATGATGGATTACATCATAAAAGTTAGTTTATATCTTTCAGATACAGCCAGTGGAATGTAGGCATAGCCAGAAGTTTTTCCAAGGGAAGAAACTAAATAACTAAATAAACTAAATAAACTCTCCATAGTGATTGGCAAGAAATGTCGATTGTACAGCTGGAAAGAGCCAGACTGGCAGTAATGGGAAGAACATCCAAAAAATGCTTTAAAAAAAGCTAAATATTCTTGGCAATAAAAATATTACTAACTAAACCAATTTTGATATGAAACTGGCAAGCGGTCTCAACATATTACATATATATATATATATATATATATATATATATAAGCTTTTTGAGTTGAAAGCCTTTCAAATGGCTTCAAATAGCAACTGGAGAGCACCTGTTTCTCATTGATATCTCCATGCCACTGAAGATATGAGATCCTAAGGAAAGATACATGTCTTGTCCTTCTGTAGTAAATGCATGGGAAAAGAATACAAAGATCAAGTGAGATCAAGAGTGCTGTATTAAAAAGAGGCTTTCATGCTGGAGAGTGTGCTCCGATATATCGAGTTTAGGATGATAATTCCCCTTGCCATTTTTTGCTAATTATCAAAGATTGTTGATTAAACAAATATTCCTTTCTTGGCCCAACTGTTCATCCTATTTGAGCATGCAGTTAATTCAAAGTGCTAGATTTGTAACCTCATGGTCGTTTCTATGAAAACAATGTGTGATAACACAAATGCCGAAGAGTTTTGGTGCTGAGGGAACTGAGAACTGGAACCATCCCTCTTCGCTAGTGAATCTTGTAGATACGCAATGGGTGAGATTCTGTGTTATGCTTCTAAAATCCTAGGAAAGGGGGACTAATGAGACTTTAAGCCCTGGTCTACAGTGAAGTTCAACATAATGTTGCTTACCTCAACCTTCTGCAGCCTGTGTGTCCACTGTCAAAGAAGTAAATTTGGAAAAAAAAAAAAAAAGAGCTGTAATTCGACCTGCTAGCACCACCCCTGCAAGTGGCATGTCACTGAGGTTGAAATCTATAATTCAGTTCCATGTAGCCAGAGAACAGCTTTTATGTTTTTGTTTTTTTTCTTCAATGTGTGTTGCACCATAGCAATATAGTTCCTCCCCTGCCTCCAGCCTGGAAAGTTTTCAATGAATTCCTCTCTCTGCATGCAGTACTATGCCTCTCTTTTGTGCCTGCAGCAGAAGAAAACAGCAAGGAAAGCTTTTCCTGCTTTTTTTTCTCCTTTAGAAAAGAGCAGAGGGAGGAGTCAGCGAAGGACAACTGCCTCCCCACAAGCCCCTGCACCTACTACCCACAGCACAATGCCTGTCGGAAAGTAATGTGAACAGTGGGGATATGAGATCCCGAGCAAGCAATTTGGTGTGATCGCTCTCCTTCACTTTCTGGAATTCAACAGCGTAAGATTGAATTGCAATCCCACTCCCAGTGTAGACAAGCTGGTGTCAGTCTTGAATCCTCCAATATCTTGGACTGTTCCTGGGACTGGAGAAGCTCCTCACTGATCATAGCCCTGCGTGCTTGACTAAGTTATGGCAGCCTCCTAGGGCTGACCTATACATCATAGTCCTGCTGGAATCATTACAGGTCTGACAGTTGCCTTGCATCTCAGACACACTCCTCCAGCTTCCACCATGCCTCTCAAACAACTGTGTTTCTCAAATCCTATGTCAGGGGAATCATTCTGCTTTCAAGGCCCTTCACACTAATCTGGCCATTCTACCTAATATAAAGGGACAGGAGTGGGGATGAGTACTGCATTTCACAGCATGTAAATTGGGGAGTTAGATGAAAACATAAATACTCTTGTGGATTGGTTGCAATAGAGCACTACTGTATTTATCAGAATTCATAATAATAGTGCAATAAAAACTCCATAACACAGAGAGACAAAGACATCTGCTTCCTAAAACAGAAAGCTACAAGTCACACCCTTTTAGCCGTTTTAGTCTATTGCAGAAAAACAACAGAGTCCTGTGGCACTTTTAAAGACTAAGATTTATTTATCATATGAGCTTTCGTGGGAGAAAATCCCACTTTCTCAGACGCTTTGAAGATGGGAAACTTACAGAATGGGAGAAAATTAAATGCAGGGGAGTGTATGAGATAGGATCAGGTCAGGCTGTAACAGTAAATCAAAATAGGTGTTAGGATTCAAACACTTTAGGTTGGCTCACTGCTGAATTGATGGCCACAAGACCCACATTTCATGCCCCGTTGAAGAGCCTTCTGGCCTGCAAGCAGGACCAGGAATCCCTTCTAGACATTTAAATTGACAACTGGGGGAAGGGTCAGAACTAGGGGGGAGCCTGGGCTGTAACAGCAGGGATAAAAGAGAGACTAGTCAGAACTGGGCAGGGGAAATCAAATCAGTACCTTAAGTGTCTGTATATTAATGCGAGAAGTATGGGGAATAAGCAGGAAGTACTCAAAATGCTAGTATCTAAGTGCAACTATGACATAGTTGGCACTACAGAGACTTGGTGGAATAATACACATGACTGGAATAATAATATAGCAGAGTACAGCTTGCTTAGGAAGGATAAGTAGGGGAAAAGGGAGGCAGTGTTGCCTTGTATAGTAAAAATGTATATACTTGGACTGAGGTTGAGGTAGAAATAAGAGACAGACATGTTGAAAATGTCTGGGTAAAGATAAAAGGAGTAAAAAACAAAAGTGATGTCATGTTAGCGGTCTACTACAGACCAACTAACCAGGAAGAAGAGGTGGGTTCTCTCTTGGTATGGAGGAGATATCTACAAAGTTCTAGTCCATTTCCCCTAGTCACAGACATTTGTGAGGCCACTAGAGGAGATATGTTAGACTGTTTTCTCATTAGTAGAGCTGGATGAATAATTTGAAACTAATTATTTATACAATTCATTTTATGTCATTTTTTTTTCTGTTTTGTGAATTATTCATGACCAGGACTATTTCCTCACATTTATTCTTCATTGAGATTATTTTCTGAATAATTTCTGTGAGTAATTCTTGGTCCGGGGACTGCACTTGAATATTTCATGTACAAAATTTAAGACTGGACTCATACAGCACACGGTATTTTTTCTGTTCCCAGTCTGATTGAGGGAAATTTTAGTTTCAGGTTTACAGAGTGTATGCTTCTGGTTGAAAATTTGATACCCACCTTTAATGAATTTTCTTCAATATTTGCTTACATTTAACTCTCTAGTGATAAACATTGCTGTGACACACCCACACACCTCCTGCCCCCTCCCCCTGATCCAGATATTTACCATGGTTCTATGATTATGTTATGTTCCTGGCGTTAAGTCAACCTAAAGAGCGGTAGTTATTAATTCAACTTAAGGAAGGGCTTAAATCAACTTAATGAAAGCCAGGTGTGAATGTGGCTTTGTTTAGGTCGACTTAAGCATCCTTAAGTTGACCTAAGATGCCAGTGTAGATGCACTATGTTTCACTAAAACGCTACAGCATTACAGATGCACTTATACAACTTTTAAAGTGTAGCCTACCTTGAGTTCCAGGGCTTTCTGATCACTTCTGATGAGAGATCTGAATCAAAAACCTATCATTTTCATTTTGAAAACAGACAAATTTGTAAACCTTGATAGGTGTCATAAAACAGAATTGCTGAAACAGAATAGCTGTCCTGCAGCCAGCTGAATCTAGTAGATTAGAGAATCACTATTTTTTTTTCTATTTTTTTCTTAACAGAAATGGTGCTGCTTTGTCAATTTTTCTGTTTGGTTACTGAACTGAAAAAAAAAATCAGTTCAGATACACGTGTGCTATTTTTTTGTATATTACTCTGCATATGTTCGGCAGAGTACAAAAAATATTTTCTATGAAAACAATACACTCTTGCTGTCTGTCTCTTGCTTTCTGCACATTTTACTACTGATTGTAACACTGAGTAAAATGAAAATTTGTCCTGCCAGAGTTCCAGTTAAAGATCCTTATTTTCTCATGGGAATTTGGAGAAGAGGATGAGCTAAAGAATGGAAGGAAATTGTTGTTATTCAAACATGAATGGGTGTGGAAGTGGCCAAGTAAAATCTTTTAATCCAAACCATGAAAATAATTTAACGATCCCTGATCTAAAGCTTGTCATACAAATTCATGCTCACCTTAAATTACTTAACCATTATATAACATACAAGAAACTTAAACTACTTGCAGCTACCAGATAGGAGAATATAATATTCTCTGATCTTATTTAATTTCATCTTCTGTATCAGCATAGAGTCTACCTTAAAAATTATTCTATGGATTATTATTTCACTGTTTTAAGCAATCTCCGGGTTTGTTTATTCTTGAGAAGTAAATTGATAGTTTTTAAGAAAGAAAGAAAGAAAGAAAGAAAGAAAGAAAGAAAGAAAGAAAGAA
>ML685802.1:11557397-11571275 GCA_007922175.1 Pelusios castaneus | reverse complement strand
GAAAGAAAGAAAGAAAGAAAGAAAGAAAGAAAGAAAGAAAGAAAGAATTCTTCATCATACCTGGGATGAGTGGAATATATTTATAAAGCTACTGGTTTAGGCAGTTATAGGTAGACTTAGGCCTGGTCTACACTTGGGGTGAAATTCAGTGGCACTGATGTGTAAACTAGTTTGCATATCTCCTATTGACTTCCTAACTTCGGCATCCTCACTATGCTGCACTGATGGGAAACGTCCTTCCATCAATGCAGCATTAATGTTTTTGCAGGAGTGGATTAATGCCATTGACTGAGCAAGAAGACTGCCACTCAACTGATCCTGAAGAATTGGTCCAGTGACACCAACAGCGCTGTCATAAGTGAAGACATATATTAGATTTTTCAAACTGAAATGGAAGATTATTTACAAGGGTTAGGAAAAGGGCTTGGTGGTTTTATATCAGAGTCATCTCAGTGGTTTCAATGGAATTGCTTCTGATTGAAATTGTTGTAACAGAGATGAGAATACAGCCCAATATTTTTAACAGAGGAAATAAAACATGGCCATTTAACCTGTCTTGAAAGGGACTGTTGGATTTGACAGCAGTTACAATTCTCTGAAGGCTTATTTCTCCCTATTCAATGAATGGAGAGCCTAGGAGCATACTCAGGTTTTTTGAGTTACTGTATTGTTCCTTTGATGTTTTATATAAAAGATAGGCAGAATGAGAAATTCATCTATTTTAATCATGTGAATTTTTGAGGTGCTGTTATCAGTAACCCAGCGTAACAGGTGATAGACGCCTCAGCAATACAATTGATTTGAAAGTATGGGTTATAAATGCTTGTCAGAAAGGCACTGGTCTACTGGACTTGTTATGGCCCCCTTAAAGAAGAGAAGCTAAGAAGGGTGTATAGAGAGAAAGGAAAGGCAAGGAAGCAATTGAGAGCAGAGACCCTTCTTAATAAAGAGAGAAGAAGCAACAACATAAAAAAACTTCACAACAGTGTACTTAATAGCACTATCCAAGGTTCAGGTTCATAAATCTAGTCTTGGCCATATTTTCTTTCATTTGCCTACAGGAGAAAAATAAAATGTGACATAAATTAAAAAACAAAACCACAAAAAAACAAAAATCACTTTTTTAACTGACTGATTGAGACTGCTGCAAATAATTGGATTTAAAAAGTGCACTTCCTATACCACCTCTTCGGATCAAAGGTAAATACTAATCCTTGGTACACTCTTACATCCAAATTCCATACTACCATGCCAATGACATCTCAAAAAGGAAATGTTGAATTTAGGCAGCAAATCCAATCATGCAGTGAAGTAAGTAAGCCTCTGATAAGGAGAACTTCTTTATAATAATTTTGTTTGTAAGCATCTTATTCTTCTCTATTCAAAAGAAAAGAAAAGAAAAGAAAAGCAGCATTGTGGGCTTGCTAATGGTGACTGCCTTCAACTGACTAGCTGTCCTTTAAGCTCTGATGGAAATGATCTTCTAGAAGACTAACAGGCTCCAAAGATAATATTTAAAACAAAACAGGTTATGAAATTAGGATTGTGACTATAATCACCTAAGAAAATGGACTAAATTTTGAAAGTGTAGATCACCCAGAAGCTCCCATTACTTCAGAAGGACTTCAGAACTTTAAAAAAATCAGTCTGTTTAATTAACTGACAAAATATGGATTTCAATGGCCCCATTTTTTCATAAAAATAATTGTGCCCATCTATTAAGCAGTCTTATATCACTTGCGCTTATAGTACCTGCCACTAAAATCTTATTATCTCACATGAGTGGGATTTGACCCACCCGACACTTTTCTGTCCTTCCAGAAAACAACAATAGGTGTACTGTTTAAAACTAGCCAATTATTTGCTGCAAATTTTTTTATTTGGTGAATTTGGCATTTCTCTTAAAGTAAATTACCTGTGGAACATAGTTTCTTATACAACTAACTCTGTAAATGTTTAAATGTCATATAGGCAAATGTTTTCAATTATAACAGAAGTCCTATGACACCTTAAAGGCTAACAAATTTCTTTGGGCATAAGCTTTCCTGGGCTGCAACCCACTTCATCAGATGTATGTTTCAATTTGTTTCTTCACAAAATAAATTATTTACAGTATTTTTATTTTAATTCTTTGATCAGATTTAATCTCACTAAGGTCATGTGATATAATAAATCTGTTAGTCTTTAAAAGTGCCACAGGACTCTGTTTCTTTTTATGGTATGTGTCACTTTTTCTTCTGACTCTTCCTCCAACATTAAAGAGCCATCTTTAAATGCCATCTTTTCAATGAGACCAAACATAAATTCAGACCTTGTGGTTTTTAAAAAACTCACAATATTTTTTTTTGCCAGATATGGTGGATTAGCACCATCTTTGAATTCCAGTAAGGGAAAGTATATTGCTTCCATTCTTCCTACAGTTTCTCTTGGCTATGGCTTTCTTCATTTCTCAGCTGGTCTCTAAGTATTCTTTTTCTCATCTATAGATCTTTTATTGCTTTGTCCCATTAAAGAACAGAGTATATTCCCTATCGGTTGTGTGTATATTTCTAGAACAGATGAGGTGAACCTTATATTCCGCTCTGTAAAATGTTCTGGGATCTTTCAGGTAGGAAGGCAGTTTATAAGTGTAAGATTATCTCAGATCTCCTTAGTTGCATATTCTGAGACAGTGTTTAATAATCCTGAAGGCGTTGCCACATATCTACAGTACTGCAAATATGATATGATTAACATTAATTTAAAAAGAAAAAAGAAAAATAAAAACTTCCAAATTCTGCCTTAGAGGACGGTAATCAAAGAGGCAAGTAAGGAAGAAGACTAATGCTGAAAGATTTTCTTTTTTTGGTCACAAATATATAAAATAATAAATGATAGCTTTAAAAAATCTTCCTAGGCATATTTTTATTAATTTTAGGAGGTGGTTGTACAGCTCAGTGAAAAATTTCACTTTTAATTATTTTTTCATATTGTATAAACTATTTTTCATTACACATTGTCACCTAAGCACACACAAAATTGAAACTTTATATAAAATGTTTGGTTATTTATTTTATAGTTACATATTGACAGATGGAACCCAATTATCACTTTCCTGTTTTATCATTACTTTTAAAATAAAAAAAACAAAGAAAAAAACCATGAAACAAAAAGCTCTCTGTATTGCATGTAACAGAATTATCTGCCACTTTTGCAGGAGAGCCTTTTAAAAATATATTATAGCTTTTTGTGGGAATAGGCCAAAACATTAAATCTAACAAAAGTGATACTTCAGTGTTTTAAAAATATGATAGTATGCTAAAAAGATCATTCTATTTGCCATAGCTACCTATGAATAGTGTTCAGTCTCTTCTTTAGCTGCTGTAGGACATGTAAGAAGTGAAGCAGTTTTTACAAAAGGCCTCATATCCTCAAAGGATCTATAGTACAAAACGAACATGTTGAATTGCCTTAAGAAACAGCTCTCTGGCAGAAAGGTGAGACATGTTCCTTTTGAGAAGTCACGGTAGGCAAGCAGTGAGACACATTCTGCACTAGTTGCAGTTTTCATCTGGGGTTCAGGTCCAGCCCCAAGGGCAGAACTTTGTAACACACATTATCTAAGTGATGAAGGCATAGATAACTGTGTCAAAGTTCATGAAGAAAACATTGTAAATTCTGAGGGCAAGTCTCCACTGATGGCAGCAATTTAATTGCCATCAGTTTGATCCTTCTGCTTCGACTGAGTAATCAGTGAAGACCCACTCAATCAATCTGGAAGGTGACCACTGGTTTCCCCTACACAGACTGATTATGGGCCATTTTTGCTCTGGACTGTACTAGTGCTGAGTTGTCTTGAAGCCACTCCAGCTGCAGAGTAGTCTGGGAAGCAGTTAACCTTGAAAGTGCTGTCTATGTATTACAAGATAGCAGCATGTTTTCTGCCAGCGCCAGCCTGGGAATGCAATTAACCCAGGAAAAGACATGAAGATTGGGGGCCCCCACTTCGGCACAATCTCACCCGGGACCCTGACCCTGTGGGGTACCCAGGACTTTTCCCCACACTGGAGCGATGCCTGCTACGGGCCCTCGAGGACAGGGAATAGAAGGTACAGGACTGCCCCATAGCAGAAGAGGCATGAGCATTTAATTCTTGTTTGTCTGCTTGCCACTGTGCCTGCTCGTGTTTGCCTGCTTGCCGCTTGTGAATTATATTCTGTAATGCTTAAAGGCTGAAGGCTTATTATATCAATGCAATAAAGCTTAATATTTCCATGCATCAGGTGTGGGGTTTCACTGACTATGTACCAGAATCCTGCTGAGGGAAGTGCTGGTCACCCCTCTCCAATGACAGACACATGGGGTGAAATTTTCAATATCAGCAGTGGCCTAATACTTCTCTCATTGAAGTCAGTTATAGAATTCCCATTGATTTCAATCAGAACAAAATTAGATGAACAATGAGAATTTTTTTTTAAGGTCTCAGTTTGTCAGAAAGGGACAATTGACCAGTGAGACCTCCATAGTGCATTCGTCAGTAATTGACTGTTACGTCCAAAAATTCGGTGATCAGAAATTTGTTTGGTATCGCTTTTTAAAAATGCATCCCATTTATTGCTGGACTGTGTATCATGAACTTAGCCATAGCCATTTATATTTTATAAACACAACAATGAGGAACATAGTTTATTTGGCATTGAGTCTTCTAATGCTGCGACTATTTTGTAGCTGGACCATTACTATTTAGTGGAAGTGGAGTGAGCCTGAGTAGAGTGAAATGACAGGTTCCAAAGAGAAAATCAGAATCTCTTTTTAACAGCTGAACCATTTGTTTCTACATACATCCATTCACAAACTCTCATTTTAGTTACAATTAATGATTTAAACAATGTTTAAAACTTAATCTGTTACAGTAACACTCAACCCATTTGGTCTTCTCCATAAGATAACCCTTATCTTTTATCTCGCTGTAAAACAGAGACCCCCAGGAGTTAACTATAATATAAAAGAAGTCAGGAGATGTACTAAATACTGGCATAAGTGGCACAACTCTTTTTATGTCAAAGGGGGATTTTGCCTACAACATTTCATCACAAACTTTTAAACAGTTGTTAGATTGCTATTAGTTTCCATTCAGCAGAATTGAAAATTAGTTGTTTCCAGGCTTCATCGTTTGGCATCTGTCAATCTTTCCCTCACTGTAAAACCCATTAACAAGATTGGGATATGACTGAGAACATTGGCAAACCAAGAGAAAAACAGAAGTGAAATGTTTCGGATAAAATAGGGAAGATTTAGAATTTGGGCAGTATTTGAGCTGTATTTGGGAAGTATTGCATTATGGGCTAATTTTACACATTATTTTAAATGTTTCTACTTTTGTTTGAAAGAGAGAAAAACAGCCAAAAATTCACAATACCCTTCTGACAAGCTTCTAATCACCTAAAGTTTGGCCTGGCAGTTCGTGTTCTGTGACCTGGGCAGACCTGTAATCAGTTTTTAGTCTTAGTCCTTGGCTCCCTTGCTGCTTAGCCTGGTAGAGACAACATACTCAGCCTTTGGGCTAGAAAGGTAGCATTTTACATCTTTTTTGTCATAACCTCTTTTATTTAGAAGGAATACTGAAGATATCCAAAGAGAATTTCCAACTCTCCTTGGTAAGTAGTTATAGCACAATTACATGGGACCCTGAGGTTGATGGTCATGGTCTGTAAATAAGAAATTCTCAGGATTTCAGCAGTGGACATTTCTTTTTCTGGCATATCCTGTACATATGTTCAAATGTTGGGGCACATCTGGCAGAATGTTACATGTCCCCACACCTGCTATGTGCTTTGAACTCCCCCTGGCTTTATGCTCATGTCAAAACTAATCATGACTTATCAAAATAAAACTAAAGACAATAAATACTGGAAAGTAGTATGCCCCCCCAAATATCCTCAAACTGGTGAATGCAATGATAATACCTAAATAGATAAACCTCACCATGCAGACATGTGCGATTAAAAACAAAAACAAACAAAAAACCTTTACCACCAATCAAATATACCCTTCTCCCCAAATAATTAAATAACCAAACACATTTGGTCTGATATTATGACATTTTTTATTAAAACAAAACAAAACAAAACAAAAACAAGGAGTC
The DNA here is from genome assembly GCA_007922175.1 of Pelusios castaneus. NCBI lineage: Eukaryota > Metazoa > Chordata > Testudines > Pelomedusidae > Pelusios > Pelusios castaneus. Next base: position 11,565,151 of record ML685802.1, on the reverse strand, counting down.
CTGTGACACTTTTAAAGACTAACAAATTTATTTATCGCGTGAGTTTTCATGGGAGAAAATCCCACTTTGTCAGAAAATCATCAGTCAAATGGCACATTAGCATGGGCTTCTATAAATGAAGATGGGCAAGGATGCTAAAACTGGATTGGCACTAGGGGTCCAGGGTGATGGAAGCTTCAGGAACTGAGCACATCTGAAGATCAGGCCATATGCTTCATGTGTGATCAGCCTAGTACTTTGTATGTTGCCTAGCACAGTAACATTCTGATCCATTCAGGTCATAGGTGCTACTGAAACACAAATAATACACTTTTGCCCTCATAAACTCTGCCTGAAGACTTTGCACACTAGTTCTAGTCACCCAACATTACCCTCCCTGCATTCCCCCACATACACAAAGTCAAATTCATCCCTCTGCCGTGGGCTTGCACAAGACTTAAGCTCCACTTCAGTTCTCAAACAGCACTTAAGTGGTGTGTAATCACTGAAAATGTCCTTTGCACAGGGGTGAATATCACTCCTGGAAAGTTGTGCAGTATGTTGTCACAGACCCATAAGAATATCTGAATTGGGTTTTTGGTCACTTAAATACTGGATGACACACTTATGGGTACAGAACTTTAAAATCCCAGCCCTTCTCAGTAGTATTTTTGAGTATAAGTGATAAGGCATGGCCCATTATAATCAGGAGAAGGCTAACGTGTTCCTCTGGGCTCCAGCCTCTCCAAATAGATAAATCAGAAGAGCCTATCACAGTTGGAGAAAGCAAGCTTTAAAAAAAAAGAGGAGGGGGCGGGGGGAGATGGTCACAGGAAGGTGCAGCAACCAGGAGGAAAGCTGGCAGGCTTTGGAAAGAGCTAACCCTTATTACAGAGTAGATGAGAAGGAAATAGTTGACAAGCCTCCACTCTCCACAAAGATTTATCAAACTGCCAAAAGACCTTTGAAAGAGGAAATAGCTCTGAAGCTGACTGACTCTGTCCCCTGAAAGGCCTTGCCTATCACAAGATGGAGGAGAATGTGGACATCAACCACAATTCCTGATTCAAGACAGTATAGAGAGCATGTAAAAGGAAAAAAAATATAAAAAAACCAGAAAGTCAGAGGCTATAAATGAGATGGAACCAGAGCATTGGTGTAAGTGGTTAGCATAACACCAACATCAGGCCAAACAAGAGCAACAGTTCCAGCAGCTATTACTACAGCAATGGAGGATACAACAGCAAGTAAAAGTGTCACAGAAACACCAGCTTTTGAGAGATATGGTAACCCAACAGAGAGTTAGAAAAAGATTTGATTCAACAATTAATGCCAGACTTACTCCCATCAAAGGTCCCTAGCAGGCCCAATTTCACCACAAATAACTCTCTTGTAGGTTCCAATGCACTTAACCAACATGGAACTAGATGCTGACCCAGAGGCATTTGTAACTACCATTGGGAGGGTACCCTTAGCCTTAGTGGTCCTCCAAACACTGTGCTTTGATTCTGGAATCATATTTTATGGGGCAGGCCTAGCCAGCCTATCACAATCCTGATAAAAAAATAGGTCAAGGACTACAAGCAAGGGAAAGCCTCTATTCTAGACCTTTTAGATTTAATGAAGAATCACATGCTTAATTAGTTCGGTCAGAAACACACCCTAAAGTTGTGATACCTTGCACAGTAGCCCAGAACTTGAAAGAACCTTATTGATGAGGGCTCCACGCTTAGGAGTGGTCAGGGGCCCAGGTTGCAGAGTTAATTCTAACAGAACAATTTATCTGGGTATTACCCACAAGAGGTTGAGAGAGAGTGTTATGACACCACCCTTAGTCTCTGTCAGACATTGTGTGGTTAATGGAAAAATTCATCTGGCTGATGGATCCCTAAGCACAGAATTTTCCCACCCCTTAATAGCCCAGTGGACTGACAAAATGGATGCATGAAACACTGAGACTAAGAGCAGGGCCATCCCTGGGGGGAGCGAACGGGGTGATTGCCTTGGGCCCCACGGTTACATGGGCCCCGCAGCCCCCCCACCATGGCTGATTCCTCCTGCAACCCTCCCCGCTGCCTTCAGCAGCTAGCCTTAGGCAGCGGGGTGGGACAGGCCGGGAGCACTATGCCTGGCTCTTGGGCGGCCCTCCCCACCCCCAGGGTGGAGCAGGCTGGCCCAGGGGTGGAGCACGTGGGGGGAGCCCCGCCTCTGGGCCGGCCTGCCCCACAGAGCTGAATGTGGTCGGCTCTCCACCAGCAGCCTCGGCCTCTGGGGCCAGGACCGGGGCCAGGGCCAGGGCCGAGGCCGAGGCCGAGGCTGGTGCCTGGAGCCGGCTCCCTGGGCCTGTTACCTCGGCGACCCGGGCTGGAGACGACTCCCCACTGGCGGCTTTCCGGGTCAGTACTGGGGCTGAGACCAGAGCTGGATTCCTCCCCCAGAGGCCGAGGCCTCCGAGGCCAGCTCCCTGGGGGGCAGAGCGGGCCGGTGGGCCCGCCACGCTCCCCTGCAGCATGGGAGGGGGGACGGGGCCCCACGTAGGCCTATTGGCCCAGGGCCCCAATCCCCCCAAGGGACGGCCCTGACTAAGAGTTGTGCTCCCTTTTGAGAACTTCTCTATACCATTGACAGACAGATAATCCTGTAGAGAAATTTAACAAAACACCAAAAGAAACACTGATGCATGCCTTGTCAGATCTGATCCCAAGCACTGGGATCAAATGTTTTCACCACTCTTTTTTGCTGTGAGAGAAATCCCACAGGATTCTCCCGCTTTGAGCTATCATATAGCTATCAGTCATTTGCTGCAGGAAAGTTAGTAGGAAGATGATGTGAGTACTATCAGCTCAACCCAGCTCCCAACTAAAAAACACCTTAAAAAGCTGGGTATATTCTCTAGAGAAAATCTATGCTGGAGTCAACAGACACAAGAACAATGCTCTAATTGTTGGGCATGCATGTGTAATTTCCAGTAACACTCAGGATTAGTTTTACTCTTGGTGTACATATAAACTAATGAATCCTTGGTAGGGTCCTTTTTTGGTAACTAGACAAGTAGAACCCATAGATTACAAAATACAGTTACCAGGAAAAGAAAAGAAGACCAGAATCTGCCTTGTGAATCTTCTTAAGCCATGGAAAATATGGGAGGCTTTGCTGATAACTCCTTTTCACCCAAGATCCAAATTAGGACCTCCAGTGTACGTCACCCAAGAGATGATACCTCTGGAGATAGGTGAAGGACACTATCTTGTACAGAGAGAACAGCCCTTCCAAGTGATTGAGAACTTTGTTCATGTGTTCTCCTCAACACCTAGAAAAAAGACTTATAATACTTAGTACACTACCACCTGTAAATGGCACCTAGACAAAAGTTTGGGAGAACATCCATTCCACCATGGAAAATGTGGGGTAACATCCAGGAAGAAGTATGGGTGATGTTAAGAAAGGGAGCAACCAAAGAACCCCCAAGCCTCACAGTTCAATTCATTTTTGCATCCATTTTGGTAAAGTCATTTCTATTTCAAAATTTGATGCTTATCCAATGCTGTGGGTAGACAAGCTAATGGAAGAGTTAGGAATGGTGTGATACCTTAGTACCATTGCTCACACAAAGTGATGCTGGCAAATCACCTTATCTCCTTCCTCATACAAGAAGACCAAACAAAGGAATAAAATGACAAATAGATATGATCACACATTCTTAACTGAGAAGTGATTATGTGTGTGTGTGTGCACACTACACAGAGTTATAAAGATAAATCATTGCTGAAGTTCAATGCATAAAATGCAAACACCAAATCCTTTATTTTGTATAACATCTTTCATAAAACCAGGACACAGAATATTTTGGAGAGTCAGTTAGTGAATTAGAGCATGAAAAGAGCAACTGTAACAGTGCTAAAGGAAGAGTGAGGAGTTATATAGGTGAGGAGATGTGTTTTGAGCTGAGATTTAAAGCAAGAGCTTTTGATGCAAAGACGTACAGGAAGTAGTTAGTGTTCAAATCTCCCTCTCCCCATACTCATAGGAGGTCTTAGCTGCGGGAGGGAGGGAGAAGTAGTGTGGGCAGTTGCTCAGGGCCCTGCATTGCAGGGCCAGTGATGGAGCCAGGGGGCTTGCAGCAGGGCTGGCTCACCAGCAGGGCCAGCGGGCTGGTGGTGAGACCAGGGGGCCAGTGGTGGGGCTGGCTCGTCGGCAGGGGCCCCAGTGGAGCCGGTGGCAGGAACAAAGGCCAGTGGACTTATAGTGGGGCTGGCAGGGGGGCCATGGTGAGGGCGGGGAAGGGGGAAGTCAAGGATAGGGCCCCCACATGGCATGGGGGGCCCCATCCTTGAGTTTTGCTCAAGGCCCCAGAATCCCTAAGACCACGCCTGCGACATACAACATTGAAAATAGGGCCTTTAGTGACTATAAAGGGAGACCTACCCAGGAAATCTCCTGAAGCATCAGACTGGCACGTGGTGAGTCCATAATCTGGGCCAGTAACTGTGGAAGGAGGGATGGTGGGTGGCAGGGGAGAAAAGAAACTTCTAGTTATTTTGTGATTTGCTTTAATTTGAATCAGTCTAATTTGTTGTCACATCAGATTAAGAATGGCTGCACAAGCAACTGTAATGAATTCAGGGTGTTTCAAAGCCAAAGGCTAAACCTGGATTTATCACTGGCATGCACTTTATTTAGCTTTCTAGCCTATACATATCTTTTATTTTTTTTCTCTTCCCCCCAACCCACCCCAATCCAGAAAATTCCCTGTGTTAAGCCAAGCTAATGAGAAGTAAATAAAAATGAAGTAAGTCTCAACTTAAATTGAGGATCTGTGTTTGTATGGGTATTTCAAAGTCATACCATAAGCAGCTGTACCTTATTCTGTGTCATTTAATTTTTTTCTGTCTGAGCATAGAGAAAAACTGTTCTCTGCTATAACAGTGATTTGGACCTAATCCGGAATAGCTATTTTTATTAATATTGTACTAAACCTCAGGAAATGATGTCATAGGGCACATATTAGTGCCAAAATACATATGCAGTCAGTTGATTCCATTTATTAAGACCATACAAGGTCTTTATCCCTCTTACAGAGCACAAGATTTGGACCAGCTGGCTTACAGACATTCTTTTATACTAAACTGTCTCACTCATATCAGTTAGCAACTTTTCATTTCATCAGGGCACAGGGAATACCAGAATCATAACAGAAGTTAGCCTCATTATATTTAGACTGTGTGGCTGGCATATTGCATTGTCATATTGACATATTCATTACCAATGACTGCTAACAAACTCTCTGCTTCTTTCAGGTAGAGCAATCTTATAAATCTGAGAACCTGGAAATAATCAAATCAGGAATTATTTTTGAAAACCCATATTACTTTATAAGCCAGACAACTTTAATTGGCAAGAGCCTGTCACTGGCAAATATCACCTGTGTGCAAAACAATTTTCAGATGCATTTTCAAAACTTCTGTAGGCACACATACCTTTATTTGCAGCAAATGGGAGAGGCGGGTGAACATGATTTTCAGAAGGGTTCACTAGTTGCTTGCACAGCATATGCATGAGAAAGGACAGGAGAGTGCATATGGACTGAGTTTAGTGGACACTTTCTGAAGTCATCCAAACATATCAAATACAAACAAACACAATTGATGTATTACATGAACACGTGGGCTGTTTGCAACACCACTTGTGGTAGTGGCAAAATTTGAGGGAACTTGTTAGGTTTTCTATCCTCTAAAGCAGTGCTTCTCACCTTTTTTTCTATTGCGACACATGTGATGGATGAAGTTCCCCCGTTCGACACATTACAATCTGGTGATGCTTTGTCTGGGAGAGCTCTGGATGCTGCAGCTGGCTGGTCTCCTATCCTAGCCCAAGTGCTGGCTCTCCTTGCCCGACTCCTGGGCTGGTTGGTCTCCAGAGACTGGTCAGCCTGGAAAAATGCTGAGGTGAGCCAGTGGTAGCAGTGCTTGGGCTGGGAGCACTTGGGAGGCTGTGGCAGTCTGGGATCTGTGTGGGGGTAGAGTCCATGGTTGTCTGGCTTGGTGGAGCAGGTGGGTGGGCAATACCCCCCACGCCTCAAGCCTGGGATCTCTGGGTTGCAGCCCCTAAGCCCCTTTACTCCTCTGGCCCTGGCTGCCACCTGTGTTGTCCAGCAGGAGAGGGTCACTGAGGGCAACAAAGGGTGGTGGGCTGCAGTATCCCCAAGCTGGCTCCAAGCCAAGCTGCCAATTTTCTGTGACACACCTTCCTGCTCTTCATGACACACCTTTGTGTGTCGGGACACAGTGGTTGAGAACCACTGTTCTAAGGAACTGTAGTTCACCAAGCCTTTATGGGGGCTGGTACACTGGTAAAGCAATTGCCAGCTCAGACCAAGATGTAGCTGTAGATGTTAGCTAAGAACTGAAAAAAATCACAGCTGGAAATTAAACCAGCTCAACCAATATGCTAGTTTTGTTCAAAATAAGTTGCAGTCTTATAAGAGTGTATCAAGTGTTCAGACCCTATGAAAATCTTGGAAATCGCTACATGCATGTAATGTCTGTATCCCATGCTATCAGGAAATATGTAAGTTTGGATTAATAACTTTGAAAATGTTTCTTCTGAACTTGTGAACTCAGGCATGGGAATCATGTCCCCTGCCCTGCCCATTAAGAGGATCATCAAGATTAAAGAGCCCATTAAGAAACATTGGGGCACACACACACACACAGAAATGTGAATGATTCTATCTCACCTTGGAAATGCTATGTGCAAGAGTGGTAACTTCATAGATTGGAAGATTAAAGAAACATATACAGTACATAATTAATAAATCCCTTTTGCATGTGCATACTATGCTCCTTGTGTTGGTGGTGGGAGTCCTCACCAGAAGCATTTTTATCAACTGTACTCTCAGTGTGGGGCATTGTGGGATGGCTTCTGAAGCCATTAACAGTTGATGTAAACAATGCAGTATCTATACTAACACTGTGCTGAACTAACAACACCAGCATTAACTCTAAGCCTCTCATGGAAGTGCAATTAATAAGTCAGCATAGGGGACAGTTACATAGCTAGGAGCGAAATTTTAGTGTAGACACTTACACGGTTAGGTCAGTGTAAGCTGCTTCATATCAACATAACTTTGTAATGTAGACCCGGCCTAAGCGTAAAAGAGACAATGGGATTATTTTGAATTGACAGATCAGGACAACCCTGTCAGTTTTGGGATTTAGATTGCAACTCATTTGAATGTGTATATTTGCTTGGTCTCTTATTTCTTTTGTCCTAGTTATTAAACCTTTAGATAGTTTATTGCAGGATTGGCTACATATGTTGTTTTTGGTGTAAAATCTAGGTTATCAACTGATCTGGGTGAGTGGCTAGATAGACTAGAAAGCCTAAAGGGGCTGCCTGTGATTCCATCATAAGACAGAGATAGTGATCCAGGAGTTCACATTTGCTACTGGGATGATGAAATCTAATTATAGAACATACCAGCAATTTTAACAGTCTGCCCTGAGGTAGGCGCTCATGGTCGTGACCCCCTTCGGTTAGGGTGACAAAAGCATCATGATCCAGGGAGGATAGTTTCTGGGGAAGTATTGTTACAACATTGTACTTACTCATTTATACAGGTCTCTGATGACTTGATTAAACCTTCCTTTACAGGACACCAATGCTTCCTTCTTCACTTCTGGTTTATCAGTCAGTACACCATGCCCATATTCACCTTAGGTTTTAAGGACCACTAGGTGTGTGTGTGTGTGTGTGTGTGTGTGTGTGTGTGTGTG
>ML685802.1:11513753-11557387 GCA_007922175.1 Pelusios castaneus | reverse complement strand
AGAGAGAGAGAGAGAGAGAGAGAGAGAGAGAGAGAGAGAGAGAGAGATTATGTCATCCTCAAAATTCTGGTTAGATGTCTTGATGGCCAGGTGAGAGACTGTTATATAGCCCTAATAGTGACCAACATACAATACCCCTAGAATACAGGGTATCTTACAACATTGCCATGAATGAGTGGGGGACAGGGAAATATACATTTGACTGATGAGGCTGACTTTGCTAAGTCCAACTCTGATGAAAGCAAAGAGTAAGAAGAAGAGGTGTGCAGGAGTCCTGACTGCACTGATGCCAAGGCTCTAATCCTTGGATGTTGAGATGATCTCATTGAGGAAAATATCTGGGGTAAGCTGCATATTAAATAACACATAAAAGAAATAAACTTCCAGAACCATCAGCAGCAGCAGTCACCTGGAATCTATAATAATACCTACATTCCAAATTACACTGTAAAATCACTGGGACAATAAGCACTGACTTTTTTTGAATAACTTTACTTTTTGTTCCTAACATCCTACCACTGCCTAGCATCCTTTCCTCTTCACTGCTCAGCCTCATTCACACCCACCCTCCAGGCATCTTACTTTTCTCATCCCTCTTACTAATTCCATATCATCACCCCTCCTCTTCACCCTTTCCCTTTCACTTTGTCTTCATCTCAGCTTCTCTCCTCACCCTTCATAGAATTTCTCTCATTAACACTGCTTCTTTTTCACTTACCATGTTTTCCTTCTGTGACCTCTAGTCTGCTCTCTCCAGACACTTTGAAATCACTAAGCTACATGTCTTAATGTCTGTGTGATTTTTTTGATGATGATGATGATGATGATGATGATGATGAAATAGAATCTTTAAAAACCATGCAGGGTTAAACCAGACAACTATGTGCCCTTTTTGTTTGAACCTCAGCCTTCCTTCTAGTAGCTCCAACTCTTCTTTTGTAGTCTTCTTTGTATTGTTTTGTCTAACCTTAAATCTTGTTCCTCCAAACAGGAGTAGTACCAGTGAGTTTAATGGGCCCACTCACCTCCATAAAAATGTATATTTGTAACTGTTTCCAGGGTTGGGAATTTTTATTGTAAAACAAATCTGGCTCTTGCCAAAACTTCTTTATTTTTTATAAAATTCCTAGCATCAATATTAATAGCTGGGGGGGGAAAAAGATGATAAAGTGCTACTCTGAGATGTAGCAGGCACAAAGGGTGTGCCTACAATCACAAATTAAGTCGACTTAAGGAGGCTTAAATCGACTTAAACAACTCTGCATCCACACTGGGCTTTCCTTAAGTTGACTTAAGCAATTCCTTAAGTCGATTTAAGAAAAAGTTAAGTTGACTTAATAACACCTCCTTTTAGTTCGACTTAATACTTAAGTTGACCTTATTAAGTTGACTTAAGCCAAGTATAGACACAGAGCCCTAAGTCGATCTCCATGGCATCCAGACATCCCTTCCTGACCTCCTTCCCAGAGTTCCTGGCACAGGAAGAGCCGGCCCTGGCCAACCACAGGGCAGGACTCACCCCTGAGCACCCTGCTCCGCAGAGCTGGCCAGACTTGCTGCTTGGGAGCATGGCAGAGCACAGCCAGTGCTGCAGCTGGACCCCATCCCGGAGCCACCAGGAAATCCTGGACCTGCTGGCCATTTGGAGGGACGAGGCAGTCACTTCCCAGTTGCAGGGCAGCCAATGCAACTGGGAGGTGTATGCCTCCATCTCCCAGGCCCTGGCTGCCATGGGCCACACCCGGGACACCCAGCAGGTCCGGGTCAAGATCAAGACCACCGCCAGGGCTACCAAAATGCCCGGGGGGAGACACTCCAGACAGGGGCAGCCACCATTAGCTGCTGGTATTACCAGCAACTGGACATCTTTCTGGGCCAGGAGAGCAGCAGCCTGCCAGCCCACACCATCGACTCTGCTGAACCCCACTCCCTCGACGACGACCAGGAGGAGAGCTCAGGGAATGAGACTGTGGTGCTGGAGCAGGGGGAGGCCAGTGCCCAGCAGGAGCACCTTGCCAGTCCCAGAGCCAGCTGTCAGCCCAGAGCTCATCCCTGCCCCGACAGTGGACACCGCCACCGAGGAGGAGGAGGAGGAGCTGGTTCCCCCCACCAAAGAAGACACAGGTAAGGGGACATCACACCAGACACCTGCTGCACCTGTTGGTGAGTGATCTCTCCCTCCCTTCCTGTGGGCAGGGCTGGGCATGCCTGTGGGACAGGGACTGCAGAGGGACAATGACAGGCAGATTCAGGGGGGAGGGAAGGCGGTCCCATAGGGGCAGAGGGACTGGGGGCTGTTTGGTAGGGTGGGATAGAACCTGGAGGCAAGTGGTGCAGTGGCATGTCTGGAGTTGGGGAGGGGAGACCATAGGCGGGAGCACGAAGGCCAGACTGCATGTGCCCAACACCAGTGGCACATGGCCTCAAGAGAGACCCTTGAGGCAGGGCTGTCTGCAACTCACCACTGTGGGCACTGCACCCGACCTCGGCAGCACAGCACACCAGTGTGTACCATGGGGTCCCTGTCCCAAAGGACAGGGAGTGGTAAACGGGGGGATGGTCAGGGGACAGCAGCTGCTATCAGGCTGCACACCGCACCAGCTAATGGGACAGACTCTCTTCTTTGCTTCTCCCGGCGCCCCACCAGGCCTGATCACAAGGAGAAGGAGGGTGTGTTGCTTGCAGGACGAGCTCCTCAAAGACCTGTTCAGCATCAGTGAGCAGACCGAAGCACACCTGGAGGCACAGCAGAAGCAGGAGGATGCCCACCAGAGAATCAAGCAGGGGCTGTGGAGGGGTGAGCAGAGACTGCTTGAGTGCATGCTCGATCTCATTGAGCAGAAGACCCAGTCTCTGGAGCAACTGGAGGAGCACCTGTTCCCTTGGGGACCCGCTCTGTGCCCCAGAGGCAGCCCTCCTCAGCAGTGGGCCAGGACCTGGGGTGGAGGTCTGCAAGCCCGGGACCCACCTTCTAGAGGCCACTAGCACTGACCCCTCCCCCGACTCTCGTCACTCCCCCTGACCCTCCTCCAACCCCCCGACCATCTTCACTCCCCCCAAACCTCCCAACCCGCGCAGCTCCCAACCCCTATTTCTCCCACTGAATAAAAACCCTGAACACCGTTATACAGTGTGTCATGCTTTTTATTGGTGTGGGGACAGGGGGGAGATGGGTGCATGCAGGGGCTGGCATGGGCAGGTGGTGGAGGTCACAGACCTAGTAGCAGCCCCCCTCCCATCTGTGCTCGTCGCTGTTGAAGTGGGCCCTCAGTGCATCCTGGATGAGCTGTGCTTGCCACTCGCCCCGCTGAGTCTGAGACAGGGTGTGGTTGAGCTGCTCATACTGCACAATGAGCCATTCGGCCTCAGCCTCCCAGACGCGGGGGATCCTTTCTTCCTGCAGCTCACAGAGGTTGTGCAGGCAACAGCATGCTTTGACAAGCTCCAGTAGGTTGCTCTTTCTGAGCTGCAGGTGGGTCAGGAGGGCCCTCCAGTGAGTCTTCAGGTGTCCGAAGGCACATTGTACAATGCTGCGTCACTGGTTGAGCCTCTGATTGAAGAGGTCCCTGCTGGCATCCATGTGGCCTATGTATGGCTTCATCAGTCAGGGGAGCAAGGGGAAGGCAGCATCGCCGAGGATCAGGATGGGCACCTGTACATCCCAGATGGTGATGGTGTGGTTGGGGAAGAGCCTTCTTGTATGTACCTGTACAGGGCAGAGTTGTGCAGGATCTGTGTGTCATGCACCTTCCCTGGCCAGCCCACATAGATGTTCTGGAAGTTTCCGTGGTGGTCCATGAGGGCCTGCAGGACCACGGAGTAGTACCCTTTACAATGGACATAGTCCCTGGCGTACCAGGGCTCGGATGGGGATGTGGGTGGCATCCACAAGGCCCCCACAGTTGGGAAGCCGAGTCCGGCGAGGCCATCGAGGATTTCGTGCAGCTTGCCTGGGGTGAAGAGGTGGACTAGCAGGACCCGGTTGATTGTCTTGCAGATCTGCATGAGGGCAGTCCCCACAGTGGCCTTCCCGATCCCAAACTGCTAGGCCATGGAACAGTCGGAGTCTGAGGTTGCCACAGCAACAGGCACTCACTTGTCTATGGGCAGGGCGGGGGGAGTCAGAGGTCCATGCACTGCAGAACCGGGGTGAGCTTGCAGACAAGCTCAAGGAAGCTCCGCTTGCTCATCTTAAAGCTCTGCAGCCACAGGTTGTTGTCCCAGGTGGTGAGGACGATCCACTCCCACAGGTCGCTACCAGCCTCATGTGCCTGGAAGCTACGGGGCATGGAGAGCAGTGCTGTGAGCGCGGCAGCTTGCTGGGGCAGCAAGGTGGGGGGCAGGCTGTCGTCTTCCTCCGCACTGGTGGGTTGCCAGACAAGCCTGCTCCACAGCCGAAGAAGCCTTACCACTAGCTGGCAGGTGTTGCATAGCTGCCTACAAAAGCTCAGGAGAAGAGGCTGGTCCATGACCTGCTCTGGCTCCAAGTTGCCAGGTACAATGGGAAGGGGCTGAGCTCTTTTCAGGGAGTGGCTGGGGGAAGAGAGACATTTTCTGCTGCCATGCTGCCACACTTCCCACAATTCACCCCTCAATCCCCACCCAAGTTGACTTCAGAGTCTAGTGCAGACTTTGTAATTCAACTTGATAAAGTCTGCTTTAAGTCAATTTAAGAGTCTAGTGTAGACTCTCGAAGTCGACTTAATAAGGTTGACTTTCTAAGTATAGACATAGCCGAAGACTCCACAGAGCACATGCACCCACAATCATAGCATACCCAAATACTAGTCCTACTGTTGTTGGAGCTAATTTTTAGGAAGCCAAAGAACTCATAAATATTTTTTAAATAGATGTATGTCCATTTTTTTTAAACTTTGGTTTTTGCTTTATAGAAAGAAAAGGAAAAATATAAGCCAACAATAAAAAAAAATACCAATTTCATGATAATACAATTCCAAATCTCCAATTGATGTTAAGTAGCTGTCATATAGACAAGTGAGTTCACCAACCCACACAGAGAAAGGGATTAGAAGATGAATTTTGTTGCTTACATACATAGAGATTTGGTATCCCCAGTGGAATTCACAACCTACATTTTAAATCCTTTTAAATCTTTGTCATAACTACCTACTTTCATTTCATCTCCTAAATGGAATGTTAAAACAGTGAACATCAAGGGAGATTTTAAAATTCACTGTAGAAAAATAGGGCACTCAGCAGTTTTCAAAACCAGATACAGACGAGCTGGTACTACTAACAAGGCCTCCTAGATTAAACTTTAAATGTGCTTTGAATAAAGAGTTTATGACAGTTGACTCAGACTTAGAACAGTGAGTTTTGCTTAAAGTCACAAGGTAAATTCTATCTTGTTTCCTAGTAACAAAATCATTTCTTGAGCCTACTGACTTATCATTGAGTAGTTGTACACTTTCACAATAGCTTGAAGATTTACTCAGCCTTGTCCCACTCAGTCCAGTTAAAAAGAACCTTATGCTAACATGAGATTTATTGTTCTTGTGACAAGTAACTTCACAGGACTCTCATTCATTTATATGATTACAGTGTTTCTCAACCTTTTTGGTACCAAAGATTCGCTTCCTGCTTTTCAAAATTGTGTGAGGACCACCGGTTCATGCATCAATTATTAAGAAACACTGCATTAGTGTAATCAGTGAAGTTATTCCAGATTTTATACTAGTGTAAATAAGAAGATCATCAGGCCCAACATATGTAAAATTGATTTTGCAGTGGCAAAGATTGTTCTTCAGATACCTCTATGGTAGTTTCCTTAACCTAAGGTGTATTGCCAGTGGTGAAATACTTGAAATGTAAGGTCCAAAGAGCCAGCCTCATAAGTAAAAGGAATCAGAAATATACAATATAGTACTATCAACAAACATATTTAAACCTGCAATTATTTTTTCTCTATTCCACTTTAGGTATCAGAAATTCTTGCACATGTCAGTAAGTCATTGTGTGTATTAAGTCTGTCATTATGGTGTTATGCTTTCATTTTAGACTGTTATCTTCCTTCTTTCATTGGCCCACCTGACAACAGAAGCATATACTACCTACCCATGGAAGAAAGCTGTATGTAGCTTCTGGGTGGAAGGAAAAAGTCATTCTAGGGGCTGCACTACAGGTTGTTCTCAAGAGCAATGCAATCCTTTGCCTGACAGCTGAAACTGTTACTGTGCAATCCTTCTCCTTCATACAACCTTCTTCTGCATCAAGGTGAAAAGTTCCCAGACTTGCTCTTGAACTCATGCTTCCTCATTTTTGCTACCAAATAGTTTGGGTTTCGGTCAGTGCTTTTTTTGTAAAAAAATAAAATGAAAAATAGGTGCCAATATTCAGCCAGGAACCTGTGGCTGCTGGCGGCCTCATCACTGTGAAAAAAAGGTGCCAGTACTCAGTACCCCTAAGTATCATCATAAAAAATGCCCTGGTTTCAGTGAAAAAGAAAACAGAATTTTATCATTGTGACATGAGGTGCTTTATAAAACACTGTCACAGCTTGGAAATACTTCTGCCCTTAGTGGTACTCTGAACCAAAATAATCTTTCATTCCTGTAATTTAATCAAGAGTAGCTAAACCTACAGATTATACCTGAAACAAGTTCTGCAGCAACTTTCCTTTGTTATAAAGAAATCTTCTCTGTCTGTGATGACTTAAAAGAATCAAATGTGAGTAGACTTGAGGAAGGGAATGTGTAAGGGATAGGGAAATGATGTTCCCTCACTCCCATACGACTCTAGAGCCTGTCAACAAAGTTGATAGCCAGCAGGATAGTTGAGAACAAGGATGGAATCATGGACCTCTATTCTTTTTTTCTGTAGGCTTTCCTAAGGGGAGCCATTACTTTCCTCGGGAATTCATGTGACAACTAGAGAATCAGGATTAAACCCTCTCCCTAGTTCATGACAATTTAGCAATGAGAATAGTGTGTATGTGTTTGTAGGTTTTGCTAGTGGAAGAAAAGCTTCTAAGAAAGTCTTGTTGACATGGTAGAATAGGCAAAGAGCAGATATGGCCCAGGAACTGTGGTATTTTCCTTTCTTTGTCTTTAAGGATCAGGTTTATTCACAGTTTTGTTGGCCATTCCCAGTCTGTGAGGCTGTAAGCCTCCTCCCCTCAAATGGGAGAACTATATGGGTCTGAAGTAAAACTTGCAAAACAATTTCAAGCAGCTATTGTTTTGTTTTTCTGATATTTCCCACCACCTGCATTTAAAAAAAAAATCATCAGGAGGAGAATATAAGAGATATAACTTATCTATTCACAGATAACGTGTCTTACAGAGAGTTTGAGTACATGTGTGTGTGTATGGACAAGGGGGGGGTGGAGTAGCTTATATTTTCTTAAAACTTTCTTGGTGAGTTTCATGTATTTGGTCAAGCAAAGAAAATAGACAAAAATAATATTAAAAAAACCCAAGATTTTTATTACAGATGACCTTAAAGCCAAGGGACAAAACAAGTACAGAAGTAATTCAGATTGGTCAGACTTCTTGTACGAGGCATTTTAAGCACCCTGAATGCATTTGTTTGCAAAAGATCAGCTGGCCAATGTAGCATGTGCAGTGGCCACCCAACCTTTTGGAAACAAATGCATTTATGGTGCTTAAAATGCCTCGTACAAGAAATCTTACCAATCTGAATCACTTCTGTAATTGTTTTGTCCCTTTAAGTGTGTTGGTTTTAAGGTCGTCTGTTCTAAAAAAACTTGTTTTTTTAATATTATTTTTCAATCAAGACTGAAAGTAGATCAAATCATAACCTCTACACAGCAGCTTTTCAGCCCCAGGTGGGATTCAAACCAGCAACTACTAGATTTTTAGGTGCCTGTCTGCACCCCTGTAACACAGGGCCAGGTACCCAGTAAGCCTTCTGCTGGATGCAGCTTGTCATTAAAACCTATAAACATTACATCATCAGCTCAAGATCCTTTTATCTACCAATTCAGGCCAAATCCTGTTCACCTTACTTGCAGATAATCCCATGAAATCAAAATGCTAAACATTATTGCTACTGAGAGGTAAACTAAGGAAAGCAGTACATGTCCCTACTTTGTTATCCATATTTTATAAAGTTTACACTTGACATAAACACTTGTGTTGCCTAGCAATTTTATTAAAAAGCTGTGAATAATGCATGTTTGTGTACAACTAACAAGCTTGGGAGGTTGTATTATGTTAACAGATGTACTGCAAATCTTTACAGTTCAAAACAGTTTGATTACCAAATTGCTAGACTGATCCAATATGCATGTAGTCAGATTGAGTTATAGTCTTCAGCATTTGAAATAATGATAATACCTTGTGCATTTGAAGTACCTTCATCTGTGCACCTCAAAGTGTTTTGCAACTATAAATAATTTAAGCCACAGAACATCTCTGTTCTTCGAGGTAACCTAATTCAATATTTTAACCACTTGTATGCATGCATGGTGCAACACACATACTCAAATAGATAATGTAATACTGTTACCATTAGGTCTTCTCACTTGTAATAGCACTGTGGACCATATTATCATAACTTGAATTCCTCAGTGGTTTATCTCATCAAAGGATAATCTTGTTACAGATGATCTTGTTTACTGAATAGTTTCAGTGCAAGACAGTCTCATTCATGACTAATCCTGAGGATTTGTCACCTTGGCTCTAAACTGTAACTGAATCTGGGGAAAACAAAAGAGACCATAAGTAGCTCCCATCATTTGACTACTAATCACAGCGCTCTCTTATGAAGTCTGACCCTGTATGTTGGAGAAAAATATAACTTTTCATGCCACAGTAGGGCTTTTATGGAAATAATCAGTCTGAAACTGACTTTTCCAATAGTATTATCATAATATGCTGTAAAATTTAGGGTAGGAAATTGAAATGCAGAAGAATAACAGTTGTTTGCTGCTCTATTATTGTAATACTTTAGAAAGCAGCATGATTATGTGTTGGTTATTCTGATGATCTTATTAACTGGACCACTTGAGCTTTTTTTTTTCCTATAGTCAAGAAAAAATAAACATTTTAAAATAGTTATATTAAGATAACATCTGTGGAGCAGGGGAAAATAATACTTTTTTTCCCCCTAATCTGAATTGCACACATTTAAAATCTAATATTGCTTAGGCTGATATAAGTAATTGCACAATGTAGTGAGCCCAAAAACATCAAAAGGATTTAAACTTTGTAAGAACTGTGGTGTTGACAGAGGAAATATAAACAAGATTAGGTGTGATGATGTACAGCTGTGTGCAGAGGGACAGATTTAAATAGATTGCAAATTGATCTCTTAATGCATTAAACAAACCAAAAGCAATACAGGATGGTGATGCAGGAATAGAGACTTTTACAGGCTAATTATTTGACAGAGGAAGGAACATTTAGTGAATTACAGGAAAAGGGGTTGCTCTGAGACATGACAGCTATTTCCCATCCATGGGAGGGAACATGCAAGGACACGGTCATGCCAATGACTTCAGCAAAAAAATCTGCTATTAAAAGAAATAGTATTCTGTATTGTTGTATACATGACTTTTTGAGGGTATAGGGACTCAGAAAATGGTGGACATTCAGATTTGGTAAGATACAGAGCCAGATTTCTAAGGAGTATATGATATTTAATATTTGTAAATGTAACTCCACTGTCAAAAAGTTAACCCCTTTGTGAAGTTCTATCTCATAAGAAAAAAAGAAGCATAATACAGAACTCAGCATTGCTAGTTCTACTGTCAATATATTTTACTTATTGATATTTAACATTTGTTATTAAAAAATTATTTAAGCTGCTAAAGCTGTAAATATTTATTCATTAAGCATTAAAATCCATAAGAAAATTATGCAGTATATTGGAGACAATCTCTGTTAGAAAGTCTGCCTATTCATGATTAAAGTTACACTTACATTAAAAAAACAAACACATCCAAATACTGGAAAATATTAGATTGCTCCTGTGAAGTCAGCCAAATGACTTTAACTCCGTTCTATAAGTTACTCAGTCTGTCACATAGAAGCCATTTTGGTTAAAGAGGTTTTAACTAAGCTCAGGTAGTTTTCAGTCTTTGACTAGGGATACCTTAAATCAATTAACTGAATTGTATTTACATAGTTTGGCAGTGGGATTGAGAACTCTAGAGCTAATTATTTTCATTTTGTACATATTTGTCTGATGGACAGATGTGATTTCCCCATCAACCTGCCTCTCATCATATAAACTATCTATTTCTGATCCAACCCTTTAAAAGAGAGAGAGTGGAATAGAACAATTCTCACTGAGAATAATAGACTAATATAAATATGAAGTTTCTAGATCAATTCATTTAGGAATGATGACCATTTTTAAGTTAATTTATTTTAAAAAGCAGCCTCACATTTTTCATAGACTGCACTAGCCTGATGATGAATTTGCATCAGAATTTCTAAAACCAAAATGTACCCTGCATAAGATCAAGCCTCTAAAGTTGAAAGCAAACTACTGTAATTTTGGTAAAGTTTAGGGTGAACAGTCAAAATCTGCTTCTTAATGAAAAACTGCCTTTTGTATCAACTGTAAAAAATTGTGCTAAGCATTATATTAAGCATGACATCTTCAATGAATTCTACAAACTGGAATTAAGTAATTAATCATAAGTAATGTCAGATTGTGTCTAAATTACAGTCCTATCTGGTATTCAAGTAGAGAAGCTATATTACAGCCTGAGGTCCCCAAAGAATTTGACTTGATTTTGCCAGAATTCTTCCTAAACAGAGGCTCCTACACAGTCTGAGCTACAGAACAGTTCTGCCAAAACTTGAAACAGGTGCAATCTGTCCTTCCATCTGTGCTCATTCAGCTCCATTGACTGCTGAGGAGAGGAGGGCTAGGTTTTCCTTCTCCTGGCACCTGAGGGTGCGTCTACACTGGCAACTTAGGTCGACTTAAGGGCTATGTCTACACTAGAAAAAGTTATGTCAACTTTGTTAAATCGACTTAATAAGGTCAACTTTAAGTCGACTTAAAGTCGACCTTATTAAATTCACTTAACAAAGTGGTTACCCTGAATGAGGACTTAGTAAGTCAACATAACTGCCCTTAAGTCGACTTAATAAAGTCAACTCAAGGGTTATGCCATGTCTACACTGTTCTTAAATTGACCTAAGGACTCGATTTAAGGACTATGTCAACCTAACCGGCGGTTCTTACTAAATCGACTTAAGCTTTCATTAAGTCGGCTTAAGGAATTTCTTAAGTAGACTTAATGACAGTCCAGTGTGGGCAGGGAGTAATTTAGGTCAACTTAAGGCTACTTGCCAGTGTAGACATACCCAAGGACGCTTAAGTCAACCTACACAAAGCCGCAGCCACACTGGGATTTTATTAAGTCAACTTAAGTGCTTCCTTAAATCAACTTAATAACAGCTTAAGTTGACTTAATGACACCACCTCTGAAGGTCAACTTTATCCTTAAGTCGACTTCTTAAGTCAATTTAAAGCCAGTATGGACGAGGAATAGCGCTAAATTGACCTTATTAAGTCAACTTAAAGCCAGTGTGGATGGCTATGTCTACTGTTAAGTCAATTTAACAAGGTCGACTTAAGTCGACTTAAAGTGTAGCCACTCTGTTAAGTCAACTTAACAAGGTCGACTTAAAGTCGACCTTGTTAAGTTGACTTAACAGAGTTGAGTTGACTTAACTTTACAAGTGTAGACATAGCCCCAGTGATTCTAGATACACTCTCACAGATGTCCACCCAACAGAATTCATAAGGGCTTTTGTAAAGCTGAATTTGAAAGTGGTACCAAATTTATCTTTAGTATGAAAGAAGAAAACATTCAGTAGAACACTGAAGATTCAGAAAGGTTGTTCACCAGCTATTTAAATTATGGCTAAAAGGTCATCTCCCTTCTCCTGCCCTTCTTAACTTGCAAACTCTCTACTCTTTTCCAAATTTGCATGGAAAGATCAGTGAAGTTACACCACTAAATCCTCTCATATGACCTGTTTTGAGGAGCACTAAAGGCATCAGCTATATTTACACATAAGTTTGTAGGCTTTTCAAATGAAATATTCCTGTATGCTGTAGAAAATTCTGGAAATCAGGGTGATGAGCAGTATTAGGGAGAGGAAAGACAAAGGAAAATCGCTACGTTTAGATTGAATAAATCAATACCTGTATGTGGATTAGGGGTAATATCAGAATTTTAATCTTAAGAAGGAGAGGAAAGATGGAGAAAGCTTTTATAGACCCAACATTGCTAGTAGCATAGTTTAAATTATTAACAGCCAACTCTTTTAATAAAACCCTCCTTGCACTCACAAGAGAGATGTTTTTGGTGGTTTTTTTTTAAAGACAGCTTTGCACCGGGCAGGTTTTTCTCCAGCTCCAACAGCTCTCTATAAAACTCATTCTATAAAGTACCACAAGTGCTTCTGAGAACTAAATTAAGTTTCTTGAGCTTGGAAACAAAGTTTGTTTTCACTTGCTTAGAAAACTTTGACAAAATTTCTGAGTGTACAAGCTTTTATTTATCAGATGGCAATCTTTTCCAAGGCAGCATGAAGTCTGAACTACTTAGATCTTGTGAAATCATGGGGTGAATTGGGGGAGTAAAATAAGGAACAGAAGGCCCAGAGAAGAAAAAGGCTTCATGTTAATGAGCAACATATTTTAAAAATAAAGACAAAATAGAAGAAAAGCAATGCAAATAACATAGTAAATATGAACAGCTTTAAATATGATCTTAATAAAATTGATTTTAAAGCATGACTAACACTGATAACATCTTAATGTTTTCTTGTGTAAGAAAAATGTCAAATATGCTGAAAAAACACTAGCTATTGTGTACACATTATCGTCCAACTATTGCCACTGATATTCCAGAGGAACTGGATAATTATTACAGGTGGGGAACATGGCAAAACTATTCCTGAGCATGTTTGGGACTCTTTAATTGCAGTGCACTCCAATACAAGCTTTTCTCTTTGCTTTTATACAGAATTTTATGCAGCTTTTTTTATTATTATTATTATTTGCATGAATGCATAAAGAAGAACATCTTATTCATGTTAACAGAAGTATCTTTTCTTGAAGAAACATATTTATTTTTGAATGAGTGTAAGCAGGAAGTACTCTTAGCTCATGCTGGTTTTGTATATTTTTGGGGAGTAAGGGAGACAAGAGAATAAGAGAGTGAGATGACCAATGACTTTTTAAAAAGCCATGTGTGATTTGGATTTATGATCTCATTATCAAGACAAGCAGAAAATGTTTCAGGAGGTCTGGAGCTGTCTTCCCTGGTGATAAACTCATTTTGTCCCACGGCACATCACTGATAGGAATACATGATTTCTAAACTGAGGATTTAAGTATGAAAGGTTCAAGTCCTCATAGATGTGTAAATATTTAGGGCCCTGAGACCCAGGAAAGGGGTTGGTTTCACAGTGAAGCTCCAGTCTGAATGGGAATGTCCACATAGCTATTTTTAATACTGTAGTACCAGCCTGATTCATTAAATCTTGGATCTGAGACTCAGTGTTGTGAATGTTCTTTCTTCTGTGTAGACATACCTGTTGGTAATTTTAAGGCACCAATAGGTTCTTACTTTGTCTCTCCCACCTCCATACCTGGCAAAAGTGGAGAGACTGTTCTATTGTTTGAGAATCTAAGAAATATTTAACCTTGCTGTACTATCTTTCCTTAAGTGAACACCAGAAAAGCTAACACTGTCATATTCACAAATAAATGTAGACTGAGATGCTTCCTGAATTCATTAGGAGGAAATCCTTCAAACCCATCAGTCATAGGCTATGTCTATACTGGCAAGTTAGTTCGAATTCAGGAAGCTTAATTCAAACTAACTAAAGCCATGGCTACATTAGGCTTTCATTAGTTCGAATTAAGGGCTTCCTTAATTCGAACTAATACATTCAAATATGCTATTCGAACTAAGGGTTAATTCAAACTAGTTAGTTCGAATTAACCAATGTGGCCATGTTAGTTCGAACTAATTGTTTAGTTCGAACTAACCGGCCCATTGAACTCAATGCAATTCGCTAATTCGAACTAAGCAAGTGCCATGAATAGCACTTGCTTAGTTCAAACTAAATTTTTCTAGTTAAGTTAATTCAAATTGGTTTGAATTAGTTAGTTCGAATTAACTAATTCAAACTAACTTTAAATTCCAAAGGGGTAGCCGTGTTAGTCTATTGTAGAAAGACAACAGAGTCCAGTGGCACTTTTAAAGACTAACAGATTTATTTATCGCATGAGCTTTCATGGGAGAAAATCCCACTTTGTGAGACGCTTTGAAGATGGGAAAGTTACAGAATGGGAGGAAATTAAATGCAGGGGAGTGTATGACATAGGATCAGGTCAGGCTGTGACAGCAAATCAAAATAGGTGTTAGGATTCAAACACTGGGGAACAGCACATAGAGGAGGGTGAGGTCAAATCACTTGTTGTAATGAGAGAAAAATCCATAGTCCCTGTTTAACCCCAAGACAACTGAGTCAAATTTGCATATAAGTTCGAGTTCTGCAGTTTCTCTTTGAAGCTGTGATTTGTTATTCATCTGTTTTAACACAGCTATTAACAACTCGTAAAGGGAGTGAGCAGGGAGATTGAAGTGTTCCCCTATTGGTTTTGTAGTGTTGCAATTTCTGATGTCAGATTTGTGTCCATTTATTCTTTGGCACAGAGACTGTCCCGTTTGTCCAATATATAAGGCAGAGGGGCATTTCCGTCATATGATGGCATAAATCACATTGGTAGGTGAGCAGGTGAACGAGCCCTTGATGGAGTAGATGGCTTGATTAGGCCCTGTGATGGTGTCATCAGTGTAGAGATGAGGGCAAAGTTGGCAGCGTGGTCTGTTGCAGGGATATGTTCCTGCTTTAGTGTTTCTGTTGTATGATCTGTAGTTTCTGGTAAGTATCCTTTTAAGGTTAGGGGGCTGTCTGAAAGCAAGGAGAGGTCTGTCTCCTAAGGCTTGAGAGAGTGAGGGATCATCTTGTAAAATAGGCTGTAGATCTTTGATGATGTGTTGAAGAGGTCTGGCTTGAGCGTTATAGGTGGTGACCAGTGGCGTTCTGTTGTTGTTTCTCATGGGCTTCTCCTGCAGTACTTGACTTCTGGGTACCCCTCTGGCTCTATCAATTTGTTTCTTCACTTCTGCGGGTGGGTACTGTAGTTTTAAGAATGCCTGGTAGAGATCCTGAAGGTGTCTGTCTCTGTCTAAAGGGTCAGAGCAAATGCGGTTATATTTTAGGGCTTGACTATACACAATGGATCGTGTGGTGTGTCGAGGATGAAAGCTCGAGGGATGTAGGTAACTATACCAATCAGTAGGTTTGCGGTATAGAGAGGTCTTTATGTGCCCATCGCTAATTTGCACTGTAGTGTCCAGAAAGTGGATCTCTTGTGTGGAGTGTTCCAGGCTAAGTTTGATTGTGTTGTGGAAATTGTTGAAATCTCTATGGAAATCTTCAAGGGCATCTTTACCATGGGTCCAGATGATGAAGATGTCATCAATATAGCGTAGGTAAAGTAGAGGTGCTTTGGGATGAGACGTGAGGAAACGTTGTTCTAAATTGGCCATAAAGATGTTGGCATATTGTGGGGCCATGCGGGTACCCATAGCAGTGCCACTGACTTGAAGGTATAAATTATCTTCAAATCTGAAATGGTTGTGGGTGAGTACAAAGTCACAGAGGTCAGCCACAAGTTTAGCTGTGTCATCATCTTGGATAGTTCTTCTAATAGCTTGTAATCCATCCTTGTGTGGGATGTTAGTGTAAAGAGCCTCTACGTCCATAGTGGCCAGGATGGTATTTTCTGGAAGACAGTCAATGGATTGGATTTTTCTCAGGAAATCTGTAGTGTCTCTCAGATAGCTACGTGTGTTGATAGCATAGGAGAGAATCCACATAGCCAGATAATCCTGCTGTAAGCGTGCCAATGCCTGAGATGATGGGTCGTCCAGGATTTCCTCTTTTATGTATTTTTGGTAGTAGATAGAATATCCCTGGACGGGGTTCTGGCGGTGTGTCTGTCTTGATTTGTTCTTGTGCTGCTTTGGGGAGTTTCTTGAGTAGGTGTTGTAGTTCCTTTTGGTATTCCTCAGTGGGGTCAGAGAGGAGTGGTTTGTAGAACGTTCTATTGGACAGCTGTTTATAAGCCTCCTGATCGTAATCCGATTTATTCATGATGACGATGGCACCTCCCTTGTCAGTCTCCTTAATAATAATGTCAGAGTTGTTTCTGAGGCTCTGGAGGGCATTACGCTCTGCATGGCTGAGGTTATGGTGTAAGTGATGTTGTTTGTCCACAATTTCAGCCTTTGCCCGGTGGCGGAAACAATCTATATAGAAGTCTAGTCTGTTGTTCCGACCGTCAGGAGGAGTCCACATTGAATACTTTTTCTTGCAATGTTGGGAGGAAGGTATCTGAAGGTCATTGCGTTCTACATTGGTGGTGGCGAAATACTCCTTGAGTCTGAGACAGCGAAAGTAGTTCTCCAGGTCACCGCAGAATTGTATCTTATGTGTGTGTGGGGGGGAGGGGGGCAAAAAGAAAGTCCCCGAGACAGCACAGATTCCTCTGCTGGAGTAAGTCTGTAGCATGAAAGATTAACAATGTTGTTGGGTGGGTTAAAGGTGCTGTTGTTATCCCTTGTGGTGTATTGGAGCTCAGACAGTTTGTTGTCTTTTTTCTTCTGTAGGGAAGCAAAGTGTGTGTTGTAGATGGATTTTTCTCTTTTTTGTGAAGTCCACCGAGAGCAAAGAATGTGCTGGATGATGGTTTTCTAGAAGAGATTCCAGTGTGGAGACTTCATTTCCAATTTTTTTCTGTTTGCTGTACAGGATGTTGATAAGGTGATTTCTTAATTTCTGAGAGAGTTTATGGCACAATCTCTCACTGTAATCTGTGTAATATGTCGATTGTAATGGATTCTTTACCTTCAGTCCATTAGGTATAATGTCCAGTTGCTTGCATTTGGAAAGACAACAATAGACTAACACATCTACCCCTTTGGAATTGGAGTCATATTTTGGAATAAATCATAGGGAAAAGCTACCTAAAAAAATGTATATATTTATTTTTAAATGAAAAAATGGCACTTTACATAATAAAAAATGTTCAATTTTGTTGAGGTGGCTCAATGAAAATATTTGAAATTAAAATTTTCATTTTGAATTGAATCTTTTTTTTTCCAAATTTAAATAAATAAGTTTTCAAATGTTTGCATTATCTCTATTTTTTCTCTCTTTCCCTCTTTTTTAACACACCTCTCTTTTTTGTCTGGTTTGTTTTTTTTATGTACTCATAGCTCATAGACTCTAAAGTCAGAAGGAACCAATACGATCACCTAGTCTGACCCTCTCCACAAGGCAGGCCAAAAACCTCACCCACCCACTCCTGTAATAAACCTCTCACCTATGACAGAGTTATTGAAGTCCTCAAATCATGGTTTAAAGACTTTAAATACAGAGAATCACTGGCAGTGAGCCATGCCCAATGCTACAGAGGAAGGTACCCCCACTCTTTTCCAGAAGAGAAGCAGCAAAATGAGAGGAAACTGCTCAAAAAGCAAAACCTTTTTAGATTTTCAAAACTGGAATTAAAGCTGATGTTTCAAATTTCCTGTTTTATGTCAAAAATGCAAATGGCTCCCTCTCCCCCCGTCCCTGCCATGAGATTAAATGAAACAAAAACAATAATTGATTGGCAAATTATTGGCAAAAATATATTTTGGCACTTTGGATTTGTCCTATCACTGGTGTTCTCCCTTGAAACATAGAATACTTCCTTGCTGGTGAGAATTTACATTTTTTTTCTCCAAATATGATTACCCATCAAAGTGGGAAGCATGTTTTCAGTCACCTAATTAAACAGCAATGCCAGTTCCAGACAAATTGCTACAGGAAGTCAAGGTTTTGAAAAGATGTTTGCTTGTAAACTGGTATAAAGCATTGGGTGTACTGAATTATAATGCACTAGCTTAGCTAGAAGGCCTGCAATATAGCAGAGAAGAAGTTGTGAATACTGTTTAGCCATTGTTTTTGCCTTCTGAAGGCCAGCTCTGAATGAAATGATGAATTTCTGGCTTCCACTGGTGTTTTCTGAATGTATATCAGTGAAATATAAACACAAATGAGGGAAAATGCCTTGTGGGGCCACTTTCATTTCATACACTTTTTTGGCTATGTCTACACTTGCAAGTTAGTTCGAATTAAGGAAGCTTAATTCAAACTAACTTAAGCCTTGGCCACACTAGGCTTTCATTAGTTCGAATTAAGGGCTTCCTTAATTCGAACTAATAAATTCAATTGCATAGTTTGAATTAACGGTGAATTTGAACTAGTTAGTTCGAACTAATCCAATGTGGCCATGTTAGTTCGAACTAACTGCTTAGTTCAAACTAATTGGCAGATTGACCTTCCTGCAACCAATGTTCCCTCTAAGGTTTGCTGGCTTGTGTGCAAAATTTTCAAGCCATTTGCAAAACTTTTTCTGAATAAATTTTTTGTGTAAAGTCACACAACAGGCATTAATATATAGGCATTAATTGAAGTTAAAGTGATTGTAAATAGAATTAATTAATTGTGTTTAATTAATTGAATTTGAATGAATTTTGAATTGAAATTTAATTTTTAGAAAGGTTTTTATTTAAAATTAATTTTTAAAAAGCTTTTGAAAGAAAGAAAGAAAGAAAGAAAGAAAGAAAGAAAGAAAGAAAGAAAAAGGAAGAGAAAGAAGGAAAGAAAAAGAAGAGAAAGAAGAGAAAGAGAGAAAGAAAGAAGGAAAGAAAAAGGAAGGCAAAGAAGAGAAAGAAGGAAAGAAAAAGGAAGGCAAAGAAGAGAAAGAAGGAAAGAAAGAAGCTGAGAAAAGAAAGAAGAAAAAGAGAAAGAAGCCGAGGCCGCTGGCGGCGGGGACCCGACCGCGGCCCTGGGAGGCCGCCGGCAGGGCAGAGCAGACCCCGGCACCAGAGGCTGATCCCGGCCCGGTGCCGGGAGGACGAGGCCGTTGGCGGAGCAGAGCCGACCCCGGCCCCGGAAGTCGAGGCGGCTGGCTGGTGCGAGGCGGGGAGCCCGCCCCGGCCGCAGCCACCTCACTGTCCTGGCTGCGTGGGGCATGCTGGCAGGACCGTGCACCTGTCCTGGCCCTGAGCCTGCCTGTTCCGGCCGGGGGGCGGGGAGGGTCAGCCCAGAGGCCGGGCTCAGCCCGGGTCTGCTGCAGCAAAGCCGCAGCCCCGGGGATCTGGAGGGGGCGGCGGGGGCTGCTGGGCTGCGCAGGGATCCCTCAGTGCTGAGCGGTGGTTGCGACAGCCCCTGCGTGGCCATGCACCTACACATCTTAGAGGGAACATAGCCTGCAACTGACTAATTCAAATTAAGCAAGTGCCCTGCATGTCCATGGCTAGTTCAAACTAGCATTCTAGTGGGGGAATTCTAGTTCGAATTAAGTTAATTCAAACAAACTACAATTAGTTCAAATTAGTTAATTCAAATTAACTAATTTGAACTAGCTTTTGTAAGTGTAGACATAGCCTTTGTGCTGTAAGATGAGCTAAAAAACAATCAAACAAACAAACTTTGGGTGTGTCAAGCATGATGATATTCCTAGTAGGCATTGTGTGTGAATTCAGTATACTATTGTTTAAATAACAATAAAGGCCAGAGTGAACATTTACCCTCTGCTCTGTTTAAAGTTCAACAGACAGCACGGGTAGCTGAGGATGATCTCCAGAAAGGAACTATGACCCAGAGGCATCTTTTTGAGACAGTTGCTCTAGGTTTCTGTTTTGTGCAGGGCTGGGTAGTATGCTGCTGCAGCCCATTACCAAAGAAAACATATACCCTCCCCTAGTTCTCCCCCAGAGATACACGGGGGGAGTAGGGGAGAGAAAGGATAGAATCTTGACTCTACTTACTTCCTAAATGCCCATGGTAATGGCAGTTGCATGGAACTACATCTGTCCTCCTCCCCCTGTATTTTTTTCATGTGGCTGCGTAGGTCTCAGCATTCCTCTAGCCTTAGGTAAATAATATTATATTTCAGAAATTAGTTCCCAACTGAAATGTGTTTCTGCTTGCAAATATATTTGCTAACGTGTTAGGGTTCCTTGCACATACTTGGTACCTTTTGATCTTTTTTTTTCCCCCAGTGTAATTAATTATTTGCAAAATAACGTGTAGAAAATCATGCTTCAATACACCCTTTTAGTGACCAAACTTTTCAGTCAAAACACAGACACATGAGTAAGTGCTAGAACTCAAAGTGTGGGGAGTGCTGTTGTACCAATTGGCTTGAAATGGTTTCCATTATGTACATAGTTTACGGTTTGGTTCAATGGCTCTTGGCACCCTTCTATAAAAATTATTCTAGCACCCTTGCACACATTCTGCAGAATAAAAAGGCTGGAGAACACTCTGTGTGTGTGTGTGTGTGTGTGTGTGTGTGTAACCTTCAGGTGGGCTAAAATTCATTTAATTGCCCTTCTCCAGTGCCCCACAGAAATCAATCCCAATCCCTGTGGAGAAAGCAGCTGGAGACCCAGGATCCAGTCTGTAGAGGACTCACAGCAAAGATTGCTCAGAGTTACCACCCCACATTAAAATACTACTAAAAACAAACATAACAATGAACTTTATTAACTACTAACTAAATGAACCTTATCCTAAGAAAACAAAATACAATTAACCAAGAACAATCCCTCCAGAAAACCCCCTGCATGAAAGATACCAAAGAGTCCCAAAGTCCCGGTAGAGTTCACCCACTCTCACCTACAGTCTCTGTTCCAGTGTAGAAGCCTGAGTGGCAAGAAATAGCTGTCCTCTTCTTTCTTTGCTGGAATCCAATGTAGCATTCCATGCAGGCTTTTTCTTCTCCTTTGCAACCAGCCCTCAGTCCCATATGCATGTCTGCAAGGTCTGTTGCAAATGACTCCATTACAGGGAGAAAACATCTTGTTCACTCCTGGCTCAGCTTCTCTCCAGAAAACTGAGCACATGGTCTCCTTTCAAGACAGCTCCTGCCTGCTGTCTGCATAGACTGCTGCTCTCATGTCATTTGACTGACAACATCACATCACACCAGCAGGACACCCTGTGGAGCATGCTCAAAATGCTACCACTCCCTGCTTCTGGAAGTTTCTAGTTGTGGATAGCTAATCTGCCCAGCAACAGTAACCCACCCTTAGCAGGTCTCTCAGAGATAGCCTTTTCAGGCATATGGGTTACATGTGCACACATACATACATGCATGTGTGCAGTAAATAAAGGCCCAGACCATTTAAGCAAAACAGGAGAAGATTTGCTAAACTGAAGTCTAGGAATTTGCTTTAAATAAGTAAATGCATAAAATTTACAATAAAATTTGAGGTCTAGATTTTGTCCTCAGCTGAACATGAAGATTGCATCTCTAGTTGGTTCTAAGGTTGGAATTGAGCCTAATGCATGTACTATTATGAGGAAAACAAGGGAAGAATCAATTTTAAAAGACCAGTAAAAAGCATGCATTCTTTAAAACAGTATTGAAGAAATAAAAATATCTGACTCCAAAGTTCTCCTTCCAATGCCATCATCAATATGAAGAACATAATTAAGATATATTTTTAATAAAATTGTATTGTGGATGTTCTTTCCTAGGGCAATACTCTGAAATTAGCATTAAAATATAGTTAATAAACCATCCTAATATTATACAGTTAATTTATTAAAGCTGGAATATTTACAAGTTACATTTATTATATTATTGATGAATTGCTACATTTTTTATATGCGGAAACCATATCCTTTCACCTCTTTGGAGAGATGTATTTAGAGCTTTTTAACATAACTTGTACTTCAATGCAAAATGTCTGGCAATTACAATGCAATACGTCTGCAAACAGAATGATTTTGTTCTACTCTTAACTCCAAAAATAGGAACTTCAAAAGGTTTAGAAAAAGATGTATAACATACTAACATGCATATCTGCCATATATAAGGACCAGTTAACTAATTTGCTTGCTTGGTTTTTTTTCTCTTTCTCTTTTCCTTTTTTTTTTTGTTCTTTTAAATACTTCATATAATTCTTTGAATTCAAACTCATAAAAACTGTTGATGAGATTCAGCTTCAGAGGGGCGTTTTCTGACCCATAATATTTCAAAAAACACATTTCTGGAAACTTTGCTATATTAAATCTTATTAATACAGGGGTCTGGAGCAATCATTATTGAGTTGTCAACATAGTCTACAGGATATAAATCTAAACAAATGCCTCTAGTATAAAAGGAATTCTTTATTAAAACCACCTTTCTTTAAGGCTATATTACCTCAATATGTTATTTTTGTATGTTTTTAGGAGAGTTCCTCTGATGTCACCACAGTTGGTCAACTACTTGCTTGTGTTGTATCAAAACTAGCAAAGTTACATTTTAAAGAAAAGCTTGTTGATGTGGAGCTTAATTAAAATCAGTGGAGTATCTCTGTTTTTATCAGTTCCAAGAAGTGAAATCAAATACAGTTAGTACTGGGTGGTTCAAACCTCACATTTCCTCATTTCTTGTCATGTTGTCTTCAATGGCCATTTAAATAAAAGACCATTTTTTCTGTTTGTGTCCCATGTCCAATGATGCTAACAAGGAATGGTGAAAGGGTGATCATGAGTTTGACATTTCATGTCAATCTGGTGAAATTTACCACAGACTTTTAAAAATATGCTTTAACAGGTGTCTAAGAACACTATTTTGAGGTGGTGCAGAGTGAAGTGAATAGTTAAGGTTGTTCCTGAGAACTGTGGCTAGTAGGCTATAGATAACATAGATTGTTGCCCTCTATGAGCGAAACAGCTAGTCAGATTTCTGGGCCCTGTGAATGTGACAGCTGGGAGGAGAAATTGGTAACAGTCAGGTATTTCTTTTGTGCAATTCTGTTTATTTGCAAAGAATGTACCAAGTTCTGTGTCTCTGGACACAGAAGAAATCAAATGGCAGGAAACAGCTTCTTTTGCTCTTAGGGTTTCATATGCCTGGGCTCCCGCCCAAGCCAGGATGTCTACACTGAGATTTCCAACCCAAGAGTCCAAGCTAGTTGAACCCAAGCAAATTAGCCTGGACCCCTGGACTCAGTGCCTCTTTTTCTTTGGTTTTTATTCAACTGAATTGTAGACTTTTGCACTATGCCTTTTTAGGTGTGACTTCTTAAATGTTTCTTAAAAGGATCTTAAGTAAAGGGTTAGTCCACAACCAGTTTCAAAGAGGCTTCACTATCACACCATTGTCAGAGATCTGCACTAACTGCAGGCTAATGTTAAAGTTTCAGTGATATCCAATATGGGTGGCAAGTAATCAGCTAATAATGCTTCTGTGAATGTGTGTCACCACCATGCATAAACATTTTTAAGGATTAATCTCTTCACTGAAACAAGGCAGTTTCCTGCAAGTCCAGTCAATCTAGGCTGTCCATCCAACATGACATTCTTACCATTGGCCTATGAGCATGTATTCATGAATTTTCAAAGCCTTAGCAGGCATGTAAGGAATTCCTGATGCTATCTTATTTCAAAACAAGAAAGTTGCCATATGCTTCAGTCATGGAGGAGGAAAATGCAGTTAGTGGCAGCTGACATGTGAATTCCAGAGCCATTGAGCCAGCAGTTCCAAACACATGGTTTTGTCAGTTATCTGATAGTTAGAAACAGACATTAGGTGTAATGAAGCCAATTAGCAGGAAGTTGTTGTGTGTTGACTTTTGTCAAGTAGCTGAAAAGTTTACAAAGCCACAAGGATTATCAATTATTTTAAAACTGCCAAATTATTTTGAAATTTGAAATTGGACACTTAATTTTTTTGTGACTGACATTTGGAAAGATATTTGTTTCCAAAAGGCAAACTGATTTATTTAATTAGGTGTTTTGATAATCCACATTACCCCTGAATTTGGTTATCTAGTTTTTAGTTTGTAGGTATGACACACTAGCCACCATCAGCTTTAAATGTAAAGAGAAAGTTACTAAGTATTTCTTAATAAATAGAAAAGAAAGAATAATTTGGTGATTGCATCTATGGAAATGAGAGTAGGATACTTATCTTATAATTTGAAACACATATGAGGGTCACCCCATCCCAAGATTTAGTAATGGCCCATCACAGTACAGGTATAATTTATTAAGCAGATGAGAGCTGAGGGGGAGGCAATGTTGGGCACCATGATAGAAGGTTATTTAATGTGGACAGGATAATGCAACCTGTCAAAATGCAAACAAATACATAAACAAATATAACAAATGTTATTTAAATTGGAACAAATGGAACTGGATTCCACCTATCTATAATAATGTTAAATATATGAAAATATATATATAATAAAATATAACAATTCAAACATCAAAACACTACAATTTACTCTTAAGTGTGTTGGAAGTCCAATGCAATTTGAATTGCCTGATCACTGTCCTACAGGCCTAGCCTAGCGTCAGTTGCTTGCTTAGCTATTTTGACTCCTATGGCATGACATCTTCTGGCTGGCACAGATGAATTGGACTACTGAGTAACCTTACAGATGTCTCAGTTTCTGCATACCATGGCACATAACAAGGTAAAATACATGCTTGCAGCTGCACATAGATAACAACGATGAGAACAAGTTATTCTTGAACATCTTGAGGTCCACGTTTTCATTGCCAAGGGGAATATTTTTAAAACGACCGTCCTATCCCCAGATCCTGTATTGATGACCCTAATTATAATGATGAGAATGGAATGTAGTCAAGAGTAAGAATCCAAGGTGGGAAATTAACATATATGATAATGAGTAGAGAGGTAATTAAGTGAAAGCAGTTTATAGAAAGGTATAAGTTACTATTTGGACGAAGGGGTGTGCTCCATTGACACCTGATTCCACGAGATGTGCTGCAAATTGGACAAAAGGACACTGACTGTCTGATGGGACCCCTGAAGAAAGCCCTTCCTCTATACTGCCTTCTGAGAAGCTGCTTAGCTGTCCAGGCTTAGTGTAGTTAATTTTAGGGTTTGTATGTAACTAGGGGTGCGTATACACTTACAATTTAATCTGCGTCTACACTACATTTTCCTTAAGTCGACTTAAGCAGCAGCTTAAGTCAATTTAAGGAAAATTAAAGTCGACTTTATAAAACCTAGTATAAAGTCAACTTTACTGGCTAAGTCAACTTTATTAAGTCGACTTAGCTAGTGTAGACGCAGATTAGACCTAAGTCAACTTTAAGTTGACTTAAAGGGCTTCAGGGATCCCCCACTGCCCTCTCTGCCAGGGTGGCTGGCACAGGCAGAGCCTGGTGTGCTCCTCCCCCCCACAAGGCAGAACAGAACCCTGCCCACCTTGCTCCTATGCCCTGCCAGTGTCCCTGTCCTGCTCAGCCCCCATTGTACCTAGGTACAATTGAGCAAATGCTGAGCCCCCTGGCACTTGGCAAGGGGTGCCCCCCCGCCACCGTGGACCATTCCCAGGTCCACCTAGCCCCTAGAAGTTGATTAAGGAATCCAGTGTGGATGCTCTAAGTCAATTTGGCTGGGTCCCCTTTAAGTTGACTTAATTTTTGAGTGTGGATATTCTAAGTCGACTTAACAAAGTCGACTTATTTGGCCAAGTGTAGACATAGCCTAGGATATCTATAGAAAACCTTGCTAATTAAACCTTATTTATTCGAAAATCATGTATACTGTGTTTCACTGGAACTCATGCTAATCACTAATCGTCCAGTATCAAGAAAGCGTGCATAACTAAATATTACCTCCTAAAGAAAGAAACAAAACAAAACCTCTATCTCTATTTCCATATGCACAGGCTATTATCTTATTGGTTGTTTTAGTAACAGTATAGTTCAAGGTTTCCCTTTCTCCAGATTTCCCCCTGGACACTAATGCCCAAGTCAGTCTTTGAGCCTCAAGTGCCTCTCATGACTTCCAGAAGAGATTACTTGATTCCAGTGGTGCCTGCTTGTTGAGGTGCATGTTAGACCAAACCCACTGGATCTGAAGAACCTTTAGTTCTCCTGTTCTGGATCTCCTGGACCACCCAAATCAATGACAGGAGACAGCTAGATTTCTTGTTCACAGATATACAGGAAGGAATGCTCAGGAACATGCCATCAGAAATGAACTGACCTGACCATCCTACTTTAAACTGCCAGGACCCTCTCCTGAGTGTCTCTCTGTCCTTCCCAACCTCAGCCTCTCCAGTTTCTCTCAGCCCTGGTTTCCCCATGTCCTTCAGAATGCCCTTCACACCCTTGCCTTCTTTCTCCCTGCTTACTTCCATGCTCTCTGTTGCTCTAGGTTCTCCTTCCATACTCCCTCAGCCTGCCTCTGTCCCTCTACCACCCTCCTTTCTTAAAAAAAACAAAAACAAACTAAAACTATAGCTCATTTCAAGGACACAGGATTTTAAAATTAATAACTTCTCCCTGTATGGCTGGTTTCAAAGAGACTTTGTTTATGTCTGGAAACGTATTAGCCACACTATAGCTATAGCTCAGTATACACAAACAGAATTGCAGGATAAGAAGATACCAGCTGCTGTTCTATGCAACTGCAATGCATTGAAGGAATCTATTAGTGTCACAGAAATAGAGTGTATTCACCTTTTGAAAACAGTAGTCTCTCACAAACATCTGCCTAATATAAAAGGAACCCTACACAGTTCTATAATACAGAATGTCTTCTTCATGATTTACAGACTCACACTTCCATCTCACTAATTTCAAAAGGACACCAGAATAAAAAGAGAATAAATCCTCATTATGCAAAGTATTTAACAAATCAGTTAAAATGCTAAGGTATCAAAACCAATGGGTAATATCAGTTAAAATATTTTGAGTCATAAGAAAAAATCCATTACAATTTGGAATCAGGCAACTATGCACAAAATGATAATTAGAAGTGGTTTAAAGAAACCACCTTTTTAAAAAAAAAAAGTCTTCTGTGACCCAGGTCTCCTGGGATAACTACCTGTATATGCAAAAATGAGAGCCAAACTCTCTGAACACTGATGGGTGACACCAAAACCAGACTTCCTGACAGCCAAAGCCCTTGATTCTGATTCCCCACACTGGTTATCTAGAAGCACCACAAAGTACAAACAGCACCCTTTGCAGCTTTTCAGCCACTGGTTCCCAAATCACAATTGCGTCTATTAAAGACATAGGTTTTCCTGACCCGAGAGGTTCAGCCTCATTACACAGAAGAATATAGGTTTTGGATCTTACCCAAAAATACCACGCTGCTTACCAATACTTTACTAACTAAAACTAAAGGTTTATTATGAAAAGGAGAGAAACAAAATATGAGAGATTTTAAAGGGTTAAAGCAAATCATATACATAAAATGATTTAGTGTCCATGTAAAGCAAATCCTTGGAAGAATTTGGAGTTTTCAATCTTGTTTAGATCCTCTGGTGGGCACTCAGTGCCTGGGTGGGTCTCAGCCCTTTGTCCAGTTTCAGATGAATGGATCCAGAAGAAGGTATTGGCTGAAGGCAACTGAAGACAAAATGGAGTTGGGTGCAGGTGCTTTTATCATCTCTGGCCTTTCCCTTGAGGTGTGGAGTTTTACAAATCAAAATGGAGTTGAGTCACTTGGGCAAGTCCTAGTGGTTCCACAGGTTTCTCCCTGGGCCCACTATATCTGTGAGTTTCCTTACTGGGCCATTAAGGAAACAACTGCTTTAGACATCCTGTCTGGGGAATTTCCCAGAAGCATATAAATTGGGATACAGACACAACAAACATATTCATAACTTCTAATACAGGATACAATTCCTATATATAAACAATATAATAATTCCTAGCAAATTACAACTTTTTATTGGTGCCAAATATATCATATCTGATATGGATTATTGCAATTATGAAATATTGATATGAAATAGTATTGAAAATGGTTCCCTAAAATCCACTCAGCATCACATTTTCCTTTTTTAATTTTCCAAAAATGTAGATATTTGATTTTCTTCAATTGTTGAACCCTTTTGACCACCTGCATAGTTGCTGTACTTTTTTTTAATCTGCAATTTTTATTGGTGGTGGCATTTTGGTTTTGTTTTGGTTTTCCTTTTTTTTTTTTTTTTTTGTTGGGGAGAGGGATGTCATTTAGGGGAAAAAAAACTGATAATATAAAATGTTGCCCTTAAAATATACAGCATACATATGCTATTCTAATAGGAAGCTATTTTAATTGTGTAACTTCTTTAGTAGTCTTTGATTTGTCCCGGCAAGGCAATAGTTGCTGCATGGAAAAATGTGCCTAATCCAAGACTGTGCTGTGCTAATTTGCATTTCTCATTACAGCAGGTAAAGAGGAATGATCATTTTAAGCTATTAATGGTACAGTAATGAGCAATATGACTGTTTCACTCATGGTACCTATGCATGACCATGTGTGCCTTGAATTAATGTGCAGGGAGTGTCTTGCTGCTACATCCGTCATACTCAAATCACAATTACACAAGACCTTTGGAAAGAAGGCTATAGGTGGCAGAAAATATGTCATTAAAAACATGTTTTTGACCTTTATTTAACAGTTCTACTGTCTCAGCAGCTTGGAAACCATCTTTGACCTAACCCAGATATGTGCCTGAGTGGTTTGACTAAACTCTATTTTTTAAGTTTAATGGAATTACAAGAATTTAAAATTCAGATGTTGTGCCTGTGCATTCCCTTTTAACACGCAGTAATAGTTGCAATATTTTAGCTGATGATCTCCCAACATTCTATTAGAGAAGCACATGTGTTTGTGTGTACATCCTCTTCAAGGAATTTCCCAATCGGTCTATGACAGGGGTCGGCAATTCAAAAGATAAGAAGAGTCATTTAAAAAAATTCCTTCAATAACCAAGTGTTTTGAGAGCTGCAATGGGTTTAACCTCCTGGTGGTGGTGGTGGTTGTGGGAGCTGGGCCAGGGTGCCTGCCGCAGGGTCCCCTGGCAGGGGGATAGGCCAGAATCAGGAGTAGGCAGACGGTAGGGTACCTAAGTGGTGGTGGCCAGAGGGTGGGTGGAGACAGAGCTGCAAGAGGGTAGCCAAAGAGCAGTATGGGGCTCCGGAGCTGCAGACTCCTGATCTATGATCACTCACTAGTCCATTGGTCCTGTCTGTGTGTGAGAACACTGAGTGGAATTTCTGATTTAATGAGCAGGTGTTTGTGGAATAAGCTCTGTGAGTACTGGTAGGTTTGCTGCTACTCATGGAGCTCGGTGTCATTCCACTCCAGTATGTGCAAATGTGTATGACATGAGGCATGATTGCTTTGCATTCCATATATCCTCTTGAGTATTACATATATTCAAATTAGTATGAGGATGAGGAGGGGGTAAGAGCCTGAGAGTTTTTGTATTATCATTAAATAGGTATTATCTTATCAACTGTGCAGAGGGCCACCCCAAGGCCCTTGCAACATTGTAGATATTGTCTTGGTTCTGCCCCTCAGCAGCAAGCAAACTTTCATCCCAGATGAGGAGGCAGAAAATTTCATTAGAAATCCACAATCACATAAAATGTAAATCAAAGATCAAAGCCATTAGTATCAAAGCCTCTAGTATAAGTCTGAGCCATCTCTGAATTTTGGGTTCAACAGCAATGCAGAAAAGTAAAGACATTGTCAAATTTATGAAACAGTTAATACAAAATATGATATAATCTTAATGATAGGCATTTTAAAAGTATTCTCATTAAAGCAGAGAATTAGTGGAAGGTACCAGATATGTTCTGACCACCACAACCACTTTACTGCCAGTTTACCACTTTGCTATTTAAAATAAATAAACGATTTAAACTGCACATTTTCTTGGGAATGTGAAGTTTTGGGATTTTGTTCAATTTTGTGGATTTCAATGTCTAAAA
Organism: Pelusios castaneus; assembly: GCA_007922175.1. NCBI lineage: Eukaryota > Metazoa > Chordata > Testudines > Pelomedusidae > Pelusios > Pelusios castaneus. The sequence goes on along the minus strand of ML685802.1, from coordinate 11,527,544 downwards.
GGTTTCTAGAGAAAGTAAGTTGGGAGAATTTGCAGGTCTCAAAAAATGTTTTGATCAAATAGTATTGAACTGACATAAGCAATCAACTATTTACAAGTAAGTTCTTTGCCACATCCTTCTGCCCAAACAGCAATTAATTAGTTTTCCAAATGACTCTAATAAGAGTATCACATAAGCTACCCTTCTTTTTAAAAAAATATATTTATGTGTTTAATAGGATAAACACAACTCAGTTAACTGGGTTTTTGGTTTGGGGGGGTGGGGTTTCGGTTTTGTTTAGCTTGCATGATAAAGTTTTTTAAATATTCATTACTACCTTAGAAAGTGTTCTTTCTCAAACCTACAGTACAATTTGCTGGACTAGATGCCCCGTGTTGCTCAGGAGTTCAGATGAGGTCAGTAAGAGAAATCATGATCCCACTGAAATCAATGGCCATTTTAACATTAAATTAAAGACCTGGATTTTTCCCAACAAATTTCTGAAAAGGTGCAGAGGTTAGTACTAACAAATTGCACTGCAGGAACAAGGTCCATAACAGAAATTTCCAGAGGGGTAGCCGTGTTAGTCTGTGTACAGCAAAAAACAACACATGCCAGGATGGAGGAGGGCAAATGTTAGCAAAGTCAGTTCAGAGAGCAGATGGGGCCTATTCACACCAGCTGATCAAAGGGAGAGAATGTGTGAACAGAACAATTACTTTTTGTAATGTGCTAACCATTCTAAATCCCTATTCAGACCTTGTCTGATTGTGTCAAGCTTGCAAATCAGCTCCAGCTCTGCAGTTTCATGCTGAAGTCTGTTTTGGAGTTTCTTTGTTGAAGTATGGCAACTTTCAAGTCTGCTACAGACAGCCCTCCAACCTGAAGCAAATACTCACCAGCAACCGAACACCATACAACAAGAACACTAATCCAGGAACCTAACCTTGCAACAAACCACGTTGCCAACTCTGCTTACACATTGACTCTCAATGGTGGTTTCTATTTCATGCATCTGACGAAGTGGGTTATAGTCCATGAAAGCTTATGCCTGAAATCTGTTATTCTATAAGGTGCCACAGGACTCTCATTATTTAAGGTCCATAACTATTTTCTCTTTAAACAAAGACTAGCCAATAATGTTTCAAAGGATGCAAAGTCTTTCTTGGGTTTTATTACAGAATGAAAAGGCACAGTGCAGTATATTTTATCTTACTTTAAATAATTAATATCTGTTAATCTTCTAGTTCATTGCAATAAACGTTTCATGCAATTGTTTAAGGGTAGATATTGTTAATTATGAAGGGCTAAATCCTGAGCTGCTGCAAACTAGCATGGCTCCATCGAACTTTACTGATTTATAAAAGATCTCACCATGCAGTTTATTTTACTGAACAAGATACAGAAAGAAATATTAAAAATAAGTGTAAATAATAAATTATTAATAACCAGTAGAAAAAATCTCCCCCCCCCCCCATAGTTGGATTGTTTTGTATAAAATAAATTCAGGGTTTATGATATAATTCTTCTGATCTGTGGTACATGTGGACATGTTGTGGTGGGTGTCTGCTACAGACCGCCAGACCAGAAAGAGGAGGTGGATGAGGCGTTCTATGGACAACTAACAGAAGTTTCCAGATCATCGCAGGCCCTGGTTCTTATGGGGGACTTCAATTATCCTGACGTCTGCTGGGAAGATAATACAGCAGTGCACAGGCAATCCAGGAAGTTTTTGGAGAATATTGAGGACAACTTCCTAGTACAAATGCTGGAGGAACCAACTAGGGGCCTTCCACCTCTAGACCTATTGCTCACAAACAGAGAAGAATTGATCGGGGAAGTAGAAGTAAATGGCAACCTGGGCAGCAGCGACCATGAGATAGTAGAGTTCAGGATCCTGATCAATGGAAGGAAGGAAAGAAGCAGAACACACACCCTGGACTTTTGAAAAGCAGATTTTGGCTTCCTTAGGGAGCTGATGGGCAGGATCCCTTGGGAGGCTGATCTGAAGGGGAAAGGTGCCCAAGATAGCTGGCTGTATTTTAAAGAAACCCTGTTAAAGGCACAGGAAGATAACATTCCGATGTGCAGAAAGAGCAGCAAATGTGGACGGCAACCAGCATGGCTTAGCAGGGAACTCTGCGGGGAGCTGAAACATAAAAAGGAAGCTTACAAGAAGTGGAAGCTTGGACAAATGACAAGGGAGGCGTATAAAGATATTGCTCGGGACTGCAGGGATCAAATCAGAAAGGCCAAAGGACAATTGGAGTTGCAGCTAGCAAGAGATGTGAAGGATAACAGAAAGGGGTTCTATAAGTATATCAGCAACAAGAAAAGGATCAGAGGTGGTGTAGATCCGTTACTGAATGGGGCAGGCATCCTCGTGGTGGAAGATGCGGAAAAGGCTGAAGTACTCAATGCTTTTTTTACTTCAGTCTGCACAGGGAGGGCCAGCTCCCAGGCTACTATATGGGGTAATGTGGAATAGAGAAGAGAGCGGCCCTCGGTGATGGAAAGTCAGATTAGGGAACACTTAAAGAAATTGGATGTGCACAAGTCCATGGGGCCGGATGAACTGCATCCGAGGATGCTGAGGGAGTTGGCTGAAGTGATTGCAGAGCCACTGGCCATTATCATTGAGAACTCGTGGCGAACGGGGGAGGTCCCAGAGGATTGGAAAAAGGTAAATATAGTACCTCTCTTCAAGAAAGGAAAAAAGGAGGATCCGGGGAACTACAGACCGGTCAGCCTCACCTCAATCCCTGGGAAAATCATGGAGCAGGTCCTCAAAGAATCCATCCTGAAACACTTGGAGGAAAATAGAGTGATCAGGAACAGTCAACATGGATTCACCAAGGGCAAATCGTGCCTGACCAATCTGTTTTCCTTCTATGATGAAATGACTGGATTTGTGGATGCGGGAAGAGCCGTTGACGTAGTATACCTTGACTTTAGCAAGGCTTTTGATACGGTTTCCCACAGCATTCTCGTCGGCAAGTTAAGGAAGTATGGGTTGGACGAGTGGACCGTAAGGTGGATTGAAAACTGGCTAGATCAATGGGCTCAGCGGGTAGGAATCAATGGCTCGATGTCTGGTTGGCAACCGGTAACGAATGGAGTGCCCCAGGGGTCGGTCCTGGGACCGGTTCTATTCAACATCTTCATTAATGATCTTGATGATGGAATAGACTGCGTGCTTAGTAAGTTCGCGGATGACACCAAGTTGGGGGGAATGGTAGATACTCTGGAGGGCAGGGACAGGATCCAGGGAGACTTGGACAAATTGGAACACTTGGCCGAAAGAAACCTCATGAGGTTCAACAAAGACAAGTGCAAAGTCGTGCACTTAGGACGGAAAAATTCCATGCACTGCTACAGGCTGGGGACCGATCAGCTAAGTAGCAGCTCTGTAGAAAAGGACCTGGGGGTTATGGTGGACGGATGAATATGAGCCAACAGTGTGCCCTTGTTTCCAAAAAGGCCAATGGCATATTAGGCTGCATCAGTAGGAGTATTGCCAGCAGATCGAGGGATGTGATAATTCCCCTCTATTAGACACTGGTCAAGCCACATATGGAATACTGTGTCCAGTTTTGGGCTCCCCACTACCGAAAGGATGTGGACAAAATTAGAAAGAGTCCAGCGGAGAGCAACAAAAATGATTAGGGGGCTGGGGCACATGACTTATGAGGAGAGACTGAAGGAACTAGGCTTATTTAGTCTACAGAAGAGAAGACTGAGGGGAGATTTGATAGCAACCTTCAACTACTTGAAGGGGTGCTCCAAAGAAGAGGAGGTAGGCTGTTCTCGATGGTAACAGAGGATAGAACAAGGAGCAATGGTTTCAAATTACAGCTGGGAAGGTCAAGGTTGGCTATTAGGAAAAACTTTCTCACTAGGAGGGTGGTGAAGCATTGGAATGGTTTACCTAGGGAGGTGGTAGAATCTCCATCTTTGGAGATTTTTAAGGCCTGGTTAGACAAAACCCTGGCTGGGGTGATTTAGGGGGAGTGGTCCTGCTTTTTAGCAGGGGGTTGGACTAGATGATGTCGTGAGGTCCCTTCCATCCCTATTATACTATGATTCTATGTCTTGAAGTGAAATAAATGAAAGCTTCCCATTGCCACTTAGCCCATGAACTAAATTCTGTTTGATCTACTATGCAACCAGAGGCAGTCTTAATGAATCTGGGGCCATGGGCAAAAGTCAAAGATGTATGCAACCAATACTAACCCATCAAACTCAGTGGTCTTGCATGGAGAGCAAATCATTGTAGAATTTGGCTCTTTTTTCGCTGATTCTTCTCTGGAACGACCATCTCTAAACTGTTTGAAGGCAATTCAGTCTCCAGGGCTTTTAAGTTCTTGGTCTTTCGGCTTATGTTGTCAACAGGGTGGGATGATAGGTCACCCAGTCCATCCCCGAAAACCAATATAAAATTGTTTTCTACAGTATATTTCCTAGTTCTTTGTCCAATCATGTTTTAAATGTTTCAAGATGGGCTTCAACCTTGGAAGAGTAGTTCATAATTTTATAGATCTCACTTCCATTCTTATTGAGTCTAAAGTTCTCTAAATTCATCCCATTCCTTCCATCTCCCTATTGACTTTAAATAATTGATTTCTTGTTGGAGTTTCAAATGCTTATTGCATTTTTCCATATTAAATTGCACTGAGTGATATAAAATTTAGTTCAGCTGTTAAAATGTGTATGAGATGATGGCCACAATGCCTTTGGGTTTAGGTACTTAATGCAAAAGTGGGAAACTCTCCTCCTAATCTCCTAACCATTCATGCAGAAGAAGGAGAAAGTTTTCCTTAAACCTGCAGAATAAGCCCCCAAATCAACAGGTCTCCATAGGCTTTGGGACACTGCCTGTCCCCAAGTCCCTCTAAACAGCTGTTGGTTCCAATGCCCTGTCAACACAGTTTGCACAGGAGCTGGCTACCATTACCTGACTCCTCCCCTGCACTGCACAGTTGTAGCTGTAGAAAGGAGTCTACAAATGTTAATGCCCTTTGAAGAAATACTAACTTCAGAGCATGTATGTGCTATGATACCGTTAGGGCCAGCAGCAGGGGAGAAAACTGTGGAAAATCATTGATCCTCAATCTCCGTGGCCTTGCTCCTGCCACTACAAACTATAGCAGAGATCTGATTCTGTGGTTCTCCAGCAAAAGGGTTTCTACTTGGTCCTACACGTAAGGGACAGATTTTATGGAGCCAATGACCCTGCCTGTCATCTCCCTTCCACCCACACTGGTTTAATTCTGATGGTCTAGGCAATCCTTCGCTTGGAAAAGTGCTGGGGAGAATATAGCCCAGGGATACAGTTCTGCCTTTAGATCATTGTTAAATGTATCGAACTAAAATATCTTGCTGAAATAAAATGTTTTAAAGGTCTGGAGGCAAAAGGCCACATACCACAGTCAACCCCAGTTCTACCTGGTTAGAATGCATTTGGATTTTCACCAAGCTTTCTTCTGATTTTTATGACTCTTTCATTCTGACTACTAAGTAAAAACAGGATTCTTTCAAATTACTGGGCAGTTTGCCACCACTTTGGGCCATGGGGCCAATAAAAATCATTAGCAATACATAAATTTTATCCAGTGGGCTTTCCTGAACATGTGCAAGTGTTCATAAGGTTAGAGCATAGAAATACACGTTGCATCTTATGTGCTCAGACTGCATTTAGTCTAACCAGTTTAGAATACCTTCATATGCTTATATCAATGTTTTATATCAAATTAGGACAAATATGTGGTTCAAATGCTATAATAATAATGATGATTCGAAAGAATTTTAGTAGATAAAATAATCCTATTCAGAATGCACCAGATTTACATCTTGCAAAACGTTAAGTATACATTTTTAGACATAAGAATTAAAATACTAATAATTCTTGTAATTAAAATTAGCTTATGCATGTGGATAGACAATAGTGTGGTTTTTCTATGAGAAATTTTGACTATTTGTGAAAAAAAGCAAAACCAAAAGTTGACAGCTTTCAATTTTTTGGTAAGTGGAAATTTTTAAACAGAAAATATATCCTTTCTGTGAAAAATTTCATTTAGTTGAAAATTCAAGGTTTTTTTAACCAGAAAAATATTTTGGTGGAAATTTTTTGACCAACTTTAGTAAGCATTGATTTATTTTGTGAACTCAACAAAATTCACCTGACTCCTTTACTCAGAAGTCTAAACTACTCTTTTCACTGTACCATCCTGATTAAGTAAAAAGTTATGCACCCAATTCATACTATTTTCCTCTTTTTTTTATTTTACATGAAAAAGTACTTTAGTTCTTGAAAATATGTTGTCCTTTTTTTCTCAAAATATCATGTAAAAAGCCCACTTTAAACAGAAAGAAAAATCTATTAACTTTGAAGCTTAATTTTAAAAGTGGCAGTAGCCTAGCAACAGCCAAAGTAACATGTAAATATATTACTTCAAATTAATATAGCATTTACTTCAACCTAATCATGCATTTTTAGGAACAGTGGGAAGCTAAAACTGATATTAAAAAATAAAGATGTTTTATATTATTAGTAAGAAGTAGCTATGTGTACGTCTACCCTGGCAAATTAGGTCGACTTAAGGAGGCTTAAATCTACCTAAACAAAGACATATCCACACTGGGCTTTTATTAAGTCGACTTAAGGAAGGCCTTAAGTCGACTTAAAAAGAGCTTAAGTCGACTTAATAACACCTCCTCTGAGGTTGACTTAAGCCTTAAATCCACTTCTAAAGTCAGTTGACTTAAAGCCAGTGTGGTCAGGGATTAGTGCTAAACTGACTTTATTAAGTCGACTTAAAGCCGTTAAGTCGACTTAACAAGGTCAACTTAAGTCGACTTAAAGTATTGCCACGCTGTTAGGTCGACTTAACAAGGTCAACTTTAGGTTGATTTTAAGTTGACTTAAATTCGACATGGTAAGTCGACTTAACAAAGTCGACTTAACTTTGCCAGTGTAGACATAGACTATCTGTCCAAGGAAATATCAAACTTTTGAAATGCTAATGAAAAGTTTTGTGTCTTGGGCCTCAAAAGATAGGAACTTTGAAACATATGACTTGACTTGCGGTAGTTCTCAACCTTTTCTATATTGTGATCACAAGCTGCAAAAGAAAAATTTCAGCTCCCAACACTTGTTCTGATCTAGCCATAAAAGAAAAAAAAAAAAAAAAAAACACAAGGAAGGTGGACACAATCCTATGGCTATGTCTACACTTGTCAAAATAAGTCAACTTTTCTAAGTCGACTTAACATGTCCACACTGTAAATTTAGGTCGACTTAAAGTTGACCTTGCCAAATCGACTTAAAGCATCCACACTGGATGCTTAAGTCAACTTCTAGGTGTTATGTGGACCTGGGAGTGGTCCATGGTGGTGGGGCACCCCTTTAAAAGTGCCAGGGGGTCAGCATTTTCCCCATTGTACTAAAGTACATGGGGGCTGAGCAGGACAGGGGCAGGGTACGGAAGCGGGATGGGCAGGGCTGTGTCCTGCCCTTTGGGTGGGCATGCCAGGCTCTGGCTGTGCCAGGTACCCTGGGAGAGAGGTCAGTGGGGGAGCCCTAGGACCCTTAAAGTCAACTTAGGGCTAAGCCATGTCTACACTTCTTTAAGTTGACTTAATAAAGTTGGCTTAGCCAGTAAATCGACTTTAAACTAGGTTTTATAAACTATATAAGCAGCACCTTAAGTTGACTTAAGGAAATTGTAGTGTAGAGGCAGAGTAAATTAAGTTGACTTAAGCAGGCTTAAGTTGACTTAATTTACAAGTGTAGACGCACCCTATAGGATTTGTTCACAATTCCCAAATTAAAAACAAAACAACTAAGCTATTTTCTTCAGATTTTTTTTTTAACCTTATGTATCAGGGTGACATGGCAGTTTTAGCCAATGAAAAGTCTTTCTGTCATTCTGAAACAAAGCTTAAAGTCTAATAAAGCTTTTCATAGTGTTTATCTAAATATTTTTTTCTTTCTCTGTGTTTTATTTATTGTTTTGATTTTCTTCGTTATTACTATGGAATTGTCACTAATTGTATCTATTTGTGTCTGGTAGTACACCAATGTACTAGATAAAAGTACTAGATACGAAGAAAAAGATAGGGCATGATAAGAGAGAGAAACTGAATACTGACTATCAGAGCAGCAATCCGGGTAGAGAGTTGGCAACAGTATGAATTAAAGGTGTTGGTCATGGAGGATGTGGCAATTTCGTTAACCCAACTAATGCCACAGACAGGCTGTCAAGGATCCTTGTGGTCATGGGAATGGTCAACCATCTGATGCACCATTCCAATTACAGACTAAATTAGCTATGTTCAGCAAGAATAGTGACATATTGAGTGAGATATTGTAGCATAACTTATTCAATGAATAAAGCTCCTTATCAGAAAAACACATTGATTTTTTTTAACAGCTTTGTTCACTACTGATAACTGTTCCATTACTGATATATTATAACTATTCATTTGAATATCTTATATTTGAGCAATATGAGTGGAGAACTAATGATTCGTCTGCATGGTTCTGACAGGATGACCTAATTCAGGGGTTCCCAACCTTTTTTGCTCAAGGGCCACAGATATTGTTGTTATAACCTTAAAGGACCACCAGACTCCCCCCTGCTGCGCCCAGCCAGGCAGAAGGAGTTCAGTGAGGAAGCTGCCTACCTCCTTACTGATCTCCCACCCCCTGGCTGCAGCAGGGAAACTGTATATATACTGTAGCCCCTTGCATTCCACCTGGGTCCCTAGGCAGTGGCTTCCTTCTGCAGCAAGGGGAACAGGAGACCAGTGATCCCCTCCCTCTGGCTCCGGCAGGGACACCAGCATGTAGGAACTCAAGTGGACTACTTTGCTGTGCTCCCTGATACAGCCAGAGGGAGGGTAGTACTGATCTCACAACCCCTTGGCTGCAGCAGGGAGCCTGCACCACTCTTTTAGCCACATAATGCACTCTCCCTAGGTCCTTAGGCAGAATCTCCCTTCTGCAGCCAGTGGGAGGGGAGTGGCGTGGCAGGACACTTTGAAAGCGCCTACGGGCCATTTTGTCCCCCTGGGTCACAGTTTAGGAACCACTGACCTATTTTAATCACCACTCTTAAAATCTTAAAAGACACTGTCATGTAGAATTTATTAATTAAATTGAAACATTTAATTGTTATAGGAAAATCCTATAAAATGTGATGGCAAACTTTATTTCTTCTGTTGAATTCTAATAGGATAGCTCAAAAACTTCTATCAGTGCTCACCAATGTGAACAATGGTGTGACTGGGACCTGAGAAAGAAAGAAAGAAAGAAAGAAAGAAAGAAAGAAAGAAAGAAAGAAAGAAAGAAGTTGATTTTATTAATGGCAATTTACCTAAATTTACATTTAATCTTCTTTTACCACAGTCACACACAGGGCCAGATTACCAAAGGGGTTTTATGGGCTTAAGCCCCAGGATCCAGCCCCTAAAATCTCTTTGGTGACCCAGAGACCACCGCTCCACTCAGCACCAGAAGGGCAGGAGTACAGAGAACACTCCTGCCCTGCCAATGCTGTATGGAGGAGGAGGGCTGGGTCCTGGAGCCCGAGGGGAAGAGACTCTATGTTCTTGCCCTACCCCTGGGCTGGCTGGTCCACCCCCGGGGCCAAGGCAGGCCAGAGCCTGCTCACTCTTTCTGGGGGGTGGGGTCAGCTGGCGCAGCCTGTGCTCCGTACCCACCCAGCACACACCTCTCCAGGGCCTGTGGTCCTGGGGGTGGGGTGGGGGGAAGCTGCTGCACCACACACCAGATGCCACTCTCCACCTGGACTGGCTGGCGTGGGGCTGGGGCAAGAGAACCCTTGGGTTCCAGGATTTCCCCCCCCCCCACTGAGATGGGGGAATTGGGGACCCAGCCTCTGTGGTAGGGGTCCATGCTAGGCAGAAAGGCCCCATGGTAGGGGGCAGCCTGGGGCCCCCAGGCCAGTTAATCTGGCCCTGGTCACACAAAATCATTGCATTTGCTTGAATGTTGGTGAATGGTCAGTCTATTTTTCCATTGGATGCACATCATTTTTAGATCTCTTGTTTTAGGGTTAGGGTTAGGGTTAGGTTGCTTTAGTTTCTGGCTCTGGAACAGTTATTTTTGTAGAGGGGAAACTAATGTATATTTTCCATCTCTCATAGACCTGTTTCAGGTATCTGCCTGGTGCACAGATTAAATTCATTGTCAGTTTCTAGCACCTTCACAGTTCTGCCAGAGACGCAGTATGTCAAACAGACAATTACATGTGTGGTCAATGCCAAATATTCATTCTCACATCTCTATTTTAATTTTTTTCCTCAATCAATTGCTTTCAAAATTATTGTCATTTTGGAGAAAATGGCCCCCTTTAAAGCATCAGAGTTTTGCTTGTTTGAACTATGTTATGTTTGTGTAACCCATTGCTGAATGTGAGTTTCATGTCCCCCTTTGTGCCAATCCACAGAGTAAACATAGCTAGGCAAGCACTAATGTTCAAGTGATTACCTATACCTTGGCAAGCATTAAAGATAAGTGCCGTTAAGTGATAAATTCCTCTTTATCTGTCAGAGGGAGGTCTCATAATTACCCTGTGTTGGTAATACTTCAATTTAGAAAAGTATCATCTACAACTTGTAGAAAATCTAAGGAATCTTTACCATTGGCAGTATGAGACCTCTACCATGTTTTTCCCCATGACCAGCTTAAATAAGACAAACCAGAATTTTTATTCAAGTTCTGATATACCTCTTAACCAACCCTGACCTTTCTCTTAGGGTGCATCTACACTTACAAGTTAAGTCGACTTAAAGAGGCTTAAGCTGACCTAAACTACTCCCTGTCCACACTGGGCTTTTATTAGGTTGACTTAAGCTGTTCCTTAAGTTCACTTAAGGAAAACTTAAGTCCACTTAATAACACTTAGTTTTAGGTCTACTTAAAGCTTAAGTCGACTCCTTAAATCGACTTAAAGCCAGTGTGGAGAGAGATTAATGTCTAAATCGACCTTATTAAATTGACTTAAAGTGTTAAATTGACTTAATGAGATTGACACTAGAAAAAAGTTAAGTCGACTTTGTTAAGTAGACTTAATAAGGTTGACTTTCAGTCAACTTAAAGTCGACTTAACTTTTCTAGTATAGTCATAGCCTTAGAGTCTCTGTTGGCTCTAGATGTATCACTCCACAGCAAATTTCCCTTCACTCTGAGTTTTAAATGTCACAGCACAGATGATTTCTTTCAACAAAAGTGTTTTGTAGACTCTAGGACAAAGTTCTGAGCGGAATTTACTTGCACTAAAGCAAGTCTTCTACACTTTCACAGAACAAGTTTTTACGTGTGTGAATCAGAAAAAGTGCCAGGACAGATGGCAAAGGGAATCACTTTACATTAAACCTCCATTCTCTCTTACCTGTGTGAGGTCCATAATACACTTTTGAGTACTAGTGTTCAGTTTTATTTTATATGAACAGAACAGTGGTGTATGGAAATATTTTCTAAAGCTTTTTATGTATGGAACCTTTACTCTGAAAAGAACCCCATAGGATATCTGCTTTTCTATGAGGGATAGATTAGTCTTTTACCTTCTTTTGGTGATGATCTTTTCTGCTTAAAGTATTTTTATAGAACAAGTTACAGCCAAAATTGTGTTTAAATATCATTTAATTAATTTAGCTGAACAGCTAAACACACCACACAGATTTTACTTTTTTTCTGTTTCTATTGAATGTTGCGGTATGGAGTTGTAGAATCATGCCCGTGTAAACAAAATAAATTATACAGTCATGCTCTCTAGGGAAAACACACTATTTCTCCTCTGATGAATAAAACACACATTTTACTTTCAAGACAAATGCAGAAGAATCATATTTTATATTTTAAAGAACGTTTATACAAGTATATTTTAGAAAAAAAAATAGATGAACAGGCTTTCTCCAGTTGCAAAGTACATCTGTTGATAAATGACTTCATATGTGTTTTGTGTTTATATTAATCATAAAAGAAAAGCATGCCTTTTTTATCCAACCTTATGGAATAGTCATGAATATAAACAGAATATAAATTAAATGCAGTATGTTTATAATGTATTTATTCTGAGCTTGTATTGCAGATATATGAAAAACTTGACTTTAAAATTATCAGAATTACAGATATTTTACTTATTCTGAAATCCATCCCTATGGCTTATTTTCAGTTATTTTATATACAGATTTAATGCCCGTTTTATGTATTAAGTTCCATTCTTTCCCTCTTGCCAAGGTGTTCAAGGAAACAAGCAAATGATTGTATAATACAACAAAAAGTATTATTGTTCATAAATAGTACTAAGAGTCCAGTCCTATTTAGTTTATTGTTACCCGCAGTTCCATTGAAGTCAATGGAACTATTTGTTTGCATGAGCTAAATTATATTGGCTATAAAAATATACAGTAAGAAAAATCCTCTAAAAAGAAGGCAGCATTGGTGAACAAAAGGAAGAATTATGCAACTTCTTTATATTATCTAATTATATATGTCTTAAAATATGACTTTTGGAAAAGAATAAGTATTTTGGAAGGCACAAAGAGCAGTTAGTTGCCCAATTCAAGTCTAAAGGAAAACTCTGATCAGTTAAGGGTTTGATCCTGCATCATTATATTATAATTTGAGTCTTAGTAAATAGCCTTCATTTTCTTTAAATACACATTTGGCAGGGACCTTCAAACATTTATTATTGTTGTGAAGTTTTAGCCTTTGCTCTTTCTTTCCTGTTTTAAAGATTAGTTAATCTGAATTGTATATCTGAGATTTTTTTTTCATTTCTAAAATACATTCCATCCTGACATCATCCTAACAAAACTGCACTTGCCCTTTTTCCCTTTTGTTCAAAGAATAATGAAATGTAATGTATGTTGGCAAAAGAAGATTAAATCCACTTTCTTTTATACCTAATAATGGAGATTTTGGGGGCCTGAATCCTTGCTGGCATGACTCCCTTGATTTGGTAGTGTCACATCAGCAATCAGCAATTCACTCTATGAATTGAGATTCTTTCATAATATGTAGGTTTTATTATATTATGCCAAAATATTTCTAATGCAGAGCCTTGACTGAATTATCTGTTTCTTCTTCCCCACAGGACCTCGGCTGATCTTTAAACTCCCTCAGATGTAGCTCTTGCCATCTCAAAACAAACAGATCTGACATTTTGCAAATACATTGTTCTAATCCACTAGTTCCCTAACTAATATCAGTTCTTGCACAGACTTGATTAGCAGCTCTGCATGAAGCCTCTGCCTGTTTGCAGAGCTGTCGGCTTCAGCCCACTCTAGTGTATCATAGAAATGAAGTTAAAGTCAACAGCATGCCATTCTGATGGTAGGGAAACATGCCTAGACAATGTAAACCAGCAAGCCAATAAAAGAAAAAGGTTTTATAATGTCAGACTGTTACTTTTCCATGATAAATGAGAAAAAAAATCATTCAAAGTTTATTCTAAATCTAGTGACACAGAAAAAGAAAAAAAAAAACTTAGAAAAGGTTTGACAATTTTGGCAGTAATGAAAACTGCTTAAATCATATATAATTATGTTATAACACAGAAATTATAACATCAGTTCTGCCTAACGATGTAGCACAAGATCATTATTTAAAGCCTATCAAACCCACTCATAGGTTCTTCTTCATTAGTTTAAGTTCTGGCCTGCATTTGTAGACCAATTTTAATAAAGTATGATGTGTGCTATTTGATTTACCGCCGCAGGTTCAAAAACTCTTTTCATTCAAGTCAGAAGTGATAGCTCATATATATATATATATATATATAT
>ML685802.1:11500415-11513653 GCA_007922175.1 Pelusios castaneus | reverse complement strand
TATATATATATTTATATATGAGTGTGCACACTACTGCTTTCTGATAACAGGATAATTTAAAACCAGGTGTACCGGTCAAAAAAAAAAAAAATCCTGACATCATGGGTTCCAGAAAAAAAATGTGTTTGGAAACCAGGAAATATCAATGATTTACAGTTCTGACATCACTCTATAATGTGTTGCTTCACTTTACAGTAATTGACAACATATAATGTGCCACATAAATTATTTTAAAGTGATGTAATGCTGCATAAAATGCAAAAATATAATAAAAGGCATAAAGATGCAGGAAATACATGTTTGGTTTCCTGTATGAAAATTTGGATTGAGAGATTCTTGGAGGAGTGGGAGATAGATTGACTATATCAAAACAGTTTTCCTGGGTTTGGAGGAACTAGTCCTGTTAGTGAAAGAGTCACACAAAACATCAATAGTTTATAATAAGGCTGCAGGCTGCATTGCAAGCCTCATGCCATCAGGCATACTGTTTACTTTTATTTTCCTGACACACTCCATGGCCATAAGATATAAAAAACAAACACAAGACTTCATAAAAGATAACAAAACCAGCCTACATATTTCAACAACCCTTTATTTTTATAATCTTCCAAAGAGATTAAGCCTTTTTATTATTTTTCATTTATTTGGTTTTTCAGAAGCACATGAGAGGATATGTGGCAACCTGGAAGGAATTTTCAAGTTTATCCTGGAAATCTCGCCATACCCTTTATAAAGCAGAAGCACGTTAATGCTGTTCAGTAACAATTGGAAGAATGGGTAATTTGCAGCTGACCCACATAGATATTTTCCTGCCAAAGGCTATGTATACACTAGAAAAAGTTAGCTTGACTCTGTAAAAGTCGACTTAACAAAGTGGACTAAGTTGACTTAGCTTTAAGTCGACTTTGTTGGGTTGACTTAACCACCCTTAAGTCGACTTAATAAAGTCAATTTAAGGGTTACTCCATGTCCACACCATCCTTAAGTTGACTTAAGGAGTCAACTTAAGAGTTAAGTTGACCTAATGGCTGCGTCTACACTGCAGTTTCCTTAAGTCTTAAGACTTAAGACTTAAGCAGCTTAAGGAAAATAAAGTTGACTTAATTAAAATTAAGTCGACTTTCTAACACCACCTTCCTAATCGATCTACGGCTTAAGTCGACTCCTTAGAGTCGACTTAAGACAGTGTAGTCTTAGGGCATGGGTCCCTTCTCACCGGGACCACTCAGGTCCCGGCAAGAAAGGGCCGCGGGGCTTGCTTCCTTCTCCCCAGGACCCGTACTCCAGCTGATCAGCAGCTGGAGTGTGGACCTGGGGAGAAGGAAGACCCACGCTCCCCACACTCCCTCCTAGCCGGGTTGTATTCCTTATGTCCTTAATGGCTCATCAGGTAACTCCCTGGGACCATTGTCCTGGCACATTCCTAAACATTAAGGACACAATGGTTTTGCACAGTCACCTCTCTCAGGCATTTCAATAAAATAACATAAGTTAAAGTATAGATATAACATCGAATTCCTAACTTCTAATCGAAATAGAATTCCTAGACATAAACTATATAATCATTCCCAGCAAATTACTACCTTTCTATTGATACCAAACATGACATAGTTCCTATGGATTATAGCATTTATGAGATACTCATTGAATATAATATCATAAATGCTTCCCTAAATACAGACAGTGTGACACCCTGCCCACATGCCCTGCCCTTTGGGGGGGCATGCCAGGCTCCCCCTGTGCCCCTCCCCCTGGCAGGGAGGGCATTGGTGTAGTCCTGGGGTAGCTCTAAGTCGACTTAGGGGTACCCCAGGGCTACACTGGCTTAATTCGACTTTAAAAAGTCGAATTAAGCCTTAGGTCAAGTAGAAAGGTGGTTTAATAAAGTCGACTTAATTTTCATTCATTAAGTCGACTTTATTTTCCTTAAGTCGACTTAAGCAAGCTGCTTAAATTGACTTAAGCAAAGTGTAGTGTAGACACAGTACAAATTAAGTCTACTTAAGCCAAGCTTAAGTCAACTTAATTTACCAGGGGAGACGCAGCCTAAAAGAGGAGGTTCTAGGTGCTGGCATACATTAATACACTCAATCATCTCCCTAAAAAAGAATATCGCACATCTACAATTTAAGAACCATGTCACGAAATTTTCCTTCACAGGAAGGAAGATGTGACCAGAAACCCTAGGAAAATTAATAACTCTGTGTAACATTACGATTCTCTGCTTCAAAAAAAAGGGGAATACCTTCCAGATAGTCACATTCCTTTTTTCCATTTTCAAACCATTCTTAACCTTCATGTGCCCCAGAAGCCAGCTTCTTCAGTGCTATATTTCCACATTATCTTCACACCTGCTCAGTACAGATGAAGAATATCCCAGTGTTTGAAACCCATAATCTCTAGATATTTTTAAAGCAAGGAACAGCCTAGGAGTGATGACGTTTCATTGAACAGTCACAAAGATCTTTTCTTAGCACTTTGCACCCTCAACAACATACAAGCATCAGACTGAAACCCTCCTCTCTCCCCATGTACACAGAGCTTTAACTATTATCCAGGATAAGCACGCATAACTGCACCCCCTATAAGTGATGTGTGGGGAGGCTGCTAGGCAGTGTCCCAGCCAGAGGCGGCTTTTAGGGTAGACAAAGCAGGCGCACGCCTAGGGCCTCGAGATGCAAGGGGCCCTATCGCCTACCCCAAAAGTCACATCTGCCTTGGTCCGCAGCAGGAGGAGAAGCTGGCTCAAAGGGCCAGGACTGTGTGGGGGGAGCTGCGGCCAGAATGGTGGGGGAGGCAGGGTCACAGAGGGGGCACTGCAGGCCTATAGTGGGCCTTGTGGGCCGCCTCTGGTCCCAGCTCCCACAGCATGGAGATCAAGGGATCTGAGCATATCAAGGAGCTCTAATCACTTCTGATCCACTGGCTTCTGGCACAAAGGTTTACTGTGGGGCATCCCTGCCCGTGTAAATGGAACACAAACATTTTTTTGGGGGGGAGACATGGCCCCCTAATGCCACCCAACTTTTCTGTCCTTGCAGCTTTGCTCCCTGGTTGACTTCTCTACTTGCCTTCCCCAGGTTACAGCCCTGTATATACCTGTCACTCGGTCATCCCTGTCACCACCACATGGAGAGTGATCTTTCAAGGACACAGAATTCACTTTCTTTCTCTGGTAGTGAAACTCTCTCGGCTGAAATGAAATAGATTCCCATAGTTAAGAAATGAATGTTTAAAAAAAAACAAATCAAAACAAAAAATAAACAGAAAACTGATCATTGCTTTTATATTGAGCTAAGTTAAGGGTTTGATGATAATGCTAAAAAACAGCTAGATTGGCAATAAGGCATAAATGATTAATTTGAGATTGATGAAGAGTTTCTCTCTGAGCATACTGCACATCAAATAGAACAACTTCCTCAAGACACAGCTTTGATAAGTACAGTGAGGGATATATACAGAGGATGACATCCCAGACACACTCCTATTGACTTCAATTGCACCAGGATTTCTATCAATCCTCCTCCCTCTACACCCCAGCCCCCACTAATGTTCCCTCTAAGCTGATGATGTAGCTGAGCAAGTTATGGTACTCCTTGAGCGGCAATTTGTGAGGCATGGTGCCACATGGGCAACAGTTTTTGGGCACCGAAAGCATAAGCATTCCTAAGCATCTTAATTCAAAAGAAATGCATAGATGTTGTCTTTTCGTTTGAACTTTAATAAAAATATTAAACTGAAATACTGTAGTTTTATTAATTTAGTAAACAAATGTGAGACAATGACACTTGCTGCTTATCTCGCCTCTAGCGGCTGGGGGGATGGGGGGGAAGAAGAGATGTGGGGTTGGGCAACCTCACTACTGTCAGCTATAATAGCAACCTTTTAGGAGCATGGCTCTGATGCCATAACAGCAGAGCTATCTGATCTTTGATCTCGGAATGTAAATGAACGGCCACTCTCAGGGCTGTAAACTAACCAGTAAAGAGGCCTTACTAACTTTTGGTTAATGAAAATGATCCCCCTTCTGGCTACTGATAAAGCTATATTATTGGTGTTTAGAATTATGTATGCACTTTCATCCTGCCCCATGCCTTTTAATTTAGTGGGAGGATTTTGGTTTGTTTTTATATTACTGTCATTACTATAACTTTGAGAAAATTTTGATGGTTTTGGAATACGATGATGAAATTGTTAGGGTGCTATTTTGCTACTCTGTATTATCCATATAACTATGAACATGCACACACATAATTAAATTATATTTAGATGAATCAATTCATAAATTAAATATATTAAAACAACCACAAGAAAATAATTTTGGAAAAAAGCAATTAGTGTCTGAAGATATTTCTTAATAATCCTTGAAAATAGTTTCTGGAATAGAGACGCTTTTAGAGATGACAAATATAAATATTTGTGTCAAACTGAGCAATCACTTATAGCTTTGATAGTCCTGTAGCTCATCTTCTAACTGAACTCATAACTCTTGATCTTCAGAAATGGGTATCAGTTTGCTGTCAAAATCACGTTACATTCATAACTTAACAGCAGCATCACCAGAAGATCTTTTATTTAGAAGTAAATGAGGCTTTGTCCCAAGTTTCCTGGAAAAGATTCTGTAGGGTCAGCAGGCTGGGGAGAAGGGAGAAGAGATGCGGGGATCATCGGGCTGGGGAGAATTCAGAAGAGACACAGGGATCATCAGGCTGGGGAGAAGGGAGAAGAGATGCAGGGATCATTGGGGTGGGGAGATGACAGAAGAGACACGGGGATCATCGGACTGGGGAGAAAACAGAAGAGATGCAGGAATCATTAGGCTGGGGAGAAATGACGCTGGGTTGGGCTGGGGAGAAGAGACTCAGGGTCGGGCTGTGCGGGCCTCCATGATAGGTGTGCGGGAATGTGACGGCTGCTGTGCCGCACACCCATGCAGCTTAGAGGGAACATAAACCTCTGCCCCCATAATTACACCTGTGAAGAACTGTGCTATTTTTCTCTGGGATTAAGACAATAAAACTTTTATTCATTGAATCTTCTATGTTGTGTTCTTTCTTTCTGTGTTGTGGAGGTGCTCAAAAATTAAAATGTTTGGGAATGTATGATTGCATTATTAAATATAATCACAAAACAAAATTCCTGTTTGACTCATTAGTAATATTATTAGGTTACTCAGTTAAAATAAATTCAAAATATATCGTATTAATTAGCAGATTACTGTGAAATCACAACAAGATGGAAGCAAAATAGGCCTGAAAAGGAAAAGTGGTTAGGAAAAATATGGGTTGTAACAGAAATGGCAAAAGTATAATAGCTATTAAAAATAATTCTCTTGGAAACTTTCAGGAAGTTTAGCTAATTTGGTATACATTTGTGATAGACAATTTAACACCAATTTTTGCCAGACTTATTTTTAGTACAGTTAATATAGACTAGAAATAGGGTCTAAGTCAAATCCCTGAATTTTCGGTTTGTGGAAAAATCACAACCACATCTGAATCAAAAGTGTGTGATTATGTCCCCCTCATTGTAAAAATGATGGCAGCATATATTTGATAGATAATGGATAGATAACTATACCGAGTTATTGCCTACCATCTGTCTCCCCGATTTAACAATTTGTCTTCATAGTTAGTCTGTATTTGAAAGGGTGCAATTTTAATAAAATTTTAACACATGAACTAAAACTGAGAGATTTCTTTTTCTTTCACCCAGTTTGCTGTAATTTGAACCTATTTTAAATCTGCAGTCTGCCACCTTCATTCACAATGACTAGTGGTTAACTCCTTAAGCAAGTCCAGTGTCTGTTTCCCAGACACCCAGGATTTAGTGGATTTGTAATGAGAGATTTCATATTTTTGGTAGTAACTTAGCCACTTCATTCTTAAATACTTTGCCTTCAGAACCTGGCACTCAGGAGGACTTATTTGTGTTTAATTATCAAGATCTTTCAGTACCACTTCAATCTCTCTCTCTCTGCTTCATTTTATTTACTGAAAAGAGGTAGCTTTCTCCCCAACTTCATCTGTGGTGAAGATGGATGCAAAGAAAGTTTCTCTGCAATGTCCTTATTTTCCTTATCAGCTCCCTTTATTTTCTGTGAATCCAGTGGACCTACTAGCTCTCTCTCAGTTTTTCTGCTTTTGACTTGCATAGAGAATTTCCTGTTGTTTGTGTTGAAGTTTTTGGCTTATTGCTCTTCCAGTTCCCTCTTCACCCTCCTATTTGTGTTTTCTTTTTTGTATTTTATCTACTGTACTTCATGTTCCTTTCCACTAGCATTTAGTTGAGTGGAAGGATCCCTGGCTATGTTGACATTAAGTCGACCTAAAGTTGACTTTATTAAGTCAACTTAACAAAGTGCTTCCCCTGAATTGGGAATTAGTAAGTTGACCTAACTGTCCTTAGGTCGACCTACTAAAGTGGACTTAAGTGTACACACTGTGCTTAGGTCGACCTAAGGAGTCGACTTAAAGATAATGTTGACCTAACCGGCGGTTCTTATTAAGTCGACCTAACCTTTCATTAAGTCTACTTAAGGAATTACTTAAGTTGACTTAATGAAAGCCTAGTGTGGACAGGGATTAAATTAGGTTGACTTAAGCCTCCTTACATCGACCTAACTTTCCAGTGTAGACATAGACCCCATTAGCTCTGAAGAATCTCTTGTACTTCTCCTTTGAAGTGTACTGAGTTCTTTTTCTTGCCTTCTTTTTTTGTTCTGTGTTTGGTCCCCCTTTCTAGAGAATACAATGCGGGCAGTAGGTAGCACACGGCTTCAGATATAAACTGTGGTGGCTACACCTAGAACAAATGCCTATGCACAGTGTGTTCTGAATGGAAGGCAGGGCTTCACAGGTGTTTCTTATAGCTGTCCCCAGAAGTCCTTTTGCTTCCAACACAGCTGAGAACCATAACTAAACAATGCTCCTGTGGTTGAATTGTTTGCCGTGCTGTTCATACAGGGCCATGGTAGAGTCAGTTCTGAAGTGAGCAATGATATGGTGCTTGACAGGAAATGGCTGTGTTATTTCCTCTGGGAGTTAGGAAAGCCTTGTTTTTTCCTTACATATGGGGCACACATTGCTGATGCATGAGGTGGATAATAGCACCTGCATTTCAGGAGTAGCATATGGTCCTGCAGGTGTAGGGATTCAAAATGACTGCAGCATTTGGTCATGAACTAGCCTTTAATAAGAGCCTATTTATTCTTCTTTCCACTGTTATAATGCACATTTGAAAACAATAAAAAAATGTTTAAAAAACAGTAACAAAATGGTCTCACTTTTCTTCAGTGCTGAGAATTGAAATTTCAGGCTGTATATGATAGTACCCAACTGTGCCAGATAACTGGCAAACTGGTGAGAAATTCCAACAGTCATCATAATATACGGAGTTAACATATTTATCAGATACTTGACATGAAAAAGTGGTAGTTCATGGGAACTTTTTTTCCTTATGCCATCTGGTCCTGAGGTGCCTATTACATCTATTATTGAATCATTAAAGTCAATGAGGTGAATAACACGATTAAACTTGTTTACTTGTCATGTAACAGTCGGTTAACAGTGAAATGTAATTTCTACTTTCTGTTTTACTGTGTAATAAAAATACATCTCTGTTCCACTAAGTGATACCTAAAATTAATGCCAGATAAATATCTTTTAATTTATAGTCTAATTTAAAAGTACATTAATTCTTTTAGCTCTGTTCTACATAATACTACTGTATCAGAGTCAGTATGATGATTACATCTTATAATTAAAACAATAAAACATAAATAAGTGGTCGTGAGAACAGCAGTGTACACTTATCCATTCTACTAATCATTTGGTTGCACATTTATGAAAATCTTGAACAAAATATGGATTTGTTCATGCAGAATGGTAGCAAAGGCAGGAAGATGTAAATCTGTTTTATATATAAAAGCCCTATTTGCATAAACAGAGTTGAGAGTATATTATTAGATACACTCAGAAATGTATAAATAAGCAGTTATTGTATTACTTTAAAAGGATTATCCCTTTTCAATTCCTCATATTAAACTGAAATGTAAATAATATGGATTATGTTCTGATCTTCTTGAATTCAATTTTAGCATTTAGAAAATCTGGCCATGTAGATGTGGAAGGTTTTAGCAGCTAATAATAATATTAATCTAGTATAAAGGTTTTAGCAACACATATTAACATTAACCTAGGAACTAGGAAGTACAGATGCCCTTATGCATTTCTTTTAAGACCTTCCTTTGGGATCTGCAATATTAATAATATCACATATTTTAGGGCTTGATGCAAAACCCTTTGAACTGAAAGAAAAAAAGAAATTGACTTCAAAGGGCTTTGGTTCAGAACCTTAGTAAACTGTAGTTTTATAGTAATGTAGATGATCAGACATTATGAGAAAACTAGAATGTAAACAATTAGAACAGAAAACAATAAGAAACAATTTCCATAGCAATAATACACTGAGTTTGCCTTGACTGTGTTCACATTCCTTTTGTATTTGCTTATCCAGAACATTAATGTGAACAAGTTTTCCTTGTTTGAAATATTTGTTCCAAAATTATCTTGCCATCTTGCAAAATATCTTTTTAAAAAACAAATATTTTGGGGTTTTGGAATGTAAGGTGGTAGCATGACATAGCAGAAAAATGTTATAGTCATCCAACCAAAGAACTTAAGGACTGCCATACTAAGTCGGATGAGTAGTCCAACTAGCCCAGTATATTCTGTCTCCAACAATGGACAGTACCGATACTTAGGTGGAGGGCACAGAACAGGGACATTTTGGAGAGTTCCAATGTTGTCTTCCCATACCCAGCTTCTCCCTCTTGGCAAGCAGAAGTTTAGGGCCACCCCCAATTAGGTTATATCTCCGAACATTTTAGCTAATCTTTTCTTAATCCAGTTATGCTTTTCTCCATCACCAGAATCCCATGGCATTGAATTCCACAAGTTAAAAAGTACCTCCTCTTGTTTGTATTAAGTCTGCTGCCTATTAATTTCATTGATTGACATTTGTTTTATTATACTGCAGGAAAGGGTAAATAGTACTTCTCTATTCACTTTTTCCATACTAACTTTTCCTTCAGGCTTATAATAAGAAAGGGAATAAGTTTACATCCTGGAAAAAATAATGTAAAAAATCCTCATTTTAGAGTAAACACTTTGGCATCTTATCCGAAATCCTGGAGCTCCAGAACAAAAGTTATCAGCCCCCAAATCCCACATCTTAACCCCTAACTTCTTAATTTTTACTCCTTTTGTTATTTTTTTGTTTTCACTCTTTGAAACATTGGTTAAGTAAATTATTATAGTCTTACCTTTAATCATATGGTTAATTTGCTCCTATTCAGCAAAACATGTAAGTATGTGCTTACTGTTAAGCATGAGAGCAGTCTCATTGATTCCAAGTGGATTTAAGCACATGCTTAAGTGCTTTGCAGATTAGGGATAGATTTAAGCTTGGTGGGTTTAAATGCTTTGCTGAATCATTGGATTCTTAACCAATATCATATATATTTTAAAAGACAATGTATACATGAACTTTACTCCCAGGTTGCGCTGAACTCATGTTAAGCTTTACTGTAAGCCAATTTTTTCCCAACATCTGTTATTTATATGGGCAAAATTTGTTCTGTTGAGTAATATTATGTATAAATGGTGAGTTATTACAGAACAGTTTGTCACTATGGTCTGATGATATTTGTACTCTTTGGTCTACTAACACTTGGAATGTTTTTGTGTCTGATGGGGACAGATGACTTTGTAGCCTGAAAAATAGAACTGAAACTGGATAGAAAAAAGGGAGTAAGATAATTTTCTACTTGTCATAATCAAATACATTATAAATATGGGATAAAATGAGCTAATATTTTTTAAATAGGCACAGATGATGTGATCTCTAATTGCTATAATACTGTTCCTCAGAGACTGGTAATGAATATCTCTGTATGTGCTGATTTATTTATTTATTTTTGGTTAATAAACCAGTTGAGTTATCTTAGATCAATAATTTAACTTGAACCCCCAAAAGATCATTATTACTTTGAATTTGAATGCATACAGCCACAATATCATTTATGGCATACCGTCTTTCTCTGGCGGCACTTGACAGGAGATACGCAAGCTACATAGAGAATCTTGCATATCTTCCATCAACTTCCAAACTTCTACTGACCGCAGTGTCTTCAGTTCGCTGCACAACTGGGAAATATCCTCCCATCAACCCAGGATTACTCCACATGGCAGAGGGTAGATTAGTAAGACTGATTTCCGGGTCAACTAGACGGGTCTCCACTTCCAGTCACTTGATCTGGATAAATTAATCTGACTTGCCGCCATCAGTGTAGATATAGCCTGAGTTAAAAAGGCACCCACATTATTCTTGACTATGAGTCCTTTTAAGGAAGAATGCTGTTAATATATACTCAGATTCAAAGAGGTGATGAGCTGCATCCTCATTAAGGAAAACACACTCCTAAAGTTATGGACATTATCTTTTATCTTGATCTTACTTATCCATGTTCCTATGATGTTCTTTATTATGATGTATCCCAAATGTAGAGATGATTTTTTATGTTTTTTTCATTGGGTAAACCTAATAATATCAGTAATTTTGGTTTTTGTTTTCCTTTCCCCATGTTGGTTCATCATTTTTTTTATGTTTGTTGTTGTTATTTTGTTCTTCATTTTCAGTGATGCAATGATCGGGTTATATATTTCTATATATAGTATTTTGCTGGACTAAAGCATGTTCAAAGCCTTACAGATCAGAAAGAGGTTTGTCTCAAGACAATTTAAGTAAATAAATAAATAAAGCTACTGGCCTGAGCTTAAAGGCAAACATACACTGTGTTGACATTCATGGTTATATTCATGCTAGTATGCTTGTAATCTTGACTATATTTCTTTCTGCAACCTGTTATAGCTCTCTGCCTAGGGACTAGAGTATGGATTTACTTTAATGTACCTACTATATTGGTTAATAATATTTCACTTTATTTTGTTTGTTTCTATATTATTATACTGAATAAATGGGTGATTCAGTTATTCATGTAACAATGCTGTGAGAATTCAGATCAATTCCATTTATTAGATTAGGAAGAAAAAGTATGTTACATTATTAGCACCATAATTTATCTGCAGTGTCTCTTTCACTTTGTTAGTAATCTCAGAAGCTATGTCTACACTTGTTAATTTAAGTCGACTTAGCATGTCCACACTTAAATTTTAAGTCGACTTAGAGGGGACCTTACAAAATCAACCTAGAACATCCACACTGGATGCCTAGGTCAACTTGTAGGGGCTAGGTGGACCTGGGACAGGTCCACGGTGGCAGGGGGGGCACCTTGCCAAGTGCCAGGGGGCTCAGCCTTTGCCCTACTGTACCTTGGTACAATGGGGCAAAGAAGGACAGGGACCCTGGCAGGGCAGCTGCTTAAGTCGACTTAAGGAAAGTGTAGTGTAGACACAGAGTAAATTAAGTCAACTTAAGCAAGCTTAAGACGACTTAATTTACAAGTGAAGACGTACCCAGAAAAAAACTAAGCAACATTTTAAATAAACTTCTGAATAAATATGAAGATTTAAAAAAATATTAGAATCAGTTTCAAAATTCCACAAGCTATGGTTGAAATGGACTAGAGAATTCATTGACATTTTTAGGAGTGGATCATTTTTATTCATTTCATTTCAACCTTGTGAAATCTGCTATTATTTCAGAATTTTGAGTGATAAAAATGCTGCACATTCAAAAGTTTGCAAACAGGTACCATGGCAATCACTTTTGTCATCTTTGAGTTATGTAGAAAAGTGAGAGAAGGCCAAAGCAGGAAGATGTGGGAAATGCTAGATTAGACACACACATACACAAAAGAGCAAACACCAGTCAAGTGAAGAAAGAAGTGGGCAGAAGTGTGCATAATGCCACTGGTTATACCTCTAATAGCATCACAGGAATATGTAACAGGTCCTGCTTCACAAAGGTTTTCCACCAAACACACAGTAGAAAGAGGCTGTGTAGTCTAAGGGCTTGTCTACACTTAAAACGTTACAGCAACACAGCTACATCACTTCAGCTGAACTTCACTAGCACTTCAGTGTAGGCACTACCTAAACAAATGGGAGAGATTCTTTCATTGGCATAGATAATCCACTTCCTTGCAAGGTGGTAACTAAGTTGACAGACAAAATCTTCCATTGTCCTAGCATTATCTAAACAGAGACTTAAATTGGCCTTACTACGAAGCTGAAGGAGTTGGATTTTTCATACCCGTGACTGATGTAGTTAAACCAACCTGATTTTCTAATGTAAGCCAGGCCTTAAGGCAGGTGTTCTCACAACAATTTTTTCGATTGCACCAGCGTGTGGCCACCAACTCTTGCTGGTGGCCACTTTGACAGATTTTCCTAAAATATTTAATTAACTATGGAAAACTAATGACTATGCACATGTTCATGTACAAATCATTTAAATTTATTTATGTAGGGCTTTTTTGCAGACTCAATAATAAAAATAATGTACAATTGTATTTTGGTGCCTCTGGCCCTCACTGCTTCTCCTGGCTTCCCATTGCCCTTCCAGACCAGGATGCTTTCCCCACCACATTGCCCGGAGCTCCTTTCTGCAGCTTTGCACCTCTACTCACCCTTAGAAACTCACCCTTAGGATATATCTGCACTGCAGTTGGGAGGTATGACTGTAGCATGTGCATCTGCACCTCCTTATAGACATTGCTGAGCCATTTAAATGGGAAGGAAACAGAAACAAATCCTATTTTGGGGGGTGGAAGGACCAAGGAAGATCATATATACAGGCAAAGACCACCCTGTTCTTTGCTACATTAACTAAACAAACATATTCAATCATCCTTTAGTTGACTAAAAGAAAATACAAGGATGATAATATCAGAGCCACAATTCACTTCTCCCAGTGGGAAGAGAATATGTCATTATTTACTTGAAAAGAGAAGCTGCCAGAAAACTGGAACCACAGTTAGCTCTGCGTATATCCCAGAACAGATTCTCTAAAAAGTAAGGATTGCTCTCAATGTTGAGTGTTGTTTATGACCATTGGATAATCTCTTAATGCATTATTGATTAGATGGAGTCAAATTCCAAAGGGGTAGCCGTGTTAGTCTATTGTAGAAAGACAACAGAGTCTTGTGGCACTTTTAAAGACTAACAGATTTATGCGATTAATAAATCTGTTAGTCTTTAAAAGTGCCACAAGAC
>ML685802.1:11411125-11500315 GCA_007922175.1 Pelusios castaneus | reverse complement strand
GTCTTGTGGCACTTTTAAAGACTAACAGATTTATTAATCGCATAAATCTGTTAGTCTTTAAAAGTGCCACAAGACTCTGTTGTCTGATTAGATGGAGTAAGAGTGATACAATACAAATATTGCAAAGAGGGATGTAATATCCTCTGTGTAATATCCTCTGTGTAATAACCTCACCAACTGTTCAGAGAAGGAGACAGACCAAAGAATAATGAAAAGCTTGAATGTTAAGGTAAGTAGGTTCTCTGGTACTGGACAATGCTGTTTCTTGTATGAACACTGTTGGAAACTTTGATTATTGTCCATAGTCATTTGTGCATATCAGTCATCGTTCGTTTGTTTTACTGTTCCCTTATTTCTAAGTCCAGTCTCCAGCCTCTTTACAGACATTGAAAACAAATCCACAGCTCCTACTTAGCCAAATCTCACTGTTTTGACCTCTGAACCTGAACCAAAAGATGTCAAGATCCAGCATGCTGGCAGGTTTTAAACTCACACTAAGAGATGGATATTAACTAGTCTTGCATCAGGAGATAGACAGCATAAAATCCTTTCCTCACCTCCGGTCTGAATGTATTTATTCTTTTTGATGGATCAAATGTGCAAAACAGGACAATTTCTTACAACATCTGAAATAATTAAAGAACAGTTTATAATTTAACTCAGTGCTAACAAAGAATATGCCATCTACCATAATCTAAAAACGATCAGAAAAAAAAAAAGACAGTGCTTAACAATTTCAACAATGCCTAAGTAACTTAGGAGCCTAAGTTCTAATGAAAAATGTCACTTAGTCACTTAAGTGCTTTGTAAAATTAAACCCAGTGAATATAGTGGTCTTACAGTGTGCTTGGAAGGCTAGCAGGTAGCCAAAACTCAAATTAGATTGAGCAAGATTTTTAAAAAACTAGCTAAAGTTAAGCTCCTAAATTCATACTTAGATGTCAAATAAATGACCTAATTTTCAAAGTTACTGAGCATCTAGCAGCTCCTATTGATGTCACACATGTATTTAGATACCTAAGTATGAATTTATTAACCCAATTTTAGGGAGTCAAAATGACTAAACCAAACCTTAACTGTAACTTTTTCTCTGTCTCAATGTCAGCCACAATACATCCATACCAGGGATGGATTTTCCTAGGCAGCATCTCATTGCACTTATGTGGAGAAGCACATGTTGTGAGGCTGCTTCAGGAAGCATGGTGCCTGAGGAAGGAACAACAAGATGTTAGAGAACACAGGTCTCGAGTGCAAATCCACAGGGTAGTTAGGAGCTAGTAAATTCCAACCTGCCATTCAATGATCTGTTAACAATTGCCAGAAAATAAACTAAACCCCAACAGAAGAGTACTGTCTTGGAATCTAATTAGCAGAACACTGAGGGTCCTAACTGGTTCACAACTTCTATTTAAATCCAATATAAAAGCAGACAAATTAGCAGTGTAACTGGGAATTTTTTCATAGCAATAGCCAACTTAATTTTGTAGACCAGCTCAAAACCTTTTCTGGAACTTCAGCTAATGAGTAATTAAGATAATTGATGTTCATTGTCTGCAAAGAGGTGTCACGATTTGAAAAATAATGGATGTCTTCAAAATTAATGGGAGTTACCTAAGTCATTTGGAGAGCCCCTTCTGTGCAGCAAGATAAATTTAGGCAAAGGCTTTGTCTACACAAGTTTCTGATTTAAGTAAGGCCACAGCTATCCTACAAACTTTAGCTGTTGCATGCTGACATCAAGCTGCTGTAACTAGTATATTGCCATGGGCACATGCATTTTTGGCTCCTTGAAGTTTGCTTGATGACCAGAAGTGCTTATGTCAATGCACAGTGCAGTGCCCAATGTCTAGTTATAGCAGTGTGCAACCTGCCAGCATCCAGCATGATCTCTTTTGGGAAAGTTTGGAAATGTGCGGTGGTGCACAAATGAGTTCTGTGGGTATACCTGGGAGCAATGGGCCAGATTCTTAGTCTGCAACTTTCTCTCTGCCATATATGCCATTTTTCTTTGTGCTTTAAAAAAAAATCCCACAAACCCACTCAGCCCTCCTTGTTGTCTACCATCTCCAAAAGAAGCATGGAACCACTCATGATGCTGCACTATTGTCACAAGCACTGATATTTGCAGGGCTTCTGATCTTTGCAGGGCTGCAAAAAGACCTGCATCAGCAAGGACCATGATAATTTTGTAGAGCACAGATTGCTGAGGCTCACATCAAAGCCATTTCAAGTTTGCTGGTGGTGGTCACAGAGAAGCTGCAGAAGACGGAGCGCTGCTTCTGGGCCTGAAGAACAAGCTCTGGCTGTTGGGATCACATCGTAATATAGGTTTGGGATGACAAGCAGTGACTACATACATTTGGATGGAAAAGGCCTGGATCTATGTGCTGAGCTTGGCCCAGACCTCCACCAAATGGACACCGGAATGACAATGTGCTGATAGTGGGAAAAAGTAAGTGCTGATCACACTGTGGAAACTTGCAACACTGGATAGATACCAGTCAGAGGTAAATCATTTTGAAGTTGGTAAATCCACTGTGGGGGTCAATTGTCATGCAGTGTACAGGACCATTAATCATCTCCTGCCCTGCAGGACTGCCATTCGGAAATATACAAGACACAGTGGACATATTTGCTGCAGTGGGATTTCCAGCATTGTGGAGTGATAGATGGCACACATATCCATATTTTGGCACAAGCCCCTCTTGCCCCAGAGTATATCAACCGAAAGAGCTTCTCTTCTATAGTTATGCAAGCACTGATGGATCACCAGAGATGTTTCACTGACATCAGTGTTAGCTGGTCAAGAAAATGAATGATGCTTTTATCTTTTAGAAAGCTGCAAACAGGAACTTATTTTCTGAACTGGAGAGTTACAGGTAGTGATCCAGGGGAACCCAACATATTGCTTCCCTGGATCATGAAGCCATATATTGGACATTTCAATAACACCAAAGAGGGTTTTAACTATTGGCTCAGCAGGTGAAGAATGGCTGCTAAATGAGATTTTGGTAGATTGAAGGGATGAGGGCATTGTTTACTCCCCAAATTAGACCTCTATGAGAAAAATAGTCCACTGGTTATGACTGCCTGCTGTGTTCTGCATAACATCTGCTAGGCAAAGGGTGAAAGGTTGCCACTAAGGTGGCGTGGATGTCTGGATTTGAAGAGCCAGACATAAGGGCGGAACTACACAGCTAAGGGAGACCTTGAAATAATATTTTAAAAGTGAGCCAAAGTAATGCAGAGCAGCAGACTGGGCTGTGCAAGGCCTGGCCCCACAGTTTTGGGACCTGTTAAGACATGTGATGTTTTTGTACTTCTATGAATATAATACTGTCATTACATTATTAATGTTGGGTGGTTGCTGTACATTTATGATTATCCCACTGTTTGTCACTGTTCCTATGAGTTTTGTCGCATTGTGTAACATTAGTTAAGTGGTATTCTGCAGTGTACATTTGAAACTAGTAAGGATGAATTATGTTCTAAAGGATTGAATCGTACTTAGTGAACAACCTGTGGGAAAAGAAGTCATGCAATTTAAAAGCAAATACATTAAAAACTTAATATGTTAATGGAACAGAATTTAACAAGAGGAAAGAACATTCATGTCCATTTTTGCTACTCATACAATAACCACGGTGCTCACAGGTGAGTATGTATGAAGCTGTGGTTATCCTTACTGCCCCTTTGCCCCCAGTGTGGTAGGTGTAGCGATGCAGCCTCTGATGCCATGTGGAATGTTGGGGTAGGGAGGTGTAGGGAGGTGCTTTAATGGAGCTCTCCATTGTCTGCAAAGGGAGGGAAGCCCATGGCTGTTGAACAAGTACATCCACAGGCGTCTACAGCATCAGTGTTTTCTTCCAAAGAAGCCCAGTTACGTCCTGGTGCATCTCCCTTTCCTTTTCATGGTGGGACTTCTGGGCCTCTCTCTGCCCAGTCTGCAACATTCACTCTCCAGGCCCTTTGCTCACAGTCTTATGCAGCACTGGGTTGCAGGATCTTACTGAACATGTCATTCCAAGTCCTCTTTTTTTCTCTTCCTTACCTGCTTAGGTGCTGCAGGTGTGGAGTGGGAACACTTTCAGGCCATTAATGACAGCAACTAAAGATAACATACAGAGGTACCATTATCAGTATAGTCCAGGGGTCTACAACCTGTGGCTCTGCAGTCACATGTGGCTCTTTGGCTGCTCTCTTGTGGCACCAGACTCTGCCCCTCCCCCCCACCACCACTGGGGGCCCTCACAAGTGGCCCACTGCTGGCTCCAGGTCTCCCCTGCCCCTGGGAGACCCTATGGAGGCCTGTGTCAGGCTCCCCACCCCACCCCATACCCACCTGAGGACCCTGCTGGAGGAACCCTTGCCCAGCTCCCAGTTCCCCCCACCAGAAGGCTACACCCATTGCGGTTCTCAAAACACTTGGTTATTGAAAGAATTTCCCAAAAAAATGGCTCTTATCTTTTGGGTTGCCAGCCCCTGGCTATAGTCAAAATGGAAAGCAAAAGTAAAGATTCAGAACTCCTTCCCTTTGCTCCCCTAAACTTTGAAACAAGACATGCTTATTGATACATCTTCTTTGGAGTGTTTATGCATAGCTCCCCTGACAGCACGAACTGTAGTGAGTATGGCCTACCACAGGTGAAGAAAAAGAGGAGGAAATTCTTGGATACATGAAATAGTGAGTATAAGGCAATGCTGGCACTGTTTTCCAGAGGAAATGATGTTAGCTGATATCTCATTCCTGAGAATAACAAAGGCAGAAAGACCTCAGTTGCTGTTGGCATCTGTCGCAGATTGCATCCCCACTGGCATCTCAAATGGGGATCCCCCAAGAGGCACAACTACAGGGAGGCTTCCACAACTCTACTGCTCCCCCTTACAGCGAGGGCAGTTCAGCCTAGTGGCCACAGAGTCCATAGTACAGGCCCTCCCATCAGGGCAGCTCAGCCTAGTGGCCAGAGTCTATAGTCCAAGCCCTGAGGTCAGGGCAGTCCAGCCTGACAGCCACAGAGTCAGTATGCAAGCCCCCAGGTCGGGGCAGTCCAGCACAGCATCCACAGACTCAGTATACAAGTCCCCGGGTCAGGGCAGTCCAGCCCAGCAGCTACCAGGAGAGAGGTGCCCAGGGAGGGGGGCTCAGGCCCTCCCACTCCACTAAGCCCCAGCCCAGGGCCCTCAGGACATGGGGGTTATGCCACCCAGCTGGAAGGGAATCCACCTGAAACACACTAGCTGCTGGCCACCATACCTCAAACCATACAACCTGGGCCCCCTCCTACCCGGTTAAGCCCTGGTCAGCATCTGGTCCTCCCTCCTCCGGGGAACTCTGGAATCCACTCCCCAGAGTCTGCATAGGCTGGTTGTCCTCAGGGCAGCTGCCCCAAGATGGCTGCTTCTCCCAGGTACTCAGAGGGCTTCCTCCTCCTGCAACTGGGGACTGGCCACACACCTGGGAGCAAGCTCCAGGTAGAGGTCCTTCCTCCTCCCCAGCCAGCCCCAACTGAGCTGAGCTGCCTCCTTTTATACAGGGGCAGCAATCAGAGCATGCCCAGCAGGGCTTAAAGGGCGGGGCTTCTGCCACCCACAGGGTTTGCTGCATGCCTTCAGTGCGGCGTAGGCTTACCCCGTCACAGCATCCCAAAGCTTCTTGGTCCCATACACTTCTAGCTTGTTTATTGTTGAAGTTATCTCAGATTAGCATAGAAAACTATCCTACAATAGAGGAAGAAATAAGGCTGCCATCCATAGAAATTTTAGTAGAGGATTGCAAGGTACTTACATGAAAGCTTCATTGAGATGTCTCAGGAAGATTCAAGGGACATCTATGTGTGCATAAACAAACTCCTCTGCAAGGCTCCCCTGCCTAACTTTATAGGGGAGTGAAAAGCAATTAACAATTCTATCACTTTGTTATACCATTACCTTTTCTTCCAGTACAAATACATTAATAAAAAGGCAGTAGCATCACTGTAATGGGAAATACATTTATACATGTACCAGAGGTTCCTTCCCCTGTATCAGGCTTGGCTGTGCTTGGCTGCCAAGACACATTGGACTACAGTGGACTCTCAAACGGGTCATGGCTTGCAGCATATTTGGACTCTAGCAGGGCCAGATTAAGCGGCTTCAGGGCCCCATTCTTGCCACCACCATGTCCCCCCACTTAGGGCCCCAGCCCCCCCCCCCCGCCTCCATGGCATGTGGGGGAGGCATCAGTGGAGGGACAACCCCTGGGGCCAGAGGCCACTCTAGCTCCGGCCCTCGACTTACTGGTCTGCCCCCCAGTTTGTGTGTGGTACATCCTCAGATGCAGGCCCCCAGGTGGGCCCTGGAAGGCCACACTGGAAGCAGCATCGCATGCCAGCTCGTCTCACCCCTGGAGCAGAGCGAACAGGTGCCAGACCGCCCCACCCCCAGGGGTGGACCAGCTGGATCAGGGACAGAGGAGGAACATGGAGCCTGGCCTCTGGCCCCAGGGCCTTGCCCCGGCACCAGCAGGGTAAGGGCCCTCCAAGCACTCCCTTAAACCCCTTCAGTGCTGAGCAGGGTGGTGGGGGCAGGGGTGGATCAACTCTGGACCTATAGGGGCTAGAACCCAGGCCCCCTCTTTAGGCAGTTTCTTAGTTTTCACATGGCACTGCTGCTGATCCCAGTTACATTTCCCCCGAATCCTATGGAAATCTGCCATAAATGTCCACATCTCTGTTGCTGTCGATATTTCTTTTGTTGTCTGATAGCTGTTCTTGCACAATCTCTTCTCCCGACAGGCCTATGTGATTCAATATATCCTGTGTACTCCAGGCTAGAGTGTATCTGGAACTTTCAGCTGGCACAGTTAACTGAGCAGTTACAGATAACAAAGGAGAGCTGCAAAAAGTGATCACCAAGCTGAAAAGGTTTTTTGTGGTTTTTTTTTTAAATATGCAGGGTTTTAAAGAAAGTGTGCCTTGGGGGAAGGAATGAGTGGGGACAGAGAAGGATATTTCTGGTCTCTCTGACCCCTGGGTACTGAAGTTCACAATTGTCACAAGAGCAGTGAGTATCTGACATTGTGGAACAGCATCTTAAAAAATGTTAGGGTTGAGATAGGTAATACAGTATGTACACTTATACTAGGTGAACCTTAGTACATCTCAGCACCATTGACATAGGTGGAGTTCCAGCATCTCTGTAATGGGACATTTATGCTGATGGGAGATAAATTTAAGTGTAGGCACCTCCACAACTAATTCAACACAAAGCAGCGTATATAAACTTATGTTTATCAGCTGTTTTATTAGTTTGTTGCTATTTTATGACAATATATGTTGAACAGTAAAAGGATAGTCAATGGAATACTATGGTATGATATATGAACATAAAATGGAGAATGAAAAACAATGGCTATGTCTACACTAGAAAAGTTAAGTCAACTGTATTAAGTTGACTTAATAAGTTTGACTTTAGGTTGACTTAAAGTCGACCTTATTAAGTCGACTTAACAGAAGTCAACTTAACTTTTCTAGTGTAGACATAACCCCTTTTCGACCTTATTAAGTCGACTTAACACTTTAAGTCAACTTAATAAGGTTTACTTAGGTGCTACTCCACATCCACACTGGCTTATGTCAACTTAATAAGGTCGATTTAAGCATTAAGTCGACCTAAAACGAGGTGTTATTAAGTCAACTTAACTTTTCCTTAAGTCGACTTAAGGAAATACTTAAGTCGACTTAAGGAAAGCCCAGTGTGGATGTGGAGTAGTTTAGGTCAACTTAAACCTCCTTAAGTTGACCTAACTTGTAAGTGTAGATGCACCATACTGTGTAAGGTTAGATAAATGTGTGACCAAGTATGTAAAATGTTAGATGACATAGAAGGACAAGGTCTCCCACTGAAGTCTCTTAAGCAAAGTAAGCAGTCATGGGGAAAAAGGGAGGGTGTTCTCATGAGTAAATACTTATTCTTTGTTTACTATCTTTTAAGCAGAGTAGACGGAAGCAAAAAGCCAGGTCCCCCTGTATCTGTTCTTAGATCAGGGCTGTTCAACATATTCAGACATGATCTGGAAAGAGGGTAAAAGATGAAGTGGCAAAGTTTGCACAAAATACCAAATTTCTCAAGATAGATAAGTCTAAGCAAAGTGGGAAGGATTACAGTGGAGATACACCTGCAGGTTTTGCATCAGTTGTTCTGTTTTGAGTTAGTGCATCCTGGTCTGCTGTAGTGATCAATACCTTTCACAACACATCTTTCAAGATCCATGGATCTTGCAAATGCTCTGTATGACTTGGAAGCTTGTCTCTTTCACCAACAGAAACTGGACCAATAAAAGATACTACCTAACCCACTTTGACTCTTTAATATCTTGGGACTGAAATGGCTACAACTACATGGCAACACCCAGATAAGAAGGGAGAAAGGTATCTTGATCTGATTCTACCCCTTTAATTTGAATATTGATTAGCTAAATATTGGTAGATGACATTCCCTGCTTTTGCCTTTACATTATACATTGTAAGCTCTTTCATCATGAATTTTGTTATTTTTCTGGTATAGTTAGCAGTATCTATTCTACTGCACCATGCACACTAATGTATTAATCTCCATGTAGTATATACCAAACATTATATGAATTTTACTGTAACATGATAACATTCAACTGTCCAAGCATTTATTTTTTTTAAAAATGTTAATCTACTCTGTCTCTTACATGTTTTCCCCTGGTTTTTTTCCTTAATTCTATTCTGTCATCTCCTGTTTATCTTTGGTATCTTTTCCTGTTTCGCTTCCCCTTTCTTCTTTTCTCTCATTTCCTAACCCTTCCCACTGCCTCCGATCCTTGTTCTCTCTCTTTATCTGTTCTTCCTGCTTTCTTGTTACTTCCAATGCCCCCTTAATTGTTGCTCCTCCCACTATTTGTCTTTTACAGGATACATCTCAATCTTTCCATATTCTCACTACCCATATCCATTACTCTACACTTCATTCACTTATCCAAAACAATCAGTCATTAACCTACAGCCACTCATAGTCATCCACTCCCATGGCTATCACTAGGACTAACCATTCACCTACAGTCAGACATTCAGCTTAACCACAGCTCCTCACCTAATCACAGCCTGATGATTCTAAAAATGTTACCACAATGATGTGCTATGTCCTTCTACCATATTACATTGGAACATGTCTAATGTATTGTCCACTACCACTAAAAGCTCTGTTTCAGCAATAGTTTTCTACTTTCTCTTCCCACACATTCTATAAACACATACATAAATGCTAACTCATTAACTTCAGGATAGACAATCAAAGAGAAGGTGAGAAGATCCAGCACACTTTTTATTCATAATAACTGTGCTTTGAAAACGGATTCAATTTTTCCTCAAAGAAAATCTGAGCTTACTGAATGTTATTCAAGATGAAGTGACAAAAACACAATAGTTCAGAGAATGCACAAATTGCCTTGGAATAAATATACTTTGTCTCAAGTTTTGAAGAGAAAAAAAGAAAACATTTTTACGACATATTGTTTAATATTTTCTTACATAAGGTTATCAGTGTTTCAACATCAAATGACCTTTCGGAAGCATGGCTTTGATTTTCAGAAAAGATATTTGAGATTGAAATTGTGATAACCTATCTTTATAGATCTAAGTCAGGAAATATTAAATATTTGTTTCTGGAGAAATGGGATGAAGGAAAGTGTGCAAGAATGTATTCAGATAAATTGTTTCCCATTTCCAAGTCATTTCAAATATAATAAATTTAAATACAAAAATGGTATAAACTATTCATATCCCTCACAATAAGATCTATTAGATAGTGAATAATTTTCCAAGGAAACCAATACAAGCAGAAGGAAACTTGTATCATTGTCCAGGTTGCTATTTTCAGAGGGGTAGCTGTGTTAGTCTGTGTACAGCAAAAACAAAGAGAGTCCTGTGACACCTTAAAGACAAACAAATTTCTTTGGCCATAAGTTTTCGTGGATTCCAGCTCACTTTGTCAAGTGCATGAAGTGGAAACTACAGTTGAGAGTTGTATATACACAAGGTTGCTATTGTAACAATGTCTTTGGTTGGTTTTCTGAAAGGACTGAACCTGGGACATCTGAATGTAAAAACATTAGTCTTCATTGCTTGATTTTGGCTTTTCATAGAAATTATACTATACTGAATCAAATTCAAGCGCGGAGCAATTATGTTAATATAGATGCATACTAATAAAGATAATGAAACATGCTAGATAGTTATAGCACCAGCCCTGCACTATACAGACCTAGTTATTTAGAACTTAATTAGTCTCAGAAGTATATTTTTATCTTTATTCATAGAGTGTGTTTATCCATATGCAAAGAAGTTTTTTGAAAGTATGCAGGTAAGGAAAACCACACTATCCTTTATAAATTCTTCCTATACCTGTGTGTGAGAAATAGTCTATATTTTTTTCCTGATGAGGTCCAATGAAATACATATTTAAAATAAGAAATAGGCCATTAATCACACAGGACTGACTTTTGGTGGTGGAAGAAGCCCCCATGCAATAAACAGCTCCTAGTAACAACAGCTAAATATATAGCAGATGAAAAAAATACAGGATATGCACAGAAATGTCCTCACATGTCTCATGGTCATCTTTTTTCATCTGCTTTAGAACTTGAAAGTTTTCTCTGTGTGCAACTCAGGTAGATTAATAAATCCTGTGGCTATGTCTACACTTGCAAGTCAGTTCTAATTAAGGAATCTTAATTCAAACTAATTTAAGCCTTGGCCACACTAGGCTTTCATTAGTTTGAATTAAGGGCTTCCTTAATTCGATCTAATAAATTTGATTGCTTAGTTCGAACTAACCCTTAATTCTAAATAGTTAGTTCGAATTAAGTCAATGTGGCCATATTAGTTCGAACTAACTGCTTATTTCGAACTAATCGGCAGATTGACCTTCATGCAACTGATCAATTCAAACTAAGCAAGTGCCCTGTATGGCCATGGCTAGTTCGAACTAGCATTCTAGTGGGGCCATGCTAGTTCAAATTAAGTTAATTTGAACTAACTAAAATTGGTTCAAATTAGTTAGTTCGAATTAACTAATTTGAACTAGCTTTTGTAAGTGGTGTGAAATCCTACCCCCATTGAAGTAAATAACAAAATTCCCATTAACTTCAGCAGGACCAGGATATCACCAATTGTGTGCCTTCGGTACACTCTGTGGCACTATGCAAAATATTCAGGCTTTAAACTACCCTGAATCATTTTCTCCTATTTGTAAGGTTTAGTGTTAGTATTTAAAGTTGCATGTAGGAAAATAGATCACCTGAAAACCTAAAAACGATAATTTCCTATTAATGTATTTTACTTTTATCCAGTTGCATTTTCTTTCTGAACATTAGTAAATGTTTCAGGCTGAAGATGTATTACTTCTCCCACAGTTGTTTTTGTAATCTTAATTTGGCTCTCCTGTGCATATACATTGCTATGATATGGTATTTAATTACATGATCACATGTTGTTGTTTTTTCCCCACAGGATCCCTGCCTCATTCAATGCAAGAATGGGCAGTTTTTTTCGAAAGAATCAGGGTTGTGTATAGAAGGAGACTGTTAACTATAGAGCTTCTGCCTCATTTGTTCCAAAAGTTGGAAGGTGTAAAGTAAACAACGTAGGCAATAGCAGGGAGTGAAAGAATGTGAGAACCACCACTCCTGGGCCATTTAGGCACAACCTCCAGCATTGTAAACTGCTTCCAACTAAATGAGTGAGTGCTTCTAGCCAGCTGCTTTTTGGATTATACAACAGAATAACCCCAGCCAATACCCCAGTCCCAGATACAATCTTAGGAATTGTTTCTTTACAATGTTCTGTTATGCTGACTGAACCATATAATCTCATACAAATACATCAAATTTAACAAAGAAATTTATAAGCACCAGCCTTCTTATTCCCGGTGAGGTTTCCAACTCACTTCAAACTAGAAATACTCATTTAGGTTAAGCAAACAAACAAATGTATTAATTACAGATGCTTTTTAACTGATTATAAGTGAAAGCATAACAAATCAGATTTGGTCAAAAGAAGTAAAAGTTAAACTCATTTAAAGCTAAGATTAACTCTTTCAACAATCTTACAAATTTAAGTGATTCTCAAACAGCTAGCTGATTTCCATTCAGGCAGGCTGTGCCCTCTGGCCAGCACTTTAAGTCCTTGGTGGTGTTAGTAGATGCCGGTGGAAGAGAGAGAAAGCATGGTAAATGTCTACCCTTTTTATAATATTTCTTCTTCCTGTGGGGCTTTGCCTCTCCTTCAGGGTCTAATATTACATAGTGCATCCTCTTAATGATACACAAGAAATTGCAATCAATATACTAATGTAACAATAATGATCAATACATCATGAGCATTTTGAAGATATCTAACATGACATACTTTGGATTAGATAATATACAATTATACAACAATGGTGAACATGGAGGTGCAGGGTATCACACATGGATGCCATGAAAATACATTAGTGAATATTTCAAAATTACTATTCTACTGTGGTAAGAGAACTCATAGAAATGCCTATGAGGAAATTAATAGTTTTGTATTCAGTGTGGGGTTTAGATGTTGTATATTAAGTGAGGTCTGGAGCCACATATTAAATAACAAGAATTAAATATATATATTGAAAACTATTCATTCAATTAATGAGGTTGGAGTCCTGTGGAAAATAACTGTATGTGAATAGATAAGTAAAGATTATATCATGCTGCATATGAATAAGGGGCATGAATTAAGTGTGCACAAGCAATCTTAAATCTGACATTTCCTATCTTCCTATCTTCACTTTGCAACCACAACATACTTTTAATGTAGGCTTGTGTTTGTTGTTTTTTAAATGCTATACAGATTATTCTTTGGGAAAAATCCAGAGTTGTGCTATGCATACACATTAAGGCCAAAAGCAGTAGAAGAGCTGAGTTTCTGCTCTGCAGATGAAAAAGAAAAGGGAAATCCACACAGGACACAAATATATTCACGAATGGAGTGGGATTGTAGACATAACACCAAATAAGCTAATTTTCTAATGAACACAATGATACTATTAACCTTCTCCACTGAAAGGTTCGCTTTGAAAGGATCTTTTTTCCCCAGCATTCCTTTATGGGGGCAGGCCCATTTAAATTTATCAAAGCCAAACAGCTGTGGCCCTAAAGTGACCATTTTACAACTCATGCCTGCTGAACATGTTTCTTATTTCCAGCTGGTAGGTGCTTGGCTATATTTTTCTGTTTATCATTTTTGAGAAAATGACACCTTCAGGTAGGTATGGATATCATACACGTTGCCACCCCACTAAAGTCAATAGGGCTTCCCACAACAGTAACCTCTGCCTACATAGAACAATTTGCAGGATATAGGCCTTCAAATACAGTCTTAAAAATATTCACTTTTTAAGGCTCTTTTTTCCCATCCTTACTTTTAAGTTTTTAGTACTGTGAAAAGGCCAATTTTCACAAAAGAATGAATTATGATAACTCAATCACCATGATTATGATTATAGGTCAAAATGACAGTTAAATCCATATCAAACCGCTTGGTTTTCCTCAAAATATTAATTTAGGGTCCATGAATAAGGGCCTCATATATATTACTGGTGTCCAGTGCTTCCTTTAGATAAAAAATAATATACTATCTCTTTGCACATTGATCTTCTGTGTTTTTAGGAGTTCACTTCCTGCCAATTACATAACATGTTTGCAGTGAAAGGTTAAAAAACTCTATTTTATTGGGAATTCATTCTAGTCAGACCAAACTTGTCCAAAAGAAAATCAAGCTGTGCAGGATGTTATGGGTACTAAAGAAAGGTTTGAATGTAGTACAATTCTCATCATATTAGGCTCTTTATTAGTAACTTTTTAAATCCTGAAAGAATATAGCTAAATGTACATTACTACATTTTCTTTTGTGTTGAATGACAATAGCAATCACTTTCTACTGTCTCCT
This sequence comes from Pelusios castaneus, assembly GCA_007922175.1. Lineage (NCBI taxonomy): Eukaryota > Metazoa > Chordata > Testudines > Pelomedusidae > Pelusios > Pelusios castaneus. The sequence continues at coordinate 11,486,342 of ML685802.1, read as the reverse complement.
AGCAGGGTTAACCATCCACTTGCACATTAAAAATTATTTTTGAAATTCATTGTTTGAATTCCTCTTTCAATTTTCTTCCAGAAAATGTAGTTTCATCTGGAATAAATTGTAATGGCTCAATTGCCTTCAATAGGTCTATGAGAATTTTATCCCAGCTGATTATCTATCCCAAACTATTTATCAGAGCAGCATGGAAACTCAGCTGATCATAGTTTTCAATATCCATTTTCCAATGTGTGGACTGGACAATACACTCTTGAGATCACAGCCACCTATGGTACCCTCACCTCTTACAATGAGCTAAAATAATGAATTACAGCTGCTCCATCAACTTGGCTGGGAAGTAATGTTTAAGCTTCATCCTAATTAGATCAATAAAGGTTAAACCATATGAGAGTATAAATAAGGCTTGGTAATTACACACTTAATTTAAGAAGAAGTAGTGCTATTCATAATAAGTGAAACTATCAGGACTATTTCATTCCCTTTTTTGACATTCTCCTTAGTTCATTTGAACTGCAGATGTAACCAGTTAAGAGTGAATAGAAAATAAGCTCCTATCGGCTGATGTAATTAGCCATGTGTGACCATGTGGAGTACTTATATGGAGGGAGGGGAAGAAAAGGTCATGTGAAGATAAGTGAACTCTAAGCCCTATGATGGTTTTTTATATGACTATATATAAATCAAATATACTATGTCAGATTTTGATGTTAGTTACACCGATGTGAATCCAATGTAACTCCATGATTTTCAGTGGAGATGCACTGATTTTACACAGCTGCAAGTGAGTTCAGGAAATGACCCATGAATGATATTTTGTGCTGACCAATTGAAAAGTGACTTAAAATCCTTTCACTCTGATGGCTCTGGATAAGTAATAAAGTGAAACAGAGAAAGAAAGCTATTTGAGTTCAATGTTTGTTTTATGCAGGTTTAATAAAGGCCGTACCCCAATCATGAGTAGTAAAGATATAAGCCTCAGTTTTAAGAGGTTCTTCAAACTATCAAAAAGGGAAATATTCTACTACTGCCAGCAAAGGGTCACTATCCTTTGACCACCAATTGATAAGGCTTTCTGTGTTCTAGCAATGTGAGATCACTAATGACAATGCAGTGACTTATGTCAAAGGCTATGTCTACACTTGTTCAAGTAAGTCGACTTTGCTTAATAAAGTCAACTTAACAAGTAAATCGAAGTAAAAGGAGGTCTTAATAAGCTGACTTAAAGTTTCCTTAAGTCGACTTAAGCATCAGCTTAAGTCAACTTAAGGAAACTGTAGTGGGGAAGCAGAGTAAATTAAATCGACTTAAGCCTACTTAAGTCAACTTAATTTACTAGTGTAGATGCACCCAAAGATTGTTGCAACTTTCCATTCTTCCAAATTGAAAACAGCAGTGGAAAGATATGTCTATGGCCTTATTTCAATTGAATCTGGCTTTGTACTTAATGAAATATCTACATGTTGAATCTAAAGGATTATTTTCGGATTTCAAACCCCTTCCTTGCCTGTTCTCAATCACACGCACTTTTTTTTTTTTTTTAACTTCTAACTACTCATTCATTTTAATTTTAATGAGAATTCTATATTTTCACAAGTAGGGAAATAGTTCACTTTTTTTCACAAAATCCAGTAACACTAACACACCTCAAATCCATTCAGTCTACTAGAAAAGGGGGGAAGTATACTCTAAGGACTCAGTCTTGCATTCTGAGTCAGAAAAAACAGGAACCAGCAACATGGATCAGCTTGTAGGATTAGTGGGCTAAGACAGAGTCATTCTCTGTGTCTTCTAGCACATTTGTTTCTTGTCCATCAATATAGACCATACTCTTACAATGTGTTGTGCATGAAGATTGATTTCGGTAGTTTAGCAGTTCACCAGCATGCAATGAATACAGGATTGGGGCTTTAGTTTACAAGCTACTGACAGCAGAAGCCATGCTGTCTTAAGAGTCTGATCCAGGGCTGAATGAACTGTCAGGGCTTAACAAAAATAGCAATCATAATAGAAACTCAACAAATGTCACTTGACAAAGAAATTTATAGGCATTCTTCTTTAGACAACTGAAGGCTAAGCAATCGTAAGTTCTGCAAACACTTCACATAGTTCTCATTTCCTTGAACATGGTTAATATGTATACCATGTCTGTATACGGTTATGTTACTTTCTGTAATTTTGTTTTCATTCAATAAAAGGTGATTTTAAAAGTTAACTATTCATACTACTATTTTATTACCTCCAAAATATTTATTTTGACTGAACTCCATTTGGAGATATGACATATCACTTTTATAAAGTTCAAAAAGACTAATTTTTCCCTTTCTAAATTCTTTGCCTGTCAACAGGTAAATGAGGAACTGCAAATACATTCTTTCAGTTTTAATAGGTATCTGACACAACAAAGTAATCACTGCAATGTGTGATCAGTATTAGTTTATAATAAGTGCTGTATAAAATTGCTCCCATTATAGACATTCACTTCTACAATCAGCAGGTAATAATCATACAGTTCTAAACCTGACATACTATAACTGTCATCATCAGACAGTTTTAATCAATATGTGAATGAACACTTTGAACATTTAATCAGGTAGCTGCATATAATTGCCTTTTGAATATACACACAATTAAATTCAAACCCTCAAAGAGAAACTTTCTAGAGTATTAGGTTGGGTTTTTTTGTTTGTTTTTTGTTTAGTTTTGTTTTTTAGTGGAAATACAGAATAAACAACTTTAAATCAATTCAGAAAACTGACCTATGGGTTAATTCTACTGTGACTTCGAGCCAGATGCTGTTATCCTTACATGATGACTAGACTTTTACTCTATGTAAGGAGGTGGTGCTACTGAACATAAACATGTGTTTGTAACTAATAAGTTAAATCTCTGTTTACACCCTTTAACTTGTACATTTTAACTTAGTTCATTATAGTTTTAGTCTTTAATTAGGACTGTATAAAGGAGCACTATGTATCTGCAGATCAGGATATGTGATGATATATGGAAACAGAAATGTAAAATACCTGGAAAGACTACCTGTATAAAATTTCTTCCCACTGCAAATTTCACACGGAAAATCTTCTATGAATATTTTTAATGGAAAATGTTTGATTTTCTTCAGGATTTTTTGTTAAGATTTTTTTAAAAAAAAATCATTTTGATTCAAAACCACAAATCAAAAGAAACATTTTCAGTTATTTTTAAAATATGAAAACTAACTTAAATTTCATGTTTTTCAATATGACAATGTCATTTACTTTTGTTTTCTTTTTGGAAATCACCTTTTCATTTTTGGATTTTCTTATTTTTTTTCCTCACTTTGTCTCAACTTTATCACTTTTCTCTCTCTTCCTTCATTCCCCCATTGGAAAAGGGGCTGGGGGTTAGGTCACACAATATAGGAAAGTATGAAAACATCTACTTCTCATCCTTTAAAAAATACATACTTTTTGTCCCTGTAAAACAGGAAAAAAATGTGAAAAGTCATTTTTTCCTACCTCCATACTTTCACATGTGTACTTATCTTTCCTTTTTCTTTCTTCCAAGGTAAAAAAAAAAAAAAAAAAAAAAAAGGAGGATTAATAAAAGGGAAAGAGAAAAAATAAAAAATCTAAAAATCTTTTTGATTTACAAACCTCAAAATGAAATGACAATTTTAAGTGAAAAAGAACAAACAAACAAAAAATCTGGAATAACGATTTGAAACAAAATAAATTCTTCAGCTAGTTCTAACTTAATCAATTACTTTTTTGTTTTTGTTTTTTGTCTAATGACATTTTCTGGTGGATTTAGCCATTGGGTGAATTGTTTGCTGAGATGTTTTACTCTCCCCTTTACTTGTGGAATTATCAGAATCACGTGGGGAAAAAAATAAAATAAACAGCAATAGTGTACAATACTTGTCTTCATTTTGTATACATATAAAAACATTTTCAATTCTTTCTCTGCTTTAAACTGCTGCTGTTAATGAATGTCCTAATGTTTGTTTGTTTGTTTGTTTAAAGGCAAATTGCAAGCTATTCATTTGTTCTTGCAGACATAGGTGTTTATGTCACTAGAGCTGTTTATCCTCATGGCCTACTACTTTGGATACAGTACTTTGGCTAGAACAAAGAAGGAGTCTGGTGGCACTTTTAAAGACTAAGGCTATGTACACAAGATCAGATTAAAGCGCAACATGGCAATCGCGCTAAAAAAAACAAGTGACCTTTACTGCGGGAGAGCGCACACACACGTCGCTACTTGCAACGCAACATAATTATTTGCAATATCGCGGTGTAGCGCAATGAATTCTGGGCACCTATCCATAGTTCAATTTTCCCTGAAATGGTGCTTGGAATCATGGGATGAAGGAAAGGAACGCAAAGCGCCATGGGTAAACTCTCAGTTTCACGTGGTGCACTGTGTTCCCCTTGCGTCTTCCTTGTTGCCAATAGCAACTTGCACATATTTTCAACAGTGCAGTGATGCACCGCACCACTTGCGAGCTATTACAACAGCGACAGCATGGATCCTGCTCTGATCTCCACTGTCGCCTTCAGCATTCTAAATACATCTCGGCTGGCTGCTCAGTACGCAATGAGCTCCGAGTCAGATGAGGACGCTGAGGAGCAGGGGCTGATCGATGCCATGCAGAGCAACAGCACCGCGTTCGTCAGCTCCTTCACCGATCATCTGCATACGGTGCAACGCCGTTTCTGGTCGCGAGAGACGAGCACCGAGTGGCGGGATCGCTTTGTTATGCAGCTGTGGGATGATGAGCAGTGGGTACAGAACTTTCAAATGAGGAAAACAACCTTTTTGGAACTGTGCTCAGAGTTGGCACCTGTCCTGCTACGCAAAGACACTAACATGAGGTCAGCCCTAACCGTGGAGAAGCGTGTTGCAATTGCTGTCTGGAAGATGGCTACTCCTGACTGCTACCGGTCAGTTGCAAACCAGTTTGGAGTCGGGAGGTCCACCATCGGATTACCCCTCTCCCAAGTCTGCTGAGCCATCAATCGCGTTCGGCTACGGAGGACGGTGACGTTGGGCAATGTTCATGAGATTGTGGACGGCGTTGCTGCCATGGGATTCCCTAACTGGGGAGCTCCCTAACTGGGGGAGCCATAGATGGCACACACATCCCTATTTTGGCTCCAGACCATCTTGCGACCAAGTACATCAACAGGAAGGGATACTCTCCATGGTGCTGCAAGCACTCGTGGATCACAAGGGGCGTTTTACGGACATCAATGCTGGGTGGTCGGGAAAGGTGCACTGGTCTGTACCAGAAGCTGCAAGGGGGTACCTTCTTCCCTGATCAAAAAATTACAGTGGGGGATGTGGAGATGCCCATAGTCATCCTCGGAGACCCAGCATACCCATTGATGCCATGGCTCATGAAGCCATACACCAGTAACTTAGATCGCAGCAAGGACCGGTTCAATTACAGATTGAGCTGCTGCAGAATGACTGTGGAGTGTGCCTTCGGCTGTTTAAAAGGGTGCTGCAATGTTTGTATGGGAGGCTGGACTTGGCGGAGGACAACATCCCTGCTGTGATTGCGTCGTGCTGTGTCCTTCATAACATATGTGAAAGTGGGGGAGAAAAGTTTTCCCCGGGGTGGGCTATGAAGGCACCGCACCTCGAGGAAGCATACGAACAGCCAGCCACTAGGAGTATTAGGGGGGCCCAAGGAGAAGCTGCTCACATAAGAGAGGCACTCAGGGACCATTTCAATGATGCCCTCCCCTAGTTAACTTCCAGGACGCATCAGGCGCACCTTATGAGATTTTCAATGTGTACAAATAAAGCCACTATTCAAATTATTTGTTACTGTTTTTATTAAAACCTAAAAGGGGGGGGGTTACAGGTGGGTGTAGCTGCGGGTCTCTAAAAAGTAGCTCTGGGGGGGACTGGATGTTGCAGTGTACCAGGGGGAAGGGTGGCCTTCAAATAAATTCTTTGCAGGACTACGGGGTATGGGAGGCAGACACGGCTGAACTGTATGGAGCCCGCACATTAATCGTCTGGGTCTGCAAAGCAATCATGCTCTTGAGCAGTTCTGTTTGCTCCTTCATCACGCTTATCAGTTCGTCCCTGTGTTTCTGCCTCCTCTGTTGGGATTCCTCTCTCCAGGCTCGATTCTCCCTCGCGGATTCCTGTGCTGTTTTCAGCAGGTACTGAAACATACCCTCCCTGTTTCTTTGAGTACGCCGCTGAATGTTTCTCATGCGGTCAGCTGGGGCAGACCTTGTGAAGGTCGAATCTAAAAATAATAATAATAATAAAGCTGTTGTTAACATATAGCCTAGATAACCAATGTAACCTTCCAGTAGCACATTCCACTGGAAGGTGCAGGGCAGTCAAGATCCTATGCTTCGCTGAAGCGGACAAGGTACGTCCTAATAGAAAGCTTACTGGGGGGCGAACATTCTGCACGGGGCACACAGATGGAACCTGATATCTCTCTCCTCAGAGTGCCCCTGCCAGCTAGAATACATATCCTACATGCCACCGGTTGCAAGCCAGGACCGTATGCTGCTGCACTGTGTGCTGCCATGGTTCCCAGGGTTGTGCTTTGCAGCTGGCGAGGCAGAATATCCGTCTTTGGGAGCGTAGACACAAACGCTCTCCCATCTAACCTGAGTTGTAGGCTCTGGAGGTACATCGAGGAAACCTTTACTGACCTAAATACAGATGATTTTTTGACAATCACTGCTTGTGTTGATGCACTTCTAATGAATGCAGAGTAAAGAGCGTGCACAGCGGGGACAGAGACAGCAAGCACCCCCGCTCCGGACAATAATATTTAGCAGGAGCCATAGCTGCACGAAAGAGAAACTTACCGGAACCCCCGCTCTGCCACCTCAGAGGACACGCTGCAATTCATGTCTTGGGTAAACGTTTCAGCGGGGGTGCAGAAGAGCTCCTGGCTACACGCTGTTGCGCTTTCCTCCAGGTCATCCTCCTCATCGATCACGTCCTCATCCTGCTCGGGTCTGGCATTCACTGGATGAGGGGGGGCCGATGTGTCCACAGGACTCTTTGCAGTGGTTGTGGGGTCCCCACTGAGGATGGCCTTGATCTCCTTATAATACCTGCATGTAGCAGGAGCTGATCCCAAACGGCGGTTTGCCTCTTTCGCTCGGTGATAGGTTATTCTTAGCTCCTTCACCTTTGATCTGCACTACACAGTGTCTCTATCATAACCTCTCTCTGACATGGCCCGAGAAATTATGCCAAATGTATCATAATTTCGCCTGCTGCCACGTAGCTGCGTCTGCACAGCGGACTCTCCCCAGATGCTGATCAGGTCCAGCACCTCTGCCGTGCTCCAAAGGGGTCCGTGTCTTCCACGACGGGCCGCCATTGCTACTGAAGATCGGAGCTCCACTCCACTCCATGAGGAAGAGAACAGGAAGTGAAACAGGCCAGAAATTCGAAAATCTTGGGAATCTGATCAGGGCGGGGACTGTTTTGTCACGGCCACAGAGCGGATGGGGGGAAGACCAGAGAGGATGACTTTGGAATGCTGGGACACTTCTGGAGGCCAATCATTGCGCGGTAAGCGTACACACGAGTGGAAAGGCGCAAAACTGTTCCGCGTTAACTGCTACCACTCTCGTCGAGGTGGTTTTTGTATTGTGCTACAACAAGGCAGTTAACGCGCAACAGCCCTATTGCACATGTGTGCGCTGTTGTTGGTATCACGCGGTAATGATTGTTAATGCGCGATAAAGTGATCATGTGTACAAGGCCTAAAAAAATTATTTATTGCTTGAGCTTTTGTGGAAGAAAATCCCACTTCGTCAGGCACTTGAAGATGGGGAACTTACAGAAAGGAAGAAAAATAAATGCAGGGAAATTTAAGTCATAGGATCAGGTCAGACAGTTACAGCAAATCAAAGTAGTTGTTAGGACTCAAACAGTGGAATATGAGAATTAGCAGGGAGATGACAAGGGGAAGTGCGGGGCAAAGATAGAAAAAATACCTATCGTAATGGGAAAAGAACCTATATTCTCTTATTCAGTCCTGTGTTCATGGAGTCAAATCTGCATATGAATTCCAATTCTGCAGTTTCTCTTTGAAGCTTTGATTTGTTATTCATTTGCCCGAGTATGGCTATGAACAGATCAGTAATGGAGTGATCAGGAGGACTGAAGTGTTCCCCTATTGGTTTTTGAATACTGTTATTTCATGTGTCAGATTTGTTTCCAATTATTCTTTTGCACAGAGTCTGTCCTGTTTGTTCAATGTATAAGGCAGGGGAGGATTTCTGGCACATGATGGCATCCTTTGGTCTGACTAGTAGTGTAAACACTATGCATTATTATGCAGATGGGTTGCCCTTAGATTGGGTCCTTGCATTTCTAAGGCAAAAAAATCTATTCTCACCATAGTTACAGGAATGTCAGCATCATGCTACTTGAAAAATCTAATTTTCTGATTATATAATTGGTGTATCCAGAGAAATACTAGTTGAGCCACACTATCTGTGAGAAGTAACAGTCCTGCAAAACCAGGCTGATTCCTAAAGAAGAAGGATATGGACAACAGAAGAATATCCTGGCTTCATGAAGGCAAATTGGGTCATTTCAGTCATGGTCTCTGCTTTCCCTAGTAACTAAACTAAGCATTCACTGTAATTTAAGGACTTACCCAAAAGGAGACCATTCTGTTGATAAGGGAGATTGGAGAAAAAGGAGGAAGACCATCAAATGATAGTTGTGGAAGCCTCTCTATACTGTGGAATCAGGCCTGAAAAAATAAATCTTTTAGTTGTCAAAACAATATGATTTCAGGCATTGTAAATAAATACAGGGTCTCTAGTATGGGAATCTCCCATTATTCTTGACTATAAAACAGCAAAGTGTTTCCAAAAATAAAATAAGAAGTCTATAGATAAAGCAGTTAAACTGCAGGCCTCACCAAAACAAAAGAAAGAAAAAAGAAACCTGGGGCAGAATTAAGTGAAGAATTCTAATAGAATATAAGATCACATTGCCATCAATTTCTTCCCGTTACTTGTATCATAAAAGAATTCACTTGCTCCTGACTGCTCATTCCTCAGCTCTGAATATTTCTTCATCTTTCCAATCCCTAGATGTAACATTCTGAATCAACAGTAAATGAAGCGTGAAGGCTCTAGGACCCAAGGGAAATGATATGAGTAAAAGAGCAGTAAAAGAAATAATGGCAATTACAAAATAGCAACAGAACCTTGTACCTTCTGCCATAGATCTTTATTTCTGATGCTGTTTTAGCCCTGTCAAAACCAGAAAAAACTCACAATTTTAGTCTTGGCTTCACCAGATAATCAATAATTTAGTTTTTCCTTGTTACTGACTACAAAACCTCCTTATCAAATCTAGTGAACAATACTGTATATTTTAGTTTTAATCAACTGCTGGAATGAAAAAAAAAAAAAAAAGGAAAGGGAAAAACCTTAATACTCTGAGTCAATGATTTATAAGAAATTTGATGGCTGATCTTTTATCCTGGTGAAATTCAGTGTTATTTCCATCTTTTGTGCAGACAAGAGCTCGGAAACATTAATCTTCTTAATAACCATCACCAGTTCATTTTCTCAAACCATCACAATTATCTTCTAATTTCCATTTTGGACATACTTTTAGTTGAATGGGAGATCATTAGTGTTCTTATTATTGTATTTGTCAATTAAAATTAAAACATATTAATAAAATATGTTTTCACCATTATCAGTTCGTAACAAACACAGTGGAAGCAGTGACGTCTACCAGACCAATGTCTGGTGTGTCCATCCTTTTAAATGTTTGTGTGGAATAGGATAGAATAAGTCTTTGGTTTCTTTAACTGATTTATTTAGATCTCACTTTTTAAGCAACATGACTTTAGTGACTTTTGATCAACATTCCATAATACAAAATATAAGACTGGGGACCTGCTGAGAGTGAAGTGAAATGTATGTGTAACCCTTGTGCACCATTTTCAAAATGTGTTTGTTACATTAATCTTTCTAGAACTGTGTAAAAAACATTACAGGTCAAAACTGGTGCTAAATTATACCCAGTGCAATACCAGTTAAGGCAGATCATGGCCCTAATCTTCCACACAACTGGAATTACTTTCAGTTTGGGCCAAAATTATTTTTTTCAGTTACACCGTTATAGCAGAAAATATGAAGATTGTATTTAACAAGCAGGTGATCAAACGGCACCAGTCCTAAATTTCCCCAGAGATTTGTTACTAATATCATTAAAATGTGCACTATTTATTTATTTATTTATTTATGCGTGTGGGGATATTAAGTCTGATTTATGTTTGTCACGACATCTAGGAACTGCAGTCATTTGCTTTAATTACTATAATTAGTAACTAAGCTAGTGTTTGTCCAAACATTCATGAATTTATTTTTGGTCAATATAAAACAAATTTGCTATGTAAATGCCATCTTACATAGGTTAGTTACACCTTGGGAGGAAGCACTGATGAAATCCCTGGCAATGAGGAGGCCCTAGCACCAATAGGTTCTTGCAAGAAAGTTGTCTGTCCCTGCATTGGAACAACTTGGAACTTGATCCAGAAAAATCTCCAAGCTTTAAGCCAGACAGATGATACTGAGTCTGGCCCAGGAGGAGTAAGTTTCCTCACTTCAGTGAGCTTGGAAACACATTATGGTCTAGACTACCCCACTGGTCCAATGGAATGACTCATAAGATCCCCTTCATAAGTACAGCTTTAGACCAGACAACAGAGTCCTGTGGCACTTTTAAAGACTAACAGATTTATTTATCGCATGAGCTTTCGTGGGAGAAAATCCCACTTCGTCAGACGCTTTGAAGATAGGAAAGTTACAGAGTGGGAGGAAATTAAATGCAGGGGAGTGTATGACATAGCATCAGGTCAGGCTGTAACAGCAAATCAAAATAGGTGTTAGGATTCAAAACACTGGGGAACAGCACATAGAGGAGGGGGAGGTCAAATCACTTGTTGTAATGCGAGAAAAATCCATAGTCCCTGTTTAACCCCAAGACAACTGAGTCAAATTTGCATATAAGTTCGAGTTCTGCAGTCTCTCTTTGAAGCTGTGATTTGTTATTCATCTGTTTCAACACAGCTATTAACAAGTCGTCAAGGGAGTGAGCAGGGAGATTGAAGTGTTCCCCTACAGGTTTTGCAGTGTTGCAATTTCTGATGTCAGATTTGTGTCCATTGATTCTTTGGCGCAGAGACTGTCCTGTCTGTCCAATATATAAGGCAGAGGGGCATTTCCGGCACATGATGGCATAAATCACATTGGTGGATGAGCAGGTGAACGAACCCTTGATGGAGTAGGTGGCATGATTAGGCCCTGTGATGGTGTCATCAGTGTAGATATGATCTGTTGTCTTTCTACAATAGACTAACACGGCTACCCCTTTGGAATTAGCTTTAGACCAATTATTCTTACTTTTTCAGACCTGAGATATAAAGGTTCTCACACCAGACATTAATTTAAGGAATGGTCTTCCCCGAGGCGCATTTGATTCAGGAAGATGGAAGGGTATGAATAATACTGTAAGTACCTGGTCTTTTTGTGGTCTGATTTGGACATTACACCCTGTGGAACCCAGGTAGAACTAATTTAAGGGCCTGACTGCACAATTCCTAAGACCATTTACTAAGTAAAACTACCTAACAATTTCCTAAATATCCTGGAACTAATGAGTAAGATGACAGGTCAGAAACAAGCACAGTATTCCAGTCATGGAGTCAATGTCATTACACCAACAGCTAGCCATAGAAATAAGGGAATTGAGGTAGCTGAGGATGTTATGACGTAAACCCTGTGTGTTTTGCATCATGCATAGGCATTCAGGTGACCCCAGTCAGTCCCATCTTCTAGAAGGCTCCCCCTGCTCATCTACTCTAGACTGTGAGGAAGCACATTTCACAAGTGGGAATATACAAAGAACAATTTCACTTGCTATTAGCATGACAGGAGACAAATGGAGCAAATGAGCTGTGGTGTGAAGTGAACAAAGTGACCCTGGAATGAGCATTGAACCTGACTTGAATAAAGTAACACTACAAAAAGCCTATCAGCATTATTAAGGAGATCAGTACTGAAATCAGAAAATTCATCATACCCAAGTGTCTTAATAAAGAAATAAAATTGGTCAGTGTGATGAAATAAGGAATTATTCTTGAAGAGGAAGCGGGCAGAGGAAGCAGCAAAGAATGATGGTACAAATGGAGATTTTGTTATTGTGAAGGTATTCCCCAAATCACTATGGCCTATTGCACTGTCATCAGTATAATAGATAGCCAAGAGCTAATGGAACAGGAAGACATCAAAGAATATTGAAAAGACTATTATGAGAATATACATGAGACACTGAGGGATAATCTGGATATTAGCAGGAGCAGGAGGCTCATTTAGGGGGAAAAAAGAGAAAACTTGTATCTTTGCAATTTTTCCCACATTTTGGTAATTGTATATAAATTCACACTAGCTATGGGGAGAAGAGGCCCTGCCTCCAACACTGTAAGAACACAATTTGCAGTTGGTAAATACCCTAAAATATGAATTGATGTAAAGAAAATTTGGAATTTCCAGAGGCTATGTCAGATAAATCTCTAGATTGTCTTATTACTTGAGGAAATGGGGGGTGGGGACTCGGCAGGGAAAGGTTGAAGTGTGTAATAAGGGTTCAAAATGTTATCAATGTTAGGTAATTCTAAAAGTATGTTCCTTAGTACACAGCAGACCTGATTTTCATTTACAATAAGGCTTCTTTGCAGCGCTCTGGCAGTGTGGAGGAGTCTTACAGTAGATGCATATTTTACAATGATAGAGTGGTATAAAGGCACCTTACTGTAACTGAGAATTCAGTCTGATATATTTTACACAAAAGTATAGGCACTGTAGCAAGTATTGTGGTAAGGCAAGTCATGTCAGAAATAGTCTGAATAGGAGCATGCATAAATCAATGCTCTAACCTGACATTTTATAAGAGGCAAAACCTAAAATATGAAAGAGAGAAAGTGCAAGATGTTCGTTTTTCCTGATAGCAGAAGCTTAGATATGCACAGATATGCAAAATTCTGTTTCTACCCACGAACAGGGCAGGCCAAATGTTCTTTTTCACAAACTGGATAGCAGAGGGCCTTTTAACATCCATGAGGCTACATTTCACCCTGAATGCCAATTGCGTTAGTGCAATAATGTTCACAGTTTCTAGTTGCCAGTAAATAAAGTTCTGAAACCTTTCTATAGCCTGCCCTGGGCGACCTTCATGGCAGACATTTGTTGTTCTCAGCTGAGATTAGAATTTTTAGTTTGTGATATCGAAGAATACATTTTATTGATTTTCAGGAAGCTTTTCACTCCGTTATATAGTATGCAAATTACAAATGTGACTTGCAATGTCTTTCATGGTCTCAACATATATGATGGATTTTTTTTTTAAAGTTTGTGAGAATCAATATGAGAATATTAGTCAGCAAAAAGGATGGTAATGGATTCACGGATTTAGTGTTGCAAGGACTGAACTTCTTTCTTTTCAGTTCAGTTAATCGGGAAATATGTTTTCCCAGTGACTTATCTCCTGGTCCCAAAACTAGCTAATCAGGCTCATTAATGCAGAGAGTAATAGTAAGCCATACAAACAATAATCCAGGCCTTTTTTTACAACTCTTGTTCCTATCCAGATAATAGGATGACTGACCTAACAGCTACTGTCTGTTAACACATAGGCTATGTCTACACTGGCAAGTTAGTTCGAATTAAGGGCTTCCTTAATTCAAACTAATACATTTGAATATGCTATTAGAACCAAGGGTTAATTCGAACTAGTTAATTCGAATTAACCAATGTGGCCATGTTAGTTCGAACTAATTGCTTAGTTTGAACTAACCGGCCCATCGAACTCAATGCAATTTGCTAATTCGAACTAAGCAAGTGACATGAATGGCACTTGCTTAGTTCAAACTAAATTTTGCTAGTTCAAATTAAGTTAGTTCGAATTAGTTATTTCAAATTAGCTAATTCGAACTAATTTTAGTAAGTGTAGCTATAGCCACACAGATTGTCTTCCCAAAGTCAGCCAAAATGAAGAGTTTATTTTAACAAAGGTATTATAACTAGAGCTGGGCAGGAAACTGATTTCATTTTTTTTTCTTTTGAAAAGTAGAAATATCAGAAGTTTTTGTGAACCAATAACAGAAATAATAATAATAGGGTCAGAACATATGAAACTTTTTATTTTTTGTTTTTAACTTTCTTCTTCTTCTTCTTCTTCTTCTTCTTCTTCTTCTTCTTCTTCCATAAACTAAAGTGAAAGTACTACAAGTGAAGAGACAAATGGCTGGGCAGGGAAGGAAGGTAGTATAGTATACTGGTGAAAGACACAAGCATTTCAAAGTAAACATTGTCCTCTGCCAGCCTAGTTGTCATCAGCTGATGAGACTTTATAGATAAATAAGCAGAAGTGAGCTTTGAAAAAGGATCTGAATGAGTATCTGGATTTTATGTGGAAGTTAGGATCGATACATGTTACAAACTACTATTAGTGTTTCTAACTAAGACTGAATAAAATTGCACATCTCCAAAACTGCACTTCATAAATAATGGCCAAATAGACACTTATCACACCAATGTTCACAAAATCCTTTGCTTCAGTCCAGAATCCAAAATCACATTATTCTATAAAGGTATTTGCAAATTGTGTCCTCATTGCTCACCTCATCCACCAACACCTTAGGGATTTCTTGGCTGCTAATTCATTGCTCCTTCCTTTAAAATATTTTGCCCTGTTCATGTTTACATCAAATAATTTATTCCAAATCAGCCAGTAAAAGAGATGAAACTTGATAAAAAGGGTTTTGTTTGTTTGTTTTCAAATTTCAGCTCTGTAGTCTTGAAAATGTCATAGCCCATTTCACTGAGCTCAGGAGAAAACAAAAAAAAATCTATTTCTAAGTATTTCCAAACATTTTGATATGGAGTTCAAACATCAGGACTGTAATGAAACAGCTGTGAGCTGAAAAATCATTCTGGGTAACGATATGCAAATTAACATAAATATTTCATATTTTTATATATTTGTGAACAAACTGAGTTTCAGTCTTTCCCTTCTTCCCCCAGAAACATAATTCACAATTTCAATTTTACATACCTATGTGTTTGTCTCTATTAGTAATAAGGATACTTTCAAAAATGTTTTAAAATATTAATTTTACTTTTCCAACAGTCAGTCATAATGACTTTATTATTTATTTATTTGTATTGGCGTAGCACCTGAGGCAGCAAAGCCCCATTGTGCTACTTGCTATATGAATATTGGTAGCTACAGAGTTGAAAAAAAGTACTAGAGATAGAGCACATAACTATCCCTCTAAATTAAACAAGCTCTCAAATAATTTGAGAGGTCTAACGACAGTAGCAAAATGTGCATAAGTAGTAGATTCATCACTATAGGAATTGAATATATTATGGAGAAACTAACTTGACATGATGAAATCTAAATTTCCAGACTTATACTTTCCAAACTAGTAAAACTAAGAGTTCTCAGTTTTACTTAAATTGACAGAAAAATTCATACCCTGAATATAATAGTCAAGGAGGCTAACAAGAGAAAATATAGAGAGTGGTACAATTTAACTAGTATTCTTCTGTGGAACAAAGGTCATCTCATAGCTGATTCATTACAGGGAAGGTAGAATAGTGTTCTAAAATTTTAAATGTATATGTTCAAGTCCATATTCAGAGAATCTGCATACTCCACATATGACACTGGTGTATAGCTACCTGTCCATATTTCTGTATTTTGTTGTCAACACACCTATTTTACCAGGCAGAAACTCTGCATTTAGAACAGACTTCTAAATGGAACAGAAAACAGTTGTGAAATGGGGAAGTAAAACCAAGATTCTGTACTTACTTAAAATCACTATAATTCTGTTACTATTACATTATTTATTTTACTACAAGACAGATCCAGAAACTAAGTGATGATTTCTGAAATGCCAATATTATGAACATTCTCATTAAATGTTTTCTGTAATTATTTATTAAACTGAAAGAAGAAAAATACGTTAGACACACTTTTGTGCCTTCAAGCTAATCTAATTCCAATTAAGAATAAGCATTTAGAAAACATTCAGAAAATGTTTAATCTCCACATCTATTTTATGAGCAGTTGATTGCACAATGTAAATTTCACTATGATGGTTCTAATAGAATTACAACATTCCCTAAATGCCCTAGAGGTAGCTTGAGGCAAAACCTCTTGTTTTTTCATCTACTGTAGTAATCCATTTCCTACCTATGACCCTAGAGAACCTTGTGGTTTGAAATGTATTTCTAGGTTTCCAGCTGCTTGGTCACATATCTCTAAATAGCACCCTGTGTTGTTAAAAACAGGTAAAAGCAGCCTGACATAGGGAAGATTCATTAGTATTCTTTATTTTACTAGCTAAATGATTGACTGCATTAAGAGGCCAGAGTAGAATTTTATAGCTTGCAGTGCTTGACAAAAGCAAAAGTGGAGCAGCTGTTAAAAACAGCCATGCCAGATTTAGTGCAATGATATAAAAATCTGGACAGTCAAAGAAAAAAAATGCTTCCTCACCTTCCCCCACTACAACAGATACTGTGTGGGAAAATAATCTTCTTAACTGATTGTGGAATTAAGGGGTTTCTATCTATTCTCTCTGAAACAATCATCATGACCAAAGAATTGGGTAAGGGAAAAAAAAAAAAAAAACAACTAGCAATAATAAAACAGGATGCCTTTTCCTAGAATGATAAAATGGAGAAGAGGATTTGCAATTATGGTGACAGAGCACATTTAGATTTAGTGTTGTTTAAATTATATATAGGTATTACTGCTTCTGGGAAAGTAATCACAAATGCTTGCATTTGAATGCATATGAATGTGTGCCTAAAACCTAAAGAAGTTAGGTAATTCAGAGGTAACTTGCTTCTTTGTCTCTACCTCATCAATTCATCTATATTTTTCAGCCAAAAATCTCTGAAGACCTCAAAATATTTAGCCTACAACAAGCTTTGAAATAGCCAGTTGTAATCATATCCATTACAGCACTCCCAATGCAAACCCCAGTGCCCACTTTGAAACACATCAGAACTGCTGAGGACAGAGTACTCTCAGTCAAAATGAAACAAGGTGTCTAGTGGCACTTTTAAAGATTAAAAGTGCCACAGACCTACATGTTTGTTTTGCTGAACTAGACTAACATGGCTACCCCTTTGGAACTTGTAATCAATCCAAAAGATCCACCTATGGAAATGGAACTAACTTTCTAAACAGGAGAATCAAGCATCTGACTCTGGTCATCTGTAGGAAATCTTGCTAGACCCTCCTTTTTAAAAAAGCCTTTCCACTTAAGAATGACATAGTCAGCACAAATAACTTCTCTTAGACCTAACTCCTATAACCTTTCTGTCAGTCAGAGTGAAAAGCAACAAGGGCCAGGTTCAATATCTAGAAGTTTTTTTTTTTTAAATATAGCACAAAACTGGCTTGAGCCCCAACTGGCACAAATATACGCCACCATTGGGCACCTCTAGAGGCAATACTTTCCTGCTCACAAGCACAGAGGCTAAGGGCTACTCCAGGTTTACACTGGCTTAAGTCGACTTTAGGAAGTCGACTTAAGCCTGAAGTCGAACTAAAAGCAGGTTTAATAAAGTCGACTTAATTTTCATTAAGTCGCCTTTATTTTCCTTAAGTCGACTTAAGCAGCTTGCTTAAGTCGACTTAAGGAAATTGTAGTGTAGACGCGGATTAAAGCTTAAGTCGACTTAATTTCTAAGTGTAGACGCACCCAGAGACTAAGAGTAGAAAAGAGACTTTTAATGAAAAAGGGGAAAGTAATGCAGTCTTAACTTGGGAAAATGCCTCAATCAGGATTCACACACATAAAACCATGAAGAAAAGACCTAACCAAGAGTACATGGGGCAGTTTCCTTTTGCTTCAGGTTCTTAAGTCCAGCAACAAGAAGTTTTGTTAATGTGCCCCTCCCTTCACAGCAATTAAAATTAAGTCGACTTTCTAACACCGCCTTCCTAATCAATCTAAGGCTTAAGTCGCCTCCCTAGAGAGACAGCTGGAGTGTGGCGCTGGCCAAGGGAGCCAGCAGGAGTGCAGGACCCAGGGACAAGGGACCGCGGGGCTTCCTTTTTGCCAGGATATGAGTGGTCCCGGCGAGAAGGGAGCCCTGAGGTCCCTTCTTGCTGGGATCCCACTCCAGCTGCCCGCTGCTGAGCAGCTGGAGTGCGGCGCTCCGGCTCTTCCTCCTGGCCCGGACCACTCGGGTCCGGGGAAGTTGTCCCCGGGACCCCAGTGGTCCAGACTAGGAGGATTCCCTTCTGCCCGGGATGTGGGAAGTCCCGAGCAGAACGGAGCCAAGTGGTCTGGGGCAGAAGGGAGCTCCTTGCTCCTTGCTCCCTTCTCTCCCGGACTGCTCAGGGGCTTGCTGCCCTGGGGAAAGCCAGCCCCATGCGGGGCTGGCTCTGCCTGGAGCAAACAAGTCGACTCAGAGAGTCCACACTGGACTCTCTAAGTCGATTTAGTAAGGGCCACTTTAAGTCGACTTAGGAGTCCAGTGTGGACTGTCTAAGTTGACTTAATAAGGTCGACCTTTTTAAAGTCGACTTTAATTCCCTAGTGTAGACATAGCATAGCATCTGGTCCCCTTACTTACCCAGTTCTCTTCAGATGATAGTGACCCTTCAATAAGGGCAGGCTAAACACAGTTCTGCTGCTCTTTGCACATTCAATAAGGGAAACAACATTTCATTACCCCTACATTTAATACTAAAGTGATTTGTAACCCAACACCAGCCAAAAGGGCTTTTGGACAAAGTAGTCCCATCATGTTGAGCATCTAAGCAGGCTTGACAGGGAAAGGTTCATTCAGACCTTGCTTACGATGCCCCTACCAAACCCCAAGGTTATATCTACACTACATGCAGGGTGTGATCCAAGACATTCTCTTCTTAGCTCTCATCTGAACTGGTGTGCTAAAAATAGCAGAGTGGTCATACCACCATGCCAGAGCACTGCAAAGGAAATAGGAGGTAGGGAGAGATATTCTTATCTGGAAGTGGAAGCACTGCCTTCTAAGAGTCCCTAGCATAGTTTAATCTTCTGCTTCCAGTGTTCGAAGATAGAGCTCATTAAGATTCCATTAGGAGTCTTTTGTTTGTTACATGCTCACTAGACTTGAACTTATCTACTATGAGACAGAACTCCTGCCTGCTTCAGCAGTGAAGTTCACCCACTAAGAGCAGAAATTACTGACAGTTGGGTGGAACCTCAAGAGGTGAACCAAAGATCAAAGCCACCCCTAGTACGTCCCCTTGAGGTTAATGGCAGGTTTCTATTGGAATAGCTCACCTATGCCACTGCTTCTTGTTGTGCCATAGTTACATTATTACTTTAGTACTCTGGCTTGATAAAAGATAGCATGAATATGTCTATATGAGCAGAGAATCACACTACATCCCTTCCCCTCACAATCATTGGTAGCTTGAGATGGAGATCATGAGTTTTCCTGTTCCAGGTATCAATTGCCCGTAATCATTGATTGGCTTTAACCAGATGTACAACACTCCATAATTTGTAGGACCTAACCCTACATAGTTCACCCAAACATGTCAGAGAGTGATCCGCTAACAAAATCAAGACTGCCTCCTTGTCCTTTTCTCTACCCACTAGACAAACTGCCTCCTATTTGACATTCCCAAGTGTAAGGAAAATGGAAGATTTTGTGATGGTGAAGCATTAGTGGGCAGTGGGGGCCCCCCAAACACATTTCCTCTCTGCTAAGCTCTGTAGTAAACAAAGTAATTGAATAATAGTTCTAGTGTTAATTAGTTTGTAAGTTTTTGATAGTAGCAATTAACGCCCATCAGCAGCAGTCTACGTGACCAGGAGTAGGGCTTGGTCACCCCTCTCTGTGAGTGATGGGCTATAACAATAGGCCCAAACTGGACTTCGCCGCAGGATCTTGGGAAAAGAGACCTCAGACAACACACTCCCCTGCTGAAGCCCACGTCGCCTGGGGTCCCCGACTGCAGAAGGGGCATAAGCTGTTTATCTTGCATCTTTAATTCTGACTTCAGTAATCATACTGGTATGGGTGATAGGTGATCCACTAAATAGTTTGTTAATTAATAAATTCACTTTATTCTGTCATTTGTGTCTCAGTGTTTGTTGCTGCTGAATCCTCGAACCTTGTCCCCCTGGGGAGGGGAATATTACACCAATTGTTGTTATTCTCCAAAAGATGCTGAGAGATGTAACAAATATTTACATATTCTGCTCATTTCATATTCTTACTATGTACAGGAATGTATTAGAGGACTTCAGATTTGTTTAATTTTCATATTATCTAAATGCTTATTATGTTTTTTTTTTTTTTTAATATTAGTAGGCAAATATAAAACAGAATCTCCACAAATATACAACCCTATAGCAGAGCTGGGAGAAATCATTCAAACAAATTGTTTACTCACTAAAAATGCAGTTTTGGTTGACCTAAAACTATTCACAGATTTGACCTGATTTGTATCAGCTGGGAAAAGTTTTTTTTTTCCCAGGCCATCAAATGACATGTGCATGTGTGTGTCTCTGTTCATGTACTTTTAAGGTCTTTACCCCAGTGATGAGGACACTTGCTTGGAATATGGGAGACCCTCGTTGAATCCCCACTCTGGACTAGATAGTGGAATTCAGATTCCCCTTGCCAGCTTAGAGTCCTCTATAGCAGGCTATAAGTGAGTCTGCTTTTTATTAACATTTTGTTTAATTTCCTGGGAATTCATCTGTGTTTATAAAAATAAATAAATGGAAAGAAAAATGGTAAAAAATCTGTGTGTGAGGGAAGGGTGAGGCAATAAGGTCCCCTTATTGCCCAGTATCCTTGGAAGAGAGAAATGGGAGTGGGGGGTTGGAGCCTTCTGCTCCCTTTGGGCTTCTTGCTCCTGGGATCTGATGGTTTTGGCTGCTGAGACCTGGCCCTCTGCCCATCTTGCTCTCCCACTGTTTGAGGGAAGCAGACAGGACCATGCTCTTTGCCTGAGGTTAGGAAAGGATGTGTCTGGCATGGAAAGTGGCAGGAAGTTATCACTAGATAATGATAGAGAACCAAGATAGGCAAGCAGCACTTTTTTGGATGCCAAAACCCTGCTCCCTGCCTGTATCCCTCCCCCCTCCCCAATGCAGCAGCAGCAGCAGCAGCAGCCACCAACAAGTTACCTTCTTCTGTTCTGATGTGCTCTCCACTTGGGAGTCAGAGCAGGGCTTGGGAGTTCCGGTACTTGCAAAATTTGGGTTAATCTTAGTAAAACATGAATACATGCTTTTTCAAAGCCTCAGATTTTTTTTCAGGGAGATTTGGTAAAAAACAAAAATGAAGGGGCTTTAGCTATAGGCTATTCTACTCTTTATGACTCCTTTAATTCTGTTCTGCTTTGCATAAATATCCACTAAGCCAAGGTGAGAGGGATAGCCTGGTGATTAAAGCACTCAGCAGGTAGGGATGAGATGTGAATCTTCTCTCTGGTATGTCTACACTGATGGCAGCAAATTTCCCGCTGTCAGATCAATTTATCCAGTTCAGTTGAGTAGCAGTAAAAACATGCTCAACCAATATGGAAGCTGATCTAGCAAAATTGCCTCCTCAACTGCCACAGTGCAGTGAAGACAGCATATAGAATAGAAGTTACCTAGTTGATGGGAGTAGCTTGCGTAACTCTCATTGAGATGGCCACTGAATTTTGCTGGCAGTGTAGACGGGGCGTCTGACTGTGGCCATTGCTACACTATACAATTACGTCTATTCATGTTAGGTCGACTTACAGCCACAGCAGTTATTACTGATTTTTTTCATGTCCACATGTTGGTAGTGCAGGTCCTCACAAGGGGTGGTTGCATCAGCTTAAGAGAGGCAGTGTGAGCAGTTGAAAGCCTGGTCTGTCAGCTCAACGCTCAGCTTGAGTTATTCCTTGGGCTCTCAGCTTCCCATATCCATGGAGCTCCCAGCTGGAGTCCAGCTGCTGCCCAGGCTCTCAGCTCCCTGAATCCAGGCAGCAGCTGAGAATTCCTTGGAGAGTTTAGGCAGCAGCTGGGCTCCAATTGTGAGCTCTGTGAGGAGCCCATAGCCTGGGTTTTCAGCACCAGGGAGTGAGGCTCCATCTCTCATGGCTACTGGGGCTCACAGCTGGAGTGCCCCTTCCCCCATGCTCATTGTCAAAACAGGGACCTTACTAGTAGTGAAATTTTCATAACTCTGGGTATCGGCCACCTTGACAGTCAACAGGTGATCCAAATAATGCAGTGTCTGTACAGAGACGATGTCCTCCACATTACATCAGCCTAAGTCTTATGCCTCTTGATGAGGTGGAGCTAATAGGTTGGCATAGCAGATAGGTTACAGCGGTGGGATCAACACTGTAATGAATATCCTTACGTAGACCATGTTTACACTACAACTTCAGTTTTGTTGTTGATCACAAGTTGCTTTAATTACATTGGTTATGCACCTCTCCACTCCTTCTGTATGTCTATGCTCCTTGTGGGTCCACAGTTATTGGTCTTTCATCAACAGAGAGAATGCTGCATCATTGATAACTATCCTAGGCTATGTCTACACTTGAAAAGTTAGGTCAACTTTATGAAGTTGACTTAATAAGGTCGACTTTAAGTCAATTTAAAGTCGACCTTATTAAGTCGACTTAAAAGTCGACAACTTTTTAAGTGTAGATGTGGCCTCTTTTCAACCTTATTAAGTCGACTTAATGTTTTAAATTGACTTAATAAACTCCACCAAGGCGCTAATCCCCATCTCCACTGGCTTAAGCTGATTTAATAAAGTCAACTTAAGCGCTAGTTCGAATTAAAATGAGGTGTTATTAATTCAAACCAACTTTTCCTTTCTTCAGCTTAAGGAGCAGCTTAAGTTGACTTAAGGAAAGCCCTGTGTAGACACGGAGTATTTTAAGTCGACTTAAGCCTCCTTAAATTGACATAATTTGTAAGTGTAGACACAACCCTACTGTGCAACTCACCACCTTTAGTCACCTTCCACTGCTGGGAGCTCTGGAAATGGATTAAGGTGAATCAAAGGAATGTTTTTGCTGCCTCATGGTACAGTTCTTTCCATTTCATCAGTCCACTGACTTCCAATTTCTTTTAACCCTATTTTTCAATAGCCCTTGTAAACTCTGCATCCCCCCATCTCTGCCTAACAGCATGGATACTGAGCTGCTGGCAAGTTTGGTGATGAGTGTCATAAACTGAACCTGGCTGGGCCTGCAGTATTTCATGAGCTGTGCACAGACAATGAGTCAGTGATGCCTGAGCCTGACCTTCTGTCTGCCATGGAAATAAATAATTCAAATTGATGCTGGCGTTCATGGAAGATCTGCACACAGTGGACTGTTGGTACTGGACTTGGGAAACAAGCACTGAATGGTGGGATTGTGTCATGATGTGCAGTGGGACTGCGTCATGATGTATACATAGGATGAGTAGTGACTGCAGACATTTTGGGTGCACGAATCCACCTTCCTGGAACTGTGTGCAGAGCTCGCCCCAGTGCTGTGAAACAGTGACACCAGAATGAGAGCTGCCCTCACTGTGGAAAAGCGAACATCGATCGCTATGTGGAAACTGGGTACTCCAGACTGTTACCATTCATTTGTGAATCAGTTTGGAGTTTGAAAATCCATCATGAGAATTGCGGTGATGCAAGTGCACAGAGGTATTAATTGCCTTCTGTTGTGAAAGATTGTGGCTCATGGTAATTGTGGCTCACGTGCAGGAAATAATGGTTGGCTTTAAGGCGATGGGATTCCTTAACTTTGCTGGAGCAATTGATGGCATGCATATCCCAATTTTGACCTCAGACCATCTTGCAATGAAATACATCAACTAAAAGGGCTTCTTTTCTATGGTCTTGCAGGCACTGGTGGATTGCTGGGGCCATTTCACTGATAGCAGTGTAGGTTGGTCATGAAAGGTGACGGATGCACACATCTTTTGGAACATTTACTCTATAGAATGCTGCATATTGGGACTTTCTTGTCAAAGTGGAAGATTCCAATGGGGAATGTGAAAATGCCTATAGTAATCTTGGGATACTCCACCTACTCATTGCTCCCATAGCTCTTGAAACTTTATATCAGAAACCTAGATAGCAGGCTGTCTTTTTCACTAGTTAGGCCTCAGTGAGGAAAATATTCCAATGGTCATTGCAGCCTGCTATACTGAGAATGATACTTGCGAAGTGAATGGGAAAAGTTTCCCCAGGAGTGAGCTGCTAAGGCTGATCTGCATTAGGAGGCAGGTATATGTGTGTACCTGCAGGGCAGCAGAGTTCAAAGTGCTGACCAGAGCAGTCATGATAGGCATTGTGGCACAGTACCTGGAGGTCAATTAAGGTGACATAATCAAGTGCAATGTCTACACTGACGCTGCATTGTTCTAACATCATAAAAAGCTCCAAAGGGGTAGCCGTGTTAGTCTATTGTAGAAAAACAACAGAGTCTTGTGGCATTTTTAAATACTAACAGATTCATTTATCGCATGAGCTTTCGTGGGAGAAAATCCCACTTCATCAGAAAGTGTCTGACGAAGTGGGATTTTCTCCCACGAAAGCTCATGCGATAAATAAATCTGTTAGTCATAAAAAACTCTGTGCTGCTTGCCACGGTGATTTTATTATGTTGGCGTATCGAGGGAGTTATATTGAACGGAAGAACATTTCAGCGTGTATTCCTCTGCTGTTCTGTCAACAAAAAATGGCTTCTGTCGACAAAACTGTGTAGTATACATAAGGCCGTAGTTGGATTGATGTAAGCTGCTTTATGTCAACTTCACTATGCAGTGTATACATGTCCTGATTCAGAGGAGAAATCTGAATCTACATCTCTTATCTTCCAGCTGAATTCTTGAATCGCCAGGCTACAGAATTATTCTGTTTCTTTGGCCAAATGAATATATATGTATTTGTACAAAATGAAACAGCTTCAATAGGAGCAAATGAAAATAGAATATTTTATAATTTTCTGGTTTGTTGGGGGGAGATCTGAATTTCCTGATGTGACATTCCCCTCTGCAATCTGGATTGGTGAATCTCTGTATCACCCAACCCCGCAGTCCTGGAGCCGATCTTACTCTGGTTTGATGTGTGAACCCCTACTCTGGTCAGCTTACATAGGGTGCATCTACACTAGTAAATTAAGTCAACTTAAGCAAGCTTAAGTTGACTTAATTTACTCTGCATCTACACTGGAGTTTCCTTAAGTCAACGTAAGGAAAAATTAAGTCGACTTAATAAGACCTCGTTTTAAGTCGACTTAAGGCTTAAGTCAACTTCTTAAGTTGACTTAAGCCAGTTTGGACACCGTAAGTCGACTTACGAGAAAAGTCTACTTTGCCCCTGCTCCCTTCTCCCCAGGAAGCCGCTAGCGACTTGTCCTGGGGAGAGCCAGTCCCATGCGGGGCTGGTTCTCCCCAAGACCAGCAAGCAGCTAGCGACTCGTCCCAGCTTCCTTCTCCCCGAGACCGCTCAGGTCCTGGGGAGAAGGGAGCACGGGGCTCCCTTCTGGCTGGGACCCCAGCGATCCTGGCCAAAGGGAGCCCCGTGGCTCTCTTCTCCCCAGGACTGCTCAGTCCCGGCCAGAAGGGAGCCTAGCGGAGCTCCGTGCTCCCTTCTCTCCCAGACTGCTCCCAAGCTTGCTCTCTTGGAAAGGCTTGCTCTCCCCAAGACGAGCCCCCCTACACTGGGGAGCTGAGGCTCCAAAGGATTCTTGCCTCCCCCTGGACCTAAGCAGTCCACTTAGAGAGTCAAGTGTAGACTCTTTAAGTCAACTTAGTAAGCTCATCTTTAAGTCGACTTAAGAGTCCTGTGTGGACTCTCTAAGTCGACTTAATAAGGTCGACTTAAAGTCGATTTAGTAAATTGACTTAGTAAAGTCAACCTAAATTCCTAAGTGTAGACATAGCCATATAGCCACTAGCAAACAAGTTGCTCCTAACTCAGTGAGTGAGTGCCGCTGCCCAGTCACACATGGGATTATGCAATGGTATGACCCCAGCCAATATCGTCAATCCCAATGGCAACTAGGAATTGCCATCTTAAAATATTCAGTGTTACCCACTGAACACTCATATGTTCACTAATTTATCAAAGAAATTGATGCGAACCAGCCTCATCATTCCAAATAGAATCTCTAACATACCTTAAACCAAATTGAGTGCTTTAGATCAAACAAACAAATATATCACATACAGAAAGACTAAGTGATTATAAATCAGAGGAAAGAAAGTCAGAGTTGATCAGGAGAAAATAAAAGGCAAATTATATTCTAAACCAAGCATAACACATTCAGCAACCTTACAAACTCAGATGATTCTCACCACAGACTGGCTGGTCTGCCTCTAGTTAAGACCTTCTCTGTGATCAGCATTTCAGTTGCTTGGTTGTGTTTGGAGACGGAGATGGAAGAGAAAGAGATTGCAAAATGTTTCTCCTTTTAAAAATGTTCCTTCCCACCTCTGAGGCTTCATAGCCCTCCCCCTTTCAGGGTCAGGGGATGACAAACAATGTCCTTGTTTGGTGTTAGCCATGTCCCGAGTCAGTGAGCAACCACCTATCATGGATTCTTTGATGATTCTCAGACTAGTTCTTTGTTCCTGGGAAGCTGGAAAAGATCCTGGAAAATTATGCATCCCTTAGTAAGGTTTGAATGGCTTCTTAGCTCTGTAGAGTTTTGCCTAGATCTGTATCAACCCATGATACACATATTTGGGGAATATTACATAGTGAAGCCTCATAACCATACACATGACACTGCAACAAACATATTACAATAACAATAATGTTCAGTACATCATGAGCATTCTAGAAATATCGAGCATGACATACTTTACATTAAACAATACACAATCATACTATTAGGGTGTTCATGGGGTGTGTAGTGTGTCAGACCTGCTCTGTGGATTATTTGTGTATTTTTACAAACTAGAATGGATTCTACAGGAGACACTAAGAACATCCTATGACAGAGTAGCCTAGAGCCTTTAGGTTAGAATCTGTACATGGGAAGGGGAGTTCATGTCCCTGCTACAGAGCTGAGATTCAAACCTACATGTTCCACATCCAAGGTAAGTGTCCTAATCACTAAACCATAGATTATAAAAACACAAACATGAAACAGACTATTTAGATTTGCTGACAAATTTGACTATTTTCAGAACTGAACAAAATATTTTTTTCTGATATTTTTGCTTTGCTGGCTGAACTCCTCTGTCTACAAATCAGTTATTCACCCAGCTCTACCCTACAGGTTAATTAGTTAGGGCCAGAGTGCAACTAGCTTCAGCAGAGGTAGAAAACAAGGAACTTCTTCGTTCTCTTACACAACATGCACAAAGGACCACCACATTTGCAGTTTTTGTGTTCAGTGGAGCAAGATGCACTCATCATCCTAAGTCATGGCAAAGAGAGATAAGCCATGGCCCTGTCAGCACATAAAGCAGACTGAATATAGAGGTGGAAACAGGAAGCACCATTCCAAAAGGGCAGAGTAGTCTAAGAACTTCTGCATTCTAGGCCACTAGGAAAGAAATTGTGTTCTTCATCACCCTCAATCTATATACAAAGGCCATGAAGGTTTTTGTTTTGGTTTGGTTTGGTTTCTGTTTCTTTTTTAATATGGCACACAGAGCTGAATATATAATTGATCAAAAATGTTTCCTTACTTTAGAATTTTTTAAAAGGCTGGTGTTGAATTGATGTGAAATCTATCTGTTGCATTCCCTAGTACTATTCACTTGAGTCTGATAACTAGATGCAGTACAACTAACTGGTGTAATAGTGTCTTTGATTCTTCCCCTAGGTAGGTGTCTGTGCTAAAGACTGTTTAATGCCTCTAGAGACATCATTCACATGCTACAGCAAGAGAAGCAGAACCTTTTGAGAACTGGAACAGCCATAACTTGGCTTTCACAAGCCAGCAGTCTCAGAGGGTGCATCTACACTTGTAAATGAAGTCAACTTAAGCTTGTTTAAGTCGACTTAATTTACTCTTCGTCTACACTACACTTTCCTTAAGTCGACTTAAGCAAGCTGCTTAAGTCGACTTAAGGAAAATAAAGTCGACAATGAAAATTAAGTCAACTTTATTAAACCTCCTTTTAATTCAACTTTAGGCTTAAGTCGACTTCCTAAAGTCAACTTAAGCCAGTGTAGACCTGGAGTAGCCCTAAGTTGACTTAAAGTTGACTTAGGGCTCTCCAGGTCTCCCCCACTGCCCTCCCTGCCGGGCTGAGCCCCCTGTCACTGGGCAAGGGGTGCCCCCCTGCCACCGTGGACCTGCCCAAGGTCCCCCTAACCCCTACAAGTTGACCTAGGCGTCCAGTGTGGACGTTCTAGGTTGACTTTGTAAGTTCCCCCCTAAGTCGACTTTAAATTTAAGTGTGGACATGCTAAGTCGACTTAAATTTACAAGTGTAGACATAGCCAGAGATTGCTGTGTGCTGGATAGGGTCTTGTGCATCTTCCAGATCAAAAGAGTTCAAATGTCTGAAAGACACTCAGCTACCACAACATGGGGTAGTATAAGAATCAAAAGAGAGAGACCATTAACAAAAGCTATGTCTACCCTGGTTAAGTTAAGTCAACTCTATTAAGTCAACTTAACAAGGGCGACATTAAGTCGACGTTATTAAGCTGACTTAGAGGGCAACACTGGAAACCTAAGTCAACTGCCTGTGTCCACACTGGCAGGTGCTAGGTCGATGGAGGAGAGCCACAGCTGGGGAAATCAGACAGGAGAGAAGGGAGAGCTGTGGCTGGGGGATCTAGCAGGGGGAAAGGGAAAGCCACGGCTGGGGAGATGGCTCTCCCTTCTCCCCTGCCCAATCGCCCAGCTGCTGCTCTCCCTTCTCCCCTGCCCGATCTCCCAGTCACGGCTCTCCCTTCTCCCCAGCTGCAGCTCTCCCTTCTCCGCTGCCTGATCCCCCGACTGCAGCTCTCCTTCTCCCCAGCCCATTCGCCGGCCTGGAGGCCAATTAGGTCAACTTAGGGCATCAACGTCAGCTTTAAGTTGACTTTATAAGGTCAATTTAGGTGTTAAGTCGACTTTCAGAGGTGGAGTTATTAAGTTGACTTAAGGAAGCTCCCAGTGTGGATGCTCCCAGCGTTCTGTAGGTCGACTTAAGCCATTAAGTCGATTTAAGGTGCAAGTGTAGACATACCCAAAGAATCTTTCAGTCTTAGTTTTGCTGATCTCTCAACTACAATTATCTGAACTATAAATACCATTTTTAATTAAAAACAATAAGAATTTCATTAGGATAAGATATGAAACATCTAAGACACTATTTTTTTTTTTTTTAACTAAAATGGGTTTCTCATGAGACTATTGACAACTCCTAAGTATAGCTGTAGTGCTGGATACTACTGCAATGTGCCATTCCATTATACTAAACAAATATACAGTAACTAAATCCCTTTAGTGGTGTCTTTAATAAATGACTAATTGAGTGTTTTCCCCAGGAATTGAAATTGGGGGCGGGGGGAGAGGGGAGGTTGGAATTTGCAGGGGGAGTATGAGGGCCAACGAGGTGTGAGATTGTGGGGGTGAAGAGGGGCTCTATGACACCATAGTAAAACCTGAAAAGTAGTTAATGAATGACCATTTTATTAGATTATCACACAAAGCTGGCTACTCAATCCTTCCATCTGAGAAGAGCTTAATAAAACTGGGACTTTTCAGTTTGGAAAAGACATGAATGACTAAGGGTAGATATAGAGGTCTATAAAATCATGACTGGTATGGAGAAAGTGAATAAGGAAATGCTATTTAATATTTCATGTAACACAAGAATTAGGTGTCCCCCCATGAAATTAATAGGCAGTGTGTTTAAAACAAACAAAAGGAAATATTTCTTCCCATAACACACAGTCAACCTCTTTAACTCTTTGCCAGAAGATGTTGTAAAAGCCAAGATTATAACAGGGTTAAAAAAAGAATTAGATAAGTTTATGGAGAATAGGTCCATCAATGTTATTAACTGGGCTGGGCAGGGATGGATGCAACACCATGCTCTGAAATGTTCCTGGTCTCCTTTTGCCAGAAGGTGGGACTAGATGTCAAGGGATGGATAGCTCTATGACTGCCTGTTCAGTTCATTCCCTCTGAAGCACCTGGCATTGGCCACTGTCAAAAGACAGGTTACTGGGCTAGATGGCCATTGGTCAGATTCAGTATGGCCATTCTAATGCTCTTAAATCAAAATTAATTAAAACATTTTTTTTTTTAGTACAGAAAATGTCCGAGATAATGACCTCTCAAGGTAGTGATGATGTGAGATAATGACCTTGGCAAATAAAGCATTTTAAAAATCTTGGCTTACTAGGAAATATTTATATAAGTTTCCCAGTCACAAATCTAGCATTCTGGAGTAAAGTCTCTAAAACACAGTGAGATAATACATTTGTTAGTCTTTAAAAGTGCTACTAGACTTCTTGTTTGTTCAATGAACAAACGTTCCTTTAGTGTGTCCCTCCCTTCTCCACACCTCACTCATCCTGTTGTCCTCCTTGTCTGTACTGCAGAAAGAACCACAATTCAGAGGTGCTTTCACAAGAGTTCACCTTCCAGGGAAAAGGGGGACAAAAGCAGTAACACCTTGCTCATTCCTTCAGCTGTTGGACGTGTTGTTCACTACTTTATTCAATCACCTTTGTTGTGGATATAGCCTCCTTCTCCACACTTTGTATGACTTGACTTCTGTGATTTCAGGTCTCAGTGGGGGAACTTATGCTGATGCAGGCTGGAAGTCTCCACAAAATATGGTTACTTTCCCACACTCCAGGTCTAAGCACTGGTACTTAGTCCTGATTATCTGTGATTTCAGGTATAATAGTCACTTAAAATAACAAAAGACCCTGTACAGAGCCTGACTAAAAAAGACAAGCACTATTTGACCAGCCCAATACTTGTTAAAAGATAGAGCTGATTGCTAAGCAGATACTGTTTGTAAGGGAGATCCAACACCACCAAGGCAACATCTGTCCCCTTCCCCCCCCCCGACCCCCCCCAGCTGAGAACCAATCTGATATGGCATCTGAACCTCCTTAAATTTGTTAGTTTTTTAAAGTGCCACCAGACTCCTTGTTTGCTTTCCTTACTTCTCAGTGAGTTCAGTTCAGTCATTTCCAACTGGTGATTAAACTGGTATAACACTATGGCTATGTCTACAGTTGTTAATTTAAATTGACTTTAACTAAGTCGACTTAGTGCGTCTACACTTAAAATTAAAGTCGACTTAAAGGGGAACTTAGAAAGCCGACCTAGAGCATCCACACTGGATGCCTAAGTCGACTTCTAGGGGCTTAGGGGGACCTAGGGGAGGTCCATGGGGGAAGGGGGGCACCCCTTGCCCAATGCCAGGGGGCTCAGCCTTCGCCCCATTGTACATAGGTACATTGGCCAAAAAGGCCAATGGCATATTAGGCTGCATCAGTAAGAGTATTGCCAGCAGATCGAGGGATGTGATAATTCCCCTCTATTCGACACTGGTCAGGCCGCATCTGGAATACTGTGCCCAGTTTTGGGCTCCCCACGACAGAAAGGATGTGGACAAATTAGAAAGAGTACAGCGAAGGGCAACAAAAATGATTAGGGGGCGGGGGCACATGACTTATGAGGAGAGACTGAAGGAACTAGGCTTATTTAATCTACAGAAGAGAAGACTGAGGGGAGATTTGATAGCAACCTTCAACTACTTGAAGGGGTGCTCCAAAGAGGAGGGAGCTAGGCTGTTCTCGAGGGTAACAGAGGACAGAACAAGGAGCAATGGTTTCAAATTACAGCTGGGGAGGTCAAGGTTGGCTATTAGGAAAAACTTTCTCACTAGGAGGGTGGTGAAGCATTGGAATGGGTTACCTAGGGAGGTGGTAGAATCTCCATCTTTGGAGATTTTTAAGGCCCGGTTAGGCAAAACCCTGGCTGGGGTGATTTAGTGGGAGTGGTCCTGCTTTTTAGCAGGGGGTTGGACTAGATGACCTCGTGAGGTCCCTTCCAACCTATTATTCTATGATTCTATGTAATGATGCTAACTTTTTCCACAGAACCTCTTAGAAAGCTCTGGGGAAAGCAATTTTTAAAACAAGTGGCAATATGAAAAAGTCTGTTTCTGGTCTGTTTTAATAGCAACTGTCACTTGTCACTTATCTCAATTGAATGTTATCTGGTTCTAGTAGGTCAGCTAATTATTCTGATCATTAACCTTTAAGAGCAGAGAGGTTATGATAATCAATGCCACCATTGCTGTGTGCCGCATTATCTAAATGAGTCTATGCCAGAAAATGAAACCTTTGACCTCCCTGTGGTTCATTTTTTTAATCATTTTTTTCTCATAAGAAGAAGGAAGAAAGTGACACCTGGCACAAACTGGCTTATTAAAAGCAGTGTGTAACATAACATTAATTTTCGTAAGATGAAATAAAGGCAGCAATAATTTCCAGGAAACTGTATGAATCATTTGTAAATTTTAGAAGCAGATGACAGTTTTACTAGTCATAAAAATGGTGAAGGTTGCAGATCTGTTAAATGTAAAGCAAAGTCTGCCTTATCCACGTAGGATACAATTCCCTTTTGAGGTCAAGTCACACCACTTGCAGAAGGAAGGACAATGTGGTGGATAGAGTACTGAACTGAGATTTTTGAACGATCAGAGTCCAGTTACTGGCTATCCCAAAATTCCCAAGTGACTTTGATTAAGTCATTTAATTGGTCCCTGTGCTTGAGTTTCAGGTATGTAAGATGGACACAGCTATCCCCTACCTCCTTTTGTGATGATTCCATTGAAAGGGCCATAGATATCTAGATAGAGAGATAGGTACTAATTTGAATTGGGAGTGGTCTTGTGTATTCACAGTCTCCATGGCATGAAGGGTATTGCAGCCTCATGTGTTAGAATACTGGACCAGCAACACTAAACAGATAGGGAGGTGAGGTAGGTCTGTGTTTCCATCTCCCCTCCTGCTCATTGGGGTGATTTCCTAGGGGACACATATAGTGGAGGAAAAGCAGTTGTTCCACACACTTATATAGTGAAGGAAATGTACCAGAAACATATCTTTTTCTGTTCCCTGCATAAATTCCATTCTAACCCTTAATATTAGTAATATCACACAGGCTGCTATCTTCTGAGAGTTGAGACAAGGATTTATGTGCATACCAAGGTGGGGAGAGACACTTATCATTGCATTGTATTTTCAATGTCTGAAGATGATTTTCTCAAGCTGAAACTGCAGTTCTCAAAGTTAATGTACCTTGCATCTGGTATGAGGATGATTATAGGCCATTTTCAAGACTCTGGATCAGAAATCAGAAGTCAGAGGCCATGGATCCATTGCTGACAATCACAGGGATTAGTTATTTTAAGATATCCTTAGCTGTTGATCCAGGGACCAGGTTCCTGGTCTATAAGGTAGGAATCATGGAACAGGTTTCAAGAATTATGAATCAAGATCTGAGTTTTGTAGATCAAATGCAGGAATCAGGAATTGAGGCTTCCCCAGGCTATGTCTACACTTGCTAAAATTAGTTTGAATTAGTTAGTTCCAACTAACTAATTCGAACTAATTTTAGTTAGTTCGAATTAGCTTAATTCGAACTAGAAAAAGTTAGTTTGAACTAAGCAAGTGCCATGAATGGTACTTGCTTAGTTCGAATTAGCAATCCCCATTCATTTCAATGGCTGGTTAGGTCGAACTAAGAAATTAGCTCGAATTAGCATGGCCACATTGGCTAATTCAAACTAGTTAGTTCGAATTAAAGCCTTACTTCTGAATCCCTGTTCGAACTTGATAGTTCGAATTAAGGAAGCCCTTAATTTGAACTAACTAAAGCCTAGTGTAGCCATGGCTTTAGTTAGTTTGAATTAAGCCTCCTTAATTCAAACTACTTTGCCGGGGTAGACACAGCCCTAGTGTTTAATTTGTCAGTGATGCATTATTTCTCCCTTTTCTCTCCTCTATGTAGATATTTCAGTGGTTTGTGCTCTGTGAGGCATTGTCAGGATCTGGAATTTTGCATTATATTACACTTTTCAAAGGGAAGGATCCAAGGGATTGGTAATAATGGAGAAGTACATAGGACAAATACTGAGTCACCTTTCTCTGTATTGTTGTCATAAAAGGCATTTTATGTTTTTATAGATCTATGGGACTATCAAATGTGCAATGCCCTTTCTGTAGGAAAATACCTTCCTAGAATGCTCCCTTTCTCATGATGAATTGATACTACTCAGGGGGCAGCTTCAGGTTGCTGTTTTCCTTCACACAGGAAATTATTCTAACCAAATCTTTTCAAATGCAGAAGGCTAAGAGCTGCACATATTATGAGACTGTGTGTGTTGTTCATTAAGTGGGAAATAGGAGTGTTTTGTCATTATTATCAGAGTCTGAGTTTCTAAAGGCCTTGTATTCAGCAGAGTGACAATTCTGTGTTTCTCTGTCATCAGAAAACTTTTGAATGCTACATCAGATCACCTCAGAAATTTCAAGGAAGGTTCTAGATATCAATGGTCAAAACCGTATTGATGCTGCCAAAATGGGAAAATGAAAAGAGGGAAAATAGGGGACAAATATACAGGGGAAAGTTTATATTAATTTAATTACAAGCCCTATACAGGCTGCATGAGTTCCTTACAGGCACACAGAATACCTTGTTTGGGGATGAGAAAGAGATTGGAGGACATAGTTTTGGGAAAGATAAAGATAGGGAGCAGCATAGAAAGGGAATGATAGAGGTATACATATCCCATGACATGGTGAGGGGAAGGGCACACAGAGGCCCTTATAGGGAAAATATTGTGGTGGGAATTGCAAGCAAATCCTGAAACAGAGGGGGTTGGGAAGATGACAAACAAGGGTCTTTTGGGGTGGAAGGAAGGGATGCAAAAGCCTCATGCTATCTGCCAAAAGCTTGTCCTTCTGTGTTATAAAATGCGTGACTGTACAGTTAATTGTTTGTTATTATTGCAAGAGGAATCCATGTGACCAGGCTGGGCATGTAGGAGCTGTGAGAGAAGCCTCACTTCCATACAAAAGAAACTCATCTTGCACTGTTACAGCTCGATTCAGATGCTCAGTCTCACCACAGGATTAGTGTATTATAAAATCTCACTTTGCACTGAGTATACTAGTTGTATTTACCCTATGAACTAGATTTATTTATATGGAGGGCAGAAGTAGTAAAAAACAAACATGATAAATGTAAGTGGGGTGTAACTTTCATGTGCTCCTTTTAGTCTCCGTCCTATCCATAATCAATGACTCGTGGTCCATGATCTTGATACCACCTTTGTGGTGCTTGATTCCTGAAACTTCATCCATGTTTCAAGGCTTCTGCTTCAATGAGAAGTGATCCATGACCCCAGGGAACCTGAAACCGACACTCAACAATTACTATGTGTCTGTATTTGAAAACAGAAAATGACCATATCTGATGTTATGATCAATGAATGTTAAGGTTATTTAAATGCCTAAGAAAAAATAACTTTCTTATGTGTTTAGGATACTTATAAACAGAAAGCAGAAAGTTGATTAATTTTATACTGACCCCCCAAAATACAGACTTATTACTGAATTGTCATTTGATCAAATTGCAAGGAGGTTATAACTGAGATAAAGATGGTCACTATGTAAATCAATTTATATCTGCAAAAGCATATTAGTTACTATAAATATAAAACAACAGAAGATTCACAACAACTAGTAAAAAATTCTCATAAGTACCTTTATAGGAAGCTATGTTTCAATAAGATTATATGTTAACAAATTGAGCAAACAAAATGAAGCTGTGAAATACATGTTTTTATATGAGAAAAATAAAATAAAATAGTGGGCTTTGGCCAAAATCCAAACAGATCTGCAAAGAACCTGCATTTAAATGTCCTATAGGCATTGTGAAGATTAACATGATAAAAGGTAAGGTCAAGGTATATGAAAACATTTTAAAAGTGTCACCACAGAAACCAGTTTGTGAAAATGAGGAATTTGCCACTGGAACTTGTGATTCCTGGTATGTAAAAGTAGGTCTCGTAAACATGATAACTAAAAATGTGTTAGGGTGGGAAGGAAAATAAGTCAAAATGAATGGAAAAACAAAGTAAAATATTGTAAGCATCATTGATTGGCCTCCAAACAAATTTTCTTTATTATCTAATTATCACTGAAGGAATACTGAAATAAATTTAAAAGAACACCAGTCTGAGAATGGAAGAGAGAATGAAGAAGGAAATGTTATCATGGAATTAGTGAGAAAAAAAGAAAAAAATCCATCTAAAAATGTGAGTATGTGTTTAGAGTCTGAGGAGGGATGCTATTTTTTATGTATTGTTCCATATCAAGCTGGATAGAGACATTTAATTATATATGGCATAAAAGGTTCATCAAAATTCTCAACAAAAGGATAGAAACTCAGGAGTTAATAAACCATTCATAGTAACTTCTTGGGTGAGATGTGAACAAAATGAATAGAAAGGAGCTTTCATTGAAGAGCCAGATTCTCTGATCGCATAACTACACCAGGTGAGAATATGCCCTATGAACTTTTGAAATATCAGCTATAGCAATTATTAATAATATATATTTCATCCTATCATACTATGGTGTACTGTACCTACTTAACCAAAATTGGTCAGTAAAAGAAAGACTGCAGGGGATTCCAAAGAAGTATGTGAAAACAAAAAATAATACATATGTTTTTGTATTACTCAGAAATCCAAAATGAAATTGTCTGAGGAAATTATATACTCACAGACATATGTGCAAAAGCCAAATAATCATTCCTCATGCAAGAAAGCTGTAGCCCAAATGATAGAGCAAGAGAGTTTTCTTTGTAAAGGTTTTTGACATAAATATCACTCTAGCTCATGTTCTATAATTAAGCTGCTAGCAAAATAATTAATTATATGTATACAGGGCACAGGATTCTGCAGGAACTTGATAATGAGATAAACTAAAAGACTGACTACCTGACTTAATAAGGTGCAGTTTATGTTGATAATGTGCAAAAGTTTTCATTTGTGACCATAGAATAAATTGCTGGTGGCAGAAATTTTAAGTCGACTTAATAAAACCTGGTTTTAAGTCGACTTAATGGTTAAGTCGACTTTATTAAGTCAATTTAAGCCAGTGTAGACGCGGACTAGCCCTAAA
Organism: Pelusios castaneus; assembly: GCA_007922175.1. NCBI lineage: Eukaryota > Metazoa > Chordata > Testudines > Pelomedusidae > Pelusios > Pelusios castaneus. The sequence goes on along the minus strand of ML685802.1, from coordinate 11,449,113 downwards.
GGGTCCCCAGGGATCCCCCACTGACCTCTCTTCCAGGGTGCCTGGCACTGCCAGAGCCTGGCATGCCCACCCACAGGGTAGGACACAGCCCTGCCCACCCCGCTCCTGTACCCTGCCCCTGTCCTGCTCAGCCCCCATGTACCCTAGTACAATGGGGAAAATGCTGAGCTCCCTGGCACTTTTAAAGGGGTGCTGGGGAAGGGGAGAACCACTTGGGTGCCCCCTTTCCCACCACGCATCACTCCCAGGTCCACCTAGCCCCTGCAAGTCGACTTAGGTGCCCAGTGTGCACGCTCTAAGTTGATTTGGCAAGGTCAACTTTAAGTCAACCTAAATTTACAGTGTAGACATGCTAAATCGACTTAAGGTTGACTTATTTGAACAAGTGTAGACATAGCCAATATGTCCCCGACCCAATGATTGCCCCATCTAAGGTATCAAGTTCAGGTTTGTTACATTGACTTCAGTGGATTCATTGCAGATTTACACTGATTTGACTAGGAATAGAATTTTACCAATTAGATCAAATTTGGTAGGATTATAAGTGGGGTGGTTGGAGGAAGGAAGATCCCAGAACTAAATCAAGATATAGGAAGAATTCAGAGAATAAGGAGGATAAATCCAGCTGGGTTAGGAGGAATAAGGAAAATAGCTAATATATATGTAGATGGGGGGAGTTATTTCAAATAAACCTCCTAGCCTGTTGACATTCATCCACCACTAATAGAGTTGGATAGGCAATACATTTAAAAGTTTGTGTAAATCAGACTGGATAATGAAAATATTCCTTTTCACTTCAACAACTAATATAAATATTTTTTTTTCATTGATGTACCAAGACCTTCATTTATAGTTACATGAGATTCGTCTAAGAAGTAATGGCACATATGTATCCTTCTATCCACCTTTAAGTAGATGAATATCCAAGTATATTTGTTCATTTAAGAGTTTTTTTTTTAAAAAAAACCTACATTTGTGTAACATACAGGATAGAGAGGTTGCAGGAGAAAGAAGGTGCAAGATATAATAAGTCATACCCTTAGATGTGTTATTCAATTATGGCTTAATTGAAACTTTGCCACAAGCTCAAAATAAAGGTGCATCATTCCGTTATTCTGTTCAAGGAGAAGGGAGAATGTGATTCCAAGGTCTGATTCAATTCTATCTTAGGTGTAGTATACATCACTCAGCACGCTGACTTAGCTATGCTGATCAGAACCTGAGAAGGGCAGTAGAGTAGTGGTTCCCAACCTTTTTAATAACAAGGAACACTTTAATAAGACAAACAATTCCACAGCACACCCACTTTTTCAGCTGAATTGATTGCTCATAAACATCATATTTACTTACATTTGCTATAGTCATGGTCTTACTAGAGAGGTTTGCATACTACAAAGGTCAAATGCATTAATGTTTCAAATTTACTGGGAAAAAATACACATCATCGCAATTTTGCCCTTTGGCCATCTGTGTTTAGAATGTTCATGTTTTAGAATCAAAAGACCAATACCTCACTTTTAATTTGATTATTAATTTTCATGAGTTTTATGAGTTGTAATTTTGGCTGGGTATAATATTATTTAAGATGAAACAATGTTTGTTTTCCATTGATTTTCATTACCTTTGTACAAATTTCATGGCACACTTGGACAGCTCTCACAGTACACCAGTGTGCTGCGACACACTGGTTGAAAACCACTTCAGTAGAATGTCCCAGTGAAAATGACCAAGGCTATGTCTACACTTAAAAAGTTAAGTTGACTTTGTTAAGTCAACTTTAATAAGGTCTACTTGACTTAAAGTCAACCTTATTAAAGTCAACTTAACAAAGTGGACTAAGTTGACTTAGCTTTAAGTTGACTTAGTCCACTTTGCTAAGTCGACCTAACCACCCTTAAGTTGACTTAATAAAGTTGACTTACGGGTTACTTCATGTCCTCACCATCCTTAAGTCAACTTAAGGAGTCGACTTAAGGGTTAAGTCAACTTAATGAGTAGTAGTAACATAGTTGACTTAAGCTTTTATAAGTCGACTTAAGGAATTTCTTAAGTCAACTTAATGAAAGCCTACTGTGGACATGGCTTAATTTAAGTCGACTTAAGCCTCCTTAAGTCAACTTAAATTGCCAGTATAGACATAGCCCAAGAGAATGATTATGACCCTTTATTTTTTTGTGTTGGTTTACAAGTCAGCCATGATTTAGGCTTTAGATACACCTCTAAATTTGGCTCCAAAAGTCATTTTTTCCTATCCATCTCATTTAATGCTAACTATGAAATTTCATTTAGTTGAATTTTGATACCTTTGACATCAAACCTCTTGTACTCTGTACTATAATGAAACCAAGGTAACTGATATCTTTGGAGATCAGAAATGTAGAGGCATTATTATTCAATTGCAGTCCCTAGTAACAGTTCTCAAGATAATGCCTAGGAAATTCCTACAAAGGGAGTTGTGTGCTGTTAAAAATGCAATTGGAAAGGACATACAAGTAATTTTTTTGTTTTGTGAGGAGTTTGGGGGGTGGAGGAGCTGTCTGTTTTTTGTTTGTTTGTTTGTTTCCTTGTTTGTTTTTGTTTTGAAAGTAAGGATTATATATTGCTTCATGGGGGGCGGGGGAAGATCTAGCATTCTCTATGATTAGATCAACTTTACTGAACTACTTTCCTACATATAAATTCAACTCCAGGATTTCTAATTTAACGGGAAAAAAATCCAAACATAAAAAAACAGAAACACGTTTCCAGTTGCTAACTGATTTATCCTTATGAACTCTCATTTTGGCTGTTCATCAATAAAGGAAGATCAACTGAACATCACATGTTCAATTTTAAAACGTACTTATTGAAAAATGACATACAATGGTCATCAGAAAAATGTCATACTTTCAACTCAACAGAACTACCATTTTTATGTATTCAGCAATATATGTTCTTCCTTCAATGACAAAAAAACAAAACAAAACAAAAAAAAAAAACCCAAAACAACATATTGTTGTGATTTTACTTTTGTCAGCACTTCAGTGACAAGATAGTAAAGAGAAACTGAATTGGATTCTGTTCTGGCTCTCACATAAACAAGAGAATAATTAACTACCAGTATGTTCCAAAAATTGAAACCAAGTCCTGTCTACACAGCAGGCTCCATGGTGATCGATGTGAGATGTGATCTCTGGTCAACACCATTAGTCCGCCTCCCCAAAAAGAGTAAGGCTGTATCGATTGGAGGACACCTCCTGTCAACGAAGTATCATGAAGATGTCATGGCATGTCAACATAAATAGACCAACGGGAGACACCATAGCTTTCGTAGCATAACAACACACATAACATAGCTTGCATATCTCCCATTAATTGCTGCTGCCAGTGTAGACTTGTCCTTGAAGCCAGGTTCACCACTTTCATACACAGTTTCAATCTTTATTGTTGGCATGGCAATACGTGTGCCTGAAAAATAAAACTGATTGAATTTTAGATTTCAGTTCATGGCTACAACTCTGCCATTTTCCAAATAACATTTTTTAAAAAAATAGCAGACATGATCTGTACATCATTGAGGAATAAATATGAAACTGTACCTGGCAATTGCTAGCCTGTGGGACATGGCCTCCAAGGATGGGGCCCCCAGTCCCAACCACCATGGCCTATGCCCTGGGCACTTCTCCTGGCCTAAGCCATTGGCTCTCAGCTGTGTCCCCAGCCACAGCTCCAGTGCCAGCGGTGGCCTCAGTCCCACTCCAGGCTCCCAACTGCAATTCCCAGGAGGGGGGTGAGGGTGGGCATGGACAGAGTCCTTTATATGTAACGGGTTCATGTGACTTAAAAGTTTGGTGACCACTGTTCTAGGTCACTTTTCAGGATAATATTACATTTTCAGGATACTATTTACTATTTCCTACTCAAAGTAAGAAAATTCTTTGGAAAAGGTAGCATAGCCTGGATCCCCAATGTTACTTAGATATCTAATTCCATATTAAGATAGTAGTTAGAGCATTCATCAGAAAGAGAGCACCCCTGTATTCTCCCCCTACATACTATTTCCATTATATTTGTACAGCATGTGCCTTTTGTTGTGTCATATAAAGGCTAATATTTTGCCACTTATTAAAATCATTGTAAAATGAATCCATTAATCTTCTATCTGAAGTGATGAGTTCCCTTTGTATGACATTACTAGAACATGTTTAATAGCCTCGCTCAGATAAAGGTGATAAACAGGACTCTTCTAAACAAAGGAATGCGGGTTTACCTCAGTTTACATAGTATCAGTAACCAAGCAATAGAGCAAAACCAGTGGAAGTTATACTGTTGTTGAACTTCAGTGATAGAGAGGTAACAGATAGAATGGTCCCAGGGAGTAACCTGATGGGCCATTAAGGACATAAGGAATACAAGCATTGTGTCCTTAATGGCTCATCAGTTTACTCCCTGGGACCTGGAAAATTCCTAAACATTAAGGAGACAATGGTTGGTGACATCCTGTCTGGGCGTTCCCATAAAAATCATACAAGTTAAAGTATAGATAGAACACCAAATTCCTAACTTCTAATCAAAATAGAATTCCTAGACATAAACTATATAATCATTCCCAGCAAATTACTACCTTTCTATTGATACCAAACATGACATAGTTCCTATGGATTATAGCATTTATGAGATATCCATTGAAAATAAAATCATAAATGCTTCCCTAAATCCAGACAGCATCACACACAGGGCTCTGCCCTGCCAGGGTCCCTGTCCCTCTTTGCCCCATTGCACACAAGGGGTGCCCCCCCTGCCACCGTGGACCTGCCCAAGGTCCCCCTAGCCCCACAAAGTTGACCTAGAGAGTCCAGTGTGGACGCTCTAGGTTGACTTTGTAAGTTCCTCTTTAAGTCGACTTTAATTTTAAGTGTAGACACACTAAGTCGACTTAGTTAAAGTCGACTTAAAAGTGCAAGTGTAACCATAGCCCCTGTGCCCCCCACCTCCGGCAGGAAGGGCTTTGGTGCAGTCCTGAGGTAGCCCTAAGTCGACTTAGGGCTATCCCACATCTATACTTGCTTAAGTCGACTATAGGGAGTCGACTTAAGCCCTAAGTCAAACTAAATCTAGGTTAAATAAAGTCGACTTAATTTTCCTTAAGTCGACTTTATTTTCCTTAAGTCGACTTAAGCAACTTGCTTAAGTCGACTTAAAGAAACTGTAGTGTAGATGCAGGGTAAATTAAGTCAATTTAAGCAAGTTTAAGTCGACTTAATTTACAAGTATAGATGCAGCCAAAGAGTGCATCTACACGGGCAACTTAGATTGACTTAAGGACGCTTAAGTCAACCTACGCAAAGCCATGTCAACATTGGACTTTTATTAAGTTGACTTAAGCACTTCCTTAAGTCGACATAATTACATCTTACGTTGACTTAACACCACCTCTGAAGGTCAACTTAAGCCTTTAGTCAACTTCTTAAGTCGACTTAAAGTCAATGTGGACGGCGATGTCTACTGTTAAGTTGACTTAATAAGGTCGACTTAAGTCAACTTAAAGTTAGGCACTCTGTTAAGTTGACTTAATAAGGTCGACTTTAAGTCGACTTAAAGTCAACCTTGTTTAGTCGACTTAACAGAGTCGACTTAACTTTACAAGTGTAGATATAGCCAAAGATACCAAGCTATTTGATCTCTGTGATGGGCCCTGGCTAGTCTAGCAAGCACAAAGCTGGAAAGAAAACTGTGTTAAAATAAATTCATCCTGAATAAAGACTGTCTCTTGTTAGATTTTTGAGAGGCATACTTTCACTTTTATTGGATTGCAACTATCGCTATAATTATCTCTTTTACTTGGTATCACTTTTTTCATGCTCTTTTATTAATTAAATTGTTTTACTCTTATTGAAAACCAGTTCAGGTCTATGTTTGAAAGGAAGGATGTTCTTACCCCAATTAAATTAATAAATTGTAATATATTGACTCTTTAATAGAACAGTGAACTCAACATTGTCTGTGAATGCACTGTAGTGGGGACTGTTAAGTCCAGAGAAAAATTCTCTGAGGAGCTCTTCAGAGATGAGCTGGGAGAATGATTAAAGGATTAGATAGACTCAAGAGCTCCACCTATTTAGGTTTTAAAAAGAGAAGGTTAAATGGCGATTTTATTAGAGAGCTTAAGTATCTATGTGGGGAACAAATATTTAATAAAGGGCTCTTCAGCATAACAGAGAAAGGTCCAATGGTTCAATGGCTGGAAATTGAAGCTAGAAAAATTCTGAATGGAAATATGGCATAATTTTTTTACAGTGAGAGTAAATGACCATTAGAATAATTTTACAAGGGTCATGGTGGAGTGTCCATCAGTGACAATTTTTAAATCAAGACTGGATGTTTTTCTAAAAGATATGCTCTAGGAATTATATTGAAGAAGTTCTCTAGCCTTTGGTATTCCAGAAGTCAGACTATATTATCACAGTGGCCTTGGAATCTATGAATGCATAATCCAGGCCCGAGTGATCACTGACCATCACAACGTCTAAGTGTATCTGGTTATCATATTATTTTTAAATTAAGCTATTACATATTTACAACTGTACACTTTTGTGACATATGGAGCTTCAAGATCTGTGTGGTTACTTCACCTTTAAGACCTTGAACATTCAGTTGAAAGTGCCTTGTCAGATCAAATTAATTGGAACTGAAATTGACTAGAGAATGACACAAGATTAAAATGAGACAATATGCAGCTTATCAAAAAAGGACCCATTCACTTTGGTAACTTAATGATCTTGTTCCTCTCTTTTTTGTTCTTGTTCTGATCCAGTTAATTATTGTTATTTTAAAGACATGGTAGTCATTGTATTTTAAAGTCATGATAGTTGTTGCTAAGGAAAATGTCACTAAAACAGTAGTAAGTACCAAAAACAAAATATAAAAGACTTCAGTCCACATGCCAAGCTGCCAGCTTGTTGAGCAGATCAACAAAAAAGGCATCAGAACTGAACACAAGCTATTCTCAAAACAGTTCTTTTTCTTGGTGTATTTTTTGGCTTTTTGTTCTTATCATATGTCTCAATGTCACTTTTGATATAAACATCAGAGTATTGCCTCAGACCTTAGTTTTCCTCCTTTGGACTGAAACCGAGGGGATGCTAGAGCCACATCTTAACATATACAGTAACTTCATTATATGTAAAATTACTAGAATGAAAAGTATCGAGAACAAGTGCTCTGCAGCACAAATTGTGACAGTTAACTTATAGAATTTATTATCTAGCAATGAAACATTTCACATTTCTTAAAGAAAATGATATTGAAGTTCATGAGTTCAATGATCTCTTCTTTGTAAATTGGTATTAGGATTAAATCCCTGAGAGATAACAAACAAGATATCTGGTGGCACTTTTAAACACTGACAAATGTATTTATCGCATGAGCTTTTGTGGGAGAAAATCCTACACATGCCTGTCTATACTTTAATGTCAACTTCAAAAGATGAAATTGTTGTAGAGTGAACAATATGCTAGAATTGAACTCTTTTTCAGGCTTTGAATTTTGAAGTCTGACAATCTATTATAGATGGCAATGGTGGCAAGAAAACCAGTATTACAACACTTTTTTATTTGTGAATGGTCTTTCAGTGTGCAAGTTCACAGACATTCAAGTACCATAGGTTACTCATAACTGCTCTGAGCACAAAACTCAATTGAACCTTAATTATGTACAGTCTTGACCAATGCCCTCATATTTTTTTTCTCTGGACTCTTGCCTAATAATTTATTACCTTTGGTGACAATTTTATTGATGTTGAATCTTTTTCTTTAAAAATGTATTCATGAAAATACATTGAGGCAAATAGAGCTAAATCGTGTAGCAGTTTTATCCCTAACTTGTGCACTAGGGAGAAAGGAGAGACCACTAATCTCATTTTTACATGTGATCTCAGGAGTTTATGAAGCTACTTATGTAGAGTTCAAAAGCTTTTTAAACAGAAGAAATGTATTATTTTCTGCCTAAATTTCAAAATAGGTAATCAGAAGTGTTGTTCAACTATATCACTAGTTACCTACAGTTAGTCTATTATTTAGCTCCTTATTGATAATTATTCTTAGAAAAGTACTGTGCAGGTGGGGTCTTTAGAAAACTATTGTACACAACAAACTTCCATGTAAATGGAAAGTGATATTTATTAATGTTTGCATAGCAGCTTAAAGTACGAATTAGGAATATTAGTGCAATTGGTTAATGAGATAAAAGAAAAATGATCTCCCAATCTGAAGGAATAGCATGATATTCAAATAGATAAATCTTGAGAGGAATGGAGAGCCTGCAATTCCTCTTGTCTTGAGAGAGTTTAAGGTGATCAATAGTACTTTCAAGTGCAAGATCAGACCGTATAGTTTTAAGTACACTTATATCACTACTAGTTGCATACTGGGTTTTCTCTTTCAGTGATTACTAATAGCCCCATGAGACGTAAGTAGATTTTTCAGAAATCAACATTAACAGATTGATTTAAAGACTCAGAAAAATATTATATTTGAATACGAATTAAAAAACATCCCAGCACAGCAGCACCACAGCTGGGCCCAACCTGGCAAATCATAAAATCATAGGCTATACCTACACATGTTAATTTAAGTCGACTTTCCTTGTTAAGTCGACTTAGCATGTCTACACTAAAAAATTAAGTCGACTTAAAGGGGACCCTGCTAAATTGACTTAGAGCATCCACATTGGACGCCTAAGTCTACTTGTAGGGGCTAGGTGGACCTGGGACTGGTCCACGGTGGCAGGGGGGCATCTCTTGCCAAGTGCCAGGGGGCTCACCATTGTACCTGGGTACAATGTTGGCTGAGCAGGACAGAGACACTGGCAGGACATAGGAGTGGGGTGGTCAGGGATGTGTCCTGCCCTGTGGGTGGGCACGCCAGGCTCTGCTTGTGCCAGCCACCCTGGCAGGGAGGACAGTGGGGACCCCTGGAGCCCTTTAAATTGATCTAAGGAAAATGTAGTGTAGATGCAGATTAAATTAAGTCGACTTAAGCAAGTTTAAGTTGACTTAATTTGTAAGTGTAGACACACCCATAGAAACTGGAAGGAACCACGAGAGGTTATCAAGTCAAGTCCCCTGCACTCATGGCAGGACCAAGTACCCTCTTAAACCATCCCTGACAAGTGTTTATTTAACCTGGTCTTAAAAACTTCCAATGATGGAGATTCCATAACCTACATGGTCAATTTATTCCAGTGGTTAATCACCCTGACAGTTAGGAATTTTTTTCCTAATGTCCACCCTAAATCTCCCTTGCCGTAATTTGAGCCCATTGCGTCTCATCCTAAGCATGAAGGCAATGAGTTTACTCAAGATGTGTAAAGATCAGCCTGTATGTGAGTACTTTAGTAGATTAGGGATTCTGTGAGCTACAGCATGTGGGTCATAAAAGATATAAAAAAATGAGTGACGGAAGCCAAAATTAGGAAAAGAGTCTCAAACTAGCAATTGTTTTAAGAAAATTGTGTTCATTTATGTGTTGAAGGTTAGTAGTTTTCTTGAGGTATTTAAAAAAAATAGGATGTTGAGTATATATGGAGATTGTATAGGACAGGTTTTCAAGGGCATTTCTGGATTCTATCATTTCATTTAAGCTTAGAAAGCAAACTGAGAATATTTTCCAGTCAGCAAATTAGTTCAGAAAGCAAATTGTTTTACCATTGCAATGAGTCCTGAATATATTTGTTACAAATATTGTGTAAGCAACAAGGGCAAACAAATAAAATGGCATGTATTAAACTTATCATAGTCAGCCTATTGTAAGTATCAAGAAAAGACTACAATAAAAACAAAACTTTGTGATTTCTCAACCACTTAGCAAAACAACAATGTATGTGGTATGCTTTTTGTTTATCACAATACACATATGGAATCAGGACACTTACCCTACTGAACTGGGCAAAAGGTAATTGTTTTTAATTATCACTTCATATAAGAATTAATAATAATACTGCCTATTAATGACAAAATTGTATTCCAAAAAGTTTGCAGCAAAGTTGAAAAAAAATCACAAAAATAATTAATTTAAAAAGACTCATCAGCATTTTCATATGGATAGAAAAATTTGAGAAATAAGGCTAACTTACATGAAAGCTAATGTGCAAAAAGAACTAAGGGTGTGTCTACACCGGCACCTTAGGTCAACTTAAGGAGGCTTAAGTTGACCTAAACAAAGTCGCCGCCACACTGGGCTTGTATTAAGTTGACTTAAGCATTTCCTTAAGTCGACTTAAGGAAAGCTTAAGCCAACTTAACAACACCTCCTTTTAGGTCAACTTAAGCCTTAGGTCGACTCCTTAAATCAACGTAAAGCTAGTGTGGATGGGGATAAGCGCTTAAGTCGACTTTATTAAGTCAACTTAAAGCATTAAGTCGACTTAATAAGGTCAACAAGGGGCTATGTCTACACTAGAAAAGTTAAGTATATTTTGTTATGTTGACTTAATAAGGTTGACTTTAAGTCGACTTAAAGTCGACTTTATTAAGTCAACTTGACAAAGTTAACTTAACTTTTCTAGTTTAGACATAGCCTAAGAGAGTTGTACTGTAAAAGGAACAAGAATTCAAAGAAATAGAGTAAAAGAGGTATGACAAAAACAGTAAAACTTTCTTAAGGATGTTCTTAAGACAATGAACTGGAACTCAAGAAATCTGGGTTTAGATCCTGTCTCTGCCACAAATATAGGGGGAACTTGCATCAGTCACTCATGCATAATTCTGCAACTCATTTATATGATTAAATACATGTTATTCTACAGATTTTGTATTATGTCCAATGCTTAAAGCTAGTTGCCTCTTACCATGTTTTTATACAATGCTTTTAATTGATTTATTTGTTCCAGTTCCATATTTCTTGTGTTTTTCCTCTTCTATATATTTTCTTTTCCTCTTTCATTTCCAAAATAAAGCTCCACAGTTTATCTAGTGTTCTTTTTTTGATGTTAAAAAATATTAAAAAACTCAGCCTGCACAGATTTGTGATTTTAACTATTTTTTTTATTTAGTCACCATATCAATTTTTTTAAGACATACTTGACCTTAATTCTGTTTCAAGGGCTCCCAGAGTAGTTTGAATGCCAGCGATCGCTTGGGTAATATTCAGATAAATTCAAAACCAAGAAATACAGTAACTTTCAACTCTGCCCTTCAGCTCCTATCTCTATTAAATGATTCACACATTACATTTTTGGAAAGTGAATACATAGTTGTACGCTAACAAAAATTGCTTTTAAAAAGTGGTTAAATTGACAAATGACCCCGAGGGGAAAATGAATTTTACCTTCCAGTACTGAAAATGGCAAAATAAAAACCCATGACCAGATCTGCTGCAAGTACGAAACACTGCAGAGTTCTACAGAGTTCACAGTTCAGGAACTCCTATCATTTCCAATTGGGATTCAGCAATTTTCCCTGTAGCCCTAGAAAAAAGTATTACTGCAGGAATTGTATTCACTTATTTTCAACTAATATTGTACCCCACAGATTGAATATATGGAATGATTACATAATTGCAAAAGAGACATTAGAATTTAAGTTGGTGTTCTCTTCTATTAGACATACATAAACAATTAGGTAACAACTAGGGAAAAAAGGAAGCAGCGCACATGAGGTCATCCTGGGATCCAGGATAAGAGGCCATAACTAAGGTAATATGAATTATTCATTGCAAAGTAAAAATATGGATAAAATCATTCAAACTGAAACAGCGACACAGACGAAGAAGGAGATGGAAGAGAATAAAATAAAATAATTATATTCAAAATTTATATAATTTACATGTTATTCTACCATTAAAAAATGCCATTCCCTTTTCTATGGTAACATACGACTAATACAGTATGTTTCATTCTGTATCTGTGGTCGCTGCACTGTAACTTCATATTGTTCATGGTTTGTGCACAATTCCACACTTCACATACTTACTAGAGCTGAAGTCAGATTCTGTTCTTAACTGCCCATTTGCAAGTAAAGGCAGAATTAGAGCTACAGTTTCTTCAGTGCCATTGATCCTATTCTGAGAAATCTCGATTGACAGGGCAACACTTCTTACAAAATAAAACCTTTCAGTTGCACCCATGTTGGTGTTTAGTGATCATTCAGTGTTCAAAACTTGCAAGAGATCCATTTCATTCTTTATCTGATTCCAATCGGCTGAGTGTAACAAGAACCTCATAATGTCCAGCCAAGGTTATTAGTAATAGAAACAAGATGAGGTTCACATATCGATAGTAATAACACATACCCAGTCTTCTCAGGGAAAAGCCAGGGTAAGTCCACATTGGGGTGAAAGTCAAATTTGTTGTGTTCTCAAAGCAAGACTGATAAAAGAGTGTCTCTTTAAAAGAAGAGAAAAGCCTGTTCTTGAGTACCGAGGATCAGGAAATGATTTTTTTTCCCCTTGAAAGATTTCAACAAAAAAATATTTAAAAAAAAAAATCTGTCAAATGTTCTTCATATTTTTCAGATTTTGGTGGAAAAGCTAAAAGACCAAAATTATTTTTATCATTTAAATTTATAATTAAATTATTATCATCATTGAAAACCTGAAAAATCAATGAAAACGATTTTTACAATATAAAAATTTCAGTTGATCAAAAAGCCATTTTCCATAAAAAATGTTTCAATGGAAAATGTGTGCTTTACTCTAGAGATATTATGGAATTCACTGAAGGGAGAAGATAATAAGCATAATGGAAATGAAAGTGTATGAATGTATAATATAATCTATAAAAGGATATACGAAGAGGAGTGGATCAGTGATGTCATGTGCTACCCACATAATGTATGCTGAAGAGATGAATGGCAAGAGAACAAGAAGGAGAACCAGACAAGAATGGAATAACAAAACATAAGAGATTTTAAAATTTCAAGATGGTGTGTACAGTTTCATGGTATTGAAAGCAGCTATGTGAGGATAGGATGATTGTATGTAGAGTCCATGAGATTTGACCATGAAAAGAATTTTGGAGAAGAGTAGTTCCAGTGGAGGGCAGACAATACAATGGAGGGAACAATGGCTGGGGCAATGGTTTTGCTTTAGAATAGGATTTTGAGTGTGTATGTGAAGGGGAGAAAGCACATGGGGATTTAGTTTGGAGACTCAGGTGGGGACAAAAGTTGGGTATCTTTTAAATTGGGGAAGACCTTATCATGGTGGTTTAGTAAGATTAAGGAAGCAGAGGAGAGTGAGAGATTAAAGAGAGACTGAAAAGTGGGCAAGGGAGATCATGAGGCAGAAAGAGCTATGGTTTCTGAAAGAGCTGGAGTACTTAGAAGACCATGGGAAATAAGCTTCAGTTTTCATAAGAAGAGAGAAAAAAGAAAAAGTGATGATGAGGAAGTTCAGAAAAAAAGTCATGTTTATTTTCTGTTTGGCAAGACTTTTCATAGTTCCTCACCATATGTCATGCTGTGTTTCCCTTGGCCTTTGACATACAGGGGTGCTGAGGGTTAGTCTGGGGCATGGATCCTAATCATCATGTGGTGGACACCATACCTCTCTTTTTTGCTGGCCAGACAGGAAGCAGCAACAACAGCTTGGGAGGAAACTGGGCATGAAACCAACTGGGCTCTTATCCCTACCTAGGGACAGCTATCAGTGAGACACACACGTACACCTTAGCCTACTCTTCCCAATTACTGTATGGGATAAGACTGGCCCACTAACCTTTAGGAGAAGCTGTGGCCTCAGCAGGGAGGTAGAAGCAAGAATTCTGGCACAACTTTTTCCCTACTCTCCAAATTTTTTTTCCAGAAATGATGTCTCTGGGGTCTGGGAGTAACAAAGAAGTCATGAACACTGATGGCTTAGAAGGTTTGGGTAGATATATGGAGTTCTATCTACTGTGTGGAATAGAATCTCTGTGTTTGTTTTTTTTTTCATTTACCAAATTGCTCTTGAAAGGAAACTAGAAAAAAAGACAAATCGGATAAATAGTGAACTTACAAACTTTAGAAGATTCAGAAATTATGGTGCTGACCCTGAGGATGTATGCCTGCTAGGATATTTTAATCTAAAGTGCTATGTACATGGGACTGATCCAAAGTATTAAATGCACTGGAGATAAAAACTCACTCATGTAGAAGAGCAAATAGAGTATTTAAAAAAAAAAATGGAAAAGACTTAAAATCTCTTTAAAGAATGCAGAAATATATACAGAACTCTACATGTTATTAAACCCTCTTATTTTCTGGAATTAAATTTTCTTTCTATGTAATCTTTAGGTGTAGAGGTCTTATTTTGGATAGTTCTCTTTGCAGCTTGTTGAGCTTCTTTTTTTAACCAAGAATATATTTACACTTCTTTTGGTGGCATGTGCCCCACAGACTCCCAGCGTGAGTATAAATAGTGGTGTAGCTGGTGAGGCACACTTTAGGCAAATAGAGTAAAAACATAGGGTGTGTCTACACTGGCAACTTAGGTCGACTTAAGGAAGCTTAAGTCAACCTACACAAAGCCACGTCCACGCTGGGCTTTTATTAAGTCGATTTAAGCGCTTCCTTAAGTTGACTTAATAACACCACCTCTGAAGGTCGACTTAAGCCTTAAGTCGACTTCTTAAGTCGACTTAAAGCCAGTGTGGACAGCTATGTCTACTGTTAAGCTATGTCTATGTTACAGCTATGTCTACTGACGTATGTTACAACTATGTCTACTGACTTAACAGAGTCGTCTTAACTTTACAAGTGTAGACTCTAAGGTCAGAAGGGACCAATATGATCATTTAGTCTGACCTCTTGGGCTATGTCTCCACTTAAAGTCAACCTTATTAAGTCGACTTAACAAAGTCGACTTAACTTTTTCTAGTGTAGACATAGAATCATAGAATAATAGGGTTGGAAGGGACCTCATGAGGTCATCTAGTCCAACCCCCTGCCAAAAAGCAGGACCACTCCCACTAAATCACCCCAGCCAGGGTTTTGTCTAACCGAGCCTTAAAAATCTCCAAAGATGGAGATTCTACCACCTCCCTAGATAGCCCATTCCAATGCTTCACCACCCTCCTAGTGAGAAAGTTTTTCCTAATAGCCAACCTTGACCTCCCCAGCTGTAATTTGAAACCATTGCTCCTTGTTCTGTCCTCTGTTACCCTCGAGAACAGCCTAGCTCCCTCCTCCTTGGAGCACCCCTTCAAGTAGTTGAAGGTTGCTATCAAATCTCCCCTCAGTCTTCTCTTCTGTAGATTAAATAAGCCTAGTTCCTTCAGTCTCTCCTCATAAGTCATGTGTCCCAGCCCCCTAATCATTTTTGTTGCCCTCCGTTGGATTCTTTCTAATTTTCCACATCCTTTCTGTCATGGGGAGCCCAAAACTGGACACAGTATTCCAGATGCGGCCTGACCAGTGTCTAATAGAGGGGAATTATCACATCCCTCGATCTGCTGGCAATACTCCTACTGATGCAGCCTAATATGCCATTGGCCTTTTTCGCAACAAGGGCTCACTGTTGGCCCATATTCATCTTCCCATCCACCATAACCCCCAGGTCCTTTTCTACAGCGCTGCTACTTAGCCGATCGGTCCCCAGCCTGTAGCAGTGCATGGGATTTTTCTGTCCTAAGTGCAGGACTTTGCACTTGTCTTTGTTGAACCTCATGAGGTTTCTTTCGGCCCAGTGTTCCAATTTGTCCAAGTCTCCCTGGATCCTGTCCCTGCCCTCCAGAGTATCTACTATTCTCCCCTACTTGGTGTCACCCGCAAATTTACTAAGCACGCAGTACCCTAAGTCGACCTTATTAAGTCAACTTAATGCTTTAAATTGACGTAATAAGGTTGACTTAGTCGCTAATCCCCATCCACACTGGCTTAATTTGACTTAATAAGGTCGATTTATGCTCCTAAAAGGAGGTGTAATTTAGTCGACTTAACCTTTCCTTAAGTTGACTTAAGGAAATGCTTAAGTCAACTTAAGGAAAGCCCAGTGTGGAGGCAGCTTTTTTAAGTTGACTTAAGCCTCCTTAAGTCGACCTAACTTGTAAGTATAGATGCACCCCTGCAGGCCACAAAACCTCACCCACACGCTCTTATAATAAACCTCCAACCTTTGTCTGAGTTCCTTAAGTCCTCAAATCATGATTTAAAAACTGATAAGACATGGATGTTTTCCCAACTACATAGCCTACATTTCTTGCTACTTGCTTAAACCATGTTTCCCTCTCTATATACTACTAGTACTAGTTGTAGAAGTTTAATGTCTTCACAGCCTGGATTTCTCCTGGCCGTGAGTAAAGGGTCTGGCAGGGAAAATACAGTGGATAAAGGCTTGAGTAGCTCCCTAGTGCTGGAGTCCTTCCCTGCTCCAGGGAAAGACTTTGGCAGAGAGTTTTTCCACTGCCTCCTCACTGTCAGATCCTTTACTCATACAGTGAAAAGATGCTGGCAGGTGAGGAGATGCTAAAACCTTTCCCAGCTACCTTGTAGCAGCTGGAATCTTTCATTAACACATGCAGTTATGCACCTCAGCATGATGCAACCTGCTTTTTCATGGTGGTGTGTAGTTACCTGTACACTACACGCTGCTGACACTGGTGTAACACAGTAGATGCAGCTGTAGCACAAGAATCTGACAGTCATCAGAATTATTGAAGCCAAATTGCAGTGGGTGTTACAAAGAAGGAACATAGTGTGATAGGGAAACCAGTTATTCACACACCCTCCATTTCAAGGATTTTTCAGGAATGAAAGAAAACCTTCATGAAAAGACATTACAAAATAAAAATAACTTTTCTTTTTTAGTTCCATCCTTTCAGAATGCTTCTTTCTGATTCATTTTATCAACCGAAACAGCATAAAATGAGACAGTCGCCTTTCCTCATTCTTGTTTTGCTTTTACATTTGCACCCACCCCCAGCTATGCCGCTTTTCCCCTGACTGATCTTCAGCAGGTCACATATTCTTGCCTGGCTCCAGCAGTTCTACTGGGAATAGGAAACCACAAATCAAAGTCCTATGAAGCAGTCGTGCTCTTGATTCCCCACAGTGCACAAGGTCAGTAACAGATGTGGCCTTAAGCTCTGCTCCTTGAATTTTGACCTTCAGTGAGGGACTCCCTAATGACTTGGGAGGGACATTTGTAATTAGATAAAATTCTTGCCTATATTTATTGAAGGGCTCCAGATTAATCTCTCTGCATGTCTGATGAGAAGTGAAGTGATTGTTTTCCCCACTTCAAATGCTTCAGCGTGCCTTTTCATTAATGTTTTATCACTTGCTTACTGAATTCAGCTGCTTTTGAGAGATTCTAAGAAAGAAAAAAATAAAACCCTCCACACAATTCTGTAAGCCTACTCGTGATGAGAATTCATTCAGACTGAGATTTCTTTTGCTTGTGTACTATTATATGGAATTTGAAAAATGTGGCAATGTTCTTGAAGAGAATAACTAAAAGTCAGTCTGAAATCCCAAAAAGTATTTTAAATACATTGTTGTCATGAATCACTTCAAGATCTCAATATAAAATGTATAACACACTTGTGTAATGTGATGAAAATTAAAATGAGTTAAATACATTTTCTCTTTAAATCTTTCTGTAAGCCTACTGAATTACAGATGAGAATTTTAAGAAGAGATGATAAAATATTTATTCTGTTATAGTTGAGAATGGAAAATAGTCTGCTGCTTCTTTTATCTGAGGAAGTTTTACAAAAGCAATTTAACTCCACAACACATCGCTACAGGCACTCATCATGCAGGTCTCTTGCATAGTATATTACCAAGAGGTGAGAGGTTAAATAACAGGCGGAAAAACACCAGTGGCCTTATGGAATTGGTGAAGAGACTGTAATTCTCTGAAGAGTGAAATTTGATAGAAGCCCCAAACCATAGTGGACTCTGGATAGTGATAAATGAGTTCTAACTTTTAATTGATGTGCCTGGTTTTTTTGTATCCCTTATATTCCTCTCAACATTATTTGCAGTGGTGGGCAGTGCATCTCTGGGGGAGGTTTGACAGGACTTCTCTTAGACCCTCATATTTTCCCTATTTCATGTTCCATTTGGTATCATATAGATTAATGACTTTTTCTGCTACTTGGAAATGTTAGGATGGGTCACTAATAGCAAATCTCTTAGGAGGTTAGGAAAGATGCTCCTTTTTGCCTGTAGACTATTAAAGTAATTTCAAAACAAAATTAAAAAAAACCTGTTTCAGCGGGGCTATTTATAGAATAGCACACTGATTCAGCATCCTGAGAAATTAATTATATGTTATTAGTATTATTAATTAGCATTTTCCTCCAGACTTCACAGAAGACCAGGCCTGTTATTTATTCCCTCTAGACTCCTATATGGTACAAGCCCTATAGCTCTTACCTCATAAGCACTTCTTGAGCAGATTATAAAAAGTATTATACTCAAGTATAGTGCCTCAACTACTTTCAGCAGAGTAGGCTCAAAGACAGTGCCTTCAGAACTTCTTGCACCTCTGTATCACAGCTGGAGGTTGCACATTTTAATGGTTTCCATTTTTTCTGCCTTTTAATTAATTGTGCCGGGTTGTGACATTCCTGGCTTTTGGCTGAGAGCTTGTTATTGTGTGCCATATACCTAGTCTTCATGGGGTCTTTTTTAAATCCTTAAACTCCATTTAAGTAACTGCTTTCTTGCAATTCATTAATATTACCATCTTAACATAGCTGTCTTATTTGACTGCCAATTAGTTTTCACATTTCCTCATTTCCACTAGCTGGGTAACTCATTTAACAACTGACCTACTTTACTTTTGTCAGTTACTTCTGTCTGTCATGTTTGCATCTTCCTGTGTCTCATCTCCACCCAGGAATAGATTAAAACCACGGGGGCCCCAGGGCTCCCCACTCTTGTGGTTCCCACTACCACCACACTGGTGGGGTGGCACTCAGTGGTGACAGTGGGGAGAGCAATAGAGCCACAGTCGCATAGCTGGTGGTCAGCGCTGGAGGGGGGCGGTGGGACCTGGCTGGTACTGGAAGGGCAAGGACCCTGGGGCCAGAGTCCACGGTCTGCCCCCAAACTAGCATGTCTTCCCCAGGGAGCAAGGAAGGTGGCGCATGGTGTGGCCTCTGGCTACTGCGCTATAGGGCTAGGAGCACCGTCAGGGCACTGTGCAAGGATCTCTGGGGCATCAGCCAGGCGAACCAGAGCTACGGGGTCCCCAGTGTGGTGGCCCAACAGTTCTCCTGGCCATGCAGTGTTGCTGCTGGAGACCACACAGCGTGCCAGATGCCCAGGCCCACTGGAGCTCAGCTGCCATGCATGGCCTTTTAAGGGCTGTTACCAACCATACGGTTTAGAGAACCCATACTCTGCTTTAAGTTATGTCTCAGCACTGAAACAATTCCTGGCAGCCTGATAAGTAGGGAAACATAAGTAGGGAAACATGGCTTAAAGCCATTTTAATATCCCTCATCTCATCCAAAGTTGCACTGGCATAAAAAGGATGGTCGCAAGGATCTGGTCCATGTCTCTAACGTCATTTAGCTCAGTTCTAACTAATCAGCCAAATTGTGTGACCAATTTTATGAGATGTCAAGCCATTAAAATTACGATGACGATGGTAAGCTTCAGGGGAAAGGTGGTCAGTTCAGCGTGTCAGATGTACATCTCAGACCTAGGTTCAATTCCCTAATTTGCTCTAGGCTTCCTGTGTGATCATGGACAGATCATTTAGTTACTCTGGGACTTAGTTCCATGTCTGTAAATTGGGGATAACAGTAGTTCCCAATCAGGTTGAGGATATTGTGAGAGTAAAGATGCTAAAGATTTTTAGGTGGGTAGCCATGTTAGTCTATTTCAGTAAAACAAACAAGAAGTCCTGTGGCACTTTTAAAGAATTTATTTATTGCATAAAATGAAGTGGGGCCATGCCCACGAAAACTCAGGCAATAAATAAATTTTGTTGGTCTTTAAAAGTGCGACATGACTCCTTGTTTGTTTTAAGGGTTATTTGGTACTTGTATACTGTGGTGATAGAGGACCTATAGGCTATGTCTACAGTTGGCCAAGTAAGTCGACTTAACATGTCCACACTCAGAAATTAAGTTGATTTCAAGGGGACCTTGCCAAATCAACTTAGAGCATCCACACTGGACACCTAAGTCGACTTCAAGGGGCTAGGTGGACCTGGGACTGGTCCACAGTGGCAGGGGGGGGACACCCTTTGCCAAGTGCCAGGGGGCTCAGCATTTGTCCCATTGTACCTGGGTACAATGGGGGCTGAGCAAGACAGGGACACTGGCAGGGCATAGTTGCGGCGTGGGCAGGGCTGTGTCCTGCCCTGTGGGGGGACATGCTAGACTCTGGCTGTGCCAGCCACCTTGGCAGGGAGGGCAGTGGGGGAGCCCTTAAATTGACTTAAAGTCGATTTAGGGCAAAGGGCTCCTCCACTGCCCTCCCTGTCAAGGTGGCTGGCACAGGCAGAGCCTAGCATGCCCCCCCACAGGGCAGGACAGAGCCTTGCCCACCCTGCTCCTATGCCTTGCCAGTGTCCTGTCCTGCTCAGCCCCCGTTGTACCCAGGTACAATGGGGCAAATGCTGAGCCCCGTCACTTGGCAAAGGGTGCCCTCCCTGCCACCATGGACCAGTCCCAGCTCCACCTAGCCCCTACAAGTCGACTTAGGTGTCCAGTGTGGACGCTGTAAGTCATTTTGGCATGGTCCCCTGTAATTCAACTTAATTTTTGAGTGTGGACATGCTAAGTCGACTTAAATTAACAAGTGTAGACATAGACTGCAAACTAATATTTTAGGCTATTTAAAATACAATAAGAAATAAAAGTGATCATCCATTGCCACAATATTTCCTGCCTATTAACTCGTTTTTTTTGTTTTTTTTTTGCCAGAATTTGCCCTAAGAGGCTTCTGCTGTAGCATTAGGTATGTTAGTTTACAATAGGGAAGTGTTAAAAAGTGGATTTAACATGAATGAAATCTCATATGACATTATCTCATAGCACAGGTGTTTGCTGGATTTTTTTTGTCCTCCATAGCAGATAAACTTGCTCAAACTCAAATTTATATAATTTTATATAACTCAAATATATAATAATTTGCTGTGTTGTGTCATATACAGGTATATCAATGTCATTGATCAATGAGAAACCAGCTAAAGCATAATGCCTTTACTGTGTAATATTGAACCAGGGATGCCTAGAGAAAAGAGATGAATGATTTCTACATCAAGCTTAAATAAAGAAATGTGTAGCTCCTTCAGTTATCTATAGCTGCAGTTTTATAACCTTCACACAGTCAAATAAACATGCACTCTGTCCCATGACCTTTAATCAGTAGAATTAATACAAAAAGTGCCAAAAATGCACATTAAACTATCATGATTTGGGATTTTGTCTTGTTTGAAGAATCTTGTGAAATTGAGATAGTGATGTGTCATGGCAAAGGAAGCAATGATTTGGCAAAGGAAGCAATGATTTTGTAATAGGTAATGTGAAAAGAATTACTTTGGTGATGTTTCAATCATTTTAAAATCCCTATCTCTCAGAGACACTAAAGTAACTTTGCTACAAAACATTTTCTGCCCAGTTGTATTCATATGGCAAGTTGAGATTTAAATCTTGTGGTAAGACCATACATTATGACACTGGAAATAGTCCCATTAATCTTCCAATCTTACAACAGGTTAGATGTCTCATCATTTTATACTTGAGCTTGAACTTTGCCATTGTCCAGTTATAAACCCACATTAAAATGTTGAGAAGATATTTTTATTTGGGCACAAAGAGGCAGAGACAATATTCAACTAAGTTGAAAAATTCCAAATGTAATTAATTACTGATGAGAAATAGAACTTGGCAAAGAACATGAAGCAGGAAATTGATTAGTTAATTAGCATGATGCTTTGAAAATATAAAGCACTAAAAAAGTCAACGATGGGAACAAAACAAAATTCTCTAAATTAAAGCTCTCCATAATGGCCTAGAAGCATTTTCACTCCCTTGTGGACGATCCAGGAGCCCCCGCTACATCCATATGTCTACCTGGGAAGAAGTCTCCGCCTTCAGTGCCCATTGTAGCAGGGAACTGGCCAACTAGATAATTGTCTCTTTAGTCTTATCTACCTCTAGGAGGCTCGGGAGTGGGATGGGATAGCATAGTTACGACGGTTTACTCCTGAAAAGTTCTGATACAAAAAAGCAAACCCAAATCAATTCTGACTACCCCACTAATCTTCTAGGGTGCATCTACACTTACAAAGTAAGTCAACTTAAGGAGGCTTAAATCAAGTCAAACTACTCCATGTCCACACTGGGCTTTCCTTAAGTCGACTTAAGCAGTTACTTAAGTGGACTTAAGGAAAAGTTAAGTCGATGGAATAACACCTCCTTTTAGGTTGATCTAATGCTTAAGTTGACCTTATTAAGTTGATCTAAGCCAGTGTAAATACAGAATAGCCCTACGTCGACCTCCATGGCCTCCAGACCTTCCCCCCAGAGTTCCTGGCACAGGAAGAGCCTGCCCTGGCCAACCACAGGGAAAGACTCACCCCTGACCACCCTGCTTCCCAAAGCTGGCCAGACCTGCTGCTTGGGAGCAGGGCAGAGCAGAGCCAGCACCACACGTGGGCCCCATCCTGGAGCAACCAGGAAATCCTCAACCTGCTGGCCATATGGGGGGATGAGGCAGTCAGCTCTCAGTTGCGAGGCAGCCATCGCAGTCGAGAGGTGTATGCCTCCATCTCCCAGACCCTGACTGCCAAGGGCCACACCTGGGACACCCAGCAGGTCTGGGTCAAGATCAAGGACCGCAGCCAGGCCTACCAAAAGGCCCAGGAGGAGACGCTCTTGACAGGGGCAGTCCCCACCAGCTGCCGGTATTAATAGCAACTGGATGCCTATCTGGGTCAGGAGAGCAGCAGCCTGTCAGCCCACACCATCGACTCTGCCCCACTGTTGACCATGACCAGGAAGAGAGCTCGGGGGATGAGACTGTGGTGCTGGAGCAGGGGGAGGTCAGCACCCAGCAGGAGCAGGAAGATGCCCACCGGAGGGTTGAACAGGGGTTGCGGAGGGGTGAGCAGAGACTGCTCGAGTGCATGCTCGACCTCATGGAATGACAGACCAAGTCCCTGGAGTGCCTGGAGGAGCGCCTTTTCTCCTTGGGCACCGTCCTGTGCCCCAGAGACAGCCCTTCTCACTGGCGGGCCAGGACCCGGGGCAGACGTCTGCAAGCCCAGGACCTCCCTTCCAGAGGCCACTAACACCAGCCCCTCCCCCCAACACTCTTCATTCCCCCCGACCCTGTTCACTCACCCCAACTGCCCTGACCTCCCTCCCTTCCGCCAACCCTCTTCATTCCCCCAAAACCCTCCAACCCCCATAGCTCCCAACCCCATTTCCCCCTCTGAATAAACACCCTGAACACTGTTATACAGTGTGTCATGCTTTTTATTGGTGTGGGGGGGGGGGGGGGGGGGGGAACTGGTGTGTCAAGGGGGAGGGCAGGCATGGGCTGCTGATGGAGGTGAAGGGGTGGGGTAGCAGGCCTACCCCTCAGTGTTCCTTGCTGTGAAAGTGGGCCCTCTGCAGATCCCGGATGAGTTGTGCTTGCTGCTAGACCACTGAGTCTGGGGCAGGATGTCATTGGGTTGCTCATACTGCACAGCGAGCAACTCAGCCTTGGCCTCCCAGATGCGGGGGAAATTTCCCCCTGCAGCTCACAAAGGTTGTGCAGGCAACAGCATGCGCTGATGAACACTGGGAGGTTGCTCTTGCTGAGCTGCACGCGGGTCAGTAGGGCCCTCCAGCAAGTCTTCTAGTGTCTGAAGGCATGCTCGATGATGCTGTGGCACCGGCTGAACCTCTAATTGAAGAGGTCCCTGCTGGCATCCTTGCAGTGCATGTATGGCTTCATCAGCCAGGGGAACAAAGGGCAGGAGGCATCCCCAAGGATCAGGACTGGCACCTGCACATCCCTGATGCTGATGGTGTGGTTGGGGAAGAAGGTGCCTGCCTGCATGCACCTGTACAGGGAGGAGTTGCACAGGATCCGTGAATCGTGTGCCTCCCCGGCCAGCCCACATAGATGTTCTAGAAGATTCCACGGTGGTTCACGAAGGCTTGCAGGACCACGGAGTAGTACCCTTGGCGGTTGACATAGTCCCTGGCGCAGTGTTTCAGGGTTTGTATGGGGATGTGGATGGCGTTCACCATGCCCCCACAGTTGGGGAAGCCAATTCGGGCGAGGCCGGCGAGGAGTTCGTGCAGGTTGCCTGGGGTGATGAGGTGAACTAGCAGGACCTGGTTGATTGCCCTGAAGACCTGCATGAGAGTAGTCCCCACGGTGGCCTTCCTAATGCCAAATTGCTGGACCACAGAGTGGTCGGAGTCAGCTTCCACACAGCTTGCCAGCTTCCACACAGAGATGGCCACTCGCTTGTCTACGGGCAGGGCAGATTGTAGTCAGGTGTCCATGTGCTGCAGAACCGGGTTGAGCTCACAGACGAGCTCGAGGAAGGTCCACTTGCTCATCCTAAAGATCTGCAGCCAAAAGTCATCATACCAGGTGGTGAGGACGATCCGCTCCCACCAGTCACTGTGGGCATCACAAGCCCAGAAGCGACAAGGAACGGAGCACAGTGCTGTGAGCGTGACAGCTGGCTGGGGCAGGAAGGCGGGGGGTGGGCTGTCGTCTTCCTCCATGCTGGGGGGCTGCCAGACAGGCCTGCTCCACAGCCGAAGAAGCCTTACTACTAGCTGGCAGGTGTCACGCAACTGCCTGGCAAAGCGCAGGAGAAGAGGCTGATCCATGACCTGCTCATTCTCCAAGTTGCCAGGCACAATGGGAAGGGGCTGAGCTCACTTCCTCTTTTGAAGGTGTGGCCGGGGGAGGGGAAACCTTCTCTGCTGCCACACTTCCCACACCCTCCCCCCCCCAAGTCGAATGATTTGGGTCTTTTTGCCTGGGAAACTCCATTTTTAAACAAATTCCAGCAAAATCTGGGCCCTGCCTGGTCTCAGCCAGAGACTGGCTGTACTAACATCTGACAGCCAAACATCTTGAGCATAAACTTCTACTACGAGGTCAGTTTAGGTAGAGACAAGGAGGAGAGGAGGCTGATCCATGACCTGCTCAGGCTCTGATTTTCAAGGCACAATGGGAAGGGGGTGAGCTGCCTTCTCTGCTGTCACACTTTCCACAACCCCTCCACCACCACTCCCCCCAAGTCGACTTAGGAGTCTAGTGTAGATTTTCTACGTCGACTTAATAAAGGCGAGTTACTAAAGTTGAATTAACTTTCTAAGTGTAGACATAGTGTTGTGCTCCCTGTCTTCCTTTCAGGTTTGTCTCCCAAACAGTCTCTTGCTGGGACTTCACTCATTCCTGGCACTGACTACTGCTTCATCCCAGTAGCTGCTCCAGCTACCAGATCTATCACTCCAAAGTTCTGCATGCAAAACTCCCTTCAGCCAAAGCAGCAGACCACTATCTTTCTACCAGACTACCCAACCTTTCAGCCTTGGCATTTGCAGAAAGATATAACAAACTCAGGCTACCTGAACCCATAGGTTCTCCTTAACCCCTTCTCCCATGGTGTAGGTCCTCTCTGATCTACCACACTCCACAAATGCATGCTTATTTATTATTGTTGCCAATTTTTAACCTGATCAGCTAGTCAAGGTTTGGAGCCTCGGGAATGTTCCAGGTGGAAGTGGAAATTGAGGGAGGGTAGTATTTTCTTTGTTTCAGTCTTATTGACAAGTATTATACAAAATCCTGCTTCGCGAATGCAGTAGCAACCAAGGAGTGATTTCTTAGCTTACAGCCCCAAATCTCTTTATCCTACATCAGATCCCAAAACTCTCTCTCTAGCCTTTTCAATTGTTGCACGGTTGTTGATGCTTGCCTTTGTTGCTTTGTTTCTCCCTGTTCTGTGTGTCAACAGATTCAATGTGCTCTATCTTCCCTCACACAATCACACACTCACAAAACACAAAAAGTACTCAGCAAAACTCTACCTTCTCTGGCCTGGTCTACATCTAAAATATAGATTAACCTAGTTACATGCCCTGTTCAATACAGCTGAGTCAATGAAGGAATTGTTCTGTCAATCTAGCTGTTGTCTCTCAAAGAAGTGGGTTACCTACATTGAAGGACAAAAACCCTTCCATTGATGTAGCTATGCCATTGTAGCCCCTGTAACATAGACACAACATCAATCTATAAGTTCTGTGTGGGATCATGACTCCTTTTTTCTTAAGTGGGAGTTTATGATTAATTTATCCTGACGGTTGTGTTAATTGAAGGAATGTGTTCTCATCTCAGACAGGTTTGTAAACCAAATAGTATCCCTCAGAACTACACTACTAACAATATTAGTAATAAGAAATGATAGTATTGTTCAGAATAAGAAGCAATCACCTGTATCTCTTCCATTCATAGTCTGTGTCACTGAAAAGTGTTGAAGAAAGTAACTGGTCAATTTTTGAAAGGATTTGTCAATAATTAATGTCAAATATACAATCATGTTTTCAAAATCTCTTCTATTTTCTTCATAATTGTTTTTCCCCTAAACTTCGCTCAGAAAGCTCTTTTGTTTGTTTAGACTCATAGAACTGTTTTAAAATAAATCACTAAAGCAGGCTATATCTACACTTGAAAAGTTAAGTTGACTTTATAAAGTTGACTTAATAAGGTCCACTTTAAATCGACTTAAAGTGGACCTTATTAAGTTGACTAACAGAAGTGGACTTAACTTTTCAAGTGTAGATGTGGCTCCTTTTTGACCTTATTAAGTCGACTTAATGTTTTAAGTTGACCTAAAAAAGTCCAAGTCGGCACTGCATCGCATCTCCACTGGCTTAAGTCGACTTAATAAAGTCTACTTAAGCACTAGGTTGAATTAAAACTAGATGCTATTAATTCAAACTAACTTTTCCTTAATTCAACTTAAGGAGCATCTTAAGTTGAATTAAGGAAAGCCCAGTGTAGACACAGAGTATATTAAGTTGACTTAAGCCTCCTTAAGTCGACTTAATTTGTAAGTGTTGATGCACCCGCTATGTCTATACTGGCAAGTTAGACTTAAGCTTCCTTAAATCGACCTATCTAACTGAAGTCCTATCCACACTAGGCTTTCATTAGGTTGACTTAAGAAAGAAAGACTTCATGAAAGCTTAAGTCGACTTAGTAAGGACCACTCATTAGGTCGAACTAAGCCTCCTTAGGTTGACGTAACCCTTCCTTAGGTTGACCCAAGCACAGTGTGGATGCTTAAGTCCTCTTTCTTAGGTCGATCTAAGGGAAATTAGGTCGAATTAATAAGTCCCGGTTAAGGGAAAGCACTTTGTTAAGTCGACCTAATAAGTCAACCTTATTAAGTTGACTTAACAAAGTCGACCTAACTTTTCCTAGTGTAGACATAGCCTAATAGAGCTGGATGGGAAATGGTTTACCATCCCATAAAAAAAAAATAATGTAAGCAGAATCTGAAAGAACTCTTTCCTGCCATCTAGTGATGTACTTGTGAATAAATCCACATAGGAGCAGATAATGTTTGCATAGACACACCTACTTGCCAAGGGGCACAGCATGATGGAGCTGCTCTTCCAAAACAATGAATTTTGGCTTGTTTTGGATTAAAAATCCTTCTAGTATTTGAATGAGAGGGTAATGAAATGGTGTTATCCTTACTGTATGAATAAAAGGAAGAAGGACTGTGCTTAGCAAGCCCTAAATGAGGGGGTCACCCTAAACTGAACTCCATTTGCTAAGCAGGGAATAGGGATGATGAATTCCCCTGAAGGTAACAATGAGTGAGGATAAATGTTTTGGTCTGGTGTTGTAGGTGCTATCCAAATATTTCTACAGACCATCTGATCTTCTCTATAGTGTTTAATGAGAGAGCTGATTAGACTACATTCAGCATCCTTGTTTCTGATTGGTGATTTCTAGAACTATCATGGCTTTAGGTCTAGAGCTAAGTTTTAGATATATGGGGTCAAGGAAAAACAGTCGACTTAAAGTCGACCTAGAGCCAGTGTGGACGGTTATGTCTACTGTTAAGTCGACTTAACAAGGTTGACTTAAGTGGACTTAAAGTGTAGCCACTCTGTTAAGTTGACTTAACAAGGTCAACTTTAAGTCGACTTAAAGTCAACCTTGTTAAGTCGACTTAACAGAGTCGACTTAACATTACAAGTATAGACATAGCCTAAGAGCTGGATTAAGTGGTTGAACTTCACAATATGAGCAGCAAGCAGTTATGATAGGTAGTAACAGAGAAAGGTAGTATTGGTGGCTAGTGGCAGCAGTAGAGAAACAGCAGCAGCTGCAAGCCAGTTGCTGAGGTAGCAGCAGAGGCATTGCTCAATGCCCCAACAATTTCAAAAGATTTATCTTAACATTTTTTCAAGTCAGGAAATAAATCAAAACAGACCCTATTTTGCCACCTGTTTTCGTTTCAATAAACGCATATTTTTTCAGCAAAAAATATTCCATTGAAAATTTCTTGACCAACTATGC
Source organism: Pelusios castaneus (assembly GCA_007922175.1). Classification (NCBI taxonomy): domain Eukaryota; kingdom Metazoa; phylum Chordata; order Testudines; family Pelomedusidae; genus Pelusios; species Pelusios castaneus. Next base: position 11,420,636 of record ML685802.1, on the reverse strand, counting down.
TAGCAAGATCTTTATCCCTTCAGTACAAAAAAACAAATGTTCTCAGTACAAAGCAAGACATCCTAAATCTTCTTCAAATTCATTCCTCTATTATAACAAAAGAACATAGAAGGGCTTATAAGCAATCCACATTTTGGGACTATAAGACATCTGGGCCTCATTTACACTACACTACCAGTCTTAAAATCATTGTAATACAGTTTTGCTTAAATGTATGATAGTTCAGTTTGCTTTGACCTGTTTAGATAGAACTAAATCATGTAAAAGCATTGTTGCAGCACCTTCATTTTGCAAATAGGTAGCATACCATGGTTATAAATGGAGTACAGATAGGACATTTGAAAAAAATAACTTTCCTCATCTCCTGGTGCATAATTGGTATTGTCTTATAAATTTGGAGAATACAAAAGTCCTGGGGAAATTATTTTAATGTGACAGCTATCCTACTTTTCACTACAAATTGACCTCTGTATCTATGAAATACTTGTTTTCTGTCTCAAAAATATGTGAAAAATAATTCCTTTATTCACAGTCAGAGAAAATACACATCTCTATTTATTAGAATAAAGACAGCAGCAAGAAATGCATGAGATATTTTAAAACTCATGTTCATTTTACACCAGGAAGAACTAGATAAGTTCAGGAAGGATAGGTCCATCAGTGGCTATTAGACAAGATGGTCAGGGATGCAAGCCCATGTTCTGGGTGCCCCTAAACCTCCGACTGTCAGAAGCTGGGACTGGACAACAGGAGATGGATTACTTGATAATTGTCCTGTTCTGTTCATTCTCTCTGAAGCTGGCCACCATTGTATGACAGGATAGTTCCAAAAGGGGTAGCTGTGTTGGTTTAATTCAGCAAAACAAACAAGAAGTCTTGTGTCACTTTTAAAGACTAACATATGTATTTATCACATGAGCTTTCATGGGAGAAAATCCCACTTTCTCTGTTTCTTGAAGATGGAGAACTTACATAATGGGAGAAAAATAAATGCAAGGAAGTGTATGTCATAGGATCAGGTCAGATTATTTCTACAAATCAAAGCAGCTGTTTAGATTCAAACACTGTGGACAGCATATTAGAAGCAGAGCCAGATTACTGCAGGGGCTAAAAGGGCTGAAGCCCTGAGTGAAATAGGGACCTTGGCTCCAACCCTTAAAATCCTTGTGATAATCTGCACCCCCCCACTCAGCACCAGCAGGACAGGATTACTCATTCTCTCAAGCCAAATCAGTGCTGAGTGGGATGGGGCCCTGGAGCCAGAAGCGGGGCTCTGTGCTCCCACCCTGTGCTGGGGCCAGCTGGTTTGCCCCTGGGGTGGGGCGGGCCAATGCTTATTCTCTACACCAGGAGGTGGGGCTAGCTGGCATGAGGCATGGCCTGTGGCACAGGCTTCCAGGGCCCATGGACCTGGGGGTGCTACACCAGGGCCGCGCTGCACACCAGATGGCCATCCAGCAGATTGGCTGGAATGAGGCCGGGGCGGGAGCGCCCCCAGGCTCCAGGTGCCTCACCCCCCAGCGATGGCCACCCTCAGGCTACCGTGCTTAGGGGCAGCAGCACCTTGGTGGGGGAGTGTGGTGGGGTGGGGACCGGGGTGGGGACCACGGAGAGGGCACAGTGGGGGTGCAGCCCAAGATCCTTGGACCAGGGGCGTTGCTGGATAGCAAAAAGATCCAGGGCTGTGGCCCCCAGCCCACTCTGCTAGCCCCCGCCCGCCACACCACCAGACCCCCCCATCTAGGCCCCACCCCCTGGCCAAGCCACTAGGCCCCTCCCCCAGTTCACAACCCCCCCCCCCCACACACACACACACAAACAAACCTACACCCCATGCTCCTCTCCATTCTGGGTTGCAATACAACTCCTTCATACTCATCCGTACTAAGAACTATAACAGAAGCAATCTTTCTTAAAAAGTCAGACCATGTCAGGACACACAAAATGTGTCTCCCTGTCTGACAAGGCACAACATTCCCCATCTCCTCCAGGTTCCCGTGGCTGAATATCAGGAGTCAGGGAACTCAGCAAACAAGAGTGGGAAGGAGGGTGGTGGAGCAGGAGAGTGGGGAGAAGGAGAAGGGTGGCAAGGGAGTAGTGCAGCTGGATGGTGGGCACCAGGAAAGGCAGTACAGCAGCTTCATTTTCCCCTACTGTTCCAGCCCTGGGCCACACGCCTGAGCATGGCGCAAGGCAGGAAATTGAAAAAGGCTCTGGCCAGGTCCCAGCTTTCAGGTCCATACAAACCAGGTGGAGGAAGTTGGGGAATTCACAAGGCAAGCAGGTAGACTGCCTGGGGTGTGGTGCCATGAGCGGTGTCACAACAACCTAGCAGACCCAGCCAGCCAGGCTGCCAGCCTGTGCCTCCTCTGCAAATAGCCAAAGAGAAGACAACAGAGTGAACTGAAGAAAAGGCAGAGAAGGCTGCTGTACTGTTCCCTACTCTCACCCCACAGCTCCTGCCAGGCTCCCAATCCCCCTCCTGGGGAGACAAAGCAGAAAGGACAACAGCCAAAACTGACAAAGCCCGCTCTTATAGGAAAGGCAGAGTCCAAACTAAAAATGCAGCATTATTGGGCTGACAGTAAATGGGGACAGAACTGAGGGGACAGGGGTGGGGAGACAGATCCTGCACCAGGGGCCAAAATCACCTTTTCCAGTACCTGTCAGAGAGACGGCAACCCTAAATTATCACATATTCACACCCTAGGATAGGCAGGGGGAACTCAAACATCAACTCCATTTCCTCCAGTCACCTTCCACCCCCTACTTAATTGCAAACAAACAAGAAAACCAAATTTCAAAGCACAGAATAAATTTTAGGTGCACAATATGGTGCTGGTTTGCAGATTTATCTTTATAAATAAGGCCAGCATTGGCACCCCCAGCTGGGGGATGATCCCTGGGCCACTCATCCCCAACTGACCTCACTGCATGGGGAGGAGGGGCGATGCCCAGCCGGATTGATGGACCCAGACCCAGAGGGTGTCCCTGGCTGGATGGGAAGGGTAACCCCACCTCACACTTGCCACCTGGGCCAGAGGAAAGCGCAGAAGGGCTGTGATCCCCAGCCCGCTCTGTCATATGTTGCATAGTGGGGTATAATCTGTATAACTTTGCTTTCTCTCCTGCCATGTAATTGTGTGGTGGTTTGATGAAAAATGTGCCATGCAAGCAAGGTTCCTTTCTGAATGCTCATAAACATGCTCTGCATTATTATGGTATCATGTTTCCTGCAGCATCACATGTATGTGTATATAGATCAATAGATCTGAAACATCCCAGGTATTTCATATGGCTCTGGGTGGAGTGTCTCTCTCTCAGCATGAAAGCTGATGAGATTGGATACATGACAAAAGATAATGTAAATAAAGAGAATCACCTAACAACAAGGAGAAGGGAACAAAGAATCCCAGAGAATCACACCTGGAAAAAGAGAGGGGATGGAAAGTTTGATAACAAGACACTTGGAAGTGTGAAAGAGCTTATTTCTGGGGCCTCTTATACCAGAGTTGACTTTTGCTTAAGGTAATTGGTATGATGATCTGCAGTTGCAAAATGCTTACTGGGGCTAGTCTTTGCATTTGAAACTTTTACTTTAAGCCTGCATAAATAACAAGCATTAGTCCACTGTGGCTTTTTCAATACATGCCAAAATGGAAGCACATAAAACAACATGATTTCTAGCAGGTAAAAATAAGCTTCACTCATGATATCCCAATAGAAATCTCAAATCTTAGGATTTTTTTCCCTAGGCCCTGGCATTTGCTCCCCTACCAGCCTGGGAAGTGGGAGAGAGGGGACTCCATTTGAAACCCATCTCCCCTCAGACTTGGGGAGGGTCCCTAAGAGGATCAAAGCTGAGGATGGGGGAGCTGTACAATGGCTTCAGCATGGGGGGCAGCTGATGGAGGTTGGGGGACTGAACTGATCCCTGACTTAAAGGGGTTTGGTTTGGGACAGAACTGAGGGGATAGGGTTAATTACTGAGCAGGAGGTGAGGGGGCCAGAGGTGGGGGGACAGGTCCTGTACCAGGGGCCAAAATTACCTTCCAGTACCTGTGGGAGAGAGGGCAACCCTAAATTGTTACATACTCATACCCTGGGATGGGCAGGGGGGAACTCAAAACACAAGAAAGTAGTTTAAAAACACAACTCTGTTTCCTCCAGTCACCCTCCACCCCCTGCTTAATTAACAACAAACAAACAAGGAAACCACATTTCAAAGCACAGAATAAATTTTAGGCACATCATATGGTCTGCAGAATTTATAAATAGGGTCATCATTGGCACTCCTGGCTGCGGGATGATCCCCAGGCCACCCACCCTTCAAATGACCAGGTGGGGGGAAGGTGACCAGTCCCCACCTGCCACCCTGGAGAAGGGGGGGATGACAATCCCAAACCTACAATTTGCTGCTGCTCTGGCTGGTTACCAGCCCATGGGGCAGGGGATGATCCCCCCCAGCCTGCTCCCCAGACCCACTGAACTGACCTGGGGATTGAGCCCCTGCTCCCAACACACCATCACTACCTCCTTCAGGTTCCCCCCTCCCCACACACACAGTACTTACTGGTGCTGTGTAGAAGAAGCTGCTCCTAAATAAAGCAGGGTGCAGAGGAGTCAGCTGCAGTGCTGCGTGGCTGAGCCAGTGCAGCAGGGGAGAAAGGATTTAAAGTTCCCTCTTCTCTCCCTGCTAGTGCCTAAGCTACACACTGCACCAGGCTCGTTCCCAGTTTAGCTCCGCCTCCTCTGCAAACAGGCTGCCTGCTCATGTGCCTGCTGGGGAAAATAGATCCGGGGCTCAGGCTAATCTACCCGGGGGCCGACGCCCTGTGAGCCCGCCTCTGCCTTGGACCAGTTAATCCAGCCCTGATTAGAAGGAGAGGAGTGTGCCGTCCACACCATTTGAATATACTACTTTGATTTGCAGAAACAGTCTGGTCTGATCCTATGACTCACTCCCCTGCATTTATTTATTTTCCTCCCATTCTGTAAATTCCCCATCTTCAAGCATCTAAAGAAGTGGGATTTTCTCCCACAAAAGCTCATGTGATAAATACATTTGTTAGTCTTTAAAGACTCCTTGTTTATTTTCCTTCCTTGTCTGTCTGTGTCTCCTTCTCTCTGATAATACAGAGATGGTTCAGAGAACATTATACCATACTCCTGGAAGTATATTTGCCCCTGACCATTATCCTGTTCTATAGTGAATTTTAGTGTGTCAGTATTATCCTATAAAGGTGATGGTTCTGACTAGCAGTTGAAAGACAATAATTGCAAAAATGTCAAAAACCCTTCCCCAAAGAAAGCATTATTTCTTTACTGTACAGAATTGCAGGGGTATTTCACTACTATAAATTTTTAGTAAATGCTATGCCTGATACTCCCACTTTTGTCACATTTTTGGAAACTTTGACCAAACCCATACTCCCCCTGTTAAATTCAGGCTGAAGACACCAACTTATGTCAGTATCTTATTTTCTAAATACTGTCTACATTTCCTTTTTAAATTATGGGGTAAATGGTAAAGAAAGACAATTGCTACAGACTCCTATGCTAAACACCCATGGCTGGCTCAGCTAGCAAGGTGTGGGCTGTAAAGCTGTAAAATTGCTGTGTAAAAGTTTGGGCTTGGGCATGAGCCCAAGCTGTGGGACCCTACAAGAAGAGATGGGTCCTAGAGCCCAGGCTTCAGCCTGAACCCAGACAATTTTTAACCCCTCAGCCAATGCCCCACTGTAAGGGGCAAAGAACATGGCCACCATCTGAGATGGACACAGAGGGCAGGCCAATCCCCTGCAAGGGGAGGGGATTACAAGCCTCATCCCCAGCTGACAGGAAGCAGAGGGGTGGAGCAGGGAGGCAGGGTATAAAGGGGAAGCCCTCTGCCTCACCCAGGCCCCGGCAGGCCAGGGGGAAAGACCTCTCCATCTGCTCCCTGAGCCAGGACTACCAGAACCCTGAGCCAGGACTACCTTACCTAACCAGAAGGCCTGGCCCGAGCTCCCCATGGCCTGGGGCCCAGAGGACCATCCTGAGTGGCTGGAACCTGGCCAACCAGAGGAGACCACTGGCTCCTGGGACCCACCAGAGCAACCCTCTACTGGGGAGATGGACCTTCAGCACCCTGACCCAGAGCCAGGGCAGCTGAAGGTGCCACCCAACCACTGTGACCTGGAGGAGTTGCCCTTGGCGGAGGACCTAGAGGACCATGCTGTATCCCCGGCCCCTTGCGGACCAGAGCTGCTGCCTGAGTCCTGTGACCTCGAGGAGCTGTCCTCCATTGAGGACCTGTGTGAGCCCCTGCCAGATCTACCCCCTCCAAATGATGCCAATGGCTTTGGGAACTTCCCCATGGCAAACTACCCTGGTGTCCCATAGGAGCACAGAACCAGGTACCCCAGGGGAAAGGGAGAGGGGAGAGCCACCTGGCCCAGTGGTCACTTGGCGGCCTTTGGAAAGGGTGGGTCTGGGGCAGCATGTTGTGGTGGGAGCCCTGCTGCCCCCCCCCCCCCACCAGGGATACCCAGGTGCCACCCAGGCATTGGAACCCTCCTGCTATAGTCATGAATCCTATTACTGGTACTCACCTGTGCCGCATATTCCCATAACCCAACCCTGACCATTGAGGCTGATTCTAGAGACTGCTGCCTGCCCTGCCCTGCCCTGCCTGTGGGCCGGGCTTGTTTGTAAAGAGACTCGCCCTTCCCAGGGCTAGAGACTGCTGACTTTGAACCCCCAGCCTGTGGGGTGGACGGCCTCATGATTATACCCACAAACCTGAGTCAGTTGACCTGGGCCAGTTGAAGCAGTACCAATGTTCTTTTATTCCAGGTTAGACATACCTTAAACTACTCAAAGACGTCTTAAGCTCAAATGGCAGCTGCTGGTGATGACGGTCATAGGTTTTATCTACAGTGCTAATCACAGGGGCAGATTGTGAACATTTCACTCACATGGTAAGCAGTTACTCTCTCTAGTAGTCCTGTTCATTTTCCTTGAGATAGAATATTACCTAAAATATCCACAGAATTAGTGCAGCTCAGAATCTTTCCCAATACAGAGAAGTTTCTAGTAGACAACATGGACCCCTAACTCGGTTTGGGTATGTGTGCAAGCACATTATTATTTTATAATTATCAAAAAAGTAAACAAAACTATCATAAGATATTAATAAAATTGTGAGCTAAGGGTATTTCCTTTAAGTCATTGGTTAGTCTTTTTCTGACAGCAAGAAATATCATAGTTCTCAAACAATAACATCAACAAATATGTATAGAGATATATATAAATAAACATAAAGAATAGAAAAGAATGAATGGTCCAAAATGGTTATATTAATTAAATCATTCTCCAAAATTGTTACAAAGTCAAAAATAGTGCATAGTTTGTGGGGGAAAGATTCTTGCAACTCTTCTGCCTGGTATTTACTGACTATACATGATTGATCATAAATAATGAAACATGTATACAGGGTTATATGGTTTGTTTGTTTTAAATGCTGTACTTGGTTTTCTCCCTGTGTGGAATTATAGTCCAGTTCTTGGAAAGGTGAGTAGACTTCATTAAATCTAGAGCAACAGAGTTAACTAGAGCCAAATCCTGCCTTGATCTTTCCACCATGGTTAAATAGCTGTCTATTGTATTCTTAAAACAGTTCGAGATGAGGAGGATGTTCTATACACGTCATGGTTTCTCTGAGTAAACATCTTGGGTAACCATTAACTAACACTTGTGAACCTTAGCTAACACTTCATTCATGTACAATATCCAAATAGAAGTTGTAACTAATCCACTAAACCATAAACATACCTCACCACCAGAAAGGAGCTGTAGTAAGTGGATCAACAAATTAGGCAGACCTTACTACATAGTGGCAAATATTCCTTTTATTCCCTCCCATCTGAATACTAGCAAAACACAGTATGGGATTTAATCTTTAGAGCTTGAGCCTGTGATGTTCAAAGCTCATTACCTGTAACCAGTGTTCCCTCTAAGCTGCGCAGCGGCCATCACACCCCCGCACAGCACTGAGAGATGCCCGACAGCCCCCACCGCTCCCTACAGACCACCAGGGCTGCGGCTTTGCGGCTGCAGACACGACCTGCGCCCGGCCTCTGGGCTGGCCCTCCCTGCCCCCAGGGTAGGACAGGCAGGCTCAGGCTAGGCTCAGGTGTGCGGGCCTGCCTGCCTGCCCCACGTGGCTGGGGCAGCGGGGTTGCTGCGGCCGCGGCGGGCTCCTGGGCTCCCACCTGCTGACCGCCTCGACTTCCCGGCCCTGGGCTGGGCTCATCCGACACGGGGCCGGGATCAGCCTCCGGGGCTGGGGTCTGCTCCGCCCCACCGGCGGCTTCCCAGGGCCGCGGTAGGATCCTCCCCCGCCAGCGGCCTTGGCTTCTCTTTCTTTCTCTTCCTTCTGTCTCTTCTTTACCTGCCTTTTTTGTTCCTCTTTCTCTTCCTTCTTTCTCTTTTTTCCTTATTTGTCTTCCTCTTTCTTTCTTTCTTTCTTTCTTTCTTTCTTTCTTTCTTTCTTTCTTTAAAAAAAACTTTTAAAAAATTAATTTTAAATAAAAAGCTTTCTAAAAATTAAATTTCAATTCAAAATTAATTCAAATTCAATTAAACACAATTAATTCTATTTACAAGTACTTTAACTTCAATTAATGCCTATAATTTCTGTCATGTGAATTTACACAAATTTTATTCAGAAAGTTTTGCACACGGCTTGAAAATTTTGCACACAAGCCGCCAAACCTTAGAGGGAACATTGCCTGTAACTCATATAGATGTCAAAGGTAGTAGATGAATGGCAGATTCTTTCACTATAGCCTCTTCTCTTTGGCTATGTCTACACTAGCAAGTTAGTTCAAATTAAAGAAGCTTAATTAGACTAACTAAACTAACTAAAGCCATGGCTACACGGCTTCCTTAATTCGAATATGCTATTCGAACTAAGGGTTAATTCAAACTAGTTAGTTCTAATTAACCAATGTGGCCATGTTAGTTTGAACTAATTGCTTAGTTCGAACTAACTGGCCCATTGAACTCAATGCAATTCGCTAATTCGAACTAAGCAAGTGCCATGAATGGCACTTGCTTAGTTTGAACTAAATTTTTCTAGCTCGAATTAAGTTAATTCAAACTAACTAAAATTAGTTTGAATTAATTAATTCGAACTAACTTTAGTAAGTGTAGACATAGCCTTTGATTTAAAAAAAAAAAAATCACAAACTCAGTTAATCCCTTTTAATTCAAAGTCCTCAGCTTCTCATTTACTCTCCCTGCCCCTAAAACAAGTTCTCCTTTGCTTGATCAGGTCAATCTGGTGATAAACAGGGCAATAGGTACCAGGGGGATCTGTAAAATGGAATAAAAATAGGCATAAGAATGTCATCACTTTAGAAAACTGACTCAATGAGGACAAATGTTCTCTTACTTCATCACATAAGTCTGCCTTAATTTAATAGCTGGTGTGTGTGTGTGTGTGTGTGTGTGTGTGTGTGTGTGT
>ML685802.1:11385705-11411115 GCA_007922175.1 Pelusios castaneus | reverse complement strand
CACCCCAAATATATTAAAGAATCATTCTAAAATTTCATGCCCCTGGAATATCTATAGCACTTTGTTTCCTCCAGTTCTTTCTTCTAAATGCTGATAACTTCCAGAAGGGTACCCATGTTAGTCTAGTTCAGCAAAACGAAAAAGAAGTTCTGTGGAATGTTTGACTAAAATTTATTTATCACATGAGCTTTCATGGGAGAAATCCCACTTCATTTTTCAAGCATCTAACAAAGTGGGATTTCTCCCCCAAAAGCTCATGCAACAAATTTGTTAGTCTTTAAAAATGCCACAGGACTCCTTGTTTGTTTTGCTCTTCTAAATGGTTTCCAAGAACAGTGCTGTGCATTTAAAGATCTGTACATGAAAGACACAAATAAATGAGATTGTAACAGACAGGACATCAGTTTTACAACACTTTATTTTAAGTTAGACAATTTCAGTAAAAGATATTTTATAACACTTTGAAGCTAACTGCTCCCTGCAAGGGTAGTAAACCTGGTTGAGCATCCTCTGTTGGACCCTCACCTGGCTGCTGTGTTAGAATCACATTTGGATCCAAAGTCCAATGAGTCAGTCTGAGCTGCATCCAGATACTGGTTTTGGCTTATCAATCTCACCCAGGGGATGCAGACACCCTATTTGGTGGCCTTTCTTGGAAGTGGGACCCTGTGATCTAGTTGCTCAAGACCCCATGACCACAAATGAGGCCCCCAACCAGTTTCCCAATAAATTAATCATGCCCTTTCCCACAGTTCCATTTTTCTGAGGACTCCAGTTTACTCTTTCAGGGACATGTTACCATTACAGCAGGGAACTCGGAGGTCCTAAACAGCAACTTCTTAAGCACACGCAAACGCGTGTTATTCATAGAGAAAGCCTAGAGACTTAAACAATAACACAAAAAAAAAAAAAAATATGCATGGAGAGCTCTCCTGTGATTGTCCTCAGCATTCCAAGGGTGCGTCTACGCTTATGAATTAAGTTGACTTAATTTACTCTGCGTCTACACTACAATTTCCTTAAGTTGACTTAAACTGTTGCTTAAGTCGACTTAAGGAAATTTTAAGTTGACTTTATAAAACCTAGTTTAAAGTCGACTTACTGGTTAAATCGACTTTATTAAGTCGACTTAAGCCAGTGTAGACGTGGCTTAGCCCTAAATTGACTTTGTCAACTTAAAGGGCCCCCAGGACTCCCCCGCTGACTTCCCTGCCAGGGTGCCTGGCACAGCCAGAGCCTGGTGTGCCCACTCACAGGGCAGGACACAGCCCTGCCCACCCTGCTCCTATACCCTGCCCCTGTCCAGTTCAGCCCCCATTGTACCCCGGTACAATGGGGAAAATGCTGAGCCCCCTCCCACCATGGACCACTACCACATCCACCTAGCCCCTAGAAATCAACTTAGCCCTCCAATATGGACGCTCTGTCAATTTGGCAAGGTCGAATTTAAGTCAACCTAATTTTATAGTGTGGTCATGCTAAGTCGACTTATTTGGCCACGTGTATACATAACCCAAGAGCCCTTTGGGTTTTTGTCAGTCCTTTCAGTGTCCTAAGACCCTCCTTTTAGCCTGTTCTGCTTTCAGGTTCACTCTCCCTACCCCTGAAACAAGTTCTCCTTTGCTTGTTCAGGTCAGTCTGGTGATAAACAGGGCAATAGGTACCACCTAATTCAGAAAACCTATGTTTGGGTATTGGAGGTTGGTTTGTCTGTTTTTAACAGCAGCTGCTTTTGCCTCTTTCTTTGCTCTCCTTTCCTGGGAGGTTGGGCACATATCAATGCTCTAAACCATTCCTCAATTTCTTGGTCAATTGTTTGTTCTACCAGAGAAAAGTCATTTGGTGTGATTGTCCTGTATGTGAACATATAAGAATATAAGAACGCCCATACTGGTTCAGACTAATGTTCCATTATCTCAGTATCCTATCTTCTGACAGTGCCCAATACCAGCTACTTTAAGGGGAATGAACAGAAAAAGTCGTCATCAAGTGACCCATCCTGCCACCCATTCCCACCTTCTGGCAAACAGCAGTACCTGCCCATCCTGGCTAATAGCCATTGATGGCCTATCCTACATTAACTTATCTAGTTCTCTTTTGAACTCTATTATAGTCTTGGCTTTCAGACAAAGTGTGTAGGGTTGCCAGTTTTGGCTGGATGCATTCCTGGAGATTTCATCACATGACACAATCTTTAGTTAAAGATTACTCTTTAATTCCTGAAGCTTCCAGGGACATCTTGGAGGTCTGGCAACATTAAAGTGTGTGATATGTGGCATGATGCCTACTAGCAAATAGTTGATCCAATACATGATGAGGGTTAGAGTAATATATCAAGTTCATAAAATGATTCGCAATTCATAAATTGTATAGAGACAAATTTCCTAAGTGACATGGCAAGATAACAGAATTAAAACATCTAGAAGAACTGATATTAAAGGGTTGTTGTTTTTTAAATGTTCCTATTGCAGCAGGCACAGTACGCTTAATTTATATCAGAGAGGGACCATTGTTCACATATCTCAGGAGTGAATGATTCACTACATACCCTGTGTTAGACAGATTTCCTCCATATATGCACAAGCATGCATGAAAGCCTACATGCCCTTGCAAACGCACACTCTTTAGATTGATTTTATGCTTCCTTCCATTGTTAATGTTAAGTTATAAATAGAATCTGAAATCTGGCATCTTGCTCATTGTGATGGGAAGAAAAGTCCTTGATAAAATGCTGTTTTGCCAAAACATCACTGATAAGTGATTAATATTTCCAAAAATTATTCCCTCCCCCTCCAATAGAGCTAAATCCATAGAAAAGCATAAGATAGAGGTGCTGAGTTTCACTCTGTGAATTCTGATAGTAAGGTTAATAACTGGCCTACATTTGGAAAATAACATTTTACCTATTCTTTCACTTTTTTTCTTGTAAATACTGACCACAGAAAGAAGGTATTAGAAATGAAAGAACTGTATCATTTCGGGCATGAACAAACCTCTCCCTGACACAGCACATTTAAAACTCAGAATTTCAACATTGTGCTAAATAAAGCATACAGAACTCTTAACTGGTATTAGAAATCTGTAATGATGCTAATAAGAAAACATCAAAGTCTTCTTTTGTAATAATGAAAGAGAAGTATTGACAGAACTTTTCAAAAGCAACTTCCTTCAATAGAACACAGTAAGAACACTGACAGTGGCTGGAATTGTAGGTCAGATTTAATCTGTTTCTGTTAGTGAAACACTATTTATGGGATGGGAAGTGTTATGTGGAAGGGAAGAACTCTCATCGTCAGAGATCTGTGAAACTGCCTTTGGAAAATCTTGCAATCACTGTTCCTTCTTTCTTCAACATCAATCATTTTGTCTTATTGTAGATGACACTCTTTTCCACTGAGGAAAAGGTTGAACTATTCTACTTTCTAAAAATAGATCCACCTTCACCATATTTCACTTTTTTTAAAACTGTCCCTTCAGTAGCTATAGTGGAGAATAGCTGCCTGGATGATTTTAGAGGGCAAAAATGATTCTAAGGGAAAACAGATATAGTAAATGTTTCGACTAATGTGATAAAAACATCATACCTAAGAAGGTATTGTATATGATCTGCTATATCTCTTACTTGGGAACTTAGTGTTGCTAGAGTCAAGGTATTTTGCCCTTTGACATAGTAAGCTATACCCTTGCTTAAACTTATGCAGTATGGCTCACTCTTAGCACTCACTGTTCCACTAAAACAAAATATTCCCATGGAAAATACTTATTTTCCTCTTTATTGAATCTAGATACAAGTTCTGGGATCTATTTGGCATGGTGTTTATTGTGCACCTGTTTAAAATATGTTATGTGAATCTTGGTGCACAGCGATTTATGTTTCCATTAGTGTTAATGAGAGTACTTTGTGTAAATCTCCATGTGTCCAGATGAAATATACCTCTGTACATAGCTTTTACAGAAAAGAAAAGAGCTTCTAAATATTTGAAAGATATTCTCATAAAGTATCCACAGGCATTTCTAGGTTTACAGAAGCTTTTCCCATTTTTCAGGGACATTAAAAAACAAAACAAAACAGCCAGCCACAAGCAATTAAATGTTTTATTACGCTATTTTTAGTTAGATTTATAATTAAAAGGTGGGAAGTGCCTATTCTGACACCTTTTGATACAATTGTAAATGTACAATGCAAAAATGTGTTTTTTCATGCTTTGCTTATCAACTTTTCTTTATTTTTAAGGCAACAACAGTGCAACAAAAGTAATAAGAAAATGACTGTGCCCAGATACAGATATTTATTGCTATGTGCACTATACAAATATATAATACAATTATGCTGTCAATATCCACATCTTTGTTTTGTGCAATCTACCGTTCTACAGCATAAAAATAGCTACTGCAATTGTTTAATCCGTCAGATTCTCATTTCCCCCATTCCTTCCAGCTTCTTTATACCCATTTGTTGTGCCTGGTCTTAAAAAGATGTTATATGGATACACTGTACAGAATAAAAAGGATAAGGAGTGTTCTATTCCTTTCTGTCCTCCCCTTCCTTTGTGCAGCTCTTCTATGTCCACAGCAAAGAAAAACCTGTGGTTGTCCTTGTCAGCCAGTGCAGGCTCACAGAGCTGAGGCTGAGGGACTGTTTCCTTTCTCAGTAAGCTTCTGGGCCAAAACCCGAGCTCTGGGATGGTCATAGCTTTCATTGTCCTAGAGCCCAGTCTCTAGCCTGAGTCTGAAAGTCTATTCAGCAATGAAACAGCCCCACAACCCAAGCCTCATAAGCCCAAGTCAGCTAGGTTGGGCCAGCTGTGGGTTTTTCTTTGGTGTGTAGTGATACCCACCAAGCCCAAACAAAATTTCAGTATTTGGGGGAGCAGAGAGACCGTTCTGTTGCTCACAGGGCCAAAAAGGAGCAGCACCTCACCAGCTTGCAGAAGAGAAGTAATGCTCAGTGAGAGAGCAGGCTGTTGCTGCATCCCTTGCAGCTGTACCCTTCCCTCTTCCTCTGCCACTAATTACTCACCCCACCCCCACCCCTGTTCCTTAACCCAGCCTCTAGGTACACTCTTACAGACTGCCTGCCACTGCAGTCCTACAAACCAAGTTATTGATTCTCATCTGTACTATTACACTTGTGTAAATTCACTAATCACCCTTATTGTGCAATTTTACTGCCATTTGTATCCCATTCATATTCGTAAAACCCCATTGGTTACCACTGCCTTTACTGTACCTCTACACCTATACCACCTTTTGTAGAATCGCTAGCCACCAATTGTGACTCACTGTGCCACCTCTTCATTTTCACACTGCTTAATAAGAGAAGCCCTCTCCCCAATTGCCTACTGTGTCAAACCCCACACCCCCCATTGTTAAATTTTACTGTTTTACATTTTTCAATAAAAATTGATTTGTACCCCACTGGTGCAGTAATTGCCCCCCAAGATCCTCTACCTGATGCCAGGGACATGTCCAACCTCCTTCACCTATGAATGCTCTGACTAACAAAGTTTAAACTGTAGAGTAAAAAGAACCATTTCTTTCTTGTATGAAAAAAATGCCCTATTTTAAGATTCAGGGAAAGTAACCCAGTTCAAGGCTAGAAGAAATCATCTAGTCTCACCTTCTTTATATCACAGGCCATGAAATTTTACCAACCTGCCCCTGCATTTAATCCAATTATAGAATCATAGAAGATTAGTGTTGGAAAGGACCTCAGGAGGTCATCTAGTCCAACCCCCTGGTCAAAGTAGGACCAACCCCAACTAAAGCAACCCAACCAGAGCTTCATCAAGCCACACCTTAAAAACCGTGAAGGATAGAGATTCTACCACCTCCCTAAGTAACCCATTCCAGTGCTACACCCCCCTATTAGTGAAAAAGATTTTCCTAATATCCAACCTAGACATTCCCTATTGCAAATTCAGACCCTTGTTCCTAAATCTGTCATCTACTACCACTGAAAATAGCCTAGAGATTCATTGTCCTTAGAACTTCTTTTTAAGGTAGTTAAATGCTATTAAATCCTCCCTTTCTCGTCTCTTCTGCAGACTAAACAAGCCTAGTTCCCTCATCCTCTACTTGTAAGTCATGTGTTCCCTAATATTTTTTTTTTTTTGCCCCCTACTGGACTCTCTCCGATTTGCCCACATCTTTTCTGCAGTTGGGGCACTAAAACTGGACACTCTTCTCCAAATGAGGCTTCACCAGTGCTGTATAGAGGGAAATAATCACTTCCCTCAATCTGCTGGCAATATTCCTGACAATGTAGCCCAATATTCTGCCAGTGTTCTTTGCAGTATGGGCCCACTGTTGAATCATACCCAGCTTCTTAACCACTGTAACCTGCATGTCCTTTTTTTCTGTCAAACCATTGCCTAGCCAGTCAGTCTCCATTTTGTAGTAGTGCATGGGATTGTTCCGTCCTTAGTGAAGGACTCTGCACTTGTCCTTTTCCTATCATTGTGTATGGCTAGAGTATGTCTTTCAGAAAGGTATCCAGTTTTGATCTGAAGACATCAAGAGATGGATAATCCACCACTTCTCAAGGTTGTTTGTTTCAGTATTAAATCATTTTCATTATTAAAAATGTGTGCCTTAGTTCCCTTTTGATTTTCTCTGACTTCATTTTTCAGCCAAGTTTAATTGGCTTCAATAGGACTCCACACAGTGCAAAAAGTTAAGCATGTACCTACATCTTAGCAGTACCTGGGACATAATGTACAACTTTTGCATGAGTGAGTTGATCATCACTTCACTTACCTAACACTTGTGTATGAAGGTTTGATTATGGGAAAAGGTGTATAGAGAAAAGACAAATGCAGAGGTCTCCTGTTCAATTGCTATGAAGCACCTTCATAAGAATTACTGCCTCAGATTCTGCAGTATGGTACAATTGATCTGTCTTCTTGCTATGAAATAATTTCTTTATTTTAAATGTCTTACCATTAATTTTTCATTCTATTTGTCTACCTGGTTGCAAAAGTTCATGATTTTTTAATTATTAAAGAAGGCTAAAAGTGAAATCTTTTCATTATTGATAGAGAAAATGGTGCAATAGATGTTAACCTCATCAATCAGTATCCACCTGGAAGACTTACAAATACTGTGGTGAAGGCAATATAAGAATCTGAAATGGAGTAGAATTCACAGAAGAAATAGTGTGGATTTGAAAATGAGATTTTATGTAGTTGTACCCTATGGAGGACTTATTATTTGTAAGTTAATATCTCAGCTTATACCTTAATGTCTTTCTTTTGTTACCTGTAATTTATTTCTCTCAACCTGCAGCATCATTCATATAGACTAGATATGACAGAGGGGTAAATATTTACACTTTATTTGAATTTCAAACATTCAAATGATTTTAATAATATCTGCGTGTAGTATTTTTCTAACTCATTTCCTATGTCCCTGCAGAAAATAACTATTTAGGTGGAGATTTCCATTTTATAAATAAGTGTAATCAGAACAGAGATATTTTTATATAGATAATGAGTGGATCTGATAACCATGAAAACTGAAGACACAAACTCTTTGCTTTAGCATATATTTCACTGTCTAAACATTTCTCAATATAATAGGATAAGAAATGCCTAATTTTATTGACTCATAAGTTCCTGTTTTGTGACAGAAACTGGCAGGAAAAATTGAAAAGATGACAAATTAGTAAGATAAGCACCATGTTAATAAACCATAACCAATAAATGTGTTACAGTAATATATTACAGTTGTTACACATAGATGTCCTACAAATTATGCCTTAATTTTTGTACCTGAATGGAAAAGAACAGAACTAACAATCACAACAAATCTTATCATTTTTTTACAATGATAAAAATCTGTTAAAGGGAATAGGTTGGAACAATTTTTCACATCTTCCTCTCCATGCATGGAAAACTTTGCATACTTCTTGTCTTTCACTTGTTTATTATTTCAGCTGAAGAACTAGTTCTCATGCATGAGTTTGTGGACAGCTGAATACTACAGTTTGCAAGTTAAATTCAATTATTAAATTATATAAATAATTATGTGCTAATTCAAACCCACTGATATGTGGGGGTTTTTTGTGTGAGCATTTGTTTATATACATTGATTGTTCACAAACTACAGCACACAGAACAATTATTTTCAAGTAAAGAGCTAAAATATTTTGTGTAGTGAAATGGTTAAAGGGGATTTATAGAAGTTTGAAAAGTCATTGCTTTTTTAAGAATGTGTGGTATTTACAGAAGTAAAATGGTTGGTTGATATTTGGTTCGTGCTTGCTATGAAGTTGCGTGCAAACGATTGTGACTATTGTGTGTTTTATGGTCAACCTAGCATTTCCTGAAATCTTTCAAAGCCTCTCAACTCTGTGATACAGCTTATGTAAATAACATCCCTTTTATCAGATGTTCAGTTTTATTCGAGATAGAATGAGTATATTGCTCACTCAATCAGATTTTGGCAGCCAACTTCCTATTTTGTACTTTCCCAGAGACCTCTTAATATTTATATAGGAACTTAAATATAAAAGATGGGGGAAAAGTCTGTTAGGTTATTTAGTCCTTCCTGCTGCCAAACCAAGTCCATTCCCCTTAGTAGATTTCATGAAATTTTAAGTAATCTTGTTTAAGTTCTCCCAAATGATTGTTCCTGAACCATGTTCTTTCAGACCACTCTACAGTGAAGTAGATGTTCTATTTCTAATATTGAGAGATACCCTGGAGAAACCTTTAACCTAAAAACTCAGAATCCAAACCACAATATACAGTTGTAATCACTGACCCTGAAATGAGCTCTAGGTAGGACAGATGCTTTCTGCCTCATAGACTTCACTGCAAGAAAGAGGCCTGCCTTAGCAGGGGTTTTTACCAAGCATAAAAAAAAGTTCTGATTCTCTCCTGCCCCCGGTTCTTCTCCTTTTCTTCCGCCCTCCCCATACATTGTGAAACCCTTTCTCTGGGTGCGTCTACACTAGTAAATTAAGTCTACTTAAGCAGGCTTAAGTCAATTTAATTTACTCTGTGTCTACACTGGAGTTTCCATAAGTCGACTTAAGGAAAAATGAATTAGACTCAATAAGACCTCGTTTTAAGTCGACTTAAGGCTTAAGTTGACTTGACTTAAGCCAATATGGACACCCTAAGTTCACTTATGAGATAAGTCAACTTAGGGAAGGGGGAAAAGGGAGCCCCTGCTCCCTTCTCCCAAGGAAGCCGCTAGTGGCTTGTCCTGGGCAGAGCCAATCCCGCACAGGGCTGGTTCTCCCTAAGACTGGCAAGCTGCTAGCGGCTTGTCCCAGCTCCCTTCTCCCCGGGGCCACTCAGGTCCCAGGGAGAAGGGAGTGCAGGGCTCCCTTCTGCCCAGGACCCCAGTGGTGCTGGCTAGAAGGGAGTCCTGCAGCTCCTTTCTGCCCAGGACCACACTCCAGCTGATAGGGAAACCACGGGGTTTTCCTATCAGCTGGAGTGTGGTCCAGGGCAGAAAGAAGTTGCAGGGCTCTCTTCTGGCCAGCACCACGGGGCTCCCTGACCTTGAGCAATCCCGGCCAGAAGGGAGCCGAGTGCTCAGGGCCAGAAGGGAGCTCCACGTTCTTCTCCCCCGGACCACTCCGGGGCTTGCTGTCTCGGGGAGAGGCCCCTTACCCTGGGGATCCGAGGCTCCTTTGGAGCCTTGGCTCCCCCTGGATCTAATCAGTCCACTTAGAGTCTAGTGTAGACTCTCTAAATCAACTTAGTAAGGTCAGCTTTAAGTCGACTTAAGAGTCCTGTGTGGACTCTCTAAGTCAACTTAGTAAATTCGACTTAGTAAAGTCAACCTAAATTTCTATGTATAGACATAACCTATCTTTCCAAATCTTCAGGATGAGTCTAATAGAACTAATCAGGCAGGATGAGTCTAATAGAACTGAAGCTTCACAAAATTCTCTTCCATAATCTCTTCCATTTTGCTCACTGTGCAAACACCAAAACACCTATCATTAGTGGATCATTATACAACCTTGGTTTAAAAATTTAATTATGCTTATCAGTACTGATGGGGACTGATATAATTTTGGCTTTTCAGGCCATATTTTCATATGTTAACTAATTTGCAAAGAACCTTTCACTGTTATCAAGGTGCTTCCAGAAAAGTGTGAATATGCCATAAACTCAGCTGCTTGGAAATTTTACACTGAAATGTCATAGAAAATGTAGTGTCTCCAATTTTGACATTTTGGCAGAAAAATGGATTTTGCAGAAATTAAATATTTTGATTTGGGTTGGGTGACCTAGATCAAAATATTTAATCTTGACACATTTTTCTAGCCAGTTGGGCATTACTCTGTCTCTGCCTGAGTTACCATGGTGCCTCACAGAAGTTATAGTTTGGGTGCCTCATTTGCCCATATGGGTTGACTCACTGACCAAACTACATTTCCCATTAGGTCTCCCATCTGGTTGAAGTGTTGAGGCTCATCATTGGACTCCTATAACAACAGTGAATCCTATGATGGCTGGGCAGTTTTGAAAAAAGTAGCTGTGAGCCCGATACTGCCTTACACATGCTAAATATCTTATTCCTTGATGGTCCTTGTATAGTCTCTAGTAAAATACATCAATTCTTAGTCAATACATTTTGTCATTATATTCCCTACCAATGAATATAAAGTGAATTTAAAATATTTCTATTTACACTATTTGTTTCTCTGAAAGCATGCCATTCCATTGACTTCAGTGCCATGACTTGCTTTAGAGAAAGTTAGCTCATTATAAGCAAGTGTACCAGCATGACTGTTAGTAAACTTCAACAAATACACTTATATGATAGTGAATACTCTATTTGTTTGTAATATTTGTACAAAATTCATGCCAAATAGGACTTCTCCCAGAGCCTGAAAACCATCCTGAAACCCAGTAATGTGATATAGCTGGTTTATATCTTGCATAATCATGCTGAAGTCAATTGAATTGGTTGAGATTTAAGCAAGGTAGAATGTTGCCTTTGATATTTATCATGATCAGCAGTAACTCCTTTATAGTTACAGAGATGGGATGAAGATGACTGTTTCAGGGCTAGTTTTCTTCTTATACTAGAAGGCAAATCAGAGTAGAAGTGGAAAGGTGAATCCATCAGATTCCTGCTAGGGATTTCCCAAATAGTCACTCTGGCTGTGCCCATGGAACCAGGTTAGAAAATGAATACAGCACAACTCCTCTTCATTTCCCATGCCCAGCATGTGAAAGCAAGTCAGGGAGGGCAAAGCCCCAAACTTGCTTTAACCATATCCCCTCCTCTGCACCCCATGACCTCTTCCAGGCAGCTACCATCAGCTTGAGGATTTAGAAGGGACCAGAAAATTTGCCTCTCTGGACAGCATAAGAGCAGAAGTTGTGCAAATCTGGTGAAGGAATTATTTGTCCCCCCAATGCCTTGTGTGTATGCAAACATACACACATACATGGGCTAGCCAGAAACTGACCTTTCTGAATGCCACAAAAAGGGAAGGCAACTCTGTTCTTAGCATCAGTGGGTTAAAAATCACAGCTGTTCTTTCAGATAAGTCAAATAGTACTGAATTCTTTTTGGCATGTACTGCACTGCATATGCCTCTGAAAGCAAGGCCTTTAATTTAAAAAACGTAATAGATCCATGTCCCACTCTTCAGTTTTAATCTCTTAACTCTTTAATATTCTTTTCTCCAAACAGATAGTTATCCTTCTCCATCTTTCACTTTACTCTCTCACAGTTAAAACAGGCTGGTTTTGCACAGGTGCCAGGACTTGAGATCCATTCTAATTCTCAATTTGCAAAAAGTCTGTCTGTATCTAGCCACAAGAACAGAGGCAGTGGAGGCTGTCAAAGGTGGTGGGACAGAAATAAACATTCCAGATAAAGTTTCTAACCAGAATTCTTTTGTTATATTTATTTCTGTTCTGTCTAAGCAGCTGGACTAAATTTTCCTGCCATTAAAAGGTTAGATTTTATGGTAATATATGGCTGTCTCTTGGTACTTGTTCATTTTTAGCATATTTTCCAAATTCATTTGTACTACTGTAGACACTTATTTTTCCTGCAAGAAAAGACAGTGATCTAGTCCTGCTGGGTGCTGAGCCCCTGTAACTTCCGAGAAAGCCAACAAGTATTTCAGGTGCACAATCCATATCAATACATGTCCCTAAATGAATTATATTTCTAAAAACTGCCCAAATCGCATTTTACTGTTTTCACCCAGAGCTGTCCTTAACTTTTCTAAGATACACTGACAAACTGTACACTAATTTTCAGTTGTGATGTATTATTTGTGTCAACCATCTGGTTAGTTCTCACTTGTCATTTCCTTATCCTTTTTGGGCAGTAGAAATTAAAACTGATATGTACAATTTCCACAGGGAAAAGTGAAAAAAGCTAACAAGATAATTCTATCTATATGTGCTTTGTTATTGACATCTATGTGTATCACAGCCTACTGTATATTCCTTTTATGCATCACATAAGATCAGACCAATGATCCATTTAGACCAGTATCCTGTGTCTGACAGTGGTCATGTGGTGTGTACAGAAAAGAACATCTGAACTGATCCACCACATCTTCCCCTCCCATCTTCTGGCAGTCTGAGTTTTTAAAATATTTTTAGGGTTTAGTTTTAAAATACACAAAATGCTATGTCTACACTGGGGAATTTAGGTCGACTTTAATAAGTCAACTTTAAGTCGACATTATTAAGTAGACTTAGAGATTCCACACAGGACTTCTAAGTTGACTTAAAGTGGGCCTTACTAACTCAACTTAGAGAGTCTATACTAGACTCTCTAAGTCGACTAGTTCAGTACAGGGAGAGCCAGCCCTACAGGGGGTTGGCAAGCCCCATAGCGGTTCAGGACCTGGACCACTCGGCTCCTTTCTGCTCAGGACTTCTCAGGTCCCGGGCAGAAGGGAACCTTTCTAGCCAGGACCGCTCAGGTCCCGGGGAGAACTTCCCTGGGACCTGAGTGGTCCTGGACAGGAGGAAGAGCGGGAGACCCACGCTCCAGCTGCCAGCTGCCCGGCAGCTGGAGCGCGGATCCCAGGGAGAAGGAAGCCCCGTGGTCCCTTCTTGCTGGGACCTGAGTGGTCCCGGCGAGAAGGAAGCTCCCTTCCCCTGTGCCCTAAGTCAACTTGAGGCGTCCACACAGCTTAAGTCAACTTAAAAAGTCGACTTATGCTTCAAAGTTGACTTTATATGAGGTTTTATAAAGTTGACTTTGAATTTCCTTAAGTCGACTTAAGCAGCAGTGTGGATGCAGAGTAAATTAAGTCGATATAAGCATGCTTAAGTCAACTTAATTTACTAGTGTAGATGCACCCAGGGAGCCTATAGAGCATATAAATACCATAGCATATTTCACCCCATTTATCAACAATGCAGTGTGCTGCCTAGAAGAAAATTACTGATTTAGTATTGTTTACTGGTAGACAGAAAATGTAAGGGTGACAAGCCAGATGTTCAGGACTAAAGATGCAGATAGGTGGGTATGGACTTTTCAAAAGGACCTAAACAAGTTAAATTTAGGCACATATGAAAATCCCACTAGGCACCTGTCTACACCCTAAAGGGCCTACATACTTTCAAAAATATAGTTCCTGAGGAATGAGAAGAATAACATCCATTATGGTGAAAATGAGTCAGATGTCCTTGGAAACCAGCATACCTTGATAAATTTGCTAACACACATGCATATGTAAATATACTAGCAAAGATATTGACCTCCATGGCAATGCAGAGTGCTCAGCTGAGACTGAAATTTGATCTGCAAATCCCAAACAGATGGACATCAAAAGATCCTAAAAAATTTAACTGAACTTTATTCAGATTTCTCCAAACATCCATACAATCCTATAAGTAGCTCAAACTGACATTTGGTTGCCCTACAAGTGATTGCTTTTCCTATGAGCTCCTCTTTTTTTGGTGATCCAGTAAATGCATAGTGTTAATGTGGGGTCAGTAGAGTCCAGGAAGTTTCAAAGGGTATGTCTACAACAGCAAGTTAGGTCAACAGAAGTAGCCTTGAGTCGACCTAAATTACTCCCCATCCACACTGGGCTTTCATTAAGTCGACTTAAGAAATCCCTTAAGTCGACTTAGTAAGAACTGCTGGTTAGGTCAACCTAACCCTTAAGTCAACTCCTTAGATTGACTTAAGCACAGTGTGGACATGGATTAACCCTTAAATTGACTTTATTAAATTGACATAAGGGCAGTTAGGTCTACTCACTAAGTCCCTATTCAGGTTAACCACTTTAAGTTGACTTAAGTTTGACTTTAAGTCGACTTAAAGTCGACCTTATTAAGTCGACTTAACAAAGTCAACCTAACTTTTTCTAGCGTAGACATAGCCAAAGAGAATTGTAAAAAGGTAGATGAATTTTAAAATGGGTTGAATTTTATCTTAGAGAAAAATAAGAGTTCTGTGGCACCTTAAAGACTAACAAATTTCTGACGAAGTGGGTTGGAGCCCACAAAAGCTTATGTCCAAAGAAATTTGTTAGTCTTTAAGGTGCCACAGGACTCTCATTTTTTTGATGTTTACAGACTAACACGGCTACCCCTCTGGAATTTATCTTAGAGAGTTTCACCTCATGGGGGGAGTTTCAGGATGTATGTTTCCTCAGGAAGATGCCATATCTCATGGAGATGTCTGGCCCCAAGGGAAAGTATGGCCTTAACATCACTCCCTGAGGATAGATTATACTCTGCCTGTGTCCAGGTTCATAAGGTGGGAGCCTCCTGAACGGGGCACAGTCTTAATCTGTGCATTCACTTGACTGCAATGACCATGCAATGCTAAGGGTCAGTTCCTTCCCATTTTTCTAAGCAAGTTTCCTTTCTCTTGCTAGTCTATTGCCAAAGCAACTGACCTGATAAGATTCTTCTTCCTTCTTCCTACCATAGTGCCATAAGGTATGTCTGCACTGGCTAAGTTGACTTTGTTAAGTCGACTTAACAAGGTCGACTTTAAGTCAACTTAAAGTCAACCTAAAGTCGACCTTGTTAAGTCGACCTAACAGAGTGGCAATACTTTAAGTCGACTTAAGTCGACCTTGTCAATATTCTTAACAGTTTCAGCAGCTGTAGGGCAAGTAACAATTGCAGTAATCTGTGAACAGACTAAAAGGAGAAGGGTGAAGATTCTCAGAGAGGTCAAGGCAGCGGGGGTGGAAAATAGGAAAGGAAGCAGTCATGGCTCCAGAGGTGCACTTCTGTGTCCTTTCAGTTTCTGAGTGCACGTCACCTGAGTGCTGTTAGGACTCATGACTTTACCAATCCTAAGGCTGGAATTTCACAGTTCTTCCTTTGCTAGACCAGGCCCTGGGCTACAATGCCTTTGTGTATCTACTGTACTTATTCTGCCCAAGTTTTTCCTTTGGCAGCCTTTGACCATTGGTAACCAGTAACAAAAGCTTTAAGAGAAAAAATATTGTAAACCAATAGTCTATACACCAGCCTATCTTACCTAAAAGCTCTTATGGTAACTTAGGCATGCCTAACTTCTTTGGATACCCCCATGCCTGCCTGTGTCTTAGCAAGGTCCTCCTCTCACCTCACTTGTGAAAGTGATCCTTTTTAAGCCTGCTAGGGTTCTTCTTATCTCCTCTCTTACCAGATTTTTTTTTCCTGTCCTGACATTGCTCCTTATAAACCCTCAAGTATTTGACCCTCATTAAACTGAATTAATAGATTCATATAGTAAATATACCAATAACCAAGGCCACATAAATTTGTCATGATTTAAAATAGAGCAACACTTCTCCTTTGGAGGGTGATGTCATAGATCCCTGCAATTAGAAAGAAGTGTAGAAGGACCTTCCTTTCATGAAGTGCAGCAGAAACTTCAATGCTCTTGTATGTAATAACAGGGTGAATAGAGGCCATCTCTGTAAGTTATTGACTAGGTGTTGTCCTTCATACTGAATGCAAGCGAGTCTCAAGAAGCAACATTCTTGGTAGTTGCTGGAACACACCTTCCTTGCTGAAAGATTAATTAAATAGTTAACGTGTATTAAGAGCAGAGGTGTGAATATAGACCCATAAATGCATGTGGAAGAAGGAGAGGGATTTTTATTTAAAGATAGTGCTTGATGGATTGGGTGGCAGTCAGATGAGGCAATAGTGGCTATATCCAGTGACTTAGATTCTTTGTGTTAGAAACCATTTTTTGTATCTCTGTGTCTATAGTCTCCAGCACAAGGTCATCCTGATCTCTGTGGCTTCTGAGGGCTACCACAGTAGAACAAGAATAAATGTGTTAGATTCCCACAAAAGTACACCTGCAGAGGAGGAGAGAGAATGAAGGAGATTGGGTCTGCCATTTCAGGTAAGTGGAGAGTGGAAACAAGATGGGGAAGGAAAGTGAAAAGGGAAATGATGGAAACCCCAAGTTAGATCCTGGGCATGCATCAGAATCAGACTGGGCTAGTTCACTTTGAAGCATTGATGTGCAGAATAGCACAGTTCTAGGGTATTATGCCAGTACTAAAATCAGTCGTCATCCTGCTTGTAAAGCTTGTGGGAAAAGAAGCTCCACAGAACAATTGAAAGATCTCTTTGTCTGTCGCTCTCATTTTTAACAGAGACACAACTTTAGAAAGGGCTAGGCCATTTGATAGGCATCCTAGGCCTATCTACCTCTAGGGTAAGGAAGCCTTGGGGAAGCAAACACAGTTGGAAGTGGGAGGAAGAGAGAAAGTGATAGGAATACTTGTGTTTGAGTGGAGAGGGTAACTTGAAACATATTGAGTTGGAAGGTGAATTGAGCCAGAAGTGTCACTGATTCAGGTTCAGAGATCAGGTCAAGAAAGTCACATGTTTGGGAAGAGAAAGAATGTTCATGGGGAAAAGTTGAAAGGATGCAGGAGATCTAGGAGGAGCTAGTGACAGTCAGAATGGAAGGAGACTGAACAGAGTGACTGTTTGGTTTTGGCAAACTGAGTTTAAGTCAAATCAATGTTTAAACAAAGAATATTGTAATATAAATCAGTGGAGTTACACTGGTATAGTGAGAGAAAAAGGAGGGCCTAAGTCGGTCTGCACCCGATTCCTTCATTTTCCTTTCCCCATTGTTGTTTCTGTCTCCTTGCAACCTTCACTCATTGCTGTCCCTGCCATCAGCCTTCCAGCCTTCTTCAACCTTCTGTCTCCCTTTGTTTCTGTTCCTCCTCTTTACTTTCTCTTTCTCTTTCCCTACTTGGCTGTCTCTGCTAAATCTTTTCCAACCTATTTTGCTAGCAGTCCAACTATGAATACTCCACACTCTGTGATCATTGTAACTGGAAAGCTTCCCAGAATCAGTGGGTGTATAGATGTGTTTGGATGAGAGGAAACAATAAGTGAGCTCTGTGTATAGTACATGAAGATGCCAGTGTTTTATTTTTTTCAGTATTTCAGTATCTTTTATCAAAGGCTATACGACTGGCTTCCTGTTATAAATGGACATTGTAGCCAACACTGAGCCCTTGATCCTGCTCTTCATTGCATGCTGTGCAGTAGGAAGCACATTTAATCACTAGACATAATCCTCTGCACTGAGTGAAAGCAAATCTCAAGGACCAGCACTCCTACTCCATTATTTAGTTGAAGGAAAATAAAAAGGTGTAAGGCACAAAAGCAGAGTGCACACATCTGGGGAGACTTGGGTTTAGGCTCCTCAACATGCAAATAAGGTGCTTCTGTAACTGCTTCTCTCTTTGATCTTTCTCCTGCTACTAGTCAAAAATAACTGTTGCACCACAATAGCAAATTCATTAATTCAGGATCAACTTGCCATATATATGATCCCTGTTTTGCTCAGCCTTTTTATCTTGTCCTTATAAACCACACATCAGCTAAAATATGCTCACACAAATCATCCATCAAATCATTTTAAATAATGAACAGGTTCATAAATGTGAATATTTAAGAAACAGGAGACGGAACTAATTTTTCTGAATTGACAATTGTAAATATTCACACAGGGTTTATATTGCTCATAATGGAACTTTTATGACCCCTTGCATTTGCCTGCATGTGCAAGTCAAAACTAAACCAGCAAAGAGAAGCTGGTTGTTTGTTGTGGGAAGCCAAGCCAGCCAAAGGGTAAGGTTCAGCAATTAGGTTTACTAACATAAATCAGAAATTTGCAACTATCTTTAAAAGATATGATAATGGTGTTTACAGTTTAGTCAGATAGGCTATGTCTACACTTGTTAATTTAAGTCGACTTTGCTAAGTCTACATAGAATGTCTACACTCAAAAATTAAGTCAACTTAAAGGGGACCCTGCCAAATCGACTTAGTGTCCACACTGGATGCCTAAGTCGACTTGTAGGGGCTAGGTGGACCTGGGACTGGTTCATGGTGCCTAGGGGGCACCCCTTGCCAAGTGCCAGGGAGCTCAGCATTTGCCCCATTGTATCTCGGTACAATGGGGGCTGAGTAGGAGAGGGACATTGGCAGGTCATAGGAGCATGGTAGGCAGGGCTCTGTCCTGTCTTGTGGGAAGGCATGCCAGGCTCTGCCTGTGCCAGGGAGGGCAGTCGGGGAGCCCTGGAGCTCTTTAAGTCGATTTAAAGTTGATTTAGGGCTAATCTGCGTCTACACTAGCTAAGTCGACTTAAGAAAGTTGACTTAGCCAGTAAAGTCGACTTTAAATGAGGTTTTATAAAGTCAACTTTAATTTTCCTTAAGTCGACTTAAGCTGCTGCTTAAGTCGACTTAAGGAAAATGTAGTGTAGATGAAGATTAAATTAAGTTGATTTAAGCAAGTTTGTCTATTTAATTTGTAAGTGTAGACACACTCATACAGAGCAAAGGATACTTGTAATGTGTCTTGTATGGTTTTAAAAAGTGATGATGTGTTCAGCAGTTGCAGATCACTTCAATGACCTTACTTATTTTTTCAACCACTCTTTATATTTCTTACAGCAGGCTATTTCCTTTTTGCTATCTGTTAAGCAAGGAATACAGAGATGAAGGCAATGAGATTTTCTATATTTGCCAGTCTTATTCCACCATAGAAAATATTCCTTCCATTCTGTCATCAGTTCACATCTTTCAGATTCTTAATGAAGTTTATCAGTGAGGCATTAAAGATTTTTCTATTTGCTTTGGTTCTATTTCTGTAAATGAGGGTAATTGACATTAGCTCTGACTTTATCATAGTTTATTTCAGATTGTTGTGATGTGATCTCACTATCAATTAATTGGAGTTAGCTATGAAATTTAAACATTTTTTCATTTGTAGAGAAGACACAGGCAATTTAGCTAAGCAAATTTTGCTATGGTAATACAAATAAATAACTAAATAAACAAATAATCAATGTATTTTAAATTCATGAGACTGATCACCACAGAAGTAGGAAATCTTTTCTTTTTAAAGAATTAATTTAATGTCAATGCATATGACTAGAATGACAGCACATTAGAATGAATCTTCTATGTATGTGTTCCCACTTTAAATTGTTAATTTAAGGCTTGTCAATATGGTCCCTAAGTATGAACTATGAGGGTTATAAATTGCAGCAGGCTCTAGTGTGCTGTTTTGTAACTGCCCCAAGGCAGACCCTGTGAGCACAAATAAAAAAATACCTAGTTAATGCTAAGGTAGTCAAACAGGAACTAGGTACTTTTTAGTTTGTGCTCTCACAGTTTGTGCAGGGCTGTTACAGGTAACACACAAGCACAGGCTGCAATTAATATCTCTGTAGTTCAAAATTGCAGGGCCATAAAGACTTGCCCTTAAAGTTAAGGTTACTCAAATACATTTCATATGAATACAATCACTAAAAACCCTGGTCATCAGCAGTTAAGCAAGCAGTCATATTCAAAGTAACCTGAGCTCACATCCCTTGCTACCCAAATATCATAACAGTCAAAACACTCTAAGGCTCCAGCTGTGCCAAAGCTACAAAATTTAGTTCCCTCTAAGCTGCGCGGGTGTGCGGTCGCACAGTGGCCGTCGCACCCCCCGCGCAGCACTGAGGGACCCCAGCGCAGCCTGGCAGCCCCCGCCGCTCTCTCCGGACCCCCGGGGCTGTGGCTTTGCCGCTGCAGACACGACCTGCGCCCGGCCTCTGGGCTGGCCCTCCCCGCCCCCAGGGTGGGACAGGCAGGCTCAGGCTAGGCTCAGGTACGTGGGCCTGCCTGCCTAATGAGGCCGGGGCAGCAGGGTGGCTGCGGCCGCAGTGGGCTCATGGACTCCCACCCGCTGACCGCCTCGACTTCCCAGCCCGGGGCCGGGCTCATCCGACGGCCTCAGCCTCCCAGCACGGGGCTGGGATCAGCCTCCGGGGCTGGGGTCTGCTCCACCCCACCGGTGGCTTCCCAGGGCCGCGGTAGGGTCCTCCCTTGCCAGCGGCCTTGGCTTCTCTTTCTTTCTCTTCCTTCTTTCTCTTTTTTCCTTATTTGTCTTCCTTTTTCTTTCCTTTTTTTCTTTCTCTTCTTTCCTTCCTCTTTCTTCTCTTTCTTCTTTTTTTCTTTCTTTCCTCTTCCTTCCTTCCTTCCTTCCTTCCTTCCTTCCTTCCTTCTCTTCCTGTTTCCTCTTCTTTTCTTCTTTCTCTTTCTTTGCTTCCTTCCTTCCTTTCTCTTCCTTCTCTTTTTTCTTTCTCTTCCTTCTCTTCTTTCCTTCCTCTTTCTTCTTTCTCTTCCTTCTTTTTTCTTTCTCTTCTTTTCTTCTTTTTCTTCCTGTCTCTTCCTTCCTTCTTTCTCTCCCTTTCTCTTCCTTCCTTCTCTTTTTTCTTTCTCCCTTCCTTTTTCTTTCCTTCTTTATCTCCTTTGCTTTCCATTCTCTTTCTTCTTCCTTTTTCTTTCCTTCTTTTTTCTTTCTTTCTGACCCTGCCAGCAGGTAGAGGATCTTGGGGAGCAGCTGCCACACACACACACACTAGTGAGGTTTAAGTTAATAGGTGTTTTATTGGGGGTGAACAAGGGTAAATGGAATGGGGCAGTAAGGTATGTAGAATTTGGGATGGAGGATACCGGGAGAAGGGTCTCCCTATAAAACAGTATAGTGTCATAGTGGGATAGTATAGTTGTAAATGTTATGATAAACCAATGTGAAACAATGTAAAAAAACCCTTTAGTTTCCAAGTATAAACCAATACAATAAAGGTAATGACTGAAGTTATACAAAGCAACTGTACCAATGAGAGACGGAGCCACTCTACCAATGAGAGGCAGAGCAACTGTACCAACGAGAGACAGTCAGTAAAAGTAAGGTTAAGGGAAATGACCAGGGAGTATGGGCAGGCAGTAGCAGAGGGATACGGAGAAACACAGCAGCAGAGGCTTCAGTAAGCCTCGAAGCCCTGCAGGGGGAGACTTTAGGTAGTCTGCAGTCTAGGTGTCGAGGCACCCAAGACGGGCTGGAGCGTGCTTGGAGCAGAGGTGAGCAGGGGAACAGACCAGGGAAGCAAAACTTAGAAGGTGGGGGCAGGGTAACACATGGAGGGAGCGCGTGGGGAAACCGGGCAAGGGAATGGAGGTAAAGGAGAGGTCTAGGGTGGATCTGGGCAGCGAAACACAGGGGGTCAGGGGGTTTGAGGGGAAGACCAGACAGGGGTTTTGGGCGGCAGAAAAACGGCGGCAAAGGAATGGAAAGAGGGTTTGGGAAGTTCGGGGCAAGCGGCAGAGGGAAAAGGCAGCGAGGGAATGGACCTGGGAAAGTTGGGGAAAGCGATGGAGGGCAACAAAGGAAGTGGAGAGCTGGTCCGGAAAAGTCAGGAAAAGCGGCGGCGGGAGCAAAAGGAAAGCGGCGGGGGGGGGTAAAGGGAGTGGAAAGCGGGTTGGGGAAAGTCGGGGAAAGCAACGGAGGGCAGCAAACGAAGTGGGGATCGGGTCTGGGAAAGTCGGGGAAAGCGGCGTATGGGGCAAAGGGAGAGCAACGGAGAGGTGGACAACGGCAAGGGGGTTCGGAGAAAAGCACGTGGAGATGGGGAAGGCAACGGCCCGGTGGCAAAGGGCTCGGGAAAGTCATGGAAAAAATCTTAACAGATCTATAACGGGGCACAATAGTAAAAACTTAATCTAACAAAGATAAAACAAAGGAGAGAAAACCGACAGCAAATCAGCAGCAACAAACTTACACTAGTAAAACTTAACACAGCTAAGGCAACAAACTTACAATAGTAAAACTTAACACAGTGTGAGGTTGGAACGGCTGGGAGCAGGGAGCTCCCGGCAAGGTCCACAGAGGCAGATGGCTCAGCAGCGGCACGGCTTATGCTACCGTGGCGGAAAGGAACCGTGGAGCAGGAAGGGGTCTCCGGTACAGACCCCGAGGTAAATTTAGAGCTAGCCCGCTGGGGAAAACGATCCCAATGACCTAGGGCAGAGAAAATCTGAGAGAGAGGGATTTTACCAATCCCCAGGAGAGCAGCAAGGACGGAAGCAGAAGCAGCAACAGCATCGAAGAGTGCAGAGAGGACTCGGTTCAGCTCGTAGTTCGTAGTTCAGGAGATCTCCAGGAGAAAATTCGTTGTTCGTGGGAGGGGAGTTAAAACGGGGATAAGCTCAATCAAAAATTAGCTGGGAGCGGAGAAAGGGTCCCCCAAAGACCCTGGGTTGATCAGGCCAGGAGGCAGTGCAGGAACCTATTCTGGGGTCTGGCCCCAAAAAGGTCTGTTTTTATAGACAAATTCAAACAGTTCCCGCCGGAAATTCTGATAGGCTCCCTGAATTACAGGGGCGGAGAGAGGGCAGGGAAAACTGCAGGCAAAACAAGGAACATGTCTGGGCAGAGTCTTGGGCTGCAGGTATGTGACTCATAGTCACAGGTGTTGGTGTGTGACTCATGCCCTTTGTGAAAAACAAGCCACTCTGGTCTTGCACTCCTGGGCATTCTCCACCCTACGCCGAGCTAGGGCTGGAACAATAGTTAAGGGGCCTCCTCCCTCGGCAGGGCCATGGCACCAAAGAAGCTGTAAAAAAGCCATTCCTATGAGCAGCCTGGGAGGGGTGGCCACACAAACAAGGGAGGCAAAAACTGGCACAGGGGAACATCTGTCAGGGACACTTTCTCTTCTTTCTTTCTTTCTCTTTTCTTCTTTCTCTTCCTTCTTTCCTCTTCTTTCCTTCTCTTCCTTCTTTTTCTCTCTCTCTCTTTCTTCCTTCCTTCTCTCTTTTTTCTCCCTTCTTTCTTTCCTTCCTTTTTAAAAAAAAATAAAATAAAAAAATTAATTTTAAATAAAAACCTTTCTAAAAATTAAATTTCAATTCAAAATTCATTCAAATTCAATTAAACACAATTAATTAATTCTATTTACAATTACTTTAACTTCAATTAATGCCTATAATTTCTGTCGTGAGTTTACACAAAAATTTTATTCAGAAAAAGTTTTGCACACGGCTTGAAAATTTTGCACACAAGCCGCCAAACCTTAGAGGGAACATTGGTCTACACTACACTTTCCTTAAGTCTACTTAAGCAGCTGCTTAAGTTGACTTAAGGAAAAATTAAGTCGACTTTATTAAACCCCATTTTAAGTCAACTTTCTTCTTAAGTCGACTTTCTAAAGTCGACTTAAACCAGTGTAGACGTGGAGTATCCCTAAGTCGACTCTAAGTTGACTTAGGGGCCTCTGGGGCTTCCCCACTGCCCTCCCTGCCAGGGCGGCTGGCACAGGGAGAGCCTGGCATGCCCCTCCAAAGGGCAGGGCAGAGCCTTGCCCACCCTGCCCCTATGCCCTGCCAGTGTCCCTGTCCCCCTTTGCCCCATTGTACCCAGGTAGGGTCCCCTCAAAGTCGACTTAAAATTTAAGTGTGGACATGCTAAGTCGACTTAAATTAACAAGTGTAGACATAGCCACTAACTCTGTCTGAGCTCTAGTTCTAAAATCAGCAGTTAAAAATTAAAACAACAGGGGTCATGGCATGGGCTAGCTGCCTGAATAAAATGTCACCTGACCCCCATGTACATGCTTGGGTGGCTCACCTGAACTGTCACGGTCATGGTGCTATTTCAGGTGCTAGCTCCAGAGGAACTAGTGTGTGTATTTCTACCCCAGATGAAAATTACACATCTCAGCTGTTTTCTGGCCATACCCATAGACTCCTCAGCATCACAATACAGCTTCTAGCATACACCCAATTGCACAGCACACATATCCAATTCCTCACATTCAGCTTTAGCTCTGGCCTCAGACATTTCTACTAACTGCTTTACCACTAAGCATGTACTTATATGAAGGGGTCAGTATATTCTGCAATGAGAAGGTAGAGTTTAGGATCCTGATCAATGGAAGAAAGGAAAGAAGCAGAACACACACCCTGGACTTCTGAAAATCAGATTTTGGATCCCTTAGGGAACTGATGGGCAGGATCCCTTGGGAGGCTGATCTGAAGGGGAAACAGGTCCAAGAAAGCTGGCTGTATCTTAAAAAAAAAAAAAAAAAAAAAAACCTGTAAAAGGCACAGGAAGATACCATTCCGATGTGCAGAAAGAACAGCAAATGTGGAAGGTGCCAGCGTGGCTTAGCAGAGAAGTCTGTGGTGAGCTGAAACAGAAAAGGGAAGCTTACAAGAAGTGGAAGCTTGGACAGATAACTAGGGAGGCATATAAAGATATTGCTCGGGCCTGCAGGGATAAAACCAGAAAGGCCACAGGGCAATTGGAGTTGCAGCTAGCAAGGGATATGAAGGATAACAGAAAGGGGTTCTACAAGTACGTCAATAACAAGAAAAGGATCAGGGTTGGTGGAGGTCCCTGACTGAATGAGGCAGGTATCCTCGTGGTAGATGATGTGGAAAAGGCTGAAGTACACAATGGTTTTTTTACTTCAGTCTTCACAGGGAGGGCCAGCTCCCAGGCTACTATACTGGGTAACGCAGAATGGAGAGAAGAAGAGTGACTCTCAGTGATGGAAGGTCAGGTTAGGGACTGTGTAAAGATGTTATATGTGCACAGGTCTATGGGGCCGGATGAACCGCATCCGAGGGTGCTGAGGGAGTTGGCCGATGTGATTGCAGAGCTGCTGGCCATTATCTTTGAAAACTCGTGCTGAGTGGGGGAGGTCCCAGAGGATTGGAAAAAGGCAAATATAGTACCTATCTTCAAGAAAGGGAAGAAGGAGAATCCATGGAACTACAGACCGGTCAGCCTCACCTCAATCCCTGGAAAAATCATGGAGCAGGTCCTCAAAAAATCCATCCTGAAACACTTGGAGGAAAATAGAGTGATCAGGAACAGTCAGCGTGGATTCACCAAGGGTAAATCATGCCCGACCAACTTGATTGCCTTCTGTGATGAGATGACTGGATTTGTGGATGCGGGAAGACTGCCTTGTAACAGAAACTTTGTTTATCTGGGGGCTTGTCTACACTGGGGGTGGGACAGAGGTGGTTTTGGGGGCAGGCGAAGCAGGTGCATGCCTAGGGCCCCAAGCAGTAAGGGGCACATTAAAAAAGGGCAGACAAATAAACAGGGACAAGTTTTTAA
>ML685802.1:11330020-11370705 GCA_007922175.1 Pelusios castaneus | reverse complement strand
ATGAGTGTATTCTGGCTGTGGGGAGAAGATGGGGGAGGAAAGAGTGTGAAAATTTGCCATCTTTCACAGCTTTAAAATGCTGGCTGTGTTGTCTGAAATAATTAAGACAACAGTCTGCTGGTCTGCTTCCAGGCACTTTGACAAGTGTTCTCTCACTGCCACCAGTAAATTAACAGGACTAGGCTATTCCCAAGAGGCATTATATGCAGAACTAATGTTTCCTGTCCCTTGGTCTACTGCTGGTGACATGGTGATGGACAGTGATGCTCAGTGAACAGAAGCTGCCAAATAATTTGCTGTACAATAGCTGGACCATTTATGCTCTCATAGGGTATGTCTACACCAGAAAAAGTTAGGTTGACTTTGTTAAGTCAAATTATTAAGGTCAACTTTAAGTCAACTTCAAGTCGACCTTATTAAGTTGACTTAACAAAGTGGACTAAGTCGACTTAAAGTTAAGGAATTTCTTAAGTCGACTTAATGAAAGTAGGGTGTAGACATGTCTAGTGTTTATTCAGAGTGTGCCAACAGAAAATAGATGCTTACTGAATTGTAGTATTTACAGTACTCTCTCCATTTAAAATGAAAAATGCTACAGATATAGCACAAAATTTAACTACACTGAGTGATAAATCTACAAATTTACCTGATACATGATATGTGTGCATTTTGAGTGTCAAGGATAGTAAGACTACAAAAGGGCTGAAGGGTTGACTGGTTTAATTTGACATGCATTCATTTGTTAAAAATAAAGATATAGATAATGAGTAATATATATAATATATACTATTGTACATGGAGCATTTTGATTGTTTTCTTTCTCACACATGCTCATCATTCTTTGATGGGAAGGAAAACGTAACAATAACAAGACTTGTACTTATTATCATTTATACCATGGTATTCTTCTCCTATTGTAGGATCCCCAGGGTACAACCTAGAACTAGGGCACCATTGCTCCCCCTTAACTCTCCGGCCTGAGCTGTTTCTCACTTTGCCAGGGACAAACAGCAAACACACAGGGGCTGTTACCAATCAGCCCCCAGAGGCACACCAAGCTAAACTGCATGACTGCTTTACAAGCCACTTATGAATTACACAGGGATACGCCAGCCAATCACCCTAGCCCCCAGTCTTGTACCCCTCATACTTCTTGAACAGAGCAAGCTCATTTATTATTTTTCCACTTTGTCAAAGGAAAGTGGAGATGCACCAGCCTTTGTAATCAGAGCAGATTCCCCAAGCACTTTAGAAAATTCAATGGTAAGGCTAAAATATTAAAGTAAATTCATTAACTATAGAAAGATATATTTTAAGTGTTTGTAAGTGTTGAGCATAGAGGTCAAAGTTGGTTACATAAGAAATAAAAATAGAAACAGATTTGAATCAAACAGCTTTTCTCACCGCATTGGATGTTCTTGGTGGTTTAAAGTTCTTAATATACAGGCAGAATTCTCTTCCCACCCTGGGACCAATGTCCCCGGTTCAAAGTCTTTGTCTTCTACTTGTGATGAGGAGGAAAGGATCTAAGTGGTGAGGTCATCAACCCTAATTTATACTTTCTTTCCAGGTGCTAGAAAGATTCTTACTGTGACGTGGAGATTAGGTAGCTCCCACTGTGTATGTGAGCACTCTGAGGAATCTCTGGGAGAGTGGATTCTTCTTGATGGACTACGAATGCCTGACTGGCCAATCCAGGTATAAATCTGTTTTATCAGCATTAGTTCCTCCTTTGTTATCACTAAAACTCTAGCTGTGGGTGTTTCCCACTTACCTCATGTTTCAGAAACAAACATATAGTAGTATTTCATTTATAATGACAGGAGATGCCTTTTAAATGTTCAAAACTTTTTAAATGAACCCTCTCGAAGAGCATTGCACAAAACATATAATAATCATTTAACATAATTGGCACCCTGAAACTCCCATATTCAATTTGAGGTATAAAATATCCACCTCCCCATATTTTTATAAGTTCCATGTCTTCCTTTATTGTCAGCTCTTCAAGACAGAGAATGTTTCCTACCACATGTTTGTGTGGCAACTAGCTTATTTGGCTGCCAAATCTAGAACAGAGTTTCTGGATGCTACTGCAACATAAGTATTAAATAACAATGTATAATACTTACTAAGTAACATTTGTAAT
Source organism: Pelusios castaneus (assembly GCA_007922175.1). Lineage (NCBI taxonomy): Eukaryota > Metazoa > Chordata > Testudines > Pelomedusidae > Pelusios > Pelusios castaneus. Next base: position 11,368,559 of record ML685802.1, on the reverse strand, counting down.
ACTCATAGAAAAGCATGATACTGAAAGGAAATAGACCTACATGTATGCTGAATCTTAATGCTTTGATATGAATTTTTAATTAGATGCTCTTCAGTTCTTTCACTGCTGGCTAACACTTTCATTTAGGAAGTATGCATATCTTGGTTAATAGCCACTGCTTTTTGCAGAGCAACGGTCTATTTCTCACATTAACCTAGCTTTGACTTAGTAGCCAGGTGTACAAAAAAATAAATAGAGCCCCAATTAGTCCATTTGCTAATGTTCAAATTCACATGATTTAGCTTTAAAATGTAGGTCTGTAATATAATTGTCAATGGACTCTTGGTTTCTTATTAACTGAGAAACACATTCTTGCATGAATCTACGTATTCTTGAAAGTTCCTAATTACTTTGTCTAGCAGTTTGCAATGCTCTTCATGCTTTCAAGCATCTCTGAGGCTGCCCTCTTGAATTTCTCTTCAATGCCACATGCTTCCACGAAAGTCTGGAAGCTCTGCAATTGCGTCTTCCTGTTCTTTGACACTTTCCAGTCAAAGAGGGAGGAATACATGAGGATTCACTTGCTATATTTTTTTTAAAGATTTAATTTACTTCTGACTCTGTGTAATTAATCTGGGACAGAGCAGAGTGCTAGTCCTGGCCCTAGTCACTATGGTTACAAAAGGTTATTTCTCTGTGTCATGGCAAGGTCGATTTCCATAGACTCCTGGGGCTATTGTTGCATTTTCAAGCAAATTTGAACTGATCTCTGAACAATGGGAAACTGTAGCATTTGTTTGATACTGAGTCCATGCAAAAGGAGGTGAAATCTGGTGGGATTTGATCACTGAAACAATCTTCAAGATGATCAAGAAAATGCATATCCTCCCTGCAAATGCTGAGAGCAACATCTTCCACATTCCATACTAGAATTTGAGGATGGAGGAGCATTGTTTAATTTAGATTCAATATATAGGTCCAAAGAGTCAAAGGTGGTAACATAGCCCAGTCTCTGTCCAACAGTAAATAGTTTAGACAAAGTTCAGGGTTTGATATATAGAAATATCAGGTGCTTAATAACATGGCACACACACCATTAATAATTCTTTTAAACTTATTATTAAAGATTACGGAAAAGAAAAAACACTATTAAAGCATTTGAACTGTAAAGTATTAAGCAAGACTTTCTTTTTAAAATCTTTTGCTCCTTTTCACTTTAGCTGTAGAGAGACTTTTTAGAAGAGAGGGAGAAATGCTTGTTTGACAGCTTTTTAAATGATATTAACATTGGTAATAACTGTCTCTTTGGGGGGAAAAAAGAGGAAGTTAACTTTGATGGACAGGGGCTGTTGTCATTTCTGTTCTTGGTAAAGTCTGATCCCATATCCCAAAGGGGGGGGGGGGAGGGGGACATCAAAGAGACAAAACACAGCTCTATCTCTGCTGTTGACTTTTGCTTACTACCTCACAGCTGGAAAACCACCATGATCTTATCTGTCACTCTGAGACCTGGCAAAATTGTAGCAGCATTGGGCTTTTTAGACTTTTTTAGTTGTCTCTAGTTATAGACTTACAGCAGTGTTGAAAAATATGCAGTCTTGGCCAGCTAAGCCAAATTCTTAAACAGAAGGCAAAAGAAGAAGGATAGAAAAAAGAACTAAAGTAGAGAAAGAAAAGACTTTCTTACTAGGTGGGTGGTGAAACATTGGAATGTGTTACCTAGGGAGGTGGCGGAATCTCCATCTTTGGAGATATTTAAAGTCCAGTTAGACAAAACCCTGGCTGGGATGATTTAGTGGGAATGGTCCTGCTTTTAGCAGGGGGTTGGACTAGATGACCTCATGAGGTCCCTTCCAGCCCTATGATTCTAGGCCTGTATTGCCAAAGATCAAGTATAAGGAAGAAAGCTACCACACCAATTCTCTTCCCTTTCTGAAAAGTAAGGTTATTAAATAACTGCCTACCAGGATCTAGAGTTGCCTCCACATCGTGTACAGTAGCTGCTCATGCAAGTAAGATTATGGTAGAGATGCTGCCTCAGGAGTGGATGCCCTTGGCTGCAGGCATCTAGAATCCACTAAGAGACCAGATAATAATAATGCCAAAGGCCTGGCATCAAACTGGAAAAATAATTTTATGGGAGCAGGAGAAGGCTTCTTTTCATAAAGCAAAGACAACAGAGGTCTCTCCATTCTCTTGGACCACTGTGTCAGCCATGGGTCCTTAATTCAACAGAGGGATGAGGAGCTTTTCTTTGAAATTGTGTTTTCCCTGAAGTCACTAAGTTTTAGGAAGAACAGCTCCTCTACACACACATCACCAATGGCTCCTGCCAGAAGGCCCTAAAAACAGAAAGGATTCCAAGAACATTTAGGCAGCTTATCGGCAGCAGCTGGTTGAAACTTTTCAGGGAGCCATTTCTAAAGAAAGATCTGTGGGTATGCTTTCAGTACCCTGCGGATATAGAGACACATGAATATAGGGGCACTTCCCAAGTACCAAAAGTGTCATGCAAATTATCTGTCCAATGAAAATTAACCCTCGCAGCTTGAGTGTTGAATGAACTTGTGTGTTGAATGTCAATTACTTGCAGTGAACTACTCATGAGTGATTTACAGGCCAGAAATTCTTAGCCAAAGTTATTCAGCAGATAATTTTGAACACAACTGTAAAAATTATAAGATACTCAATAACAATTTTTAACTAAAAAGAGATGAAGTTTATTAAATAGATAACTTGTTGTGAAATTATTTGCTTAACTCTCCTTACAAGATTTTTTTCACATTTGTTGGAGGGTTCTCTCTGTGTGTTTATGTGAAAGCAGAAACAATATCCTTGATGCTTTATCTTAATATTTTCTGGTATCTAGGGTCAAAATCTATTTTAAGCATAAGCTGCAGAGAATATGTGTTTATGGGTTTGGTTGATTTTGTTTGTTTGTTTGTTTGTTTTTGAGGGGTGGGGTCGGGGAGTGGGTTGATCTATTATCTATTGTGTACCAGAGTAGTTTCTCTTTGTCTTGTGAGGTCACATAAAATTCAGTCTCTTAGTTTGTATCATGGTACACATTATCAAACAGCTCTATCTAAACCCTTTGTTAAATGCATAGGACTGGATTTAATAAGAAAAAAATGATATTTAATGGCTTATTTACTATTTTTAGAACTAAGCTTCCACTCTTGTTAAACTTAGAAGCTGAGGAGTGGGAGTCTGCAATCATCCACTTTCATTCATCTAGTGCATGTTCCACACCCCATTAGAGTCAACAGAAAGACTCCCACTGCCTTTACTGGCCATTAGATAGACCTCTTTAGCAAAATCCTGAAAAGAGTGGGAATACAAACATTTATTTTCCAAGACGATTTACAGTGACAAAATGAAAGAGTAAAAGAAAATAACAGAATGAGTCATGGATGGACAGTTAACTTTTGTTTTGAGCTCCCTGTCTTTTGTCAATTTCAGCAATATCTATTTAAGCATACATTTTAGTATTAATTTAGTATGGAAAAATGATCTTATCAGCATTTCTATTATAAATTCCACTCTCAGTGGGTGTGTCATGAGCTGTTTTAATTGGCACACAACTCCAGCCCAGACAGAGTTTGTTTAGTTTCTAAGGGACAGTATATGTACTTTAAAGGATCTTGAGGGCGGTGGGAACACAGTGGAATTTTCACAGAAAATGAGCCAAATATTGTTAGAGACAGGGAGGTTAAGTGGCAGCATATCCCACTTCGCTGCATTTGGATCTCTGCAGTTCTGTAGTCATTAAACGACAGGGAATAAATTATGCTGAATCAGACCAGGTACAGAACTACTTTCTGGGGGTATAATAAAAGAGCAAGGTGTTGATGATGTTGATTGATTGTAACACAATTGTATTTAGGACCAGAACTATGACACCATTGTGCTAGGTGCTATACAAAGAACAGCTATCTATGGTGACTTAATCATCATAATCATACCCACCTTTACAGATTGAACTATCTTTGCCATGGGATAGGTAGAAGAGTGTCCTTGGCTATGTCTACACTTGCACTTTTAGTTGATTTTAACTAAGTCAACTTAACTAAGTCGACTTAAAGTTGACTTAGGCTATGTACACACGATCAGATTAAAGTGCAACATGGCAATCGCGCTATAAAAAACATGTGACCTTTATTGCGGGATAGTGCGTACACACGTCGCTTCTTGTAATGCAACAGAATTCTTTGCAATATTGTGGTGTAGCGCAATGAATTCTGGGCACCTATCCCACAGTTCAATTTTCCCTCAATTTGCGCTTGAAATCATGGGATGAAAGAAAGGAACGCAAAGCGCCATGGGTAAAAACTCAGTTTCCTGTGGTGCACTGTGTTCTCCTTGCGTCTTCCTTGTTGCCAATAGCAACTTGCGCCTATTTTCAACAGTGCAGTGACGCACTACTTGCGAGCAATCACAACAGCAACAGCATGGATCCTGCTCTGATCTCCACTGTTGCCTTAAGCATTCTAAATACATCTCGGCTGGTTGCTCAGTACGTAATGAACTCTGAGTCGGACAAGGACACTGAGGAGCAGGGGCTGATTGATGCCATGCAGAGCAACAGCACCGCGTTGCTCAGCTCCTTCACCAATCATCTGCACATGGTGCAACGCCGTTTCTGGTCGCGAGAGACGAGCACCGAGTGGTGGGATCGCATTGTTATGCAGCTGTGGGATGACGAGCAGTGGGTACAGGACTTTCAAATGCGGAAAGCAACCTTTTTGAAACTGTGCTCAGAGTTGGCCCCTGCCCTGCGATGTAAAGACACCAACATGACATCATTCCTAACTGTGGAGAAGCGTGTTGCAATTGCTGTCTGGAAGATGGCGACTCCTGACTGCTACCGGTGGGTTGCAAACCAATTTGGAGTCGGGAGGTCCACAGTCGGATTAGCCCTCTCACAATTCTGCCGAGCCATCAATTGCGTTCTGCTATGGAGGATGGTGGCGTTGGGCAATCTTCGTGAGATTGTGGATGGCTTTGCTGCCATGGGATTCCCTAACTGCAGGGGAGCCATAGACGGCACACACATCCCTATTCTAGCTCCAGACCATCTCGCGACCGAGTACATCAACAGGAAGGGTTACGTCTCCATGGTGCTGCAAGCACTTGTGGATCACAAGGGCATTTTACGGACATCAATGCTGGGTGACGGGAAAGGTGCATGATGCCTGCATTTTCAGGAACACTGGTCTGTACCGGAAGCTGCAAGGGGGTACCTTCTTCCCAGATCAAAAAATTACTGTGGGGGATGTGGAGATGCTCATAGTCATCCTCGGAGACCCAGCACACCCACTGATGCCATGGCTCATGAAGCCGTACACCGGGAACCTAGATCGCAGCAAGGAGCGGTTAAATTACAGATTGATCCTCTGCAGAATGACTGTGGAGTGTGCCTTGGACCGCTTAAAAGGGCGCTGGTGATGTTTGTATGGGAGGCTGGACTTGGCGGAGGACAACATCCCTGCTGTGATTGCGTCGTACTGTGTCATTCATAACATTTATGAAAGTAGGGGAGAAAAGTTTTCCCCGGGGTAGGCTATGGAGGCACAGTGTCTCGAGGAAGCACACGAACAGCCAGCCACTAGGAAATTCTTTGAAGGACTACGGGGTGTGGGAGGCAGAGAAGGCTGAACTGTATGGAGTGGAGCCCGTACATTAATCGCCTGGATCTGCAAAGCAATCATGCTCTTGAGCAGTTCTGTTTGTTCCTTCATCACGCTTATCAGTTCGTCCCTGTGTTTCTGCCTCCTCTGTTGGGATTCCTCTCTCCAGGCTCGATTCTCCCTCGCGGATTCCTGTGCTGTTTTCATCAGGTCCTGAAACATATCCTCCCTGTTTCTTCGAGCACGCCGCCGAATGTTTCTCATACGGTCAGCTGGGGTAGACACCAGCCTTGTGAAGGTCAAATCTAAAAAAAAATAATAATAATAATAAAGCTGTTGTTAACACATAGCTTAGATAACCAATGTAACCTTCCAGTAGCACATTCCACTGGAAGGTGCAGGGCAGTCAAGATCCTATGCTTCGCTGAAGTGGACAAGGTACGTCCTAATAGAAAGCTTACTGGGGGCTAACATTCTGCACAGGGCACACAGATGGAACCCGATATCTCTCTCCTCAGAGTGCCCATGCCAGCTAGAATACATGCCACCGGTTGCCACCGGTTGCAAGCCAGGACCGTATGCTGCTGCACTGTGTGCTGCCATGGTTCCCAGGGCTGTGCTTTGCAGCTGGCGAGGCAGAGTATCCGTCTTTGGGAGCGTAGACACAAACGCTCTCCCATCTAACCTGAGTAGTAGGCTCTTGAGGTACATCGAGGAAATCTTTACTGACCTAAATACAGATGATTTTTTGACAATCACTGCTTGTGTTGATGCTCTTCTAATGAATGCAGAGTAAAGAGCGTGCACTGCGGGGACCGAGACAGCAAGCACCCCCACCTCGGACAATGATATTTTAGCAGGAGCCATAGCTGCATGAAAGAGAAACTTACCAGAACCCCCCTCTGCCACCTCAGAGGACACGCTGCAATTCATGTCTTGGGTGGAGGTCTCAGCGGGGGTGCAGAAGAGCTCCTGGCTACACGTTGTTGCGCTTTCCTCCAGGTCATCCTCCATCTCCTCCTCCTCATCGATCACGTCCTCATCCTGCTCGGGTCTGGCATTCACTGGGCGAGGGGGGGGGGGCGATGTGTCCACGGGACTCTTTGCAGTGGTTGTGAGGTCCCCACTGAGAATGGCTTCTATCTCCTTATAGTACCTGTATGTAGCATGCGCTGATCCCGAACGGCGGTTTGCCTCCTTTGCTCGGTGATAGGTTATTCTTAGCTCCTTCACCTTTGATCTCCACTGCAGTGTCCCTATCATAACCTCTCTCTGACATGGCCCGAAAAATTATACCAAATGTATCATAATTTTGCCTGCTGCCGTGTAGTTGCGCCTGCACAGCAGCCTCTCCCCAGATGCTGATCGGGTCCAGCACCTCTGCCATGCTCCAAAGGGTGCGCGTCTTCCACGACGGGCCTCCATTGCTATTGATGATCGGAGCTGCACTCCACTCCACGAGGAAGAGAACAGGAAGTGAAACAGGCCAGAAATTCAAAAATCCGAGGAATCTGATCAGGGCGGGGACTGTTTCATCACGGCCACAGAACGGGTGGGGGGAAGACCAGAGAGAACGACTTTGGAATGCTGGGACAGTTCCAGAGGCCAATCATTGTGCGGTAAGCGTATACACGAGTGGAAAGGTGGAACAGCTGTTCCGCGTTAACTGCTACCACCCTCTTCCAGGTGGTTTTTGTTTTGCGCTACAACAAGGCAGTTAACGCGCAACAGCCCTATTGCACGTGTGTACACTCTTGTTGGTATCGTGCGGTAATGATTGTTAATGCGCGATGAAGTGATCATGTGTACAAGGCCTCAGTTAAGTCGACTTAGTGTGTCTACACTTAAAATTAAAGTCGACTTAAAGGGAAACTTACAATATCAACCTAGAGCGTCCACACTGGATGCTCTAGGTTGACTTTGTGGGGCTAGGGAGACTTTGGGTAGGTCCACGGTGGTGAGGGGGCACCCCTTGTGTGCAATGGGGAAAGGGGGACAGGGACCCTGGCAGGGCATGTGGGCAGGGTGTGACACTGTTTGGATTTAGGGAAGCATTTACGATATTATTTTCAATGGATATCTCATAAATGCTATAAGCCATAGGAGCTATGTCATGTTTGGTATCAATAGAAAGGTAGTAATTTGCTGGGAATGATTATATAGTTTATGTCTAGGAATTCTATTTTGATTAGAAGTTAGAATTTGATGTTATATCTATACTTTAACTTATGTTAATACCATTGTGTCCTTAATGTTTAGGAATGTGCCAGGACAATGGTCCCAGGGATACCTGATGAGTCATTAAGGACATAAGGAATACAACCATTGTGTCCTTAATGGCTTATCAGGTAACTCCCTGGGACTATTGTCCTGGCACATTCCTAAACATTAAGGACACAATGGTATTAACATAAGTTAAAGTATAGATATAACATCAAATTCTAACTTCTAATCGAAATAGTATTCCTAGACATAAACTGTATAATAATTCCCAGCAAATTACTACCTTTCTATTGATACCAAACATGACATAGTTCCTTTGGATTATAGAGAATTTATGAGATATCCATTGAAAATAATATCATAAATGCTTCCCTAAATCCAAACGGTGTCACACCCTGCCCACATGTACTGCCCTTTGGGGGGCATGCCAGGCTCCCCCTGTGGCCCCCCAGCAGGGAGGGCATTGGTGTAGTCCTGGGGTAGCCCTAAATCGTCTTCGGGCTACCCCAGGGCTACACTGGCTTTATTCAACTTTAAAAAGTCGAATTAAGGCTTAGGTCGAGTAGACAGGTGGTTTAATAAAGTCGACTTAATTTTCATTAAGTCGACTTTATTTTGCTTAAGTCGACTTAAGCAAGCTGCTTAAGTCGACTTAAGGAAACTGTAGTGTAGGCGCAGGGTCAATTAAGTCGACTTAAGCAAGCTTAAGTCGACTTAATTTACCAGTGTAGACGCAGCCCTTGAGAGGGACATATTGCCACATGGATTGTGGGGGCAGCAGATGAATAATGCAAACATATTGAGTCTCCCTGAATGTGACCAGATGTCTTGTGTTCTATTGGTTTGCAATGTCAAGTCTGGCATCCTCTGTGAAGCATGAGTCTTAGGCAAATGATTACACGGGAATTCAGAGGATACAAAGCCGTCCAACTTCTGAAAAACCTAGGTTTAATAATCATACACATAGAACAATGAATATTTGGGGTGAGAAATGCTCGGAGAAAAGGGGGTGAATGTCTGGAAATTCAACCATTATTGTTTATTTTAATATCCCTACTTTTGTACATCATTGTATAAAAGAAAAGATAAAAGAGTAGAAAAAAATTAAATTATTTTAAATGAGTAAAGCACCAATAAATTATGAGGATGATGACTTTTAAGATCTAAAAGGAAACTGAAATCTGAGTCAATCTTTCAACATCATCACTATCAATTTATAGGTTATGTTGTGCCTTTAAAACGCACAGCCTCACATAAGTGGAATGGTGTTGAGTGGCATTAGATCAGTGCCATAGTCTCTGGAAGGATTCTTCCTCTGGGTATGCAAAGACAGGTAGAATTGATCTGGGGAGAGGAGAGGTCATAGAGGTGGTCTTCATGAAACTGTGTCTAAACTCCACTGGCTGACATTTCTGGCTAATCTTGTCCTTCCCCTCTTTGGATTGTCTCCTCTATGTGCTAGTTTTTCAATGCAATTATTTTTTTTATTCAGCTATTTATTTATTTACTTACTTACTGCAAAAGTATCAGCTTTCCAGTGAAGAAAACTGTATACAATGTTGTTTTAGCTTTGTTGTTTCCAGGATCTTAGAGAGATAAGGTGGATAAGATAATGTCTTTTACTGGACCAACTTCTGTTGGCGAGAAAGAGAAGCTTTTTGAGTTTATACCAAGCTCTTCTTCAGGTCACAGTTTGGGGTACAATCCAGACTAGTAAAGGGTTGTGTCACTACTTACCCTTCTGTTCTGGATGCCTGAAAATGCTTTGCTGCTGCTGTAGCTACCATTCTTGGATGCTCACAACCAGCCAAGAAACATGCAGGTCATACCCTACGTTTCTGTATGTTAGACAGCCCTGGTACAGCTACTCTGAACCCAGGAGCCTGTTTACAGACATGCCTCCTCACTCTGGCTTCCAACATCCTTGGTTAGTACTTGGGAAGGTGAGTCCATCACACTCCAGATCTTCCTCAAACCATGTGCTCTATATTGTCAAGACCTCTCCTGAACAGTTCATAGAAATAATAAAGATAGCTTGTTTCAATAAAGACACAAAAGCACATCAAGTTTATTAACTTAGCTGGGGCAAATGCACCCTTCTATTTAAGCGACGCATCAAGTTTGTTTATATTACTGAAACATGAAATAAATACGAAAAGTTCTGTATAAGCCCTAAAACTTGTCTCTCTCACCAACAGGACTTGGTTTAATAAAAGATACCACCTTTTCTATTTCATAAGCAGAATATTTAGATGAAGATTTTTAAAAAAATGTAAACATTTCCAAGAGAAACAAAAGCTTTACTTAATATCTCTAATGGTTCTGGTGCTGCTCCCTGTTTTGGTGCTCAGGAAGTACTGGAACCAGTATTCAATTTATCTTGTGTGAATTTTTTATATAAGGAAGATCTTTTTGGGCACCTGTGAACATCTGTGTTGGATTCATCTTCTAGCTCTAAGGATTGAAGCAAAAAAATTAGATTCCTTCATTAAGAGTGTTTTCCAGTTTCATTTTGGGTGCATATTCTATTGAAAAATCTATTGGTAGGTGTGGCAATTTGGGCATAATTACTGCCATGGATCTGAAAAAGTATAGCTAGAAATGACTGTCGAGCACACAAACTATGATATTCAACGCTGAGAGACTCAGCATAGTGGATGATAGAGACCACTATGTAATTGCTAAGTATTATAGCTCAACTGCTCACAGATAGATTTAATATTTTTTTCTATTTTTGACCTGGATATCTTTGTGCAGAATTTCAGAGCGGATGTGAATTTTCAGTGCTCTGTCAGCTGGCAGGCTGACAGGGATAGTGGCATTTCTGGATTTTATCTCCTGAGTTAAATCTTCCAAGAGGTCAAGAATTTGAATGACAGTCTGTGCCAAGTTCCATTGGCATTGAGTAAGAAAATTGGTATTTAAGTCCTCAGAGCAGACTATGTCAGAACTTGTTAGTTCTCCAACAGGTACTGTAACATGTGGTAGGTTGAATTCCAACAGGTCACGGTATCTTGGATTGTAACTGGTTCACAATGATGTACAGTTCTATTTGCAAGCTGTGCAATTTGGCAACAGCAGAGAAGTAGTGTTTGAAACAGCCAAGCAGCTTCTGGCAAGCCACAAGTAGGCTGTCTGGGGGAGTGTGTGTGTGGGGGGGTTCTTTTAACTAAGCATTGTTAATAAGAAATCATGAGAAGTGGGCAACATACCTTAAACTATACACCCTAGAGATTCAATGAAAGTTTTCTCGATGTTGATACTATCACTTCAGAGCACAGACGTGTTACTACTTTTTGTGATCTGCCTTTTATTTATCAGGTATAACAACCACCATCATGATGTACCAGTAGATTTAATCCAGGACCTCTAGCACAAACACCTATCACTGGAACAAAGAACATATCTTTTGTGGCTGTTAACAGTATTGAGCTGTTATGCTATACATTAGCTAGCGACTATATGGGGATTCAACACATTCTAGTAATGTGTTATCTATTCTCAGAAAGGCATATGATACCACTGTTCCCATCTGAGTAATGGTGAAAATCCTCACAATGAAAAACCTCTATTCTCCTTTTGAAATTCTTGAATGCAGTGTGCAATAAGCCTGAGAAAAGATTGGTCTCCTCTATCAGTTGATAGTTCCATTACAGTGCCTACACCTAGGAGCTCACTTTTTAGCCACAGCCCCATATCTCTTATTTACTCTACTAACCAATCGACAAGAGCTAATCCTGGGAAAGGTATTGTAGATGCTCAATTCCAAAGGGGTAGCTGTGTTAGTCTAGTTCAGCAAAACAAACAAGGAGTCTGGTGGCACTTTTAAAGACTAACAAACGTATGTATCTCATGAACTTTCATGGGAGAAATTTCCACTTTGTCCCATTTTCAAGTATCTGATGAAGTAGGATTTTCTCCCACGAAAGCTCATGTGATAAATAAATTTTGTTAGTCTTTAAAAGTGCCACCAGACTCCTTGTTTTTCTGGTTGCTCGGTGTATCTTGATATCATCAATGTCAAATACCTGTACACAGGTGTGATGAATGCATTTGTTCTGTGCTGGACAGCTGGGAAAGGATGTATATTATGAGCACAGCACTGAAAATACCCCTCATAGGACTATTTTTGGCCTCAGTAGTCACAAAGCGTGACCAGCCTATGCACTTTTATTGTGCTATGTCCTGTGAAGACATCATCAAACTTCATTTGAACACCCATGCCTAGGAAATACTCTTCATCTCCATAATCAAACATTTCCATAAGATCAGTGTTTTTAAAGACATTTCATCTGGTAAACTGATGTCCAGATCTGAGTCACCCACTGGGAAACACAGAGACTAGTTAATTTATGAGCTGCTTGTAAATAAATAAAATATTTGACATTAGAGTTGCAATAAAATCACATCAAAATTCTGCATCTTTCTGCTGTAATAAGGCATCCTCTGAAAGCAAGAATTCTATGGGAATTTCTATATTTGAATATTAGGACCAGTGCCCAAAGAAAAGTAAATATATATTTTATAGTCAAAATGGAGGTGTGCGGGAGGGTATGGCGGTATTGCACTGTATAGCATTTTCCTGAAATTAGACTTTGGCATGTATTTGTTGGTCAACTAATAACTGGTTTATCATGCAAAATATCCAGACTCTGCTAAACAATTGATTATTTTAAAAATAGACCTTTGGGTTATGGAAGAGGCTTGTACTTGAATGGGTAATGACATTATAGAAGAGAAGGTCATGTCTAATGTCTTAAAGATATACACGTACTCATGTTCATTTTTCGACTTCCAAGCAATTTGAGCAGTTATTACACACAAAGAAACACAAGTCATCTGAAAATTCTGTATCTCAAACAGAATTCAGAATGCATCACTTGATATTACATAATCATTTTACAAAATATTAGACAGACTTATTAGATTAGATAATACTTTGGCAAGCAAATAGCATTCATCTGAATTTAAATGATCAGAGAATTTTAATTATATGTATGTGATATAATTAAAGTCTTTTTGTTACTCATCATTGTAATATACAAAATTTATTTTAACTATGCACATTAAGTGTGGTTAAATACGATCAATGTAAAATGGTACAAAAAATTAGTGTTGTTTTATTTTTACCCATTATCAAAGGTGTTTTCTTCTTTGTTTGTTTTTTGTTTTGGGAATTTTTGGGGGGGTTGGGGCCAAGTATAATTGAGATTATTCAAATCATATCCATTTTCATAACCCTGAATAAAATGTCGTGATTATATTTTACAAGATTTAGGCAAAGCATAGAAAGAATGAAAATATAAAAACACATTTAAAAAAAAAAAATTATCTAAGAAAGAATACAAAAGGCTTAGTTCTAGCTATGCTAGAAACTGTGGTGATTTACTTTTTAAAAGAAACAAAAAATAACTTCTTTTTTTACAGAACAAATTTAAATATGGTCAGAAATTGATCTGAACTGTGACACACAAAACTCTAAGCAACAACAAAAACATTTTTACCAAAAAAAAAAAAAAAAAGCTGGCTTGATGCTAACTATAAAATTTAAATACAAATGCTGCTATTATTATTCTCATATTTTCCCAGTATTGTTCCATAGGGCAGATGGAGGCTGCTAGACGTCTGGGGGGAAAAATGAGAACTTCGCACAGGAGCCAATATCCAGATTCTAGGTGTGGGGAACTACAGATTAGCCTGATTAAAAGTAGTTTGTGGGAAAATATATTTGTTTTTACTTGAATGGACTTGCAATATATCAGCATCTAAGAATATATAATAGTAATGTTCTCTTTTCAGTAAACTTTGTTTTAATAAATGTAAATTGGTAACATTGTAAATTAAAGCTATGGTCTATGATTCCTCTGTAGAGTTGAAATAATGAAGCCAAAAAAATGTTTATTTCTTTTCTTTTTATCCTTGCTTCTGTTCCTCATCAATATCAGTTTTTCAGTGGTCCATTTGTTTTCTGCTTTTTACTTTCTTGCCTTTCTAATGTGGTCTGTTTTCTATGTTTCTCCCTTCTCCACCCACCTTATCTTAAAAATACTAGAAGTCAGCATGGAAGTAAAAGTATTAAAAACAAATGTACAAAAATATTCACCCAAAGTATTCTGCAATTTATTTTATCTTAAATTAATCAACTCTTCTTATCCTCATTATCTTCTCATCATATTTTATGTTACTTATTATATTAAATCACTTAGTCCCTATTAACTAAGAGATTTTCCTCAGGCACTTAGTAATGCGAAGCCTTTCTTCAGAGGACTATCTACTGTGTGAGGTGACTGGGGGAAGGAGTGGTCTTCATTTAAATACATTATTACGAAGCTTCAATTATTGCTATATCTTAATGTTTATTTATCTAATCACTTTACAGTCTTGCTACTGCCCATTAATTAGCAATTAATACCTAGAAAACAACACGTTAAATATACAACCTAGTAAGCATATTTTTAAAGGTAAAAATGAGCTTTCTTTGGCTAAAAAAACATAACAAACATTTAGGGGACTTTCTGCGACATTTTGACTAGAATCTGGCAAAACAGAGCCAAGATTTTTCATACTGGAAATTATAATTAGATGCTAATTACATTCCTCTAATTACATCTGAGTAGGCACCCAAGAATGATTCATGTTTAATAATTCTACAGACATCTTCTCAGTGACACATTTTTCCAGACTCTTTGTACGCCATGGTCATTGTCACTAATGTGCATAGTTGTCTGGAACATGAGCCATTATAATTAATAATGAGACTACATTTTTTAGTAAGTTGGCTAAAATACTCACAAATGGGCTCATCTTTTTTGTGTGTTTTCTAATAATAGCAAATAAACAAGCAGGAACAAAATCTTTGTGCATTTTTATGTTGACTTTTAGAGCTAACTGTTGTATAGAATATGAGATGAACCTACAGCCACACTGACCAGTTAAAGAAGTAGAGGAATTTTAGCTGTTCTATATAGTTCTGAAAGTGCTACTGAAGTTTTCTTATATATATATTTTATTTTCAAGTTTAAAGCATCCGTGTGCCTCACATTTGTTAATTTATTTGGTATGTATTGAGAAATCCAAATGAACAAATCGTATTGCCCTATGCTGTGATCCTTACTAAGTCTGTACTGAGATGAACTCCCATTGCCTTCAATTAGATTTTCCTAGAGCAGTGGTCAGCAACCCAAAAGATAAGAGCCATTTTAAAAAATTCCTTCAATGGCCAAATGTTTTGAGAGCCATAATGGGTATAGCCTCATGGTGGAGGGTGGGGGCAGCTGGGCCAGGGCATCTGCCATAGGGCTCCCTGACAGGGTGGGAAGCCTGAGCCAGAAGGGGCCCTCTAGCCACCTGCAGGGTCCCCCGGGGGCAAGAGGGTGGAGGGAGGGCTGGAGCTTCGAGCCACACGGGGACATCTAAAAAGCCACATGTGGTTCTGGAACCACAGGTTGCAGAGCCTTGTCCTAGAGTAGAGACTCATTGTATATTTATTATTAAACTACGAGGGGAGGGGGGGAGAAGGGGAGAGTTGTGTACCAGAAGGTATTCTGCCTCAGAAAGAACACTTTCCAGAGTTATCAAACAAGCAAAGACAGAAACTCCACAGCTTACAACCCTTTCTGGGGTGCAATGCATTATTTTTATATGGTAGCTTAGCTCTTTTGGACATGACATAATAATGATAGGTGGAGTTATAACCCCTTCACCGGTTATCTCCAGTCTTTAGGAAGCCAGGAGCTACCAAAGGAGGAGAGAGGAAGCAGCCACTGCAGTTCTGCCTGTCTTTCTGCAGGATTTTTAGAAGTACAGTTTTGAACAGCATCTTGAAATGTATTAAACTATTGTGTCCTTAATGTTTAGGAATTTTACAGCTACAATGGGCCCAGAGAGTAAACTGATGAGCCATTAAGGACACAGTGGGCCCATATCACCTGGGACATTCCTTAACATTAAGGAGACAATGGTTTGATACACCCGCCTCTCTCAGACATTTCCATAAAATCACACAAGTTAAAGTATAGCTAGAACACCAAATTCCTATCTAAACTAACTTCTAATCCAAATAGAATTCCTAGACATAAACTATATAATCATTCCCAGCAAATTACTACCTTTCTATTGATACCAAACATGACATAGCTCCTATGGATTATAGAGCATTTAGGATATATGAATAGAAAATAATATCATAAATGCTTCCCTAAATCCAGACAGCATCACACATGTATCACACATGTGCCCTTTGGGGGGCACGCCAGGCTCCCCCCAGTGCCCTCCCCGGCAGGGAGGGCATTACTGTAGTCCTGGGGTAGCCCTAAGTCGACTTAGGGCTACCCCACCTCTACACAGGTTTAATTCGACTTTTTAAAGTCGAATTAAGCCTTAGGTAGAGTAAAAAGCAGGTTTAATAAAGTTGACTTAATTTTCCTTAAGTCGACTTTATTTTCCTTAAGTTGACTTAAGCAAAGTGTAGTGTAGACGCAGGGTAAATTAAATCGACTTAAGCAAGCTTAAGTCGACTTAATTTACCAGTGTAGACGCAGCCGAAGATATTAGTGTATCTACCGAAAAATCAGAAGGAGGGCTAAGCATATAGAGCTAGGAAGGAAGGGTTCAATTAAAGTTAGAAAACTTTTACTTTAAATATTTGTGTTTACTTAGGTGCAGTTCAATAACGTTGGACAAGAGTCTACAATTGTTGTAAGGGAGAAGCTAAAATGAGATGTTTCAATTACAGAACAGTTATAAATGCTTTCTGATAAATGTGAAAATGTTTTCCTTATTTGTATAAAAGACAGACTCATCAGAACTAAATATCAGTATCTGGACTATGTAATTTGTTGCAATGGGACTGAATATTCTTCTTATTGCTCTAGCTGGACCTAACATGTTGCATATTTGAGTCGGTGAACAGAGCTGATTAGTGCCAGTTCATTTGTTTGTGTTGCAAATTTTGGTTTTGTTTCGTTTTGTTTTTTACTTTACACTTAAGGAATCTCCCAAACTGAATTTGTATCTTGCTGGAAAAGGAAAATTCAAAAGATGTAACATTACATCAATTCTTTCTTTACGGTGGGCCTGATTCTGTGAAAAATGAATGCTCACATCTCCCTTCCAATGAAGTCAATGGAAACTGAGAACCTTAGCACCTCCTAAAATCAAGCATTATATCATTACAATATAAGGTGGACGGATTACTTCAATGATGAGTATACGATGTTGCTGATTTGGAGATAACTTATTTAACCATCAACAAGAAATAAAGAATTAACAACGTGCTAAAGCTACTATAGCTTTTATTCTCTATTTCATTCTTTGCATCTGGTTCTTGTCTTTGTGAGCCAGAGCTAGTAAGATTTAACAGAAATGCATTACTGTGTAGTTTCCTTGATCATAAGTGGCAATTTTAAACTTCCTAGTGAAGTTCAGGAGGGCCTGACCCAAATCCCTTGGAAGTTGAAGGAAAAACATCTCACTGACTTCAGTAGGCTTTGTATCATATTGATAGTGCAAGACAATAGAATTTCATAAATGGCCATTTGGGTGCCGTGTAGTGGTACATTAATATGAGATTTTATGAGCCAAAACTCCAGGTAGAGACTTGGATAACCAGTGTCATAGAATACATAATTTCCAGTTCTGCATATTAAACTGTAACACACATTTGCATTAGATTTAAAATAAAAATGTGTATGTTAGGGTGGTATTTTCTCCTTGACATAGCGGAATGAAGGCTTTCCTGTCAAGGGTGGTTGTAACTGACTGTTCTTAGTTCAAATCAAGCATGTGTATCCTCTGGGCTGAAGACCAAATTTATTACAGACTGCCTGGGACTGTATAAATTTCCACTATGCATTAGACAAGTTAATAGTTTGTCATCTTTGTTAATTGTTTCACCTTAATCCTGCTAAATTTAACTTTCTAAAATCATAGTAGTGTATTCTAAATATTTTATTCACTATTTATACCAAGATTATAACACAATACAGTAATACATCCTAAAATAATTAGTTATGGGTCTAAGCCTCCAACTCTTATTCAAGGACATGTCTTATTTAAGTCAATGATGCCACTCACATGAGTCAGGATTGGCAAGACCCAGCCACAGGTGAAGAACTAAAATTTGAAAACTGGACTTCTCTTACTGATAAATTCAATTCTTAATTAATTCTCTATATATCCAATTAATTCTCTATTGATCCAAAACTTGCATGCTTTAACATTTAGTTTTTAAATCTATAATGAGGTATCTATCAAATCATTGGTGCATAAAATGGTAATTTAGGTTCTTGGACTCAGGTTTTAAAATAATATTTAATATAAAAAGGCTACAGTACTGCAAGCCCAAAAATGCTTAGATTCTGGTTGTTCATTTATTCACAAAATTCATCTAATCTGCACAACTTGAATACTGATTCAGATGTTCTTCGGTCCTGATAAGAAAGCAAACATTCAAGAGTACAGCAAAACATACCAGGGAAAACTTCCTACATCTCAGAAAAAAATAGTCACTGTCAAGGCTGGAAAAACACTATAATTTTGGTCAGGATTCAGTAAAGCACTTAAACACATGTTTAAGACCAATTCCATGTTTAAGTGCTTTGCTCAATCTAGAACTTTAAATGTACAGTGATGTCTTAATGAGTTGATGCCACCCAAGAAATCAGTTACACAAGAAAACAAGTGTCCATTCACTCCCAGCTCATTTTTCCTGAGCTCTTAACCTTTTTTACAAAGTAGTACAGAAACATACTGAGCCAAATCCCCTGCTGGAGTAAAATGTCATAGCTCCACTGACTTTAACGGAACTATAAAGATTTATGCTGGTTGAGGACATGGCCCACTGTGATTTATTCTGGCAAAGAACAGTTTCTCCAGATTTTGGCAGTAAAAATGTCCTGTAATCACCAGTTACTAAATCTCTAGCTGTACTGAAAACGTGCTCTGAAGATACATTTGTAGTCCTATAACTTAGATAATTCAAAACCAACTTTACTAGTAATTCATAACTCTCTGACCTCTGTCTGTCCAGTAAATGAAAGGTTTATCATTAATGTATGGAAATGTATGTATGGTAATACAGATCAATATGCTTCACTATTAGTGTTATTTATTATTTTTAGCGCTAGTCAAAAAAGGGATCTATATATTCTGTTATAAGGAAACTTGCAATTTATGCTGCTGAAGTATTCAGACATATGGTGATTGAGAAGTACATTTGTTAGTAGAGTGGACTAGTCAGCTATACGGGAGGACCTGGAAAATATGCCTATCCCAACAGTGTAATTAAATATCTGGAGTTCCTGCTTTAGGAAAACTTTGTAACTATCAACAACCAGGGTTGGGTCAGAATCCCTGAGGGAATTAGAAAGCTCACACAGGGTTTACCCTGTTACTGCTGCATACAAACATACTGAAATCTGCAACTTCACTCCACCACATACCTGGCACAATTCTGGGGAATAATTGACACCACACTTATACTTTGGAGAAATGATTTTGTGACCCACACCCTCATGGATGTCCTCTAAGTGAAATAGAAGATGTGGAAATAGAATACCATTTTCCAAACATACACACTCTGTTCACAGTTTACAGGAAGTACCACAGACCCTGAAGAAGTGATTACAGAGTTGCAAATTTCTTATTATAGAAAGGAAAAGAAGAATGACTCAAACGCTGGTGACTTATCATTTTTATATTACTTCTTACCACAGAAATCTCTCCCATTACTGCAATGACAAACTTTTAATTTGAGTCAGACATTTACCAAGCTCAGGGGAAGCTTCTGCCTCCAGCAGATCTCTGCAGGCTTGGCAGCAGGCTATGCCCCAGGGACAGGGGGACCATACAGCTCTTCTGAGTAGGGACCAAGAATTTGCTGTTGATCCTAATCCACAGTCTGTGCTAGGGCTGGTTTGATTAAAAGAGTCACTTCATGCTCCTCAGTGGAGCCTGCTGCGGGCTGCCATCAGCCCCCATGCAGTACTCAGGTATCAAGAGGACTCCATCCCAGCTGACCATCCATCCTGATGCGAGCTTGGCTCCATGCTGCATGAAGTACCCAGGACTTGGTCAAAGTCATCATAAAATGGGCACGTCACTGGCAAGTTGCCTGAGGTGAGGTTCTTGTTCCTGGTCTTCAACCTTTTAATTTGTTCCCTGTGCTGATCACATATCTGCAGAACTGCTCATTTTTTCTCTGCTGGTGTATATGCCCATTCTTGGTGCTTTTGCTGAAGTCCATAGTTTTACTGTTTACTGTCCACCAGAAATTCACCAAACTCTGGTTGTGCTTCCATCACCAGGAAGCAGCTCACTTTACAAAAGGTTTCATCAGTTCATTCTCCACTGCAAAACCCAGGAGGCTCTCTGATAGTGTGCTTGCAGACCACTGACTGAAAATAATGGGTCAATGCTGACCCGAACAATTTGTAAAAAAAGGTTGGCTTCAATCTTCAATAGAGTGGATGGCAGATCATTCAGATAGAGAGGACTAAGGAAGTTGCTCCATAGAATTGTGGGTCATTTCTAGATGATTTCTGGGACTCGAGTCAAATGGGACTACATCTGCACTGCGAAGCTATAGGGCTCAGATCCTGAGTCCTGGCTTGACTCATGTGTGGACCCTCCAACCTTACAGGGTCCTGGGAGCCTCGATCTGAGCTCTAGGTTAATGCAACTGCAGTGTAGAAGCAAAGGGAGGTAGGTTTGAGCTTGGACTCAAGCACTGGCTTACTTTGCAATGTAGATATAACATAAACTCACATTCTGACTCAGGATTCAGCCAAAGCCCTCCTTCCATCCAAACTCAAATCAGTCTGACTTGAGTAAAAAAGTACTCAGGACGTATGTTCTCGGATGCTGCTGGAGGAGGGAGCCTGAGTCCTGCTATGATTTGGGTCAAAGCCCTGTCATTTTGCAATGTGCACCCAGGTCAAGCCATAGATCTGAGACAGAAGGGTTTAGTCGTGTGGTATGGACGCCTTGGCATGGCTGTGAGATCCAGCACTTGTAAATAGGTTTATAATGCAGTGTAGACACTCAATCATAGGTTTGGAAACACAAGTCCACATACTTGGGTCCCACAAACCCAGAGTTAGTGTGCAGTGTAGACATGCCCAAAGGCTCCCACACTGTGGGCTGTCATTCTGTGGGGATCCTCAAGGAGTTGGACAGAGTGTCCATGTTATGTTAGACAACAGAGTCTTGCGGCACTTTTAAAGACTAACAGATTTATTAATCGAGTGCCGCAAGACTCTGTTGTCTTTCTACAATAGACTAACACGGCTACCCCTTTGGAATTTGACTACATGTTATGTTAGTTATCTCTTTGGCCTTAGTGCTAATCTCAGTGCAGCTTTCCAGTTTTAAAAACATGCCTCTTGGCTCCACTGGATTTCAGAATATCCTGTGAGTTTAGGAAGTAGAACTTGATCTTCTTTCAACATGGAGAAGCTTCTGTGCCTAAAAGAAATATTTCTATGAACCTCAGCAAGCTGAATTTTATTGAGTTACCAATCCCCTATGTGGAGATAATCAAAACAAGGTAGAATTTGGCCTTCTAGCTAGATTTAGTTACATATAGATTTATTCTATTTCTAGGCCAGCCACTAGACAGAAACATCATTTCAAGTACTTGACCAGGTCAAGTGGCCGAATCTGAATCCAGTAGGGATTAGTACTACATATACACACTAACCTACTGACTACACTTGGAAATTAAATCAGCTTTCAAGTACTACTCACCAGCTGCAAATCAGCAATGAACTCTTTGTCACTGCTGTTCTTCTACAGAGAGGAAGATTTAAGATACCAGCTGCCGTTCTATAATTTTAAAGTAGACCATTAAATTAAACTAATGATTCTATGCAAAGCTACAGAGACTACCAATACTTACCAATTGCATCCCACATTTTATTTATTTAGGAATCTGGTTCACCGAGCTATGCTGTTATACATTTTTTATGCCACTAATTTAACATTAAGTACTGCTAGAGTCAACAGAATCAGATCTCTAACATTGCATTTCTGCCAAGAACTGTCCTCGTGTTCAGTAACAGACGATACTCTGGTATCCGTATAAAGCATTTCTTTGTCAGACTTGATCATTCTCAACTTCATTGCCATGATAGTAAATCCATTAGTTCCCTGTGAATTGCAATGAATGCAGATTTTGTTTGTTTGTTTTGTTTTAAATATTCCAGTCTGGCATATTTTGCAGATATTGCAGAAGAAGCCATGATTCTACTTCAGGCATGTATGCCTTCCTTGTTCATCTTTGCCATATCATCACATCTATAGGATAAGCTGCTTGGAACAGGTATTGTATCCTTTATTCTAAGTGCCATGTCCACAAAGAACATAATATGTAAATCTTAAATAATAATTCTAAACATTCCACTTTCCTGATGCCCTCTCATGATGCAACACTCTTCTTCTCTTTGATTGATCCCTTCAATTTATTTGTGCCTATATTAAACACCATATTTCAGATGACCAAGATCTCTCTCATTCTATGCTTCTAAAACCTGTGTCACATTCTCTATAAGAATCTCACCATAAAATGTCCCTTTCTCTTTAATTTAGATCTGTTACTCCTTCTCAAGCATTCTGGATCTGAAAGGTGCTATATACATTTTCTTTAAAAGTATTAAATTGTTAGGGACAGAACAGCATATGCTCAAAAAATGAGATGGATTGCATGGTCTTAGTCATAATGTAGGCACATACAGTTGGTGTGCAAACTCTAGAAGTCAGCAGTTAATGTTCTCGGAGAATTTTTAGAATAAGTAAAGCCTATACTTATTTACCTTTGTATAAACAAAATGATGCTCTTTTAAAATATTTCGGAAAGTACATGGAGTGTGTGACCGGGGGCCTCCTGGGATACCCTCCTGGATGTGCAAAAATCAGGGCAAGCTGAAAAACCAGGAGCCAAACTCCCCAAACACTGATGGGTGGTACTTAAACCAGTCTCCCTATCAGACACAACCAGGCTTCTGGTTCCCCACACTGGGTACCAAGAAATCTGCCCAAAATAGAAACAGTTCATTTTATTGCACTCCAGCTCCTCTAGCTCCCATTAGCCTCACGGTCCCTTAAAGAAATAGGTTCTCCTGACCCCAAAGGGCCAGCCACATCACACAGAAAAAGATAGGTTTGGATCTAACCCAAAATACCAGACTGATAGCCAATCCTTTAGTAACTACAACTAAAGGTTTAATATAAAAAGAAAAGAAACAAAATATGAGAGATGTTAAAGGGTCAGAGTTGTTTACAGCTACACTGTTTAACGTCCCCCCTCGGGGTGTTATTCATCGAGGGGTGCGGGCGGACGATGGGTTCTTTGTCCACCGGGATAATAGCCCTGCCTTGGTCTGATGGAGAGGAGGCAGCACTGACAGGTACATCAGTGGTCAGGGGAACCAGATTATAAAGGGTTGAACCAATCCAGCCGATAACCCAGGTGATCATTACAGGAACTAAATACTGTTCCCATAGGGGAAGGAATAAGAGGGGTAGAGGGGTACTAGGGATTAACAATACCAGGGAAAATAACAATGGAATCAGGAGAGTTATAAGCATAAGATGTTTATTGCAGATCATCATGAGTACAATAAGACTTATGCACTTCTTTTCTGTTTGTTTGTGCACTCTTTTTAACTGTTATATACTTGCAAGATTTAATGCTTTACTGTTATGCTATAATGCTGTTGTGCTGCAGCAGGCCTTAAAAATGAAAGTAAATGTGCATTATTGGATATTTAATTGCTAAAGCTACTCTTATTACACTGCGATTGCCCCTACCTTTAAAGGGGATTGCAGTCTATCCACCTGTACTCCCAGGCAGGGGTGCTAACCTACTTGTTCCCTAACCTTATACCTATTCCCCCGTACCCTCGGGGACCAGGGTGCTAAACTACTTCTGTCCTTACACCAGGACTCGGGGTGCTAAATACTTCAGTTACTATTTCAGTTACTTATGTCTTGTATACCTGTAGCTACCTTTGAACCAGTGTTCACCGAGGCCTATTTGTAATTTCTTAATACTCATCGAACTCCTTACCGACGTGTCAGTTTCGCCACCTTCGGGGATCGGGTACTGACCTTTCTCTGATGAGCTCGGGCCTACGTGCCAGTCCAGTCACCTTTAAGACCAGGACCTGACCTTTCTCTGGCTTTGGCTATGGACAGACCCCACTTGCTATCGTAGCCGGAGCCACGGGGCGTCTTGAATCTGTCCAGCCTACTATCTGATTTGCCTGTCTTTGGGGCTGATATTTATAGGGTTTTTGCCCCCCATGCCCCTCCTGTTTCAGAGGTTCCCACGTTCCTACTTCTTTGCAACATAGCCCCTCGGTTCCCATACGCTCTTGAGGCTTTGCAACATTACCATCAGTTCCCATGCACTTCTGCAGGGAGCTCCTTGCAACATTGTTGAGTATTCAAGGTTGCAGGTGCACGCTATGTGACGTCTGAGTTCTTGGCATAGGTTCATGTGAGCTGTTATGCTAAGGCCTTTGAAAACTGGTTCAGGCTTGGGCCTATACTAAAAAACCATTATGACTATAAAATCAAAAATATAACTGCCCATTCCTAAACCCACTTTCTACAAGAGTGAATCACATACATACAAATGATTTTAAGTTCATGTAAAGCAGTTTGCAGGCTTGTTCCTCTGGAGTTTGCAGGCTTGTTCCTCTGGTAAACACCCAGCACCCGGGTGGGCCTCAGTCCTTTGTCCAGTCGCAGAGGAATAGTTCCAGAGATTGGTGTTGGCTGTAGACTGGGGACTTGAGACAAGACGAAGTTGGGGCTGCTGCCTTTTATCACCTCTGGCCTTCTCTATGCTGTGCACAGTTCTTTCCAATCAAAATGGAGTTGAGCCAAATGTTTAAGTCCTAGTGGCTCAACAGGTTTCTCCCTGAGCCCATTGTACCTGGGGGTTTCCTTAATGGGTCATTAAGGAAACAATGGCTGTAGACATCCAGTCTGAGGAGTTTCCCAGAATCACACAATTTGGAATACAGATACAGCTAATACATTCATATATTCTAATACAGATATGATACCTACACGTAGACAAAATAATCATTTCTAGCAAGTTACAACCTTCCTATTGATACCAAACAGGACAATTCCTATAGATTATAACAATTATGAGATATTAATACAAAATAATATCATAAATGGTTCCCTAAATCCAGACAGCATCACAGAGTGTTTTCTTTATACATGTGACCTTTCCAACAGTAAATACATGGAGATTTTTCCTTTTTAAAATCTGAATTTAGTGCTTAGGAAAGATGTTAGATTTGCAAAACTAGAGGCTGGCCTGTATCCACAGAGCAGGTAAGATAAGTGGACTTTAATAAACTGAAATCACTGTCTCATCCTGTTTTTCACTCTTGCCAACAGGAATAGCACCTATTACCATTGCTTTTGGTGATGTGACTACTTTGCCACAAGGAACTCGATTAAATGTAATTAGTCCTATTGGTTCTGAATAAAGTTACACAGGTAAATTTACATGCATGATCAGGGCCTAAAGCAACATCAATTTATGTCCTTTGGATCTCTCAACAGACAACAGATCATAATGATTTTTTACCACCAATATTCACCCAATTTAAGCCATAGTCCTAAAGGTGAAAGATTTCTGTGTCCATATTCAAATGTCTAAGAAGCTAGTATGACACTCTGGGATACAATCAGACAAGTGAGGAGCTGTGTTCCCTGTCCTGCAGTCTGAAATCCTCACAATGGTTTGCTGTTGCAGCTTTCAACCTGAGCTCCTCCCGAACAGCCCAGCATGCAGGTCATACCATGAGTGTCTGTATATAGCCATAGCCTCTTAACTCAGGATTGTGTCAGCAAGCACCAGCTACTATCTGGCTTCCAAAAGCCTTGGTTACCAATTGCAGAGTGATGCAAATACACTCCTTGAACTGGATTTAAAAAAAAAACAAACCAAAACAAAACAAAAACAAAAAACACCACTTATTCTGCACTATCCAGCCCTCTCTTGGGTAGTATAAATATATTAGGTCCATTGCCTCCCTAAGGGGATCAGTATACAAGAGTTTGCTACCTTAAATAGAGTTACAGAAACAATTCACAAAACTGGATTAGTTTCAAATAAAGAGTAAAACAGGTTTATTTAGTTACAAAGAGAGAGATTTTTAAGTAAGTACAAGTATTAAGGCATTAAAATCAGAACTGGCTACAAAAGCAATAAAAATAAACTGTGCCAAAACTTAACAAATTAGACTGGGTTCAAGATGAAGTCCTTACCACATGCTTCCTGCAACAGGACTGACCGCATTTCTGATCAGGAATTGCTCCCAAAGGCTATGTCTACACTTGCACTTTTAAGTCGACTTTAACTAAGTTAACTTAGTTAAGTCGACTTAGTGTGTCTACACTTAAAATTAAAGTCGACTTAAAGGGGAACTTACAAAGTCGATCTCGAGCGTCCACACTGGATGCTCTAGGTCGACTTTGTGGGGCTAGGGAAACCTTGGGCGGGTCCACGGTGGTGGGGGGGCACCCCCTGTGTGCAATGGGGCAAAGGGGGACAGGGACCCTGGCTGGACAGAGCCCTGTGTGTGATGCTGTCTGGATTTAGGGAAGCATTTATGATATTATATTCAATGGATATCTCATAAATGCTATAATCCATAGGAACTATGTCATGTTTGGTATCAATAGAAAGGTAGTAGTTTGCTGGCAATGATTATATAGTTTATGTCTAGGAATTCTATTTCGATTAGAAGATAGGAATTTGATGTTATATCTATACTTTAACTTGTGTCATTCTGGAGGAATGTCTTAGACGGGAGGGTGTGAACAACCATTGTCTCCTTAATGTTTAGGAATTTTCCAGGGATAATGGTCCCAGGAAGTATCCTGATGAGTCATTAAAGACATAAAGAATACAACCATTGTGTCCTTAATGGTTCATCAGTTTACTCCCTGGGACCATATCACCTGGCAGATTCCTTAACATTAAGGAGACAATGGTTGTTCACACCCTCCCGTCCAGGACATTCCTCCAGAATGACACAAGTTAAAGTATGCATATAACATCAAATTCCTATCTTCTAATCGAAATAGAATTCCTAGACATAAACTATATAATCATTGCCAGCAAACTACTACCTTGCTATTGATACCAAACATGACATAGTTCCTATGGATTATAGCATTTATGAGATATCCATTGAAAATAATATCATAAATGTTTCCCTAAATCCAGAAAGCATCACACCCTGCCCACATGGCATGCCCTTTGGGGGGCATTCCAGGCTCCCCCTGTGCCCCCCCCGCCTGGCAGGGAGGGTATTGGTGTAGTCCTGGGGTAGCCCTAAGTCGACTTAGAGCCCTAAATCGACTTAGAGCTACCCCAGGGCTACACTGGTTTAATTTGACTTTAAAAAGTCAGATTAAGCCTTAGGTCGATTAGAAAGGTGGTTTAATAAAGTCGACTTTATTTTCATTAAGTCGACTTAAGCAAGCTGCTTAAGTCGACTTAAGGAAACTGTAGTGTAGGCGCAGGGTAAATTAAGTCGACTTAAGCAAGCTTAAGTTGACTTAATTTACAAGTGTAAATTCACAGGCTGTTCATTTTGTCGTCTTAGGTGGAAAAGAGAGAAATAAATAGGGACAAATTACTTGGGGTATTTTTCACCCTCACTTTTGTAGTTTAGTCACCCTTTGAAATTGCATTTTAGTAAGGTTACTGCTACATAAAGTTCATATCTCCTATAAATATAGAGACAGAGTCTCATTGTGGTTTTATGCTGTTTTTTGCTAAAATGAAGATTTGTCTTGTCTTCTTCTTGCTATTTCAAGGCCCTAGTTTACTAATTGTATGTAAACTGAGGTAAACATGCATTCCTTTGTCTGAGACCTGCTTGACTGGTCCTGCTTAAAGAGGTCTATATGGTTTTGAACACATGCTACCAACATCACTCAGGAGGAATTCATAACCTTACATATAATGCCACTACACACATTTCATTATGATATTATTGGCCAGTGTGTCATTAGCTTTAAAATGATACCTCATAAGGCATAGTTTGTACCATGATCATTACAATGGTATGCAGGGTGTGAATTCTGGAATGCATTCAATTACAGCTAAGCAGGCCCTTAACTGGAAAAACAAACAGCTAAGGAGATGAAAAATGAATTGTTTTTATAGTTTCTTTATTAAATCTGGCAGAAAGTAAAGGTAGGAAGGGAGGGAGAGGGTGGACTCTTTAAGGAGCAAATGCCCAAGAAAAGAATTGGAGCCTATCACCAAGAAAGAGAAAGCAATCAATTTAGGATCCTTGATTGTCAAACTGGCATTATTTAGGTGTATGTAATTTTCCACAGACTACAGAAAAAAAATAATTTATTTGCAAATTATCTTCTGATTGCATACTCACATTATCTCTAAAATGTACTTAAATGAACAGACAAATATGTTCTGTAAATGAGGAGAAAGGATGCTACATATGGAGATGCAATGCAATATGAGTTTTCAAAAACCATTCAAGTCATACTATTTTTAAGTAAGTCCTAAAATATTACTTTGAAACTAAAAGCCAAGATGACTTGACAATATCGTTTTTTAACTTCCTTTGAGTCTAACAAAAAGACATAAGCAGTTATATGTCACCACTTATCGGTTTAGAAGAAGCTTATGAGATGCACTGTCAAATTCTTGAATCCCTTGATAAAATTAGCATGGTAATTAGTGCCCTAAGGAAAGATAGGGCCTCTGGATCTGATGACATTCCTGAAGAAGTGTTCAAGTAGGAAGGCACAGCTCATAGGCTATGTCCATACTGGCAATTTAAGTCAACTTAAGGAGGCTTAAGTCGACTTAAATTAAGCCACGTCCACACTAGGCTTTCATTAAGTTGGTTTATAACTACCACTCATTAGGTCGACTTAAGCCTCCCTAGGTTGACCTAAGCCCAATGTGGACGCATGATTCCACTTTGTTAAGTTGACCTAAGGTCAGTTAGGTCGACTTAACAAAGTGGACTAAGTTAACTTAAAGTGTTGCTACTTGTTGACTTTAATAAGGTCAATTTTAAGTCAACTTAAAGTCGACCTTATTAAAGTCGAGTTAACAAAAGTCGACTTAACTTTTCTAGTGTAGACATAGTCATAGACTCATAGGCTATGTCTACACTAGAAAAAGTTAGGTCAACTTTAAGTCAACTTAATAAGGTTGACTTTAAGTCTACTTAATGTTGACCTTATTAAGTCGATTTAACAAAGTGGTTACCCTGAATGGGGATTTAGTAAATCGACCTAATTTACCTTAAGTCAATATAATAAAGTCAATTTAAGGGTTAATCCCTGTCCCCACTGTGCTTAAGTAGACCTAAGGAGTCGACTTAAGGGTTAGGTCGACCTAACCAGTGGTTCTGATTAAGTCAACCTAAGCTTTTATTAAGTTGACTTAAGGAATTTCTTAAGTCAACTTAATGAAAGTCAGGTGTAGACAGGGACTAAGTTAGGTCGACTTAAACCTCCTTAAGTCGACCTAACTTGCAGGTATAAACATAGCCATAGATTTTAAAGTCAAACTGCATGGATTCTTTCTTACTCTATAGTACTAAAATTTTCAAAAATTGCACAGGATTCAGAGATGCCACCTTTGTTAAAGCAAACAAGAAGAAAGAAATTTGAGAATTATGACTGGCAACTACTGCAATATCTTGCTACTCTCCATCACTGGAAAGAGTCTAGTCAGAGTACTTTTTTGATCATCTGTTACTCTATGTCACTGAATGTGTGCTATTAGAGTCATAATGTGATTTCAGGTCAATAAAAGGAACTGCAGACATGATATTTGTAGCCTACCAGGTGCAAGAGAAATGCAGAGAAAACAGAAGACGATCTTTGCATTGTCCTCTTTAGAGGGACAAAAGCATTTGATACTGATTTGGACTTTGGCAACTATTAAATAAGCTTGGTAATCCAGAAAAATCAGTCAAAAATCTGAGGCTATATCATAACAGAATGCTCAGACAAGTCTGTGTTGACGGTGTTCTGTCTGACCCATTTCCTGTCACTAATGGTATTTAAGCAGGGCTGTGTAATTTGATCAATCCTGTTCAATCTGTTCTGTGCCGAAATTCTTGATGATGCTACAAGAGATCTCAAAACCAGTATCAGGATATATTTGCATTATTCTGGGAAATTATACAACTTGACCTGGCTGTATTTTAAAGAAACCCTCTTGGAGGCAGAGGAAGATACCATTCCGATGTGCAGAAAGAACAGCAAACGTGGAAGGCGCCCAGAATGGCTTAGCAAAGAACTCTGCAGTGAGGTGAATCATAAAAGGGAAGCTTACAAGAAGTGGAAGCTTGGACAGATGACAAGGGAGGCATATAAAGATATTGTTCGGGGTTGCAGGGATAAAATCAGAAAAGCCAAAGGGCAATTGGTGTTGCAGCTAGCAAGGGATGTGAAGGATAACAGAAAGGGGTTCTACAAGTATGTCAGTAACAAGAAAAAGTTCAGGGATGGTGTGGGTCCCTTCATGAATGAGGCAGGTATCCTCATGGTGGATGATGCAGAAAAGGCTGAAGTACTCAATGGTTTTTTTACTTCAGTCTTCACAGGGAGGGCCAGCTCCCGGGCTACTATACTGGATAATGCAGAATGGAGAGAAGAAGAGCGGCCCTCAGTGATGGAAGGTCAGGTTAGGGACTAATTAAAGAAGTTGGATGCACACAAGTCTATGGGGCCGGATGGACTGCATCCGAGGGTGCTGAGGGAGTTGGCCGAAGTTATTGCAGAGCTGCTGGCTATTATCTTTGAAAACTCATGGTGAATGGGGGAGGTCCCGGAGGATTGAAAAAGGAAAATATAGTATCTATCTTCAAGAAAGGGAAAAAGGAGGATCTGGGGAACTACCGACCGATCAATCACCTCAATCCCTGGAAAAGTCATGGGGCAGGTCCTCAAAGAATCTATCCTGAAACACGTGGAGGAAAATACAGTGATCAGGAACAGTCAGCATGGATTCACCAAGGACGAATCATGCCTGACCAACCTGATTGCCTTCTATGATGAGATGACTGGATTTGTGGATGCGGGAAGAGCCGTTGACATGGTATACCTCTACTTTAGCAAGGCTTTTGATATGGTTTCCCACAGCATTCTTGTCAGCAAGTTCAGGAAGTATGGATTGGATGAGCGGACCGTACTAGATCAATGGGCTCAGTGGGCAGGAATCAATGGCTCAATGTCTAGTTGGCAACCGGTAATGAGTGGAATGCCCTAGGGGTCGGTCCTGGGGCCAGTTCTGTTCAACATCTTCTTTAATGATCTCGATGATGGGATAGATTGCATGCTTAGTAAGTTCGCATATGACACCAAGCTGGGGGGAATGGTAGACATGCTGAAGGGCAGGGACAGGATTCAGGGAGCCTTAGACAAATTGGAACACTGGGCCAAAAAAAATCTCATGAGGTTTTACAATGATAAGTGCAAAGTCCTGTACTTAGGACGGAAAAATCTCATGCACTGCTACAGGCTGGGGACCGATCGGCTAAGTAGCAGCACTGTAGCACTGGGGGTTATGGTGGATGGGAAATTGGATATGAGCCAACAGTGTGCTCTTGTTGCCAAAAAGGCCAATGGCATATTGGGCTGCATCTGTAGGAGTGTTGCCAGCAGATTGAGGGATGTGATTATTCCCTTCTATTCAGCACTGGTGAGGCCGCATCTGGAATACTGTGTCCAGTTTTGGGCTCCCCACTACAGAAAGAATGTGGACAAATTAGAAAGAGTCCAGCGGAGGGCAACAAAAATGATTAGGGGGCTGGGGAACATGACTTACAAGGAGAGACTGAAGGAACTAGGCTTATTTAGTCTACAGAAGAGAAAACTAAGGAGGCAACTACTTGAAGGGGTGCTCCAAAGAGGAGGGAACTAGGCTGTTCTCGATGGTAACAGAGGACAGAACAAGGAGCAATGGTTTCAAATTACAGCTGGGGAGGTCGAGGTTGGATATTAGGAAAACCTTTCTCACTAGGAGGGTGGTGAAGCATTGGAATGGGTTACCTAGGGAGGTGGAGGAATCTCCATCTTTGGAGATATTTAAGGTCTGGTTAGATAAAATCCTGGCTGGTATGATTTAGTGGGAGTGGTCCTGCTTTTAGCAAGGGTTTGGACTAGATGACCTCATGAGGTCCCTTCCAGTCCTATGATTCTATGAAATCTTCCACAAAGGTTTTGGAAACAATTGTTTGTGAGCTGCTGTCAGACTGAGAGGCACATAGTTAAGAAGAAATACAATTGATTATGGACAAATTTTCAGGGTCTGCAAAAAAGTATAGGCTGACAATCAATCTGAAAAAGTCAGAAGTCATGTATCAACTTGCACCAGGGAAACCCTACATTAAACCTAAAGTCACTATCAGCATCACACAGCTGAATGTTGTTACAGATGTCTGTTATCTCGGCAGCATATTGTCAAGATGCTGACATCTCACATCAACAGAGCCATTTCATCATGTGACAGACTATCAGGCAGTGTCTGACAGTAACATGGTACTAAGTTTCAAATAAAGTTAAAAGTTTATAAAGTGGTCATGATATTCAATTTGTTGTATGGGTGGAAAATCTGGACCTGGTACAGGCATTACATCAAGCTTCTAAATAATTTCCATTTATGACATCCACATGCCATATTCTATGTTAAATGGCAGTATTAAGTTACCGGTGAGGTTCCGGAATGTAGCAACTCAACAGGGATTGAATCCATGCTCATCCCATCATAGTTAAACTAGGCTGGTCATGAGCTGTGGATGGAGGACACCAGAATGCCACAGCAGTTTCTGTACAGCGAACTGAAGTTGGATAACTGCACATGAGGTGGTCAGCAGAAAAGCTCCCAGGACACACTGAAGTATCACCTGAAGCAGATTAATCTTGACATTGACAGCTGGGAGTCATCAGCAACCAGTAGATCTCACGGGCGAGCAGTAATCAATGATGGGGTTACTCAATTCAAGATTAATCGCCATATAGAATTTGAGGCAAAGAGGCAGAGTCATAAACAGTGGCAGATTCAGTGGGCACAGACTGTAATTCATTCTTCAGTATTGGGCTACATATGCATTAGTGCTGAAGGGATTTTCACTCTTCATTGGCTTTTTTGAGCCACAGTCGTGCTCACAAGATATAATACTGTTTTCAGCTTCATCTTTGATCATGAAGAATAACAACAAAATGTTGCAAGCTTGAACCTGCAGACTTCTAGCTGCAGCAGAAATCAAAAGCCACTGCTCTTAAATCAATCACTGGGGACATTGCTATAATACTCCCATTTTACTAGTGCCTTTCTATGTATAGACAAAGCCTTGTAACACTATTCTGAAGAGTAACAAGATTGCTGGATGTTCTAAAATGTTTTTGTGTAATATAGTTTTTTCAATATCAAATGATGTAATAAATAGTAATAGCTTTAGCCTTACAAAGAAAGACCATAAGAGCCAAATTCTATTCTGATTTTAAATTTGCACAACTTCTCTGGCTTCAATGGGGCGCTTTCAATTTATATCAGTTTATAATTTGGCTCTATACATTCATAATCATCAACACAACTAGCATACACGGTGTATATGTTTTTCCTTATAAGCAATTGCGTATTACATAACCACTTGCCTAAGGTGATTTTTATTGAACATAAAACTGCAAAATACTCAGCTAAATTTGAAAAAATTGATATTCCATTCCAGATTGGCAGATGAATAGTCTGGTACCCAGCATATTCCTCCCAGGAAGTTTGGTCCAGTGCAAAGATGATACAATACTGATAACTAATGGTTCAGGTTCAGGGCACAAATACCAAGTAGAGCATTACAAGAAGAACATGTTAAGTTATTCATCCATCCTTCCCAGAAATAGATATTTGGAATCAGCATGTATGTCCAAAAACTTTTCTTCGTTCAGCTCCTTAACAGAAATATTTGCAGAAAGACCTATTCACAGATTATTTAAAAGAAAAAAAAAGGAGAGGTTATGATGGTGGAGGTAAAATAAAGCAAAATAATAACATAAATTAGAATAATCATCCTTCAGCATCGGAAGGGGTTTACATTCTTATGGATCTTCCTAATGTGAATCATTCATATGTGCTTCTGAATAAAACTTGCCCAAATACTAAGTGTGTGGGTTCAAATTGCTGTCAGGTCACCAAGGTAAATCTGAAGTAATTTA
Organism: Pelusios castaneus; assembly: GCA_007922175.1. NCBI lineage: Eukaryota > Metazoa > Chordata > Testudines > Pelomedusidae > Pelusios > Pelusios castaneus. The sequence continues at coordinate 11,334,486 of ML685802.1, read as the reverse complement.
GTAACTTCAATTGGATTTACTCCAATTACTCACTGGAGTTACTCCTTATTGCCATGTGTATACAGTACCTGAGAGAAAAATTTGCAGTATGCACTATGGCTACGGCTATACTAGGAAAAGTTGGGGTGACTTTGTTAAGTCGACCTTATTAAATTGACTTAACAAAGTGGTTACCCTTAACCAGGACTTAGTAGGTCAACCTAACTTCCCTTAGGTTGACCTAAGAAAGTGGACATATGCATCCACACTGGCCTTAGGTCGACCTAAGGAAGGGTTAGGTCGACCTAAGCAGGGTTAGTTGGAATACCCTGTGGTTCTTATTAAGTCGACCTAAACTTTCATTAGGTTGACTGAAGGATTTTCTTAAGCCTAATGAAAGCCTAGTGTGGACAGGGCTTGTTAGGTCTACTTAAGCCTCCTTAAGTCGACCTAACTTGCAAGTGTAGACATAGCCAATAAGGTTCGGGTCAGTTTCATAAGGAAGGAAAGGTACAAGGGGCCTTTTCCCTCTTATTTATGTAGAAGACTCTGATATTTATAATCCACACTAGCACCTAGATGGGTACTGTGTATTTCAAAGGTAGCAAGGTGAAAACAGGGCCATGGCCTAACCTCCCTATGCATTGACCATGGTAGCTGGCCAAGAAAAAAAAGGATGTTTGCTGCACCATCCTAAGGGATCCATCCAGTCACTCATGAGGTTGGTGTAACAGTTAAATAGGTTTTAGTTAAACAGGTTATTTCCTAAGCCTAGACTGCAGTATTATGAAACAGATAATTTCAGGATTTGTCCTTTGAGCTATATCACTTTTTCATGTATCATTATTCTTAGATACACTCAGACATAAATCCATAATTTTTTCTTTGTTGTTATTTAATATCTATTTTAACAGCAGGCAGTGTAATTTATACTGATTGAGTGAACACAATTGACCAAAGTGATTAAGGACAATGAAAGGAGTTAACTTATATTTGAATACAACTTTCAGATGTTTCAATTTTATTCACCAACACCTAGCAGAGAAAAATATCCGTTTCCTGAGAAATTGTTACTAACATAGGGTTTTCTCAGATATGTCTGGGGGAATCCTTCTCTCACTAAAGCCAATCGCAATTTTGCCATTAGTTTGATTGAAGGAGGAGTGAGCCCATCTGTTATGATGATGATTTCCATCTTTTATATTTAGTTAGTTAGTTAGTTGGTATTTCTGTCAGCACTCAAAAGGATGATGGGGATCTCCCAAATACATACACACACAGCTGCTGCTGTGCTAGACCAGGTACACTACTACTTTTAGCTAGGTCAAATGAAAGCTAATGTGAGTATACATATGTGAGCTAGAAATCACACCTCCAGTCTGCAGTGTAGAGGTAGCCATAACATGTGTGATAGAAGTGTTTAATGGCTTTTAATTACTACATCGATGGCCATATACTCTATTTATCCATAGAGACAGCATGAGGAAAAATTTGGAGGCAGAGAAACCAAACAATCAGGATTACATAAAAACTGTGTTCAGGATTTTGGCTATGGGCTAATCAGAAAATTTCAGTGTGTGAAGTTTTGGGTATAAAGTTTATAATACGAACACTGCAATTATTCTTGTTGGGTAACCTTACATTATGTGAAAATGAAATTAAGGGTGTACATGTGCTTCTGGTATAGAACAGTCCAGTTTTTTTTTTTTTTAACAAAATATGACCTAATTGAAATTATGGTTTTTTTCCAAGATCTTATATTATACTGACACAGGCTAGTGCTGAAGTTAAGGGTCTGTCATCCTTGGCATTATAAATGTTGATATTTAGGAGTTTATAACTCAGCTGTAAAATTTTTCCTTCAGGCTCAAATTTGACAGTGAGGGCTATAAACCAGGACTGAATCCTCCCCTACCCTCCACACCACTCAAAAAATAAACATTAAAAAGTGTTGTTTGGATTAAATATTGGATAAGATATCTGAGTGACCAAAACATAAACCTTAAGTACTTTCTGAGCTTTCTTATTCCTCACTGTATATCTCAAGAACACCTTTTATCACTTCATTTTATGTATTTTTTTTGTAGTTGAATTTAATGCTCATGAAAGGTGCCAAAATGACAGCCTTCAAGACTGAAATCCTGTGTTTTTTTACAGAACTACCCAGTAAAATTTTGAGCTTTCCCTGTCAATCTGTCTTACATCTCTGCTCTAAAGTGCAGAAAGTCTATGGCCCCAGTTCAGCAAAGCACTTTATCACATGCTTATTTTTAAGCATATGAATATTCCTACTCATTTTACTGGGACGATTCATGTACTTAAATTTAAGCATATTTTAAATGGTTTGCTTGAGTATGGCCTCAATCCTGCAGAAGGAGCTGAGCAGGAGAAACTTGCACATGTGAATTCCCATTGAAGAACTCACTATCAGGAACACTCAAATTAAATAAAATGGAATAAGGAGACTACAAGTAGAAAGGGTTTATATGGGGGAATGAAAGTCAAGTGTTAAACAATGTCAGAGAGCTGCTTGGTTTAAATTTAAATTATTATTAGAGTTACTTGTTTTCACATAGGAATTAAAATGATTAGTGATTTCACTGGAGTGAAGATAGTGAGCAAAGGGAAAAGCTAGTTTGCAGGCAAGGAAATTGGACGTGATGATATGAGGGAAGGGAGGGGGAGTGAAAAGAAGTGGATCCAATAAAATTGGCCTTATATGAGAGTACTGTGATACTGTGTATGCATGTTTGTGTTGTTGCTAATATAATTTTAAATAATTTGCAATTATTTTTCATGGTCTAAAAGAGGTTTTGTGTAAATTGTGGCATTGATTACATGATGTGATGCGGTATTTGTAACAGAAGTCCAGCATATCTCATCCTGAGCTTTGCTCTTTGTAAAAACTGCTCACATACCAAATAAAGCAGATAAAGCAGTTTTTAACTATGCAGTCATATTCTCATTCTTTCTGTTTCTCTATACAAACACATGCACATACACATGGTTACACATGTCGTTTAGACTGCTTTTTAAAATTATTGATGACTATCTAAGAGTCGCTTTACTTGTTAAATTTATTTTTCCATATTATGCAAACTATTTTTTTTTCAAAAATACTTTGAAGGATGAAAGAAAAATAAAATCTTCAAAATATATTTGCATAATATTATGCACATGAATTTAACTGAGAAGCAAGGAAATCAAGTATTAAGACTAAGTGTTGAACCCTATTTCACCTCATTATGACTAAGTATTATATAAATCCCTCATTATCTTCAAGTTACAATGGGGTGAGTTAAAATAATCTTTCTAATTTACCTTTGAATTTCTTCATTGTGAGTAAAAAACTGTTTAAATAGCTTTTGTGGAGTTTAATTTTATTAGCGGCTAGTCTTTACTTAATGCTAGACATGGGACCAAGAAAGGAAGATTGCATTTAAAATGTTTTTGTAAAGAGGTGGATAAAAATATTGTTGGATAACTCATGGAGAAAAGAAAACTTTCTATATTTCTACAGAAATATTTTGTCACAAATACACAAAATCCTTTATATTGTTATAGAAATATATGAAGCAAGGAAATTAAAGTTGATAACCTAAGGTAAATTAAATAGTTATTTAAACATGGTCAGTTTAAAATTAATTAATAGACCTTTAAATAATAAATAAATGAAAAAGTGAGCTTCCATTTCTAATTGTCTAACTATGTTTCAGTGTGGGAGACTCTTGCTGATTTATTGGTATAAAAATAAGCATGAGATTATTAAAGTTCTTAATAAGAAAAAAATAATATTTACTGAGTTAGTATAACAAGAGCAATGGGTCAAACCCTAAAGTTCTTACAGACCCATAATTCAGGCACAACTTTCATTAATGTCAGCTGACCAATTAAGGACAGCAGGATTAGCCACAAATAAATTCAGTTTCTTAAAGAAAAAAAAAAAAAGATCTTTCAAAATTTGTTTTTATTGTGATGCAGATTTAAAATGAGACCTTCTGACATTTTTCTTATGAATACATGAGAGACCCATCCCACACAAAGTGATTATCCTGGCCATTAAGATGTACAGCCTGGATATAGAGTGTCTCTGGCTATGTCTACACTTGTAATTTTAAGTCAACTTTAACTAAGTTGACTTAGTGAGTCTACACTTAAAATTAAAGTCAACTCTGGGGGGAATTTACAAAGTCGACCTAGAGCATCCACACTGGATGCCTAGGCCGACTTTGTGGGGCCAAAGGGACCTAGGATAGGTTCACGGGGGTAGGGGGGCACCCCTTGCCCACTGCCAGGGGGCTCAGCCTTTGCCCCATTGTACATAAGTACAATGGGGCAAAGGGGGTCAGGGACCCTGGCAGGGCATAGAGGCAGGGTGGGCAGGGCTCTCTCCTGCCCTGTGGGGGGCATACCAGGCTCCCCCTGTGGCCCCCCAGCAGTGAGGGCATTGGTATAGTCCTGGGGTAGCCCTAAGTCAACTTAGGGCT
>ML685802.1:11317488-11329920 GCA_007922175.1 Pelusios castaneus | reverse complement strand
TCTCTCTGTCTCTCTCTCTCTCTCTCTCTCTCTCTCTCTCTCTCTCCTCCCCACCCCCCCCCCCCCCCCGTGTCTCATTGGAACTGTTCCATTTTGTGTTAATAATTAAATATTGTTGGGTAAATAAGAGAAACTTCCCCTATATCCCTAAAGGAACTCACATAGACAGGCTATCAAGTATTCTAGGGTCTCTCCTTACCCTCAAAGAAATTCCATCCTGAATCTAAGGAAACCTGAGTAAAACAGGTACTTTTTAACTAAATGTTTCATGGAAACGTTTCAGCCAGTTGTGACAGTGAACATGGCTGGCTCCTAGTATATCTATTATGTTAAGTTTGAAATGGGTTGGCTCCTGGTGTATCTATTGTATTAAGATTGAAAGGGGTTATTCAGATAAGCAGCTGTATTTAAATATCACAATATTAATTAAAATAGCTCAAAAGTGAGAAAATGAGAATGGTGAATTATGTTTACTAGTTTGGGATTTTACAAGAAAATGTGAATTGCAGAGAGCTCTTGAAAATTTTAGCATGAGCAAGCCTCTCTCTAAGAAAACTGCATAATATGAAACATATAAAAGGTAATTTATACAGTCACCATGATTCTCCCCTGACTTGCACAAGCATAAATCAGGAGGGACTTCCTTTGCAACAAATGCAGTTACAATATTCCCTCATGAAATCAATGAAAGTTAGAAGGCCCACTGACTGTTTAATAGTCAGTCTAAATAATCTAAAAAACTAAATCTGCATGAAACTTTTGAGTTTTTTTTTTCCCTTGAAAATTCTGTGCCACAAGTGAAAATTATGAAAGGTCATTAATTTTATATATAAAATATTAAGGGACTTTATGAAGTAATGTTTCCCTTTCCCAGGAGATCCCATACAGGTGAGATCAGATCGGGCCCCTGAGCTAAAAATCCCAAATTTAAATCCATCCACCCCCCCCCCCTCAGTATACTCAAACATTATGGCCTAGGATGTGATGCATGTGTGGGATCTAGGTGATAAAGTCTAGGCTTATGAACATAAAGAGGGCTCACCCTTAATAAACCACCCTACAGTTCAAGGTGACGCACAGCAGAACAAGACCACTCCATGTGATGTCAAACAACGGTGTCCCGCTGCCGTTTTAGGGGAGTTGTCATTTATTGCTATATTCTCTACTAATCCCTATGGTTCCCAAGACCTGCTGCCTTTAGCAATTATATTGTTTATGTTAATATTTAAAATATTTGCAACCATTAGCCCTAAAGGCTATAATTCTTGTTTCCATTTTCACTGGCCCCAAACCATTCAGCAGCAAGTATAATTTCAATTTGGACTCCCACTATGGTTTATTTCCCTAATGCCCAAGCTACTTCTTCTTTATTGCAAAAATGAGCTTATCTAAATTAGATTGGGGGGGAGGGAGACAAAAAAACTCAACAAAAACAAAACAAAAAACCTATTTTCTCCATCACCTTTTCATAAAACCATCTAGGAATTACATTTTCAGATATTGTTTTACGTGCTGCTCTTTGTGCATAGCTTTAATAACATCCATCTAATTCATACCATGTTTTCACAGGTTCTAGCTTCATTTTTTTTCATATTTAGTTACATATTAAGCAGTAACAATGATATACATTTTCTACATAGGACAACTAAAAATAGATTTTGAAAGCTGAGAACCAAAATATATCAAGATCCTCACTGTAAAGTTTAGCCAGAAAAACCCATCAACACTAGGCTTTCTAAACATATGTAGCTCTATTGTAATCTGACTTCCAGTATAAAAAGTGCAATTTGTTAAGGAACATGTTACTTCACAACTATTTCACTCTGATAGTTCAACTAAATCCAGACCAGATGTTAGTTTTGGAAATGCTTATTGAAATGATTGGGAATATTAGAAACTTTTTTGGCCCTTTATCACTTTTTTTACAACAGTTCTGCTCAATTAAGGTTCATTTAATCAAATTTTATAGGTATATTGATTCATTTTGGTAAAAATGTATTGTCTATGCAATATATTCTCACTAAAAATTGTCACACATTTCTTAACCCAAGGAAAACAGTCATTTTCTCTTTTTTCTCATATTCATTACTAAGAAAATACACATATATGATAAGAGAATAAACATGGAGATTTTTTTTTTTAATATAGCAGCCTTCAAATTCTTCTCAGGGATAAAAACACCTAGCTGGCTTCAAAATTCAGCTTGATAAATTTATGGAGGGGATGGTATGAGGGACAGCCTAGTTCAGCAACTTACTGATCTTTGACTACTTGTGATGGATATGCCAATAGCCTGAGATGGGATGTTTGATATGGTGGAGTCTGAGTTATTTCAGAAAATTCTTTCTTGGGTGTCTGGCTTCTACACATGCTCAGAGTTTAACTGATTTCCATATTTGGGGTTGGAAAGGAACTTTCCCTCAAAGAAGGTTAGCAAAGAGTTTGGCGGCCAGGGGAAGGGGTGTTTGCCTTCCTCTCTAGCATGGGACACTGCTCACTTGCTGGTGCATTATCTGTACCTTAAAGTCTTTAAACCTTTATTTGAGGACTTTAATAATTCAGTCATACATTAGAAGTTTATTAAAACAGTGGGTGGGTGAGGTTCTGTGGCCTGGATTGTACAGGAGGTAGACTAGATGATCATATTGGTCCCTTCTGACCTTATGATCTGTGAGTGTCTATACAAAACTCTCAGAAGGTCTGATTATCTTCAAAAATAGTTACCCATTGGCTGGGCATTTGAGGAAAAGTTAATCCTCTTCTTTCAAAAAAATATCAGATCATGATTATAAAAAAAAATAAAAATACAGAGAATTGGAATTGGTTTTGTTTGGTTTTAAAAATGAAAATGTGGAGATGTGATGCACTATGCTAATAAAATAGGATGGGGGAAGGATTGCAGCTAGTGGGCAGGATCCATGACTTTGAAAAGAAATGCAGAACTTTTTAGTTGTATCATCCACTAATAGAAATTAGAGCTCTGCCAAAGATATTGAATATATTCTGGTAAAATGGTATTAACTATATCGGGATATAAGTCGAGTGGGTGTGACCTTCTGATCAGAGGGTCTTAAAAGCAGAGATTGGAAGTTCTGCAGAAAACTTTAGAAATAGCCCAGGCTTGGGTAGAAACTTTGGCTAAAGTTTAAGGTCTGCTGTTAGAAGCTGAGAATAAAATCAACCTACAAAGTTGGGGAAAAAATTAGATTTCAGGATCACTACATAAATACAAAATACTAAAAGCATTCACAATATTTTGACTTTCCTTGAACATTACTGCAAAATCATCAGTCGTCGTCATCATCATCATCATCATCATCATCATCATCCCTCTCAAGATCATTAGCCAAAAAATAATTTAAAGGGTTACAGTTCTTACCAGAGGAAATTTGCCATTGTTATTTAAATGAATGATTACAAATGCTCTCTTTTGAAGTAGTTAACTGTAACTGATTATAAGGGCAAATGACATGGGAAGAAAGACTGGCATCTTTTCGGAAAGATGCAAGAAGGGAAAGAACATAGTCTTTTCTTAACTTTTTTCTCAAAGATGTCATGTCTTCAAGGGTTTGTCTACACTTACAAATTAAGTCGACTTAAGCTTGCTTAAGTCGACTTAATTTAATCCGCGTCTACACTACATTTTCCTTAAATTGACTTAAGCTGCGTCAATTTAAATGGCTTCCAGGGATTCCTTCTCTTCTCCCAGACCTTCCTCCCAGAGTTCATGGGACAGGAAGCCTGCTCTGGCCAATCATGGGGCAGGACACAGCCCTGCCCCCCTCGAAGCTCAGAGCTGGCCAGACCTGCCTGAGAATGGCTGAGCAGGGCAGCCAGCACCGCAGGTGGGCACCATCCTGGAGCCATCAGGAAATGCTGGCTCTCATAGCCATTTGGGGGGATGAAGCAATGGCCTCCTGGCTGCAGGGCAGCCAGCGGAACAGGGAGATCTATTCTTCCATTTCCCAGGCCCTGGATGCTAAGGGCTACACCCGGAACACCCAGCAGATCCGGGTTAAAATAAAAGACCTGAGGCAGGGCTACCAGTGGGCCTGAAAGGAGAACCTCAGGATGGGGGCAGCCCCCCCCACCGCCTGCTGCTATTACTCAGAGCTGCACGGCTTCCTGGGGCAGAAGAGTGGGGGATTCCCTGAGCACACAGTTGACTCTGCCGAGCCTCCCTCCCTTGACGACGTCCGGGAGAAGGGCTCGGTGGAGGAGATTGTGGGGCTGGAGGAAGGGGAGACCAGCCAGCCCAGGAGCCGGATGGCACCTCACCACCCCTGGACCCAGCTGCCAGCCCGGAGCTGAACCCTGCCCCAGTGCCCGACACTGCCTCCCAACAGGAGGGAGAGACACAAGTTCCCCACTTGGAGGAAGATGCAGGTGAGGGGCCAGCATCATGGACACCTGCTGCAACTGCTGGTGAGTGCTCCCCCCTTTCTTTCTCTCCCCTGCAGCCAGGGCTGGGCATGCCTGTGGGTTAGGGACTGCAGGGGGGCATGGTCCAGGAACAGGCAGGGTTGGGATTGGGGGAGGCACTCCCACAGGGGCAGCGGGGCTGGGGGCTGTGTGGCGGAGGGAGGGGGAACCCTGAGGCGAGCGGTGCAGTGGTGTGTCTGGAGATGGGGTGAGGGGACCGTAGGGAGGAGCACCAAGGACACACAGCATGCAGCTGACACTGCTGGCATGTGGCCCCAGGAGAGACCCCCCAAGGCAGGGCTGCCTGCAACGCACCACTGTGGGCACTGCACCCGACCTGGGCAGCACAGCATGCTGGCATCTACCAAGGCGTCCCTGTACCAAAGGACAGAAAGTGGAAAGCCAGGGGATGGTCAGTGGACAGCAACTGCTCTCAGGCTGCACACCATATGAGCTAATGGGAGTCTCTTCTTTACTTCTTCCCAGCAGCTCCCACGCCCTTGACACCTGGCACTCCTGGCATTCCAGCAGGCCTGATCCAGAGTTGGAGGAAGCGCGGTGCTCACAGGACAAGATCCTGGAGGACCTGGTCCGTGTGAGTGAGCAGATAGAAGCACGCCTGGCAGCGCAGCAGGACTAGGATGAGGGCCACCAGAGGGCCACCAGATGCTCACGCTCCTCGAGCAGCAGACACAGGCCATGGAGTGGCTGGAGGAACGCCTTTTCCCCCAGAGCCTCACCCTGCACCCCAGAAGTGGCTCTTCTAGGCAGTGGCCCAGGACCCAGGATGGACACCAGTAGGCCAGGGACCCGCCTCCTGAAGGCCACTGACTCCGACCCTTTCCCCCGACCTCTTGCTCTCCCCCCGACCCTCTTCACTCTCCCCAAACCTCCCAAACCCCCTCCCTCCCTCAATCGTCTTCACTCCCCCCAAGCTGTCCAAACCCCACAATTCCCAACCCCATTATCCCCCTAAATAAACAGCCTGTACCCCAATATATGTTTCCTTGTTTTTTTATTGGTTTGGGGGCAGGGGGAGATGGGTGTGTGGGGGAGACGGGGCAGGCATGGATGGGTTGTGGAGCTGACAGGGCCTGGGAGCAGGCCTAGCCCTCAGCCGGCCTCGCTGGCAAAGTGGGCCCTCAGTGCATCCCTAATGGTCTGCGCTTGCCAATGACCTCACTCAGTCTGGGGCAGGGCATCCTCGGGCTGCTTGTAGTGAGCAATGAGGCCCTCGGCCTTGGTATCCCAGACATGGGAGACCCATTCCCCCTGCAGCTCGCAGAGGTTGTGGAGGCAGGAGCATGTACTTACAACCTCCGGCAAGTTGCTCTCTCCGAGCTGCAGGCAGGTCAGGAGGGCCCTCCAGCAGGTCTTCAGCCATCCAAAGGCTCGCTTGATGATGCTGCGGCACCGGTTGAGCCTCTGGTTTAAGACGTCCCTGCTGTCGTAGAGGCGGCCCGTGTATGGCTTCATCAGCCAGGGATGCAAGGGGTAAGCGGCATCTCCCACGGTCAGGAGGGGCACCTGCACGTCCCGATGGTGATGATGTGGTCGGGGAAGAAGGTGCCCACCTACATGCTCCTGTAGAGGGCGGAGTTCCTCAGGATCCTCGCGTTGTGCGCCTTCGCCAGCCAGCCGACGTAGATATTTTGAAAGATCCCGTGGTGGTCCACCAGGGCCTGCAGGACCACGGAGTAGTACCCCTTGCGATTAATGTAGTCCCTGGCACAGTGTTCCAGGGCTCAAATGGGTACATGGGTGGCATCCACAATGCCCTCACAGTTCGGGAAGCCCAGCCTGGTGAGGACATCGAGGAGGTCATGCAGGTTGCCCGGGGTGACAAGTCGGGCTAGCAGGACGTGGTTGATCACCCTTTACACCTGCATAACAGTTCCCCACGGTGACCTTCTCGATGCCGAACTTCTAGCCAATGGAGCAGTATGAGTCTGAGGTTGCCAGCTTCCACAGTGCTACGGTCACTCTCTTGTCGACGGGCAGGGCAGGTCGAAGCAGGGTGTCCATCTGCTGCAGAACCGGGGTGAGCTCAAGACCTGCCAGTCGACTTAAGCATCAAGTGGAGATGCTCTAGCCTGATTTTGCAAGGTCCCCTTTAATTCGACTTAATTTTATAGTGTAGACACGCTAAGTTGACTTAACAAAGTTGACTTTAAGTCAACTTAGGTAAGTCGACTTAAATTAACAAGCGTAGACATAGCCCAAGTATTTCTACTTTGAACTATTGCAGTGTTAATGGAGCAATTTTTATGAGTGTTGGGACACAATTTTTTGTGAATGTTGGGATACAATGTTGACATTGTAAGAAGTTCTCTGAAAAGTATAATTTTAAGTTCTGTGACCCTTTCTTTCTTTCTTTCTTTCTTTCTTTCTTTCTTTCTTTCTTTCTTATGAGAACTGAGCTTTTAAAATGGATTTCTATCCAAAACCCATAACTGGAAGAGAATATCACCATGAACACCTGAAAGCTGCAGACATAGTTTAATGAGACCACTGTATATATATGATTGCCTTCTTTTGGGTAGAATTATAGCAGCTCAACACTAACCTGATAATGTGGGCAAGATTTTTTTCTCTACCTCAAGTGTTGTGCATTTGGCACATGAAGATTATTTCAGAGTTCCAAGTGACCATAATATGGACAACTCTGAATTTAGGTGGCCACATTTCTTACATTAGTATCAATATCGAGATCTGAACTTCTGATACTACTGTACAAGCTTTGTCTAATTAGGGATTCCCTAATAGGAAGTAGAGAGGAGCAAGTATATGTTTCACAGTCCTCTAGTGGATAGAATCAAAATTGTTAATCTTTATTATTTTGCTCCTGAGATTCTCCTTTAGCACAATTGGCAAGAGCAGTGTGTTTGGATCATAAGGATCAATTATCTATCCCCTCTATCTAGATAAGTTTATATTTAGCCTTTGTTTTTGTCAAGATGTCCCCTGGATAACCATAGGGTTTTTTTATTATTTTATTTTTTTACAATAATAAATTTATTCTGAGTACACAGAATCTCTTAGAAGGTACTAGAGACTCTTAACTAGTTGTATAGTTTGTAAAGGCTAGCTGTCTTTTTAATAATCTTTCTTGGCATTCATTTCTTTTCCTTGCCAATAATCCTTGCTCCACTACAAGCCACCTCTCTTCTTCTCTCATTCATTTTTATTTATCTTAATTCAACATGCTTCCTTCACAGAACTTTGTAAATGTAGTTACTGTATCATTTTAGCTTTAAAACTTGTTGTGATTGATCTTTCAGATGTATTGCTTATGAGAGGAAGCAGTGACTACGAGACCAATATGTACTGCAACATAGGTCTCTGCCAATTCCTTTCAACTTTGATTTTCAGCAACAGCCCTGTTCTAGTCCTGAGTCCTAGCTCAGTAAAGTCAGTCAACCATACTGAATTGTGTAATATTTCCTGTACTATATCTTAATGCAACCCATCTTGCAGGACCAGGTTGGGATAATTAAATAATGCAATACTGGGGAAAGGAAAAGAAAGCATGACACTTCATTTAAAAGTGCATTTTATAAATCTTTGTTAATTCTTAGGACCTTTATATTTTGTCTTAACCACAGAATACATTGATCCAACTTTTTATTTTGCTACTTTATGTATAAATGCACACCCATGAAAATATTTTTAAAACTGGGTAAATAACAGATGCACAAGATGATAATATGATCATAAATTTGTGAAAATTAAAACAATGTGGGTGTTTATGTGAGGATGAAACATTGTGCATTTATGTGTGAGAGAGAATAATTAAGGGGACGACAAATAAGAGCAACCAGTGGCAGTTATGGGAACTGCAATTTGACATGGGTGCATCGCTACGCAAGGAAAGAAAGCAGAGATAAAATGCCCTTTCAAATTTTAGATATAAACTCCATGCAAGATGGAATCACAGAATCATAGAAGGTTAGGGATCTTGGGAGGGAGGTCATCTAACTAACTCCCTATTCAAAGCAGGACCAACCCCAACTATACCAACCCCAGCCAATGCTTTGAAAAGCTGGGCCATAAAAACCTCTAAGGATGAGGTTTAAACCCCCTCCACCCACCATCTGCCTAAGTAACCCATTTCAGTGCTTCTCTTAATATTCAACGTATATCTCCTGCACTGCAACTTGAGACCATTTTTCTTTATTCTTGCTACAATTGAGAACAGACTAGCTGCATCCAACTTGGGACCTCCCTTTGGATAGTTGAAGGCTGGTATCCCATTCTCCTTCCCTCTTCTCTTCTGCAGGCTAAATAAGCTCCACAAGGTGTTATTAAGTCAACTTAAGGAAATGCTTAAGTCGACTAAAGGAAAGACCAGTCTGGACACAGAGTAGTAGTTAAGTCGACCTAATTTGTAAGTGTAGAAGCACCCATTGTGTTGATAGATATTAGTCATGGTACTTAATGCATCATTGGAAGGTGCTCAGATATAACAGTGATGGTCACAGTAAAAGTGTCAAGTAAAATAAATAAATTTCAAATGAATGTATGCTGCCCATTTTCTAACTAGCATATCCTAAATATCTTACTTGTATCCCACATCTCAGCACTCGCTTATTTAATTCATTTTAATTTGAAGATGGCCCAAATCTTAGTTTTGGTGCTAGATCATCCATGAATGGATAAGTCTTCATATATGTTCAGATAATTAATACTTTTAATAAGTGTGACTATTAGACCTCACTACTCTAGCATTAAAGGCATTGGCAAGTGAAAGGGAAGCAAAAGTAAATGTGCAATTATAGATCAAAAACTGAAAGGAGGACCAATTTAGGCCAAAAAGTTAGATAAGAGAGAGTGGCTTGAAGGGAATTATGTAAGTGGAGATAATGACTTGGCGTGAAGTTGTTTGTTTGTTTGTTTGTTTGTTTGTTTGTTTGTTTGTTTTCTGGCGGAATCCTTGTCAGTGAAAACAACAAGACTCCTATGGCACCTTAAAGACTAACAAATTTCTTCAGGCATAAGCTTTCATGGGCTGCAACTCATTTAATCCAAGGAATGTCGCACTCATTGGTTTCTTATTGTAGTCATAAATGGTAAGCAGTTGGCCTTTATTTTTTAGGTGATAAAAACAGCTGGTGGGTATTTGATTTGAAGAAAAGACTCATAAGAGTTATATGAACTTTCCAAAACATATTAGCAGAAAAATTTAAGTCACATTTGAAAACTACCAGTGTTGACTTTGTTCCTTTAAAATAAGTTTTACATGTAAAATGCTCTGATCCCAATAGATTTTTTTTAAATGTAGCAAAGCAAAATATTTTATTTTTGCCCTTGTTCAGAAGATAGATAGATGCCAGGTTCCATCACAATGAGGTTTTATGATTGAAAATAAACTCCTTCAAATAGGAGTTTGTAATGGGAAATACTAACACAGAACTCAGACCACAGGAGCTCAACCATTGCTTCCCTAATAAAATAAGTAATATTATAAATGTCAGGGAAATTTCTATTCTATCAGACCTAACCTATTCTGCTCAATATAAAATACTTTGCTCAATATAATTCATTTTGAAGTTAAGCTGTACAGAATTAAGGGATATTGTATCCTCCATATGAAAGGTGAAGCAGGAAGTGTTGAAAAATAAACACAGTAAATATTATATGTACTTAAATATTCAAATGTGATTTAATTCTATAGATTTCTCATTATTATTCTTTAGTTGTATTACAGTAGCATCTAGAAGCTCCAGCTAGATCAGGGTTACACTGTGGTTGGCATTCTACAAAAACACACAAGAAACATCCCTGACATTGCACTGATATTCTATAAATTTTTATAAAATTTACCTACATTTTCCCAAATAAAGTATAAAATATAGAATTTTAAAACATTTTTCTGGATGTTGTATTTATTTTTAAAAAGAAAACAACCAACAATATATATTTGAGGCTTAGAGCCTCTCCAGTCACATTCGGATCTTACTTATGTCAATCTAAATGAGACAAGAATTTCCCCTTATATTTAGATGAAGAACTAGCTCTGTGGAATTTCTAGGATCTCCATGGGAGTTTTACATGAGGACTAAACATGCTATGTAATAATAATAATAATAATAATAATAATAATAATAATAATAATAATAATAATAATTTGTGTTCAGTTGAAGTCTAAGACAAAACACTCATTGACTTATATGGGTCATGATTTAGCCTTTATCATTTCTCCCCACTTTCATATGCAGGTATTATTTTATTCCACCCCTTGCAAATTGTCACAAAATATTCAGCGATCACAATGCTGGTATACTCTTCTGTAACCCTGGGAGTTCTTTTGAGGAATTGTACAGTTTATTACCCAATACTCAGTGCCTACTAAGCAAAGTTAGGTCCTTAGGAGAACAACAATGTCCCTTACAGGAAATCTAAAGAATGTATTATTTTAACCTTGTATAGATATTTTTAATTTTTGCATGGAATTATATCTTCACATATATAATAGATTAGAAGGAGAGAAAATACAGAGAAGATAATGTTCATTCTCTCTTAAATTCTACAAATAGGGTTTGTATTTTAATTCATATTTTAATTAATCAATTAACTAATTAATAAAGTTAATTTGTTGGCCTAGTGGCCATGTTGCATAACCCAATTATTTGAGTTGAGATTGGAGGAGGGCCAAGGTTTTTGAGGATGGAATATCTGTTTCAGTGGCAAGATGTGAAAAGGAGCTTCACTGTATCAGTCATATAACTTCTGCTCATATTATGTATAGTAGGATAAGAGGGAAAATAGTTTGATCTTTTGGTCAATATTTACTTTCTATTCCTTTTTCACAGTACTTTTAAAATTGTATGTCAATAATATCCTGAGCTATGGATTGGAACTTCTGGTGTGGAATCTGTGTAAGAGCACAATTTAAATAGGTACATAAAAATTATATTTATATATCTGCTGCAGTGTGCTCTCATAGGTTTCAATAATATCAAGAATATTTCACAGCTGTTATACGTTTATGTGCTTTTCTTTTTTTCTTCCTTTAGAGCTTTGTAAATAGGATTTTTAAGATCTGTGAAGTCTTTTTTCTAACATATTTATCATGACAATCTGAAAGATAATATAATCAGAAAAATACTGGGAAGGTACAGAATTTAAGATTTTGTATTCAGAAACATTAATCTGAACAATCTGAACACTTGAAGTTTGAATTCATAATCTGCAGAGATAAACATATATTGTAGAATATAACTATGCTATTACAGTGTGATTTGAAAGATACCCAGTTTATTTACTGTTATCTCTGTCATTTAGACTTACTATATGCTGAGTTCAGTGGGAAGACTGATGTTCTATTTTAATCCAGGTAACCACCTTTAATCAAGAAACAAGCGCTGATATACTGCATTGTATACATTATCTTCCACTATAGATCGATTAACCTAACCTACCATGAGTTGGACCCAGGAATAATTCTCCTTTAATGGCTCCCAACATAAAGCATAGAAATTAGAAAATACAACTCTGTCTATATGTTAAATACACAGCCAACTGGAAACAATTGTGTACATGTTGATGTCTTCTATCAAGAGGTAGAAATACATAATACATTCTCAAAGAAGATTTCAGCAGGCACAGTGAAGTTTACAAAGTAATAAGAATGATTGCTCCCAGAAGAAGATACCTTTTACAATTTCTTTAGTTACATCAGTATTAAAGAGGTCCCGTTACAGAAGAAGACATTAACTTTCAGAGCTCATCCCACAAGAACTAGCAAGACTTTCATTAGATTCTTCAATGTGCATTCATTAAACTTTAACCAAAATGATCCTTAGCAAGGAAGATCTGTCTTTCCTATTCTTCTTATAATACTTATCTCTCTGTGTGTGTGTTTTCCCTCTATAGTCTGTACTGCTTTTCTGCTACAAAACATTAGATAGAAATGAACTACCAAGTATATTCCATAAAGCGCTAGATCAATATAAAGAAGTGATGAGAGAGAGAGAGAGAGAGAGAGAGAGAGAGAGAGAGAGAGAGAGA
>ML685802.1:11270012-11317478 GCA_007922175.1 Pelusios castaneus | reverse complement strand
GAGAGAGAGAGAGAGAGAGAGAGAGAGAGAGAGAGAGAGAGAGAGATACATTATTTATCTGTGGGTTTGATTTCTCTTTCTTCCTCTATCCATTAATCTAACAAAACTTCTTGTTACTCTCCACTTTCAGTTCATAATTCAAACAAAAATTTGGGCAGTTGCGGTATTTATGAAATATGAGATTGTGTTAGTATCTCTGTGGTTCATTGCCACTGAAGAACTTGCCTTCATAAAAGAAATGTATATTCTCGTAAAAAAAAGCCCTGCTATAATGGCAGTAAGTTATGAGTACATATCAGTAGCTTAAAGTTGAAAATCCCTGCAAGCATACTGTAATTATCTAAAAGCAACCATTAGTAATCTTGGCCCTAAACACAAATCCCACACGCATGCACGCACATATGCATACACACAGAGCAATATCCATAGACAAGAAGTGGAGGAGAAAAACCGAGAGTTAGTGAAGATCACCTCACAGAGCTTTCTACAAATCTTTCTGTAGGGATGAGGCACTGCTACAGACTGCAGACCAAATGGTTAAGGAAACTGTAGTGTCTCTTTTCTGCACCCTCCAATTTTTTAACATCCTTTCAAAAATGTAGACCCAGAACTGTATGTAATATTTTAGAATCAGTCTCACTGAGAGGTAAAATCACCTTCCAGTTCTTACTCATTATTCCCCTGTTTATATATATCCAAGAATCATATTAGTCCATTTTTGCCAAAGCCTCATGCTGGAAGCTCATGTTCAGTTGCTCATCCACTATAACCTCTAAGTCCTTTCCAGAAAGATTGCTTTCCAGGATACAGTCTCCCATTCCATAGGTTTGATCTACATTCCTTTCTTCTAAATGTACAACTTTATGTGTGACTGTATTAAAACACATTTTGCTTGAATTGGTTACCAAGTTACTGAGTTTGTGCTAAATGATTGTCCTTTCTTCATCCTTATTTACCAGTCCACCTATTTTTGTATCATCCACATATTTTATTAGAATTTATTTTATTTTTATTACCAGATAACTAATGAAAATGTTGAATACCATTGGACCTTGTACCAATCCTTATGAAACCCAGCAGAAACACCTCACTGATGACTGCTTTTTGAGATCTGTCAGTTAGCCACTTCTTAATTCACCAATTTCCAGTACAGTTATTAATTTATCTCTATCCACCATAATTAGAATCAAAATAGAAAGATGATTGAGTGGGCCATGGAGACCTGCTCAGTCAGCCCTGGAATTGCTTTTTGGTGGATGCCATTAATCCACTTTCCCAAAAGGAGTTATGCTGTGTTTACTGGAGAGTGTCTCCCGTCAGCACAGCACAGTGAAGATGTCGTGGTTTGGCAACATAAGCAAAGGCGGCTTTTGGGGTAGGCAAAGCAGGTGTACACCTAAGGCATCAAGCTGCGAGGGGCCCCCTTGCCTGTCCCAAAAGCTGTGTCTGTCTCAGTTGGCAGCAGGCGGAGGAGCTGGCTCCTGTGTTCAGGGTTGGTGGGGGGGGGTGAAGATGGGGCTGGCAGTGAGCTGGGGCTGTGGGGAGCGGCAGAGCCGGGAATGGTGGTGGGGAGCTGGGGCTGGTGACAGGGGCTCCTGTGGGCCTATACAGGGCCACACAATGTGCCTTTGCCTAGGGCCCCCAATAGCCAAAGGCTGCCTCTGAGCGTAAGTAAGTTGAGAGTCAACATAAATAAGTCCCATCAACTGACAGTGGCAGTGTAGACCAAGCCTCTGTCTCTGACTTCTGATTCCTAACTCCTGACTCCTGCTTTGAAAGCTAAATTTGACACTTTACATATTCTGGTCCATGACTGGTGTGACACTGAAAAAAAAAATAATGTAAAATTTAGCATGTGTGCAGTGCTTTTCATCTAAGAGTACATGAGAGCAGCACTTGTCAGCTTCTTCAGACTTCTGTACCCCTTTCAGGAGTCTGATTTGTCTTGTGTACCCTAAGTACACTTCACTCAAAACTACCTGATGCACAACATCAGACATAAAAATACAAATACAAAAATACAAAATGTCACAGCAGACTATTACTGAGAAATTGGTTACTTTCTCATGCTTACCATATAATTATAAAATAAATCAACTGGAAAGTAAATATTATATTTCTGTTTAAACTATATAAAGCAGTATACACAAGGTTGTTATCTGTATGAAAATTTAGTTTGTACAGACTTCGCTAGAGCTTTTTATGTAGCTTGTTGTAAAATTAAGCAAATAACTAGATGAGCTAATGTACCCCCGAAAGACCTCTGTGTATCCCCAAGGGTTCGCATACCCCAGGCTGAGAACCACTGCATCAGAGGTTACACACTTAATTACTTATGTAAACTGAGGTATACACTCAGGTGAGTCCCTCACCCTTATGACATCTGGACTCCTGGTTATCCCACCCTTATAACCTAAGTTCCCATTCGTTAGCTTAATTTGAACTAGCATGGCCACACTGGAATGTTAGTTCGAACTAAGCAAGCACACTGGAATGTTAGTTCGAACTAAGCAAGCACTTGCTTAGTTCGAATTAGCGATCCCCATTCATTTTAATGGGCCGGTTAATTTGAACTAAGAAATTAGTTCGAATTAACATGGCCACATTGGTTAATTCGAACTAGTTAGTTCAAATTAACCCCTTAGTTCAAATACCCTATTCAAATTTATTAGTTCGAATTAAGGAAACCCTTAATTCGAACTAACTAAAGCCTAGTGTAGCCATGGCTTTAGTTAGTTCTAATTAAGCCTCCTTAATTCGAACTAACTTGCCAGTGTATATATAGTTAGTGTTTACTTAGTGATAATGACTATACTGATGACACAAAAGTACAGTACAATAAATGCAGTATACTTGCATTATTCCCCTGTTTATATATATCCACGTGGGTGGGATAACCAGGAGTCCAGATGTCATAAGGGTGAGGGACTCACCTGAGTGTATACCTCAGTTTACATAAGTAGTACTTGGTATATTTTACTTGGAATGGGATACTGCTTGATATACAGTTACCAAAACCTTCAGGTAAGCTCTGGCACAGAGGCAAATAAATGACCCATATGAGAATCTGATCTCCCCTTAACAAAATTCAGTATCATTTTTATGACTGGGACAAGAGAAAATTAAAGTTAAACTTTGCATCACCCACGTTCTATAGCAATAATACCTCAGGCAAGAGCTGTTACCCACAAAAGAAAATAAAAACAGTGTTCTGAAATTCCCTAATCTAATTCCACTTTCTCTCTTGGGGTTTCAAAGACTCAGGCCTTGTATACACGATCACTTTATCGCGCATTAACAATCATTACCGCGCGATACCAATAACAGCATACACATGTGCAATAGGGCTGTTGCGCGTTAACTGCCTTGTTGTAGCGCAATACAAAAATCACCTCGATGAGGGTGGTAGCAGTTAATGCGGAACAGCTGTTGCACCTTTCCACTCGTGTGTACGCTTACTGCACAATGATTGGCCTCCGGAACTGTCCCAGCATTCCAAAGTCGTCCTCTCTGGTCTTCCCCCCACCGGCTCTGTGGCCATGACGAAACAGTCCCCGCCCTGATCAGATTCCTGGGATTTTCGAATTTCTCGTCTGTTTCACTTCCTGTTCTCTCTCGTGGAGTGGAGTGCAGCTCCGATCATCAGTTGCAATGGCAGCCCGTCGTGGAAGACGCGCACCGCTTTGGAGCACGGCGGAGGTGCTGGACCTGATGAGCATCTGGGGAGAGTCCGCTGTGCAGGTGCAGCTACGTGGCAGCAGGCGAAATTATGATACATTTGGCATAATTTCTCGGGCCATGTCAGAGAGAGGTTATGATAGAGACACTATGCAGTGCAGATCAAAGGTGAAGAAGCTAAGAATAACCTCTCACCGAGCGAAGGAGGCAAACCGTCATTCGGGATCAGCGCCTGCTACATGCAGGTTCTTTAAGCAGATAGAAGCCATCCTCAGTGGGGACCCCACAACCACTGCAAAGAGTCCCGTGGACACATCGCCCCCCCTCATCCAGTGAATGCCAGACCCGAGCAGGATGAGGACGTGATCGATGAGGAGGAGGAGATGGAGGATGACCTGGAGGAAAGCTCAACAGCGTGTAGCCAGGAGCTCTTCTGCATCCCTGCTGAGACCTCCACCCAAGACATGAATTGCAGCGTGTCCTCTGAGGTGGCAGAGGGGGGTTCTGGTAAGTTTCTCTTTCATGCAGCTATGGCTCCTGCTAAAATATCATTGTCCGGGGTGGGAGTGCTTGCTGTCTCTGTCCCCGCTGTGCACACTCTTTACTCTGCATTCATTAGAAGTGCATCAACACAAGCAGTGATTGTCAAAAAATCATCTGTATTTAGGTCAGTAAAGGTTTCCTCGATGTACCTCCAGAGCCTACTACTCAGGTTAGATGGGAGAGCGTTTGTGTCTACGCTCCCAAAGATGGATACTCTGCCTCGCCAGCTGCAAAGCACAGCCCTGGGAACCATGGCAGCACACAGTGCAGCAGCATACGGTCCTGGCTTGCAACCGGTGGCATGTAGGATATGTATTCTAGCTGGCATGGGCACTCTGAGGAGAGAAATATCGGGTTCCATCTGTGTGCCCTGTGCAGAATGTTAGCCCCCAGTAAGCCTTCTATTAGGACATACCTTGTCCGCTTCAGCGAAGCATAGGATGTTGACTGCCCATCACCTTCCAGTGGAATGTGCTACTGGAAGGTTACATTGGTTATCTAGGCTCTGTGTTAACAACAGCTTTATTATTATTATTATTATTATTTTTAGATTCGACCTTCACAAGGCCGGTGTCTACCCCAGCTGACCGCATGAGAAACATTCGGCTGCGTGCTCGAAGAAACAGGGAGGATATGTTTCAGGACCTGCTGAAAACAGCAGAGGAATCCGCGAGGGAGAATCGAGCCTGGAGAGAGGAATCCCAACAGAGGAGGCAGAAACACAGGGATGAACTGATAAGCGTGATGAAGGAGCAAACAGAACTGCTCAAGAACATGATTGCTTTGCAGATCCAGGCGATTAATGTACGGGCTCCACTCCATACAGTTCAGCCGTGTCTGCCTCCCACATTCCGTAGTCCTTCAAAGAATTTCTTTGAAGGCCACCCGTCCCCCTGGTACACTGCAACATCCAGTCCCCCACAGAGCTACTTTTTAGAGACCTGCAGCTACACCCACCTGTAACCCTCTCCCCCACCTTTAGGTTTTAATATAAACAGTGACAAATAATTTGAAGAGTGCCTTTATTTGTACACATTGAAAATCTCATAAGGTGCGCCTGATGCGTCCTGGAAGTTAACTAGGGGAGGACATCATTGAAATGGTCCCTGAGTGCCTCCCTTATGTGAGCAGCTTCTCCTTGGGCCCCCCTAATACTCCTAGTGGGTGGCTGTTCGTATGCTTTCTCGAGGCGCTGTGCCTCCATAGCCCACCCCGGGGAAAACATTTCTCCCCTACTTTCACAAATGTTATGAATGACACAGCACAACGCAATCACAGCAAGGATGTTGTCCTCCGCCAAGTCCATCCTCCCATACAAACATCGCCAGCACCCTTTTAAACGCCCTTTTAAACAGTCATTCTGCAGCGGCTCAATCTGTAATTGAACCGCTCCTTGCTGCGATCTAGGTTCCCGGTGTACGGCTTCATGAACCACGGCATCAGTGGGTATGCTGGGTCTCCGAGGATGACTATGGGCATCTCCACATCTCCCACTGTAATTTTTTGATCTGGGAAGAAGGTACCCCCTTGCAGCTTTCGGTACAGACCAGTGTTCCTGAAAATGCGGGCATCATGCACCTTTCCCGACCACCCAGCATTGATGTCCGTAAAACGCCCCTTATGATCCACGAGTGCTTGCAGCACCATGGAGAAGTAGCCCTTCCTGTTGATATACTCAGTTGCGAGATGGTCTGGAGCCAAAATAGGGATGTGTGTGCCATCTATGGCTCCCCCACAGTTAGGGAATCCCATGGCAGCAAAGCCGTCCACAATCTCATGAACATTGCCCAGCGTCACCGTCCTCCGTAGCAGAACGCAATTGATGGCTCGGGAGACTTGTGAGAGGGCTAATCCGACAGTGGACCTCCCGACTCCAAACTGGTTTGCAAATGACCGGTAGCAGTCAGGAGTCGCCATCTTCCAGACAGCAATTGCAACACGCTTCTCCACGGTTAGGGCTGACCTCATGTTGGTGTCTTTACATCGCAGGGCAGGGGCCAACTCTGAACACAGTTCCAGAAAGGTTGCTTTCCGCATTCAAAAGTTCTGTACCCACTGCTCATCATCCCACAGCTGCATAACAATGCGATCCCACCACTCGGTGCTCGTTTTTCGCGACCAGAAACGGCGTTGCACCGTGTGCAGATGATCGGTGAAGGAGCTGAGCAACGCGGTGCTGTTTCTCTGCATGGCATCGATCAGCCCCTGCTCCTCAGCGTCCTCGTCTGACTTGGAGCTCATTGCGTACTGAGCAACCAGCCGAGATGTATTTAGAATGCTGAAGGTGACAGTGGAGATCAGAGCAGGATTCATGCTGTCACTGTTGTGGTTGCTCGCAAGTAGTGCATCACTGCACTGTTGAAAATAGGCACGAGTTGCTATTGGCAACGAGGAAGACGCAAGGGGAACACAGTGCACCACGGGAAACTGAGATTTTACCCATGGCGCTTTGCGTTCCTTTCCTTCATCCCATGATTCCAAGCGCAGATTGAGGGAAAATTGAACTGTGGGATAGGTGCCCAGAATTCATTGCACTACACCGCGATATTGCAAAGAATTCTGTTGCATTACAAGGAGCGACGTGTGTACGCGCTATCCCGCAATAAAGGTCACGTGTTTTTTATAGCGCGATTGCCATGTTGCTCTTTAATCTGATCGTGTGTACATAGCCTCAATGGCTTCTTCAAGCCCATCTGATTTTATGAGTTCTGTTCAATCAGTCAGGGAAGCAGAGTTACTGACATGTGACTTACATGACCAACTATTACTAAACAACAATCCTTGAATGCTGACTACTGAATAACAAATAGTCAAAGAGAACTGATTTTGATCATATATCTTGGGGAAAACAAATATAAGAATTTGAATAATGAAGTAATTCAAGGAAAGAGTAGTCTGCATGAAAACTTTCTGAGAGGGAAGAAAAGAAGGTAAATTTATAAAAAATGATTTTCTATGAATTACTCAATTGTGTGTCCAATTCAGCAGACCATATTTTAGATTATTTCAGGTGGAAGGAAGAATTTCCTATGAAGAGAGATTTAAGAAAAAGCAACCAAAAAACAGGATAGTTTAGTTGGAAAGGAAGAATAATGTGGGAACTATATAAAATAATTATATCATTGCAGTTAGTGGGGTTACACTTATACTGTATAAGTAAGAGACAGAATTTGCTCCTTAAATCAGAAGTAGAAGAAATGCATGCCCTTGTAGCTAATGGTATTTTTCATAGCTGTATGCAAACAAAATGTTTAGTTCCAATGCAGGCTCCTTCTCATTAAAACAGTATGAAGAGCTCATTTGCTTTTGAAATGTCTGAAAGTACAGAAATTAATTATATCACAAGGCTGGAATGATCTTGCCATCAATGCCTGCTTTGACTGGGAATGTTAAAAATGTGTGAACTATGGGAACATGGCAGTTTTAATTCTCACTTCAGCCACCTACTGTGTCTCCTCAGGGTTTAGCATAGTTCGTTTAACAATGTTTCAGCCTACTTTTTGCATACTTGGTAAAATAGTTCATGCATGTGTTTTAATAGAGCAATCTGGGGAGATTCAAAGAAGATGGGCAAAAAGAAAGTGTCACCTTTCCTGCTCAGTAATTCTATTGGAGGAAAAACAAACCTGCAAAGAATAAAAATTGTATACAATTTCACAGCTTATTTTGTTAGCATCTGTTTATTTTTTTAAAAAGTACTAGAGAGTTCTCTTTGTATATTCCTTATGGAGATGTGACAATGTTCTGTCTTTATTTTGTGCTTACAAGTTGTGTTCTATGCTAAATAATATAGTACACGTATTAGTATTTTTTAATTTAATTTAATTTAATTTAATTTCCTTTATTCATCAGGTACTGTGTGCTTAGGTATTTTACATTACTTTCAATTTATTTTATTTAATTTAGATGTATACAAAAAAAAAGGCAGCTCTACAAAGCTCCAGTTATCCCTTGTACAAATTACAAGAATAAAAGAAAATGTAAATAGTGGTTGTAAATCTCTTTCCTAATTCATACCCACCATCCTGTAATCCCCAGCAAAACACATAACTCCTCTTCCTACACTGATCTGCCAATGGTCCCATTACAGCCACCTATGCAAACAGTGGCACTTTGCAACATATCTTGAGGTGTGTAGTCCCAGGATGCTTTGGATAAGGTTTGGGACTGAAGCTTGTTCCAGAGAAGTGAGTTCCTTGCGGAACCCCCCCACCTCATTTAAATAAGAGAAGTCCCGTTGGAGCAACTTCAGGGAGGGAGACAATCTCCAAAGTAGGTGAATCCCAAGCCACTTAGTCCCAGAACCTCAGAAGTACTGATTTCAGAGGAAGCAGGATACTTAAATATCTTTGAGGATCTGGGCGTTAGGACTTCAAAAGGTTAAAAAATCCAGAACCTTATATTATTTTACTCATTTAATACTACTAAGACTACTAATAATGCATTCATACTATAGCAGCCTCGGGGGGGGGAGGGGGGCGGTCTATAAACAAGTATAAAAAAGTCAGTCCTTGTCCCCCAAAGGAGCTTCTCATGTGCGATGAAAGAATGCATGTTGTTGATTATTTCTATATTTTTCATGGCTCTGGTGATCTGGTGATGGTCATATAACATCAGCAGCAATTAACAGCAGCAAGATTTTAAAGTTTAAACTTTTAATCTGAAGAAGGTGAGACTGCCAACATTCTGAACTTCAATGTTCACAAGGAAATATCTTAATTAGTCACACTAAAACATATTTAGTAATTTTCTTCTGCTGCAAGGTATTTGAAGATTCAATCCTCCATTTTTAAATGGGAAAACCTCTTTCTTATTCTTTTGTGTCACCATTTTTCACTAGAAAAAAGCACTCTATGAATATATAGTAGCTTTCCTCACTGAAAATAAGTGTGCGTCACTTTATATTTCAGCTGGGAGTGGCACTGAATCATCTTCAACCTTTCCCCAGTGTTATGTTGTAAATTACAGGATTCTCTGCCCTCTTTGTGGCATGCTGATGTGACACTATTAAGTGATAAAAGTCAATTCCTTGCAGAATATTTAAACTGACACACACTAATGTTCTTCTAGGAGAAACTATTCTCAACCTATGCTATGTGTGAACTTTCTCAGCTAAAAGGGATAGTTAACATTAACAATAGACAGCCTTTCTCCCAGCTCTCTTTGAAAATAAAAAACTTTTTTTTACACTTTTTTTTTTCTTTTTATGTCTTTTGGCAACTTGGAGTCCCAGTTACTGGGGGCGAGGGAGGGAGCGGGGAGAAGGAGGGGCTCAGACTCCTTTAATTTATTCTTATATCTTTGAAGGAAAACTCTGTGGGTATTCTACCATGAACTGACAGAGAAACTGTGGTATGGAAGAGTTATTTTTATTTATATTTACCACTCTCCATACATATTGCTTTATTTTGGTTTGCCATTTTTATCCCCCATTTTTGTCTCATGTATCAACAGTCAACAAGGCCAACTGTCCATTGCAAAATTTCCTGGATGTAACAATTCCATAAGTAGTGAGAGTCAGGAACTATGTATGACATGAGCAGCCAGAAAGGTGGGAAAGCAGATGTCATGTAAATGCAACAGAGTCTATAAAATACTGTCAAGAATTATGCAATGATTTAAAAAAATCCAGTTAGTCATACTTAGTAAGAATAGTCCCAGAATGATTCCTGATTCTGTCTATACTACGAAGCACCTACCTTCTGTTTCTAAATGCTAAACAACTGAAACTGAACTTGTTGGATTCATCCTAGTCATCACTAATAAACTTTAGTACTCACTATAAAATACAAGAGAAATTAGCACCTTTCAGAATTTCTACCCAGAAGCAGCCTAGGGATTTGCAAGTCAGGATGAAGATGCATTGTAGAGCTGTATAAGGAAACTCTAATGCAGCATCTACTGTTTATCTTTAACCAATACTATTAGTTGTCATCTCAAAGTTTATTCAGGTATTAGAAGACCAGAAGAGACCACTGTAATAATTTAGTCTGACCTCCTGTATAACAGGCTATGGGGTTCCCGTAATTAATTCTTGTCAGAGTTAACAGGAAATGCCCACAAAATACAAAATGAAACACGGAAGCCAAACTTGCTTGCAACACAGATAGTCCTCAGTGACACTGAGCTCCTATTTGGAACAGTTGAAGAGGAAGTCAGGCTGAGCTCCCTTCCTGCATTCTCCATTCCTGGAGGCAGACAGCCTGAACCATTCTTCAATATGAGTCAGAACAGCTACAAGGGTCCTCTAACTTGCTTCAGGTATAAAAAACATTTAGGAATGGTTTCACCAAGCAAGAATGAGCAAAGTGTGCATTGTGATCCAAGCAAACTACTTACCAACAAGTTGTAACAGAAAAGGAGCAGGAGGAGAGGTACTAACAAAAAAGCACTGTATCCAAGATACGTCCTTTATGCAAATATTGCATTTCCCCTCTCACCAGGCATTTAGGGCTACTTTAGAGTTCCTCTGGATGAAAAGAAACCTCAGGCTATAGCTCTACATCTAAAATTTGCATCTTCAGAGTCTTCATGACCCAGCAGAAAATGGGATAACCTTTACATAGTAGCTACTGGCATGAGTGGTGTATCATTTGTGATATATCATAGTGGTTACAAAGGCAAGAGACAATCTAAGTCTATAACTCATATTTTCATCTGGGCCATATAATGTTCTCTTTTTACAATGTTGGTTTTTATTCTATGTTATAGAAGCTTTAACTTGAACATGACCTGGCCTCTATCAGTTTTCTGTAAGATATCTCTTCACTTTCTTTGCCAATCTGGTTTCCTGTCTGATTTGTTATGCATATCTTAGCAGCAGGTTGAGTGATATCATGGTGTTGGTACTGGTGAAGCATAAACAACTATGCTTTGTCAAGATAAGGTCCTGTATCTAAAACAAAACCAACCCTGTTAATTTCAGCTTTGTGGGCAGAAGCAAAACAAAAACAACAACAACAACAAAAAACCCCAAGAAGATAAACTATTTAGCAAAGAGAAAAAAAAGATGCACATTAGTAGGGCAAAATGTTTACTTTTAAGAGTATTAAAAGTAATAAATAAAAATCAAGGTTTGCAATTGATTTCTTTTTTCATGAAAAAG
This sequence comes from Pelusios castaneus, assembly GCA_007922175.1. NCBI lineage: Eukaryota > Metazoa > Chordata > Testudines > Pelomedusidae > Pelusios > Pelusios castaneus. Next base: position 11,306,152 of record ML685802.1, on the reverse strand, counting down.
ATGGAGGCTGTGTATGTCAAACTTAATTTTTTCAACTTTGTGTGTGCAAAAGAGATATTGTGACAAATATAGTAATAGAAAAACAGAGGTTCCGGTGATTCAGAAACCTTGCAGTAGATACTGAATTCTTTAAGTGATATACAGTGCAGAGACGATCAATATTTCTCTTTAGGTGTCTGTGACTGTCAGTACAACCTCCATCATCAACCAATCTTCAAACCACAGTCAGAGGCTTCCAACAGCTGTTTGGAACCGATAGCTCTCAGTGAGCCATTTCAGTGACTAGAAATTGAAGCCATGCACCAGTACCTGCCAAAATGTCAGTCAGAGATTTTAGGGCTTGGCTTCCATTTAAATTATTTCCCCTGACACATACAAGCTTGTACAAGCAGCTGTTGAACACCACTTGAAGAATGCAATCGCTACAGTTTGGCATCTGGCTCCTTGGAACCTTGGCTATTCAGCTACTGTTCATATTACAAAATGGGGTTTTTTAGGGTTTTTTTTTCTGTTTGTTTGTTTGTTTTACACACACATACCACTTTATCATTTAACACAATAATGAAAAAAAATATTTTAAATATATTATAACAAAACACATTCTTTTATATTCTCTCTGTCATTTGTTCACTTGTGCCCTTTCCTTCTCATTAATAGGCACAGAAGAGGAACTATCTGATAATCTTGCCCTCCCCATGGCATTGCAGTGGAAAAGCAAATGCTCATGCTGTTAGAAATAGCAGCTGTGTGGTGACTGCGTTGATTGTTTGAGAACGTGCAATATGTATGTAGTAAAAGGATATCCTCTGATATTCTCCTGTCCATAATATTGGCGTATATTACTCCATAATTCATACTTTTATTTATAATCTTACTTATTATTTGTAGACGATTCACAAGGTATAAAGGCACAAGATTTTTTCATTGCTCTCCTCTGAACTCCATGGGCTTTGGCATAGTTTCTTTATTTGGTTGCGAGGTTACAAAGTTTATTAATCATGCCAGGAATGCAGAGAGATTCTCTCTGTTAGTCTGGGAATGCCATATTTGTGTGTTTAATAAATGATAAACTGCATTTTGAGAGGTTACTACACAGAAAATCTCAAGGGGAGCAACTGAGACGGGAAATATTTGGAGGGACTACAGGATATGAAGGAGTTTCCCTTCCTTAATTCTTCTAATTGAACCACTGTTTTATCTCAGCATTAGTCATGGAAGTCTGTGTTATTTCACTTCTTTGTAGGCAATATCTATATCTCCACTTCCTTTTTGCTGCTCCCTGGATGGCAATTTCCCCTGAAGTCATATTTGTGTGCAGTTTAGGTATTACTGCTCTGAATGTTTGATCTCCAAGTATTTGGGATTGATTTTTCCTTGTGGTTATTTCCTTTGATAAGAAGTGGAAAGTATCTATTTTAGCAGAGAACCCAGAAATAAATATATGCCTCTGATGCTGAAGTCAAACATACAACAGTGGTAGTTGTGCGGAATAAGTACTAACACGCCTGGCAAATAATGTCTGAGTTATGCCACAGAGTACAATAATAGTTTGGTAGAATTAACTCTGGTGTTAAGTTCTGGGTAGTTTAACTACCAAGTTGACTTCCTCAAGCCTTATCAGGACAGCTGAAGATCAGCATATATTCTGGTGTGAAAAGGTATTTACCCTTCACAGCTGGTATAATGAACTTTCAATGTCTAAAAAGTTAGTTGAGTTTAATGGCTAGTATATCTTTTTACCATATTTGCATTAGAAAATAAAATGAAATATACCTTCTCCCTGACCTCTGTAACATGGTAGAAAAAAAGAGAAGTGATATTGTCACTGTTACTTTGATTAGGAATACACAAGAAAATCTGCTTTCCAGGTGACTTTAAATTAAAAATCTATCATCTTTATTCTAGTATTCTGCTTACCTAGAATTTGTCATCAAGCTCTGGAGTGGACAATGATTTTGGCAAGGCAGGAGTAAATATGGGCAACACTTCCACTGATCTAGGCATATTTGCAGACTCAAGTATCTGCGTTAAAGAAATAAAATAGACTTATGCAGCTTTAAATACTTTCATAGTTATTTGAAAAAGAAATATTGATATTTTGTGAAATATGGGGGAACTTGATAAAAATATTATTTTTAAAGATAAGTATCTGGGATGAAATAAATAGATGGTGCAATATAATTAGTTCCCATTCCCTTCCTATGTTTCTTTCTCTTAATAGCCCATATTTTGATTTCTTTTATTTTTGTAACAGTTATACCCTTTTAAATATAAATTGCTATTCTTTTTTCCCTGAGTTTGCCCATTGTAATCGTCTTTTGTTGGAAATGTGATTACCCAGATCTTATTGTCCCTTCTTCCAACACCAGTATCCTGTTGCTGATCAGCATGATTCTTCTGCTGAACAGTAACTGAATTCTAGAGGGTTGCAGGTCACCTTCCCAGTGAAAAGAGTGATATCTGGGTATAGTCTAAAAGTGTAATTTGCTTGATTAATATATATACACACCTCTTCAGGAAGTGTGGCAGTCTCAAACCAGCATGTAGGCAAAACACTTTTCCAGAAATCTCACCAATGATCACCAATGCCTGGTTCCTAAGAAGTAACTGAGCTTTAAGAATTAAGTAAACATTCTAGCTGCTCACCCAATGTCCCTCAAAGGACCTTTGCAAAACCAAGTTAACAATAATGCAATACCAACAATGAAAGCATTTTTCCCATATCTGCAAAATTACTCCTGTGCTAAGAAAATCAAATTAGAGCACTGTAACAGCTCCGGCTGCTCACACCTATCAGTACATTCTTACAGTTAATAAACGATGTTGAACACAAATTTTACAGGAGCCCTGCTCCAAAACCCATTGAAGTAAATGGACTTTCAATGATTTTATGTGGCATTGGATTTGACCTGTGGTCCTTTTGTTATATTACTCAGCATATGAGCAGCCATATTAGTACTTGAATATGAGCTGCAAAGCAAAATGAAAATGGAATGAATCAGATATTATCTTTGAAGAAAGAAGCTAACTTGTACAAAAAAGGTGTTCCACACTTACAACAAACAAACAAACAAAACCCAAAAGATATATCTCACTTAAAAATCCTCTCAGTACTGGTACTTCCTTGTTCACTTAAAATATTCCAGATCATGATATCAGGAAAACCAAAAGTTTCATTGCAGCCAATGAAGCTCATGGTACCTGTGATATTAAGAGCAAGGGGTGTTTCTACACTTACAAGTTAGATCGACTTAAGGAGGCTTAAATTGACCTAACTTACTCCCTGTCCACACTGGGCTTTTATTAAGTCGACTTAAGCTGTTCCTTAAGTCGACTTAAGGAAAACTTAAGCTGACTTAATAACACCTAGCTTTAGGTTGATTTAAGACTTAAGTCATCTCCTTAAATCGACTTAAGCCAGTGTGGACGGGGATTAGCGCCTAAATCGATCTTATTAAAGTGTTAAGTCGACTTAATAAGGTCAACAAGGGATATGTCTACACTAGAAAAATTAAGTCGACTTTGTTAAGTCAACTTAATAAGGTCGACTTTAAGTTGACTTAAAGTCAACCTTATTAAGTCGATTTAACAAAGTCGATTTAACTTTTCTAGCATAGACATAGTCAAGGAGTCCTGTGGCACTTCTAAAGACTAAATTAAGGTAAATGTATTTATCGCATGAGTTTTTGTGGGAAAAAAATCCCACTTTGTCAGACTCTTTGAAGATAGGGAATTTACAGCATGGGAGGAGCATCTGACAAAGTGGAATTTTCTCCCATGAAAGCTCATGCGATAAATAAATTTGTTAGTCTTTAAAAGTGCCACAGGACTCCTTGTTTGTTTTGCTGACCTAGACTAACACAGCTACCCCTTGGGAACTTGTGATATTACAGAATGTTATGTTCTGAAATTTGCTTAGTGAAGCAGAAAATTCCAAGGGGATTTCACAGAAGGAAGAAATAACCTGCAAAATGTTATTCAAAACATATCACAATGCTGACTGCTTCCTTCACAGGCTGTTTTTTTTGGTGTCTTTCAGAACAAAAGTCAGCTTCTAACTCAATTTTCGTGCTTGGACTGTAATTCGCCTTTAATTAAAGCCTGTTTTCATTTAAGACCATGTATATATTTCTCAACAGTTCTTTTGGCTTGAGATCTCTCTCAGGTTTGTACTTCTTTTGCTTTTTGGAATTGGCTGTCTCCCTTCAGCGTTCAACTGATCTTATTCTGGAAAACCATCTTCTTCCTTCTTCCCCTTTATCTCTACTTCAGGCCTTACTCTCTTTCTGCTCTTCAGTTCTACCACTGTAACTATGTTACCCTATACCTGTAGTTTATAGAATTAATCTCCCTTTAAATAACTTAGCCCTCCAGTGACTTTCACTGTGATCTGTGTTTTAATAACCAGTCAGAGCAGCAGTGTATATAAGTAAATTTGGCATATTGTGTATATTTAGTAATCATTTATTTAGACCCCTCCGGTGCCCGGGTGGTTTCTTCATACTATTATCATTATACGAAGGTCACATAACACAATATATAACACTATCTTTTTTTATTTTGCTCTTAGCTATGCAGTTTTCCGTCCATTGTATTCCCTATTCCCAATGCACCAGAACAATGCACTCCTGTTCCAGATGAAAATTCTACTCAGTAGCACAACTGAAGCCATAAATGTTTGTCTTGTGTTTCATCCCCCTCTCTTCTTCTCCTATTACTAAATTCACTAATATTTGATTGACAAGTGGAGAGGTCAGTTTTGAACATCCACTCAAAAATTGTGTCTCATAAGCCTCCTGCAAACAGGGTTTACTGAAATTAAATGTAAACCTTAAAACACTCTTCATCAGAAGAGCTTTAAGCAATATTGTTCAGATAATATCTTTATATTCCACATGAAGATAACATCTTCATATTCCTCCTGGTCCTGTATTTATACGAGAACAAATTAGTGTATGGTTTTCTTAACATTACTGTGAGACCAAGTTCCCTAAATGCAGGTTTGATGTGTTTGTTTTTGTCATTGTAGGAGGCCAACTGACACCTAACACAAACAGTTACTTGCTTTCTTATGACTAAATCTCCTGATGAAATGGTGCAGTGTCCTCACCTGCCATGAGAAGAATAAATTAGAAAAGATAATAGTTTGAGATCAGTTTCTAAGAAGTCCATTTTCTTTAGTTCTATGAGGTAACTGACAGGAGGAAACTTATCTCATAGTTTTCTGACAGCACATTGAGATCAATAAAATCAGACGCAGATAAAAATAAAACATAGGTCCATCTAAGGGATGTGTCTGTAATGACTTCCCTCTCCCCACACATGCCTGTAAGCATCCATCCACAAACTGGAAGGCTGAAGCCTGTGCACATACCATATCATTGAAGATTAAGAGAATCCTACATGTTACACTGGATGTGCCCTGATCAGGGGCTGAAACTTGAATCTACTGCAAAACCCTTTTCAGTAATGCAATGTGCATCTGTCTTTATTTAAGTGCTTTTGGGGGGTTGTGTAACATTTATTATTATTTATTATTTTTCTTTACACGCACATAAAGGCCATTTTGTAAAGCTTCCATGCCAGTGCTACTACACTTATTAGTGCCCTTCAACACCATAGATCACACTATTCTGCTAGCTAATCAGCTAGAGCAGGTAAAAATAGGCCTGCAGCTGCAGCAGAACCACCTTCCACTAAAGAGTAGCCTGAGCCCAAATCTTTAAAGATTCTGGCAGCAACAAGAGATAGCCCTATCCATGCAGGAATTTTCCCTGACCTAATATCAGAGAGCTTTGCCTACCATGTGAAAAATAGCCATTGCTGACAGCGGGTAATGAGAACAAAAGAGTAAGAGATGGTGCTGAACTGGTGCTGATTACATACAACCAGTGCAAATATATACAAGGACAAACTGCATTCAGCACTGATACAGAAAGCGTGGTTAAAACCTATCTGCATTTGAAGATAAATAAAGTTCAGTAGCATTCATTGATGGCATTTTTAAAACAATAAATAATAAGTGGTAAATTGCTTCATATAAAAAATGCTTTGAAGTTTAACTGTCAAGGCAGTTTGGAGGGGGGGGGGTCATGAAAAAGTAACACAGCTCCTATATCCTGCTCCCACCTCCCAGTATCCTTTCTAGCAGGGGAAAGGGTGTCCTGGGTGTCCATATTCCCAAGCAATCCATGACTTCTAGAGGTCCCTGTTGGGCTTTGCGTAGCCAAAGTAAGGCAGGCTTCCACCTGTCTATGCAAAAAGGTGAGACAGATGTTTAATGGCTCTGAATCTTCTTCTGAATGACTTAAAGCTGACTATGCCCCCAGTTTGTAAAACTTTACAAGAAATTAAGAGACTGGACTCAGGATCTGAGACCTCGTAAATTCTACAAAATATAAGCTTGGCATTGATTATGGCAGCTGAAATTTAACATTGAGTTTCTATTTAGGTCCTACACTTGGACAAAAATACAAAGCACAACCTGACTTTTAATTTTATGTCAGCTGAAGAATACATTTCATTTTATATCCACTAAATTCTTTACAGAAATAGAACATCAACATGCATTTAAGAATTTTTATGGATAGAAAAGCAAAAGAGGAAGCTTCTGTCTTCATAGTACAGAGCTCTCTTCATTCAATCATACTATTCAATGAGACAATATGACATCTTATTGTCCTACTGCTACAGTTACTATACTTTTGTTTTGATGTTCTAGTCTTGTAAAGTTTTATGTTGACATACTACTCCATTTCTTGCCCAGAGCCATTATTCATCTAAAGAATTTATTTATGACTTTCCACTCTGAAAACTGAAGTGTTTTGAAAACAATTTCTCAGGTCTCTCCTGAAATTTTCCAAAGGACTTAACAATGTCTATATTTTTAGCTATTACAGCTTTCAGCTAGGCCAGAAGGGTTTATTCCCAACTCATACAGAGCTTGTTTAAATCTCATATTTTTACATATACATTTATTATGCTGTTCAGAATATGAAATTCTGAAATATAGAATTCATTTTTATTTTTCTTATAAAATCATTTTCAGTAACTCATAACATTCTAGGCAAATTCTTTCTGAGGAGCTTAAAGTTTATTGTAGAGAAACTAAATGAATTCTTTGCGTCAGACTTCACAGCTGAGGATATGAAAGAGATTCCCAAACATGAGCCATCCTTTTTAGGTGACATCGGAGGAACTGTGGCAGACTGAGGTAACATTAGAAGAGGCTTTGGAACAAATTGCTACATTAAACAGTAATAAGTCACCAGGACCAGCTGGTATTCACCCAACAGTTCTGAAGGAACTCAAATGTGAAATTGCAGAACTACAAACTGTGCTACGTAACGTATTATTTAAATCAGCTCCTTTACCATATGTACTGGAAGATAGTTAATGTGACACCTATTTTTTTTTAAAAAGGCTCTAGAGGTGATCCCAGCAAATATAAGCTTCAATTTTGGGCAAATAGGTTGAAACTATAGTAAAGAACAGAATTATCAGACATATAGATGAAATTGATTTGCTGAGGAAGAGTCAACATATTTTTTTGTAAAGGGAAATCATGCCTCACCAATCAACTAGATTTCTTTGGGGGTGGGGTGATCAACAAGCATATAGATAAGGATGATCCAGTGGATATCATATATTTAGATTTTCAGAAAGCCTTTGACAACGTCTCTCACCAAAGGCTCTTAAGCAAAGTAAGTAGTCATAGAATACGAGGGAAGAGTCTCTCCAGGATCAGTAAGTTGTAAAAGTTAGGGGGGAAAGGGTTAGGCATAAATGGTCAATTTTCAGAATGGACAAAGGTAAATGGTGGTGTCCCCAATAGATCTGTACTGGGACCAGTCCTGTTCAATTTGTTTATAAATTATCTGGCAAAGGAGAATGAACCATAAGATGGCAAAATTTGCAGATGATACAAAACTACTACTAGTTAAATCCAAAGCAGACTGGAAGAGTTGCAAAGGGATCTCCGAAAACCGAGTGTCTAGGCAACAAATGGCAGATGGAATTCAATGTTGATAAATGCAAAGCAATGCACATTGGAAAACATAATCCCAAATATATACATCAAATGACGGGGTTCAAGTTAGCTGTTGCCATTCAAGGAAGAGATCTTGGAGACACTGTTAACAGTTTTCTGAAAACATCCAGCAGGAGTCTTAATAGCTAACAGAATATTGGGAATCATTAGAAAAGGGATAGATAAGACATAAAATATCTTATTACCTCCTTATAAATCCAGGGCAGGGCCCTCAGATGGGGACGGGGGGAAGAGTACACTTAACTGGGGCCCTGAGGGACCCAACCCAGACTGCAACCCGCATTACCATGTGTGTGGGAGTGGGCCTATGTTATAAGTTTGTAATGGGACTGAAAAAGTTATGCTTGGGCCCTGATCTAGAGTATGTTCACATCTTGAATATTACGTGCGGATCTGGTGGTCCCATCTCAAAAATGATATACTGGCAACAAAAATGATAAGTGGTATGGAAAAGCTTCCATATGATGAGAGATTAATAACACTTGGAGTTTTCAGCTTAGAAAAGAGACAACTAAGGGCAGATATGAAAGTAAAAAAGTAAATATTATATAGTCCCTCTTATAACACAAAAAATATGGTCACCAAATGAAATTAAAATGCAGCAGATTTAAAATGAATAAAAGGAAGTATTTCTTCCTACAATGCACAGTCTACCTGTGGAACTCCTTCCCAGAGGCTGTTGTGAATACAATACTACAATGGGATTCAGAAAAGGATTAGATAGTTCATGGAAGACAGGTTCCTCAATGGCTTTTAGCCATGATAGACTGTAATTGTGTTGTTTGCCAGAGGCTGGAAATGGCTGACAGGATGAATTATTTGAAAATAACCTTTTTTATTCATTCCCTACAAATCACCTGGCATTGGCCACTGTCGGAAGATAGAATAATAGGCTAGATGGACCATTGTTCTGACCCTGTATGACTGTTCTTATGTTCTTAAATTTTCTATCAATGGTCATAGCCTCATAATTATTTTTTGGGTGGGGAAGGGATAGTTTGTTTCTTCTAAATTTGGAGAAAATTCCATTAAATAGATTTTAAAGAACATTATAGGAGGAGGGAAAAAATCCTTTTTAATTTAAAAATGATACATCAGAAGCAAAATAGTTGAATTAAAATTCTTTAAGCTAAATTTATCCTGTAGCTAGTACTTAGTGGGGGCATAGTCACCCATAAAGGTCTGATGGCTTTTTAAAATAACAAAGTCATGAAACATAAAAAATTTCATTCAGTAGCAAACTTCACAAAAAGCTATCAACCACCCCATCCCTTAAGTGAAATGATAACATCACAACACAATTAGTCAAGATCCATAAGACACATTCCGTACCACAGACAAAAGGAATGGGGTCAAATAGCTCTGTGGCGACGTCCTCCGTTTTTCCTTAGTCTCAAGGGCTATGTCTACACTGGCAAGTTAGTTTGAATTAAGGAAGCTTAATTTGAACTAACTAAAGCCATGACTACACTAGGCTTTAGTTAGTTCCAATTAAGGGCTTCCTTAATTCGAACTATTAAGTTTGAACAGGGCTTCACAAGTAAGGCTTTAATTCGAACTAACTAGTTCGAATTAGCCAATATGGCCATGTTAATTCGAACTAATTTCTTAGTTCGAACTAACCGGCCATTGAAATGAATGGGGATCGCTACTTCGAACTAAGCAAGTGCCGTGAATGGCACTTGTTTAGTTCGAACTAACTTTTTCTAGTTCGAATTAAGTTAATTAACTAATTGGAACTAATTTTAGCAAGTGTAGACATAACCAAGAACATTTGTTAGGGTTCTGAATGAATAAACGGAGAGTAGAGGGAGAACCAGGAAGACCTGTGGTCTAGGTAGAGCATGAGACACAGTGGCTGAAAGACTATGTTTACACTGGCAATTTAAGTTGACTTAAGGAGGCTTAAGTCGACTTAAATTAAGCTACTTCCACACTAGGCTTTCATTAAGTCGACTTAAGAAATTCCTTAAGTTGACTTAATGAAAGCTGAAGTCGACTTTATAACTACCTCTCATTAGGTTGACTTAACTCTTAAGTCGACTCCTTAAGTCACCTTAAGGACAGTGTGGACATGGAGTAACCCTTAAATCAACTATATTAAGTTGACTTAAGGGCGGTTAGGTCGACTTAACAAAGTGGACTAAGTTGACTTAAAGTTAAGTCGACTTAGTCCACTTTGTTAAGTCGACTTTAATAAGGTCGACTTTAAGTTGACTTAAAGTCGACCTTCTTAAGTCAACATAACAAAGTCAACCTAACTTTTTCTAGTGTAGACACAGCCAAAGAGAATACTCTTACAGCTCTTGTAAGTTGAAGGTCTATGAAAGTTTCTACTACCCTTTCTCCATGCTTGGAACTTAACCCTACAAAGAGTTCCAAGGCATATTATCTGCAGGTGGAACCATGCTGTCAAAGAGTAGGGAAAGAGCACTGGAAGAGGATGAGGAAACTATCCAGGTGCAAAAGGCTGCTGCCACTCCCTCGGAGAAGTATGAAATGGCACAGGGTGGACACTGGCAGCTGGTTACTTCTGGCAGCAGACAGTGCTCCACCTCTGTTCCCATCCCACCCTCTGTTGTGGTAAAGAACCGCTACGCAGCACAACAGATGAGCAATGAGGTGGAAGAGGAGAAGCCATGCACCCCCCGAGGTTGGGAGGATCACAATCGTCACACCCAGGAGGAAACTTCAGGTTGTGGGGTTGGGGACTTTCTTCTGAGGGGGACAGAGGCACCCATCTGCTGCCCTAACAAGGCCTCTTGGCAGGTATGCTGCCTGCCGGGGGCCCATGTCCGAGATGTTATGGAGGTATTGTCGAGAATCATCCATCCCTCTGACTACTACCCCATGCTATTCATACATGTGGGAACCAATGATACTGCGAGAGGTGACCCTCAGCAGATCAAAAGTGACTACAGGGCTCTGTGAGCATGGGTGAAGGTGTTCTCCTCGATCCTTCTGGTCAAGGGTAGGGGCCTGAGCAGAGACAGCTACATCCTGGAGGTGAATGCCTGGCTGCGAAGATGGTGTCGCCGGGAGGGCTTTGGCTTCCTCAACCATGGGGTGCTGTTTCAGGACGAAGGACTGCTAGACAGAGATGGACTCCACCTATCGATGAAGGGGAAGAGCGTATTTGAAAGCAGACTGGCTAAGCTAGTTAGGAGGGCTTTAAACTAGGTTTGAAGCCGGAAGGTAACCAAAGCCCACAGGTAAGTGAAACTGAGGAAGACCTGGGGGAAGGGATGGAACTTGGGGGGTGCTGGGGCTGTAACAGCAGGAATAAAAGAGAGAGTAGTTGGAACTGGGGGGGGGGATCAAAAAATTGTTTTTATGTCCTAATGAAGTCACAATACCTCAGGCGAATGGGGAAGGAGGATACGGGGAGAAACTGCAAGGAGGAAGATGTGACAGGAGAGACAATCGACAGGGCAAAGTAGGGCAATCGGCCCGGTATTTTAAGTGTCTGTACACAAATGCGAGGAGCCTGGGAAACAAGCAGGAAGAATTGGTAGTACTGGCACAGACAAGGAACTATGATATAATTGGAATAACAGAAACGTGGTGGGATAACTTGCAAGACTGGAGCACTGCCAGGGATGGATATAAATTGTTCAGGAAGGAAAGGCAGGGAAGAAGGGGAAGAGGAGTAGCGCTGTATGTAAAAGAGCTGTATGACTGCTTGGATCTCCACTATGAAAGTGAAAACAAGACGGTTGAAAGTCTGGGTTAAGTTTAGAGGAGAATACAACCATTGTGTCCTTAATGGCTCATCAGGTTACTCCATGAGCCCATGGGACCTGGCAGCTTCCTTAACATTAAGGAGACAATGGTTGTAGACAGCCTGTCTTGGTTGTTTACACAGAATCACACAAGTTAAAGTATAGATATAACACCAAATTCCTAACTTCTAATACAAATACAATTCCTATACATGAACTATATAATAATTCCCAGCAAATTCCTAAGTCAACCTAGGGCTACCCCACGTCTACACTGGCTTAATTCGACTTTAAAAAGTCGAATCAAGCCTTAAGTCTAATTAAATCTAGGTTTAATAAAGTTGACTTAATTTTCATTGTCAACTTTATTTTCCTTAAGTCAACTTAAGCAAGCATGTTGTAGTGTAGATGCAGGGTAAATTAAGTCAATTTAAGCTTTCTTAAGTCGACTTAATTTACCAGTGTAGATGCAGCCTATAAGAGGCCCATTCCCCATGCAGATATAAGGGCTGTGCCTACACTGGCAAGTTAGATCGACTTTAGGAGGCTTAAGTCGACCTAACTTAATCCCTGCCCACACTAAGCTTTCATTAATGAAAGCTTAAGTCGACTTAATAAGAACCGAGGGGTATTCGAACTAACTCTCCTTACGTCGACCTAAGCCCAGTGTGGACGCATAAATCCACTTTCTTAGATCGACCTAAGGGAAGTTAGGTCGACTTACTAAGTCCCGGTTAAGGGAAACCCTTTGTTAAGTCGACTTAATAAGGTCGACTTCAAGTCGACCTTATTAAGTTGACTTAACAAAGTCGACCTAACTTTTTCTAGTGTAGACATAGCCAATGTGTCTTCATGTAGTATTTGCCTACAGGGACTTTCCCATATTCTGCATGAATCTGTAGAATTGCAGATAGATTCACCTGTGCATCTAGCCCACTTCATGGATTGATTCACATGAAGTCTGTTTAAATTACTAAGGGCAAAAACTAGTAAACTACTAAGGGCATGTTGTTCAGGCCTTTTCTTTTTAGGATTAAAAGATGAAAAAGGGATGTGACAAAGATTTAAAAAAAAATTAGGGACTTAAAGAGCAGATAAATGCTACCAAACTGCACAAAGGCTGTCAGAATTAAAACAAGATGATACAAATTAAAATTCTGGTAAAAAAGTACTAGGCAAGCATGTGGTGATTGATCCAGACCAATTCATCTCAAATCATGGGCTGCTTACAGCCCAGTTAGCACAGAGCTACTGCCTATGTGACATCCTCAGTGCCATACAGGTAACCTACGTATACTTGCGGACATGGTCCACATAACACATAGAAAGCTGCATATGGAGCCCACAATGGTAAATAGGTTAAGAACCACTGATGGGACAGTAATACAAGACAAATAACAGAACCTAAGGGCTAAAATCACAGAAATATTCAAATCCAATTCCACTGAATGTATTGGGATCTGATCCTACATACTCCAGAGGAGAAGCTGACTACTGTGCAGTTACAAACTGTGGTTACAATAGATACAATGTATTTATAGAGACCAAGAAGGCATTCTTCCTTTCCAAGTCATGGGATAGATTCTCCCCTGCCTTTACATAGTCTTATTATGGATTCTCCCCTCTCTCCATTTTGCACAACTCACACAAGGGTACAAAAAATTGCAGACTCTAAAATAGTTCAGGGTTGTTACTGAGATATCCTCATGGAGGTACCTGGCATATCAAATGGTCTGAAAAATAGGCAAAGCCGTACCTTTATCACCTGCTCAGTGGAGATGACAGTTTCTGCAGAGAAGAATGTAGCAGATTTTACTCTCCGAGCGCACTAAGGGTATGTCTACACTAGAAAAAATTAAGTTGACCATATTAAGTCGACTTAACAAAGTGGCTACACTTTAAATCGACTTAGTCCACTTTGTCAAGTCGACTTAACTGGCCTTAAATTGACTTAATAAAGTCAACTTAATGGTTACTGCCCATCCACACTGTCCTTAAGTCGACTTAAGGAGTTGACTTAAGGCTTAAGTTGACCTAAGGGGTGGTTGTTATTAAGTTGACTTAAGCTTTCATTAAGTCAACTTACGGGATTTCTTAAGTCAATTTAATTAAAGTCCCGTGTGGACATGGAGTAATTTAGGTCAATTTAAGGATCCTTAAGTTGACCTAAATTTCTAGTGTAGACATACCTAAAGAGTTCTAGGAAGAGAGCACAAGGGAAGCAGAATGCTACCTCGAGTGCAGCGTGGTTTTGCTTTATCCTCAGTGTAAAGCTGTGGCACCCAGGAATAATTTAACCTTACACTATTATGTAAAATGAAATCAATGTTGCCATACAAAAGTTGTCATCAGTTCCTGATGTATAGAAAGACCATACAAGAAAATGCATTATAAATAAAAGCTAGAGAATATTTCTTTATAGTATATTTTAGCAAAGAGGATTGTTGTGCTTTAAGAAACTTTGGTTTGTAGTGGTTACAACATCCAATTACTGACTTGCTGTTTCCAGATCAATGGCCTTAAGGGAATCTAAGGTTAATTAATCCTTAATTCACTTAAGATAAATTGACATTTTCATTTTACAGCTGTAATAGTCTGAATATAAAATGTACTAGTAGGGAAGGGGAGTTAATAATAATAATAATAATAATAATAATAATAATAATAACCACTATTTTTTATTATCTGAAGCATCATTTGCTAAAAACCTCCTCTGCATACTATAAATATAAAACCCAGTTGGTGCAACAATAGCCATAACAGCACCTGTATATAACAGCCATCTATAATCTATTTAAAAACAGATCTCAGGAATAATTCTGGCTTTAAACACTGGCACATTTGGCCTTGTTAATATGCCTTGGAATTCAGTTCCATAGTTTAGTTTAGGGCAATAACTAAAGGGCCTGGCTTCGAGTCTCATAAGATATCCATATTTCCCTCGGAGGTTGTAATGAACTGTTCACTGCTAAGTACATGGTGCTCAAAACTACACTGGGAAAAGTATGAAAGTTTCAAGGCCATGAGTAGATTTAAACAGAAATGAAATAAGGTAAAAGACAATCCTAAAACCAACTGGTAACAAAGGGAGTTTTAATACACTCAGGTTTTTATGTTTAGTCAGCAGATGAACTGCTGCATTTTGTAAAGATTGAAGTCATACTAAAAAATAATCAGGCATTTGAACAAACAGAGCATTACATAATCAATGCAGGCTTTCTCTTCTTCTCTGCAACCAGCCCTCAGTCCCATATGCATGTCTGCAAGGTCTGGTGCAAATGACTCCTTTACATGGAGAAAACATCTTGTTCACTCCTGGCTCAGCTCCTCTCCAGAACACTGAGCACATGGTCTCCCCTCAAGGCAGCTCCTGCCTGCTGTCTGCTCAGGCTGCTGCTCTCCAGTCATCTGACTGACAACATCCCATCACACCAGCAGGGTACACTGTGGAGCATGCTCAAATTGCTACCACTCCCTGCTTCTGGAAGTTTCCAGTTGTGGGTCGCTAATCTGCCCAACAACAGTAACCCACCCTCAGCAGGTCTCTCAGAGATAGCCTTTTCAGGTATATGGGTTACATTCTCCCCTGCTTAAATCACTGCCGTCCCCGGCAGTATACTCGAAATAATAATCCACAACAAGTTGTGTGGATCTCCCAGAAGTTGCTAAAGGGCAGCTTCAGTCCTCTCAGATCCCTGTCAGTAAACAGAGGATCTCTATGGCTAGCTCCAGTCTAGCCTTTGACTTAAACAACTGTCTCTTTCAGTTGCTATAGCCTGTATCCAAAGCGGTACAGGAATTGGATTGGATATATAAAATACCCATTTCTCAGATCTTAATAGCTAAGATCTCACTCCATAGAGCACCATGCTCATAAGCCCAGTTAAATCAGGCAAGAACTCACATCAGTCAGTTTCACTGGCTGATCTCACCACACACTCACTCTCTCACAGAAGTGAGCCTCACAACAGGAGTAAAGGCTTCTCCTGGACCTCTCCCTATAACAGGGGGTAGCATTTGCCAACCACCCAGTCTGTCTACCACTCACAGGCAAAACCTCATATTAATCTCACAACCAAAAGTTACAACAACCTCTTAATTTCTGCTATACTATCCATAAATGATACCTAACTAAAATGATTCTATAGGGATCTAACCCAAACTGTGTACAAGTTTCCATTACCTTAACAATATTAATACAAAAATATAAATTCAATATCAATATTCAATAACATTAAATTCTTTACAACTAAGTACTACAATATACCTTGAAATGAAATCAGAGGAGCTCTGAACAATCTTCAAGTCCCTGTTCGTTCGGGCGCCAATTTGTAATCTTCGGGTGGGCTAAATTCACTTAATTGCCCCTCTCCAGTGCCCCACAGAAATACACCCCAACCCCTGTGGAGAAAAGCAGCTGGAGACCCAGGATCCAGTCTGTACAGGACTCACAGCGAAGCTTGCTCAGAGCTACACTCACACATTAAAATACTACTAAAAACAAACATAACAATGAACTTTATTAACTACTAACTAAATGAACCTTATCCTAAGAAAACAAACTACAATTAACCAAGAACAATCCCTTGCATGAAAGATACCCAAGAGTCCCAAAGTCTGTGTGGAGTTCACCCAACTCTCAGCTACAGTCTCTGTTCCAGCGTGGAAGCTTGAGTGGCAAGAAATAGCTGTCTTCTTTCTTGGCTGGGATCCTCTGTAGCATTACATGCAGGCTTTCTCTTCTTCTCTGCAACCAGCCCTCAGTCCCATATGCATGTCTGCAAGGTCTGGTGCAAATGACTCCTTTACATGGAGAAAACATCTTGTTCACTCCTGGCTCAGCTCCTCTCCAGAACACTGAGCACATGGTCTCCCCTCAAGGCAGCTCCTGCCTGCTGTCTGCTCAGGCTGCTGCTCTCCAGTCATCTGACTGACAACATCCCATCACACCAGCAGGGTACACTGTGGAGCATGCTCAAATTGCTACCACTCCCTGCTTCTGGAAGTTTCCAGTTGTGGGTCGCTAATCTGCCCAACAACAGTAACCCACCCTCAGCAGGTCTCTCAGAGATAGCCTTTTCAGGTATATGGGTTACAATTGCACACATTTTTTATGAAATTTCAGTATAATATGCCATGATTTTTGACAGATTTTTTGGCTGTAAGGTTAATAGATAGATAGATAGATAGATAGATAGATAGATAGATAGTAAAAGCAAAACATGAATATAAAATGAATTACACCTCTTGTGAGAAAACATTGAAATGTTTTATAGGGGAAAAATAATAAAATTCCAGCCATTTTCATTTGCAATTTTTCTGTGGCTTTGAGAAGAAAGGTACAAGAATTTACCTATGCTATTTGTGCCATATACACACCAAAATGTAGCAAGAAATCCTGAAAAGTGCTTTTTTGCTGAACAGGTCAGTTCCTTTTTTTCCACTTAACACCACTTTCTTACGCTTGCATTCAAGTCTTCTCTTTTTGTTCCTATACCACCATTCAGAAAGTCTGACCCTTTCACTGAGGTGCTGACTATCTGGCTCTCCTTTCCTACTATAGTCAGAAACTCCCATGGGAGCTTACTTAAGTCTGCAGGAGCTCAGCGGCCATGTTCAGCACCTTGAAAGATTAAACTAATTTATTTTTATAGAGATACAGAGGTTAAACTTTTTGTAACCAAAACTGAATTTTACAGAGGAAACTAAAAGCAACTAAACATCAGCAATTTTGCCTGAATATAAAAGGTTGCGGTTTTCTTTTTAAATGTCTTTCTCTTTTTCTGTGCCTTTTCATTCTTCAGTTCACTCAGTAATTAGATGGAGAGTTTTCAGTTCTGAAATTACAATTGCAGTCCCTTTTTAACACAATTCTAAAAAAGTACATATTTGTTAATCCACTCTTTTCCTTCCTCTTTCTCTCTCAGTTCTGTCTCTGCAATCTAGTGGTAAATATACAAAGTGATATCCACTATCAATCACAACAGTAGTGACCATGGCTTCACAAACTACCTTCTGAAAATAAAATTGCTTTGGGAAAATATCTGGATTACTACAACCAATCTTTATTTTCACCTTAGCTTTCCCCAAGATAATATCTCTAGATGCAAAAATTATCTTAATTGCCACTCACAGGCATATTAAAATCCTATTTTTAGTCATAGCCACAGTCTGCTTTAAAATGACCACCATTAAAGAGCTGAGATGGAAATGCTGGTAAAATAATATAGGAGAGTCATTTATATGACAACTATTTTTTTCTCCTTAGAGATTATAAAGATTTATTTCTAGGACACACTAAAAATGTTCAGAATACTAGTTTTTCTGATTGATGTAGCAAGAAAATAATTTTGGTGGAACTCACTGGTGGGATGTAAGTGAGTGACTACCACATTAGGCACTTATAACAAGCACATTGCCACCCTTGGCATTCATAAAATCCTTTCTCAAGCAGCCACCTAATCCTAGGTGTCTATGTTCCCAGTAGTAAAATCTCCTGAATACCTAAATTTTGATGAATAGACATGTGTATGGACACCTAACTCCTCATGCCACCCAGAAACGTGGTGCCTCACACATACACTTATGCCCCAGCAGGATTCACAAACTAGGGGTTCCCTGTCTAGCTTCCCATGCGAGTCTGATCCCACAGGTGTGCTCAGAATACATCTAAATCTATACCAAAAGGGGGATTGAGAAGGTGATGCTCCCCATCCCTATGAATTGTAGCCCAGAGGCTACAGCATTCACTCAGGAGTTGGGAGACCTGAGATGAAGTGCCCATTTATCTGAGGTTGAGTCTCCTAGCCATTGGCTCCCAAATAGTGGTACATATATCACCAGTGGTACACAGACCCAATGAGACGTGACTATTTGCTGCTGGGGGACTGCCCAAGAGTCACTCCGGCTATGTCTACGCTTGTTAATTTAAGTCGACTTAGCATGTCCACACTCAAAAATTAAGTCAACTTAAAGGGGATACTGGATGCTTAAGTTGACTTCTAGGGGTTAGGTGGACCTGGGACAGGCCCACGGTGGCAGGGGGGGGCAGCCCTTGCCAAGTGCCAGGGGGCTCAGCATTTTCCCCATTGTACCTGGGTACAATGGGAGCTGAGCCGGACAGGGACACTGGCAGGGCATAGAAGCGGGGCGGGCAGGGCTCTGTCCTGCCCTGTGGGGGTCACGCCAGGCTCTGGCTGTACCTGCCACCCTGGCAGGGAGAGCAGTGGGGGGAGCCTTGAAGCCCTTTAAGTCTACTTAAAGTCAACTTAGGGTTACTCTGCGTCCATACTGGCTAAGTCGACTTAATAAAGTCAACTTAGTCAGCAAAGTCAACTTAAAACGAGTTTTAATAAAGTCGACTTTAATTTTCCTTAAGTCGACTAAAGCTGCTGCTTAAGTTGACTTAAGGAAAATGTAGTGTGGACACAGATTAAATTAAATCGACTTAAGCAAGCTTAAATTGACTTAATTTGTAAGTGTAGATGACCCCACCCCCAAGCCATGCAGTGGTCCAGCCATTCTCCCCCCTTCCTTCCCAGACACAAAGCATCTGCCCAGGAGCCACAGCACCTGGCCAGGAGCTGCTCCAGCACCAGCCTTGCCCTCAAGTAGTGAGGTGGCCGCTCCCCTCACCCAGTTCTTCCCCTCCTCCTGCTCCTATAAATGATGATATTACAAGTGATGGTGTTTTACGTTTATGGTATTCAGTGTGGTAGAGTTTGGGAACTGCTGTCCTTACCACTCGACTATGGAATATTCTGAAAGGTTTCTCTCTCTTGTTGAAGCTGTTCTACTTTATATAGTTAATTAAGGATCCATTGAAGCAGGAGGACTGGAACCTTAGTCTCAGGTAAGGGCCCTAACCACTGGGTTTAAAGTTAGTCTCACTCATTCTCTCGTTCAATGAAAATTTGACTAGTCACCTACAACAGTGCAGTTCCAGCAGGAGAGATTAAGAAAATCTCACCCCAGACTATCCCATAACCCAGTGATTAGGAAATTCACCTAGAAAATGTGAAGTTCATTAAAAAATTCACACTCAACCTTTTTCCTGAAGCTATGAATATATTGATCAAGAAAGTATTTTCATCTTCATTGTGGTAACCAGTGAAATGATTCTTTTTTCTTATGATTGTAGTACAGATATGGAAATTGTCAGTGGTGTCAGTATTGTTTTGAAAGAATTTTCTCAGGTGGACTTGGCAGAAGAATCCTTCTAATTTTCCACATGTTAGTATGATATCAAAAAGAGAGGTGAGTTTGGCTACTAACCCAGGATACATCTACATGGGAGGCTCTGTTATGTCGACTTAACCATGGTCGACTTTAAGTCAACCTAAAGTCGACCTTAAGTAGACTTAGAGAGTCCACAGCCCTGCATCCACACTTGCAGGTGCTAGGTTGACAGAGGAGTGGCCAGGAACTCTGCGAGGGGGTCTGGAGGCCAGTTAGGTTGACTTAAGGGCTATTCCCCATCTACACTCTCTTAATAAGGTTGACTTAAGTCTTAGGTTGAACTTAAGAGGTGGTGTTATTAAGTCGACTTAAGGAAGCGCTTAAGTTGACTTAAAAAAAGGCCAGTGTGGACACAGGAGTCTGCAAGTTGACTTAACCTTTCTTAAGTCGTCCTGAGGCTCCAGTGTGGATGTACCCCCAGAGAGTGTGTGTTCTGTGCAAGGATATTTAAGGACCATTGGCACCCATCTGCAATCTGTGTAATTATTTTTGTATATAATTAATTATACAGATAGGCAAACTGATCAAGCTAAATCCTTACTTGTTTTTGCACAGAGCATATATACTGTGCTGTGCTCAAACCGGGGTTTTTCCTTGAGTTCTTCTAGTAGGTTGCAAAGTCAAGTACTTAGAAGTTAGGAAATGACAAGAAAGTAATCCTTTAGTCACCCCCAGAAAGAGAAGAATACACAATTAGAGGCTTTCTGAAAAGTTTTGCCTTATGTGGCTTGCTAAAAATCTTATAGAAGCCTGTGGCAGAAGTAGGGATACAAATGAGTTCCCTTGGGGATATGTGTACACAGCATTGGGAGCTTCTGGGAATGAGCCTCCAAACCTAGGTCAATAGAGTTGGGCTAGTGGGGCTCATGGTAGTGCTCAAAAATAGTTTTGTAAGCAGCATTTGGAAGTTGCAACTCAGGATGGTGCTCCAGTTCTGAAGCCTAGGAAGGGGAGGGGAGGGAGCTTCAGAGATTGAACTGCAACATCAAAGCACTATCTTCATAGCTAGTCTTAGTGCTAGTCCAAGTTTGTCAACCCAGGCTGAGATGCTGTCTCCTACAGGCTCCAAAATATTGTGTACACATATCCTTAGGGAAATGAAGACAACTTAACCTCCAGGCTACCCTTTCCCTCCCTGCCTCATTCTCTGCATAACACATCTGCCAACTGCTATAAAGGAAAGGATTCTATGAAGAACAGCCTCTTTCATTATGCAATCCTGGTCCATTTGCTGAATAACGAATGAAACAATCAATTCAGTTTCTCTACTCATGAAACCTTTGCCCTTTCTACTGCAGAGACTTCCAGCAGGGTTGTCAAGTAATGCAATAGTTTTCCTGAAGTGGACTGAGGGATCCCTTTAATCAGATGCCACCAAACAAACACCAGCTGCTAGAGACTTCTGGTCACAAATTAATGAAAGTGTTCATGTTCCCAAGAACTATTGATTCCAACTGATCTTACAGAATTATATGAAGCAAAGCAACCTAAATGGCTTAAATAGGTTGTATTATATTTTGATTAAATTAATTAAAATCTAGCGATATAATTTAACTAGCAAGGCCCAAATCCTCATATCTGGATCTGGATTTAAATAAATGGGACTATGTTAGGAGAGACCAGATAAGGATCAGTACTTTAAAAAAATAAGCATGGGCTATTTATTTACAACAAAAGTTTTACCTATTTAGGACTTTTCCTGTATGACCCTGGATGTGGGGGATGGAAGGATGACAGGGAGTTCATCTACACAGACTTACCTTAAAGGGGCATGAATTTTTCAGAAATGCTCAGTACCTGTCCTCCTAAAATCAAGCCCCTTTAAAATGTCTTAAGTTGGACACAGAGAAATGGAGGCAGCCAAAATCACTAGTGACTTTTAAAAATAAAGGCCCAGTCCTAAAGCAGTACAATTTTGATTTCTACTTTGTGCCTTTTATATAAATATTTTTATGTCAAATTAAAATGAAAGCTTGCCTTTTCTCCTTACCCACTGGTGCCACTCAGAACACACATGCCAAAATGGCAGGAGGGCCAGGAGGGGAGGGGGGGAACAAATAAGATAGCATGGAGGTAAATGAGCATTATCCACATTCCATACCAAGAGCTTGTCATTCTTTTCCTAAGTACCTTTAAACCATAGTTACAGTGAGGGCTTGTACACACTATAGCCTTATCGCGAAGTAAGAAACTTTACCGCGTGATAAGGCTGAGAGCGTACACACTACAATCTTGCTTGTTGCATGGCAACAGCCCTCTTGCCACGGAACAGCTGAACAACATAAACAAGCTGTCTGCTGCAGAGCCAGTGTATACGGTCCTTTCGCATTTGACAGCCTCCGGCAATGTCCCAGAGTGCCAATCGAGGCCACACTGGGACACCAGAGCTGTCATACTTGTCAAAGTCACTGCTGTAGCAGAGAAGTGAAATTGACAAGTAGCGGAGCTCCTGCCAGAGGAGCAACACTGCTGTTGGAGCCACCAGGAACACTGCTGGCTCTTGGGGATTGGCCACCGAGGCTGGCGGCTCCTGAGCAGAAGCCCCCCAAGCATGGGCAGCTTGAGCCGAGCTGCCTGCCACTCGAGTAGTCAGCAGGGTTTGTGGAATTGGCTACAGACCTCTGTAGGCCTCAAACTTGTTCAAGCAACTGTAGGCCTCAAACCCATTTTAAACAGCAGCACAATTATAATGAAAAAAATTGTGCTGGAATTGCTTATGCGTTACCAAAGCCAAAGCTAAAGATAACAAGGGAATGTTTCAAGGATAGGTGGCTGTGTTGTTTTTGCTGTTTTCAGTAAATTTCCACTAACTAATGTAAGACCATACTAACCTTATTGTTATCTTAAATAAGTAATAAGAATTTTTGTTTTTCTCGCCAAAGAGATCCTGACTATTTTTATAACCTTGTGATTTAATTACATATTCTGTAAACATGTCTCTGTTCTATTATAATTAAGAATGCAACTGTTAACCAAGAGATTTTAATTGTATCCACCTCCATACCCCAACCCCAATTTTCTGTCTAAAAATCTTTGAAATATGCCTGCAGGTTGAGCACTTAGCCTGATGGGGTTTTTCTCTCTCTCAATGTGCTCTCCATACAGCCGTCTGAATAAAGTGTCTTGCTGAAACCCGATACCGGTTGCTTGCTGCTTCTTCAGGTTGAAGCCGCCTGCCTGGGACCAGGGCTCTCGGCGGCTGGATCCCCTCTGCCCTGGGGGTTGCCAGGGCAGTGGGGGTCGAGCCGCCAAGAGCGCCAGGTTCTCAGCAGCAGCATAGCCCCGGCACAGGGGAAGCCCCGCAGGAGCAGGACCAGTGGTTTCGGAGCCCCGGCCCTGGGAAAGCCCCACTGCCGTAGAGCTTCCCCAGGGCTGGGGCTCCACTGCTACCTGTGGCTTGAACCCCGCTCCCAGTGGGGCTCCAGAGGGGCAGGGCAGCCCCCAGGGAACTCCCTAGGGCAGCCCTACAGCTCTGTGAGAGAAGAGAGAGGTGAAAACAGTTCCACTGCCAGCCCAAAGGCTGGCTGCCGCAGTGCCTGGTGGGATAGGTGCCCACCATGCACTGCTCCTTGTAAGGAAAATTCAAAGGAGCATGTGAATGCTCCTTTTTGTTACGAGTGCCGTGTGGACGGGGAAAAGCATTATAGTTATAATGCTTGCTTGTCCTGCAACAACTTTATTGCAGGACAAGTCTGTAGTGTGTATATAGCCTCAGGCTGGGCAGCAGCCAGTGGGCTGAGGCCACTTATGCTTGGGTGCTGCCTCAAGCATGGGAGGCTTCCGCCCAGGCTAGGGTGCTCAAACTCAGGAGCTCTCAGCCCAAGCAGCAGCCAGCAGGGCTGAAGGCGCCCAGGCCTCGGTGCTCCCGCTCAGGAGCTGCCAGCCCAGGTGGCCAGTCCCCGGGAGCCACCAGAGTTCCTGGTAGCTCCAACATCAGTGGAGCTCCTGTGGCAGGAGCTCTACTACTTGTCAATTTCACTGCTCTGCTAGAGCAGTGAAATTGACAAGTATGACAGCTCTGGTGTCCCAGAGCGGCCTCGATTGGCACTCTGGGACATTTCTGAAGGCTGTCAAAATTCCAAGGAGCGTACACACTGGCTCTACCATGGAACAGCTGTTCCGTGGTAAGCCTAACCACGCTCATTTAGGTGGTTTACCTGTTGCACGGCAAGAGGGCTGTTGCCTGCAACTAGCAAGATTATAGTGTGTATGCTCTCAGACTTCTCGTGCGGTAAAGCTCCTTATCCCACGATAAGGCCTGAGTCATTTGCCCCTGAGGGCTTGTGATCTTTAGGTGTCATGCTTACTGCTGTTCTCCCATTAGAATATCAGTGAAGAGAGAGTCTAAAAAAATCTGCTAAAAGGCAGCACTGAGCCACAGGGAAATTCAAACTGCTCTGCAGGCTACAGCCAACAGAACTGCTAAAACCAACAGATAAAGTTCAAGATGAGATCATTTTATAGCAATATTCTTCAGAGTGAGTTCTTTTTAATGTGAATTTCTGTGAATGGGAGCTGATTTCTGAACATCAGAGGATCAGAAAAAAGAGCTAAAGTAAAATAAAATAATAAATAATACTTGGAAGTATATAGAACTTTCCCTCCATGGTTCTTAAGTCCCTTATGAATAGTAGTGCATTTAGCCTTATAACACTTGTGAGGTGAGAAAGCATTATTATCCCATCTTATAACTGAGGAAACTAAGGCAAAGAGATATTAAGTGATTTGTCTAAGACAAATAAGAATCTGTGGCAGAGCTGAGAATAGATTTAGAGAATAGATATACCTTGTGATACCCAGTCATGTGCCTTGTGATGGATTGGTCCTTCAAGTGCAATTTGTTGTGCTTTTATTCCTCAAATCTGATAGGGACTTATTGGACAGAGTCTATATTCATTCTGCATATAGAACTTCTATTGACAGCAATAAGTGTTTCATATGAAGAAGGAATATAACAGAGCATTTAGGTCCCTAATATGTGTCCATAAGAGTCCCATTCTGATAACCCCTGGGCAGGTGGGGAGGAAGGCTTACCACAGAAGAGCCACGTGTTTAAGGCAGAATATTCATACTGAGGCCATGTTTAAATTATGGAGTGAAGTTGATCTATTTTAATTTGACTTTCACTTGCCAAATTCTGGAAGTCACAGGAGCACGTTAACACCATGCTCCTTGCATCCCCACTAGCCATGGTTGAATCAACATTCAAAGTGGGTAGCTATCCTAGAGTGCATCTACACTAGTAAATTAAGTCGACTTAAGCAAGCTTACGTCGACTTAATTTACGCTGCGTCCACACTGGCATTTTCTTAAGTCGACTTAAGGTGCTGATTAAGTGAACTTAAGGAAATTTAAAGTCTACTTTATAAAACCTAGTATAAAGTCGACTTTAATGTTTAAGTCGACTTCTTGAGTCGACTTAAGCAGCGTGGACGCCCTAAGTCGACTTAGTCAACTTAGGGCAGTGGGAAAAGGGAGCTCCTGATCCCTTCTCCCCAGGAAGCAGCTAGCGGCTCGTACTGACTCCCTTCTCCCCAAGACCGAGCAGTCCTGACCAAAGGGAGCCCCGTGCTCCCTCCTAGCCAGGACCCGAGCAATTGCCGGCACTCCATCTGTTTGGGGAGGCCCGAGGGCTTCCCCGCCAGCTGGAGCATCATGCCGGCAATTGCCAGAGCTCCAGCAGTTTGGGGAGCCTTGCTTCCCCCTGGACCTAACTAGTCAACTTAGAGAGTCTAATATAGACTCTCTAAGTCAACTTAGTAAGGCCAAGTTTAAGTCGAGTTAAGAGCCCTGTGTGGACTCTCTAAGTTGACTTAATAAGGTCGACTTAGTAAAGTCGACTTAGTAAAGTCACCCTAAATCCCTAAGAGTAGACATAGCCCTAGAGTGCAACTAGATGCAGAGGTAAATGGGAAGGTTGTCCTCCCATGATGCAACGTGTTGCTTTGCCCCTCCCTTCTTGTCACTGACAAATGGGAAATGGTTTTGCATGCCATTTTTCTCTGCTGTGCACGTGGAGAGGCATGGAGTCCAATCAGCTCTGTATTATCATTGTGAGCTTTACAAATACTTCACAACATATTCTGCCACATTTTCAAGTGCAAGACAGGAACCACAGTGAGGAAAATTGCACCATTACTGAGGCCACCCTGTTACAAGTCAGCCAGCAAACAATTCCCGCTTGCTGCAGGATGTTACACATCATCATCAGTCAGCAGAACATCAGTTCTGGTCCCAAGAAACAAGCACAGAGTGCTGGGTTTGCATCATGATAACTGTATGGGATGATGAGCAATGGCTACAGGATTTTCAAATGTCCTTGAATTTTGTGCAGAGCTGTCCTCAGCCCTGAAGTGCAAGAATACTCACTTGAGATCAGCTCTAACAGTGGAGAAGAGAAAGACCATCACTCAGTGGAAGCTAACAATACCAGACTGCTACCAGTCAGCTGGAAATGAATTCAGAGTCAGTAAATCCACAGTGGGAACTGCTGTGATGAAAATGTGCAGGGCCACTGATAGGCTGCTGCTATGACTTTGGAACATAGTGGATAAGTTTGCCATTATGCAGGACATAGTGGATAGGTTTGTCACAATGGGGTTCCCAAACTGTGGGTGGAGGGCATAGATGGGACTCGTATCCCTGTCTTACCTCTGAACTACCTTGCCACAAAGTACATAAATCACAAGTGATACTTTTCAATGGTCTTTCAGGCCCCTGTGGCTCACAAGAGATGTTTCACTGACATCAGTGTGGGGTTGCCTGGAAGTTGTATGATACATACAACTTTAGGAACTCAGATCTGTTCAAAAGGATGCATGTGGGCACTTTCTTCCCTGACCAAAAATAAATATTGGGGATGTTGAAATGCCAATAAGTATACTGACTACCCCTTGTTCCTCTGACTAATGGGCACCTGGACAGAGATAAGGAATATTTTAATAATAGGCTCAGCAACTGCAGAATGGTGGTGGAATGTGCATTTGGGTGTTTAAAAGGAATATGGAGAAATCTACTCACTAGATTTGCTCTCAGTGAAAAAAATGTACCATCTCTGTCTGCTGTGGTCTTCATAATGTGTGTGAAAGACATGGTGAAAAGTTCCCCCAAGGGTTGGATTGTGGAGGCTGATAGCCTATGTGACAGACTGCTCTCCAAATCTGTAACCCCCCCAAACTCCACTCCTGAACCCCAATTCACTATGCCTAGCCAGGTCACCACTCACTGCTGAGTCAATCCACTCCAGTCTTCTGCATGTGATCAGTCCTCGACAGCGTGGGTGTACCCACTAAGCACCTATGGGATGGTCCCCAAGCAAGCACTCCCAGACCCAGATACCACACTGGGAGCCATTGTCTGACAGCTTTAGATAAAACAAACACTTGTTTATTGATCAGAGTATGGTTTCAAGTGAGAAAATGGCCAATCAAGATATAATCATAATACAAATATAAAAAATGACTACTATCAAATAAAAGGTGTAAACTTCATGCTAATCTAATATGTCTACCTAAACTGACCTCATAGTCCAAGATTATGTGCAAGATATTTGGCTGTTCAGTGTTTTACAGCCATTCTCTGCCTATTACAAGCAGGGCCCAGAACTTGTTTGAAGTTGGAGAATACTGCAAGATGGGATCTACCCAGAAAGAAGCCTGCAGCTGCTCTCAATGTCTACCTTTGTTTCCCCAAGCCCGCTTGGCCCTTCCTTCCTCCTACCTGAGTTAGGGAGGTCAATTTGCATGGCCTTTCTGATGTAACTCTCCCACTTCCAAAATGTAGCCATGTTAGTCTGAACCCTGTAATATGCTTCACATCTGTACACACATGCTGCTGTACGAAACATAACACCAGGCTAATTATGTAGAACAGATTATAAACATTTGTAAAGGAACCTGGTATCTCTTATTTGGCATCAAATCACACAATTATATTCTAAAAGTGAACAGAAAAGTTCATATCCTAGGGGTGCACAGATGTGCATCCCATGACAGGCTGGCAGCAAAATTTTGAGCAGTTAGATGTGCCACTGTTATAGTCAGAGTGAACTGCAGAATTCTGAGTATCAGGGAAGCATTCAAAAGCTATTTTTGTAATGAACAGCAATAATATATGTGCCTGTCAACGCTGTGCACTTATTTCCCATCTCACCAATGCACCATCCTCTCCTACTCTTCTTTCTCTGCTGACAGCACCCAGGCTATGAGTGAATAAAGACAGATTTTTTGTATATCTAATAAAGTTTTATTTGTGACTCTTTTTGTGTGGGGGGTGGGGTGGAGGGGAAAGGAAAAGAAAGTAAGTTAACATTGTCATCAGGCTACTTGTGACTAAGCAAAAAAGCAATGTTACAGTAAAGTTCTTAAAGGGGCTTTTACCTCTTTCTATTTGCCACCATTGCTGTGGAGTGCAGCTCATACTGCACCATGCTCAACCTTCACCTGGTCTGCTTGGAGTTGGTGATTGTTAATACAGTTTGTTAAGCATTTTGGAGGAACTGCACAGAAAGTCTGTCCTGCTGCTGATGATCCTGGACCTCTGCCAGGTGCTTCAGCATGTTGGATTGATCCGTTGTAATACCCAACATTCATGAGTTCACTGAATATGTCATCTGTATATTTTTTTCCCTCTTCCTAATCTGGGAGAGGAACTCTGCCAGAGTTTGGTGGCTGAAGGTAATAGAGTCGACTTTAAGGCAAGCAAATCACACAGTTCCTGTTGTTAGATGATCCATATAGTAGAAAATAATCTACATTGTTACACTGTTTATTATTCAGAACACTAGGCCAGAATCACATTCCAATCTGCATGCATTGTAGGCATCAGACTGCTGTTTCAGACATGGGAAGCAAGGGGGCCTTGCATCTAGTATAGTGATTTCTAGCAGTCAGCTCCCCAATACACAGTTAAGCAGGAGATGCCCTCATTGGGGTGCCCTCTTACCATCCCAAAGTGTAAGCTGGAAGGAGATGGGCAAAACAGATTACAGGAGGCTACGGGTAAATAATAGAGGCAGAAAATATAGGGTGACCAGTAAAGAGACCTTTAATGCCCATTCAAAGAGTGCCATGACTAATAATTGTGATGTCTTTTGTCCAAGGGACACTGTCCATGGAAAGGGAAGAAGACAATATTGGTCAGTTACTGTAACAATGCACCATCTTCCCTTGGTGAACATATGCGATATCAGTCTACTGAGAGTAACACAGACAGAAAGGGAAGATTTGCTGCAAGCGTCAGAGTAGAGCCCTGGCCCATATGCTGCTGTGCTATGTTCTGCAATGACACACACTCTTTTAAGAGCAGCATGGTAAAGTTTCCTATAGTGACAGAAAAAATAAGGCTGCCTTCCCCAGAAATCTTCTGCAAAGGATTGAAGAGTATCCACATGACATTTTCCTTGACATATTCATGGAGGATTCTCATAGCATTCCTGTGCACATAAATAGTATATTCCTGGAGTGAACCTCTGCTGAAGTTTATCAACACCCAAGAAACCCATCCCCTTCAAAAGAAACTCCTTTTGTCCCCTGTATTAGAAGTTAGACTGGGGACACAACCACAACAATGAGATTTAATAAACACATTCACCAGATGTGCCTTCCCCAGCATCTTGGTCAGTGATGACATCCTGTAACCTGTTGGGCTGCTCTGGGCTGAAGAACAGGTCTGGCTGTCTGGGAGAATGGACACCCTGCTTTCCTGACCCCTGTTCTCTTCCTTGTCCTCCTCCTCACCCAAGGGATATGTCTACACTAGCAATTTAGGTCAATGTAAGTAGCCTTAAGTCAACCTAAATTACTCCCCATCCATACTGGACTTTCATTAAGTCGACTTAAGAAATTCCTTAAGTCGACTTAATGAAAGCTTAAGTCGACCTAATAACAACCGCCCATTAGGTCAACTTAAGCCTTAAATTGAAGTAAGGGCGGTGTTGATGGGGAGTAACCCTTAAGTCGACTTTATTAAGTCGACTAAATGCCAGTGTAGATGCCTATGTCCAATGTTAAGTCGACTTAATAAAGTCGACTTAAAAGGAGCCACTTTTTAAAGTCGACTTAAAAGGAGCCACTTTAAGTCGACTTAAAGTTGACCTTATTAAGTCAACTTAACAAAGTGGACTTAAGTTTTTCTAGTGTAGACATACCCAAGGAGTCTTCCTCATTCATCCTGGACTGGTCCTCGGAGGTATTGATGTTGAGTGATAGCACAGTAATGTGGTCACTGCTAAGAATCACAGATCGTTCCTCATAAAAAGTGGCACATCTTCAGTGATGTGCTAAATTGTCTGTTCTCCTTCCTAGTTCGCTGATATGTCTGCCTCAGCTCTTGAATTAATGCAGCACTTCTGAGCATACCTGTTGTGGCCCTTCTCAACCATACCACACAATATCTTCTCGTAAATATCCCGATTTCCTTTGCTGGCTCAGAGCTGAGAAAGAACAGACTCTTCAGCCCACAGGCTGATAAGATCCAAAACAACAGGCTAATTCCATGCTGAGGTGTATTTGGGACATGTGGTTGCCTGAGCATTGAGCTATCAAGCTCTTTCCATGCTGACAACAGGAAATGGCAATTCAAAATTTCCTAGCACTTGAGGGGAGGAGCTATGTCCAGCTTACATGGCCACAGTGTAGGAGAATGTGATTATTCAGAAAGGTCAAAATAGAGAATTATGGAATAGTTCCTGGAAGTCAATGACATTGTCTTAAGTTGCACTCTGCCTACACTGTTGCTAATTCAACCCATAGACTTTGACTTCAACCTTACACTACTTGCATGGGTGGTTTTATTAAGCCAATTTTATCGCCATGTAGGTCAGCATGACTGACATGCCAGTGGACAGGCATGTTTTAGGTGGCATTATGTCAACCTCCATTGTCAATGTAGACCAGGCCTTAGTTGCTTAAAGTCAGGCACATATATAAAATGCATACATGGGGATTTAGGTGCCTAACGTTAGACAATTAATTTGGAATTTTTTTACCTTACCTCTCTCTGCTAAACTACCCCAAAGAGTAAAATTGGGTATCATTTGGTGACTTCTCAGGTGCTCTGAGAACTGTCCTCCAAAGTGCTTATAATTTGTCCCAGTTTATCATCTGCAATATTATAAACATATTCTCCACTCCATTATCCAAGCCATCAATGAAAACAGTGAAAAATACCAGATTTAGGACTGACCATTGTGGGACCCCACTAGTAACATACTCTCAGTTTGACAGTAAACCATTGACAGCTACTCTTTGAGTACAGCCTTTCAATCACTTTTGGACAAACCTTACAGTAATCTCTTCTCAACCACATTTCCCTAGTTTGCTGAAGAGAATGGAAAATGCATCTGTGTCAAAAATCTTACTAAAATCAAGATATATCACAGTTGCTGCTTTCCCCATCTATGAGCCCAGTAACCCTGTTACAGAAGGAAATTAGGTTGGTTTGGCATGATTTGTTTTTGACAAATCCATGCTGTCAATTCTTTAAAATATTGTTATTTTCTATATGCTTACAAACTGATTGTTTAAATAATTTCTTCAGTATCTTTCAAGTAATCTAAAATAGGCTGACTGGTTTATAATTCCCCAGGTCCTCTTTGTTCCCCTTTTAAATATAGCTACCAAGTTTTCCATTTTTCAGTCTTCTGGAACCTCACCCATCTTCCATGTTTTTTTTCAGATAATTTTTAATAATTCTGAGTTTGCTTCACCTAGTTCCTTAAGTACTTTAGAATGAATTTCATCAGGCCGTAACAGTTTGAGTACAACTAACTTATCTAAATATTCTTTAATTTGTTCCTTCCCTATTTTGGCTAGCATTCCCACCCCCTGTTGCTAATTTGTATTGCTTATTGGTTCATCATTACATTTTGATATAAAATAGGCATTAACCACCTCAGTCTTCCTTATATCATCAGCTATTAGCTCTCTTTCTCCTCTACATACACAAAACTAAAAAAAACCTGGATGCCTTAAGAGACGAGTACTGGAATATGAGTCTCTTTAATGTTACTAATTCAAAGTAGTTTAAGTTTATAGTTAACAAAATTATTTACCATTTGGTGACTGGGTGGAAGGGGCTTTTGTGTGTGTGCGTGTGTGTGTGTGCGTGCATGCGTGCGTGCGTGTGCTGATCTAAGGGAAATGAGTCAGTAATCTAAATCCAGTTCTTACCTAAAGGATCCATCTTCAAAAAAATAACCAAGATAAACACCACACTTGCGATCATTATTGACAACTGCAGAAGAAAAGCAACGGATTAAATGAGCAAGCAGAGCGAACTACTTTCTCAATTTCTGAGGTGTAAGTAGTGCTTCTAGGTGTGTGAAAAATAAAGCTCATTGCTGGAAGTGTATATTCATTGGGATACAATATTTGTATATAACACACTGGCTATGTCTACATTTGGAAATTTAAGTCGACTTTAACTACGCTGACTTAGTGAGTCTACACTTAAATTTTAAGTTGACTTTGGGAGGAACTTACAAAGTCAACCTAGAGCGTCCACACGGGATGCCTAGATCAACTTCTAGGGGCTAGGGGCACCTAGCACAGGTCCATGGGGGCAGGGGAGGCACCCCTTGCCCACTGCCTGGGGGCTCAGCCTTTGCCCTATTGTACATAGGTACAATGGGGCAAAGGGGGACAGGGAATAGGGGCAGGGTGGGCAGGGCTCTGCCCTGCCCTGTGGGGGGGAGCATGCTCCCTCTGTGCCCCCCCCTGGCAGGGAGGGCATTGGTGTAGTCCTGGGGTATCCCTAAGTCGACTTAGGGTTACGCCACGTCTACACTGGCTTAATTCGACTTTAAAAAGTCAAATTAAGCCTTAAGTTGAATTAAAAGTATGTTTAATAAAGTCGACTTAATTTTCATTAAGTCAACTTTATTTTCCTTAAGTCGACTTAAGCAAGGTGCTTAAGTCGACTTAAGAAAACTGTAGCGTAGACGCAGGGTAAATTAAGTCAACTTAAGCAAGCTTAAATCGACTTAATTTACAAGTGTAGATGCAGCCAGAAAAGCTTTACAAGATGGCAGAAAACTAACCCCACTGGTTCATATGAAAGTTTGTGTTTATTAAAGACCCATTCCTACTTAAGCCCTCTCTTATCTCTAAAATGAATGCCATATTGTACTTGGTATATATGTAACACCTGTTGATTTCACTTCTACCTAACAATACTATGCATGTTCTACTCTAGATTGGCTTTTGTAGGTTTGAGTTTTGTCGGTTTGAGTTTCAGTAAAAGTTTTTTCATCAATAACATTGTACCATCCTCTTTAATTCTGTACCAATCTTCATAAAAAAGGTCTTAAAATAAAGCAAAAGGATTCTTCTATGAATACATCTACAGATACATGGACATCCACTTGGCTACACAATCTACAAGCTCAATGGGAATCATTCTGAAAATGTATTTCTATCAGCCACCAGCAGTGATTTTCAAAGGCTGTTGCATTTTGCATCTCTGTTTAACAAAGATCACACAGCAGCCAACATACTATTACAACATAAAGACCAAATCAATGAGCAGTTGACCTCCCAAAGTCATTCTCCTGGTTTATTATTACTGAGAATGAAAGAACTGATGTGAGAGCAGTGTGAGATGGTCTATTCACGCTATGCCATATTTTATACAGTGTGCTAGCTTGCTGTTATATGATTTTCCTAAGAGACATGATAGTGTTAGACATTTTCTGTCAGAAGCTTAAGAAATATCTAAACTATTTAGACACTTGGTAAAAGCCTGCAAAATTCTTAGAAGTACATAGTCTATCTATATGTGCTAAAACTTGTGAAATGCAGTAGAATATCATGGAAAACATAAAGGAAATAATTTAATCTGCCCCATCAGTCTGTTGAGAACACACATTCAAAATATAACAAAAAATTTTGCAAAGGCAATTGAGATGTTTGCAGTGACTTCTGTAGATTTTTTTTATCTTCATAAAATGTGAAAATATAACAATTTCTATTCTGCAACTTCCACACAAGAGTAAATCCTAAGAATAACATTTACCCCATTGCCACTAAATATGTAGAATCAGAAAGGAAAGGGGGGGGGGGGGGAGAAAGCACCCCTGAGCACAGTTTAAAGAGGAAAAAAGAAAAGGACCAGTAGAGAATAAAAGAATTCCCTTTAGATTTTAATTAGAACTCGTTAGATTAATAGACTGATTCTCCTTTCACTTACACCAGTGTGCCTCAGGAGGAATTTCACTGAAAGCAGCAGAAATGCACAATGTGAAAAGAGGACCTTTACTAACCATATTTTCAAGGTTTCTTGCACCTTCCTCTGAAGCATTTGGTACTGTACATGACACATCCTATGTTATATGTGAGGGGAGAATCAGAACGAGATAAGTTTACTTCTATTTTCCATAGTCTCTTGATAATACACCCTAAACCTTCACAATTCCTTCCAATGTATCTGGTCCTTTTCTCCTGTTCCCAGCACTCCCAATAACTGTTGACTTGTCACATTTTGTTTGTCCTTTTCTAAAAATGTTCCAGAATTAGATAGTTAGAAATTTTCTGTTGTACTGATTTTCTGATATTTTTTGGAACACCAGCACCAAATCTCCCAGCTCCTTGGCAACTCTTGAGATGTGCTCTTGGGATCATATTTCATTTTGAAAACACTAAAACATTAAATCTGTGTGAATGTTTTGCCATTTCCAAAGCAAAACATTGTGGACTTCCAGTTCTGTGGGGGAAAAAAAATGAGCTGTGGGATTTTTTGACTGATTCAGGAAATTATTTATCCCCAAAAGCCATGTTTACTTGTGAAAACTGAAGTCCATTGACTGGCCAGCTTTACCCAGGACACCTACCTCTTCCCAGTATTTCTAAAACTCTACCCTCATCTTCCCAGAATAATTAAAAGTCACCCCCATCTGATATTACATCTGATATTAATTTCCATATCTCTCAAGCACTCATGTGTTCATCTGATGATCCATTTTTGCCCTGTCCCTTGTAATCCTAAAGATCTTTAATGAGATATCAGATGGATTCCTGGAAGAAAAGCATTAAGTCTTTGAATGTAATATTAACATACTCTGCTATGAGAAGATGATAGTGGAGTTCATAATCTACCTTGTTCCCTCATTACATTTCCCAAATTACATCCAAGGTTAGGAAAATCTTTCTATCTATAAGGCAGTTAAGCTCTGAATAGGTTTCTTAGGGATGTTGTGCAATCATCATCACTGGAGATTTTTAAGAAGAGATTGCACAAATACCAGCTGTCAGGGATGATCTAGGTCAGGGGTCGGTAACAGCGGCTCCGAGAGCCACATGCGGCTCTTTGTCTGCCCCTTTGTGGCTCCCTGGCAATCCCCTCCAGGGGCCAGGTGTGCACTGGTGCCAGAGTTCTGGCCACAACTCCCACGCCCCGTTGGCTCTGAGTCAAGCCTCTCCCCGCACCTCTTCCCTCCTCCAGCCCGACCCGCGCCTCTCCCCCCCCTCCAGTCTGACCCCGTCTCTCCCCTCCTCCAGCCCGATCCGTGCCTCTTCCCTCCTCCAGCCCGATCCGCGCCTCTTCCCTCCTCCAGCCCGATCTGCGCCTCTTCCCTCCTCCAGCCCGATCTGCGCCTCTCCCCTTCTCCAGCCCGACCCTCCACACTATGTTCCCTGTAAGCTCCACGGGTACGTGGCCACGCAGCAGCTGTCGCACCCCCCGTGCAGCTTAGGGTGACCCCCGCGCAGCCCGGCAGCCCCCGCCGTCCCCCGAGCCGGGGCTGTCCTGTGGCTTGCTTGCGTGCTTGCTTTCTTTCCTTCTTTCTCCCTTCTCCCTCCCTTCTGGCGGCTGGGCTTCGGGGCTGTCCTGTGGCTGACTGGCTGGCTTGCTTTCTTTCCAGAGGCTGGGCTGCGGGGCTGTCCTGTGGCTTTCTTTCTTTCTTTCTTTCTTTCTTTCTTTCTTTCTTTCTTTCTTTCTTTCTTTCTTTCGGCAGCTGGGCTGCAGGGCTGTCCTGTGGCTTGCTTGCTTTTTCTTTCTTTCTTTGCTTGCTTCTTTCCTTCTTCTTTCTTTGCTTCCTTCCTTTTTTCCTGCTTTCTCTTCCTTCCTTCTTCTCTCTTTGTTTCCTTCCTTTTTTCTCTTCCTTCCTTCCTTCTCTTTGCTTCCTTCCTTTTTTT